>OX104134.1:24055247-24161296 GCA_944470555.2 Heterobilharzia americana | reverse complement strand
AACAGGACATAACTCTAGAATCTTGAACGCAATACTAGTCAAACTAATTCCACCTCTGTTTGTCACAACAAGATTCCTCCCTCTTCTTATAGACTAGGATATGGTCACAGAAGTGTGGATCAATTCGACGATAACACCTCTACCTCTGATTCCCATGCACCACTACCTAGCACCTCCGTCACTCTAATCATCAATTGTCTACCTACAACCTTGAAGAATCTAGGTGGCAATCTGTCAAATCCCACCACTGTGTATCTTTACAGGTTCGATCTAGTTTTCTCAATTTCAAGAACTGTTGCACGACCCACATCTATGTACCACTCCAATGATTTCAGTGATCATTTCACTAACTATCATCTTCTTCCTCCCCATCACTCCATCGGGTCTAAATAATTACCGGATATTATTCAATGTTGATGTCTTCTAGAGTCCTCTGGCCGTCAGCAACCACCACTGCTCGCAAATGACACGAAGACTCTCAGTCCACTTACGTTGGAGTTGTATTCACTCTTCATCGTGGTCACAACCCTCTAGACTCAGTCTTCTCGCATCAACCAGTCTCGACGACATTGTAGAAATCCAATGACATTTGCCAACCATCGCAAGTAGGTTAGGTTACCAAGTGTGTTTACCACTGTTTCTACACAAGACTTAATATCACGTCAGGTTTCCTCAGGATGAGCATTGCTGCTACTTCCCGAGAAATACCTAGCTATCTCTCCTCTAAACTAAATGTGTACTTGTCGTTCTCATCATGCAGTCGACTATACACAGCCTTTAATAAAGCATGTTTCCTACAACTAGTAAGTCGTAGACATACACGAGACCGTACTAGCATATGATCGGAGTTCAAACTGGTACTGATCCTCTCCAATGATGGCTTATACCAATGTGATCTATGTGTCCATTGTTGGTTTGGGTTTGGAGTGGGTAAACGCCATGTGAGACGACACTGTCTCTCCTTATACCTGAAGTTAGTGGTTATTAGAAACAAGCGATTGTAGGAGACGATCATTGATAGTTGTGGATTTGTTGGCATAGGAATCCGTAGATACCTACCAAGTGCTTACCGGATCGGCTCATCTTGCCTACTTGAGCGTTAAAGCCACCTCCCATTATGATTGACTATATGTGAACATTTTGTTTTCTGAAGTAAAATATACACCGTTTTCTCAAATTCATCCTTTGCATCATCCAATCTGCAGTCGTTTGGTGAGTAGGTCGAGGTTATAAGTCGGCAGACGCAAGCATAAAGCCCCTTTCTAGGTTTTACAAGTTTATTTACTCGGACAGGACACATGTTGAATGGTATGCAAGCGAGAGATGCCCTTTCCATTCCAAAAACTAATGATACGCCTACATCAGTGACTCCATGAGAGCTGTTCATTGAATCTCCGGAGACTCGTGAAGCAAGATTTGAAGATTCACCTGATTGACCAGATGAGGTCTAGGGATTAACTACTCTCGGGTCCTGTATGCATGTTTCAAAGGCAGCATAAATCCGTGGCTCTAGATTTCAGAGTGATGGTGGGAGATGCTTGTTACCCGATTTGGCATCAGGTTCGGTCGTTAAAAGCTTCAATATGGCATTGACAGTGCGGCCTTTCGAGACTAGAAATGAGGTTTTGGTGGCTTTGGTCGTTAGTAATGATTGCAGAGTGAGAGGCTGAAGGAGTTGCAAGAGGAATAATAACATTATCAGAAAGTGAAAGTAAAAGAGGAGAAAAAGGAAAGGCGGATAAGTTTGATTGGTGGGTTTTGTATACTACAAGGAGCGTTTGAGCTCTTGACTTTCTACAGCTGCTGACAGTGCGGAAGTTGTTTCTGCAAGGTACCTGAAAAAGGATAAGGAAGGGTTGTGCGTGACCGCAGAGCTCATTTTATATCTCGAGTCGTATCACACACTGCATTTTTAGGATTGTTGGATTGAAATTTGATTGTCACCGCCTAAGCCGGAAGCTTGCAGGGAAGCGAGAAGGGTACTACTTTCGGGGCTAACCTTTTCTAATCCCTTCCTCCGCCTTCAGACAGGAAGACAGTATTAACATAGTAATTTTGATTCAAGTCATAATACAAGTCATAATATATCCTTGATAAATACCAAACACTTCAGTTACAGCTCAGATAGGGAGTAGAAGACACAAACGCATAAATATATGTTATGCAGCAAAACAGAGATAGAAATTCTCTTCATGTAACAAAAACAATAACTAGAGGAAAAAAACTTCTCTTTTAGACTACTTTCAAATAATTATCATGCAATAAATGATACATACATGTGAATAAACATCGGGCTAACAAAAACTGTGTAGTGCTAACATATTTATGCTTAGTCGGATATGAGCATTTATAAGTTGAAAGTAATTGTGAAGACTGCAAATGCATGTGAATCTCCTCACCAAACTGACCATTACTATTATTATTACTACTATCAATATTAGCATCATTGTTCGAAAGTACTTTTGGTTCACTTACTCTTGTATTATTTATTACCATCATCATGGGTGAGGGCTTAGATTTAGGCAACAGACAGAAGGTAATATCAGGATAATTTTTAAATAATTGATTAAGATAGCTCGCCCAATGACTGGGTGTCTGACCAATCCATTGAGTTAAAGTCTCTAATGTTGGACATTCAACTAAAGAGGATACATTATGCTCTTGGGAACTAGTTATAGTAGAAGATAGAAAGGCTGAAAGGTAACCTGTTACTACAGCTTGATGAATACTATGACAGTCTTTGGGATAGTTTGTGCTATTTGCGCTTGGCGCCATAACAGGTCGAAGAAGGATATCCATGGTTGATGCGGTATTGTTATTCGCCAAAATCTGCTCCTTAAGAATATTACAACAATGGAATGCCTGAAAAATAAACATATATACAAACACATGAGGAATATTAGATAAGGGATAGAAAGCAAAACTGCAAACCTTAAAATTTGCAGTTATACTATGGTTACTTTGAAATAATAAACAATATGAATCTCAACAAAAATAAATGTGAGAATGCAGCTCAGAAACAATTTTTAGGCGATGGCAACAGACTATGAGCTGCACCTATTCAATAACAATAAACGATACTACTCGACTGCTCAAACTAAAATGATGGGCAGACCTTAGAACTTGTGGCACAATGACCGAAGGTCAATTGTCATAGTTTCACAGACAACATTGTGAAGAAAAACTGAAATCTAAAGCTGAATACATTAAACTTAAAACAAACAGCCAGCCTTAGCCAAACCTAAAACCAAATATGTAGCTGAAAAATTTGCTTAGCCACAATAATTTCAGTAACTGCAGTTGTCATTTGACTACAATTATCGAATGAAAACTACTGTCTCTAATTAGTAAAGATGATTTACAGTGATACAGCGGGACCGATTTCAGTTATTACACTATGAGGTTGTAAGACACCTGGAATAAGAGATCTGATGGGCTAACACTAGAACTTAACTAATTAAAAACAACCAGCATAATTGGTAAAACTGGATGACATTTTAGCTGGCACGATCACCTTTGACTGATTTCGATCCAAGATTGGCCCCAATTATTAAGAAGAAAATTAGCTTCATCAATATAGAACTTACAAGTAAAAGATATACGAAAGGACAACTCAAAAGTGAAAAGTACTTCATAAGTATTAATACGGGACCTGAGATTATTGTGCAACATTCTAGGTTCCCACACTTTATAATAGACCAACCCCGCCAAGTTAACTAGTTTACCAGTTACTAGCTGGTCCTAAACCCGGTGAAACAGGGAAGCTTCGGCATACGGATAGCAACCCTACCCCAGCAAACCTATCCAACCCCTTAAGAAACTTCAAAGCACGAAGGAAATATACAACATAAAATTAAACTTATCCCTCACTGGAATAGAGGAGACGAAATGACGCTGGTTGTTGTAAGCCTTCGGGAAACCAGTCAGTCGATATGTCTTCTCTTCCCTTCTCTCGATGAAAGCAAAAGTAAACATGGGGACGTGGAATGTCCGCACCATGTATGAACCTACCTAGGTTGACCAGATTGCAAAAGAGATGAGGAGATATGGCATGGAAGTGCTAGACTGGAATCTGTGAAAGCAGGTGGAATGGAAGTGGATTCTCCAAACTGTCAACTGGAGAGTCAGTAATCTACTCCGATATTGTCACCATCGAAGACTCTCTCTCTCTTTCTCTCTCATGCACTGGGAACCAATCTCCTCCTTCTGCATGATCACGATCATGACAGCAAGGTTCAACCCAAAAGGAAGGGAAGTCACAATCATACAATGCTATGCTACGCTGTGCACATACAAATAATGGAGATGAAGAGAAGAAGGAGGAATCCTACAGACAACTGCAATCAGTACTGGACAAGACTCAACTCCATTTGGTTCATTCTAATGGGTGAGGTGACATGAATACCAGCCAAACTGGGAGTAGACAACACAGGCAGAGAACTCACAATGGGTCGGGAGACACCACTCGGTGAAATGATGAGTGAGAATGGAGAAGTGTTTGCAGACTTCTGCACATTCAACGATTTGGTGATTGGAGGCGAGGCAGTGTGTACAAACAGAAGGATATTCACAAGGCAGCGAGCGACATGGATTTGATTTCACCAGACACCAGGACACACTACACTGAGAATCAGATCGATGAAGTCGATCAATGTGAAGAAAGTGGAGATGGAGATGCAGCCAGCCTACTGGACAAGAGATCAGATGAAGAAGGGGAGCAGATGTGGGTTTAGACAACTCACTATCTGGTGCAAGGAACCTACCTTCAAAATCAAGTTGAAAGCCTGCAGAGAAAATGGTGATAGACCACAGTTCAAGTTGAACACCAAGATCAGAAGCTGAACTGAAGGACGAAACTACAAAGGACACCTACGCATCAGTCAGCCATCAGGACAAAATGGGAGATATTGAGGAACATTCCTGAAGGATCGGGAGTGGAAGAACACTGTCTCTTTGAAAGCTATGTGGAAGGAAATCTGCATGACCGTGTTAGGAAGGAAGAAGAAACAAGAGAATGAATGGATCTCGATGTACAAATGGAAGGTGATAGAACAGGGAGAAAAAGATGGTGAAGCAGAAGATGAACCAGTGCAGTGCATAGCAGGGATGAACAACGAAAAGAGGAACTGAACACAACCAACAAAACACTTCACTGGACAAAGAAGTGAAGAAGAGTGCACGGAAAGTCAAAATACACTTCTACGACAACTGGCAAGTGAGGCGCAACAGCCTTCAGGTAGGAGAGACTTGACAAATAACCAGGCTACTGGCTGGGATGAGAGAGATCAACACAGATCAATACAGATAAAACCAATGAGAGATAGTGAAGAAAACCTAGTTACCAAGGAGAGAAGAGAAACAAAGGAAACCATGGGCTGATCACCACCACCACCTGCAACTCGTCCAGAAATACCAGCAGGAGCCACAGAACTATAAGTAAACATAAGCCTTCCAACAAAAGCAGAAGTGAATTCGTGAACGCCATAAAGTTGCTGAAAGCCGGGAAAGCACCAGGACCAGATCGAGTTTTCTCCAGAAGCACTGAGAACAGACGCAGAGACAGCAGCGGACATGCTCTAATGCAGAAGGTTTGGAAGGAAGGAAAAGTACCTGCCGACTGATTGGGAGAAGGATTACCTTCCCAAAGAAGGGCGACCTAAGTCTTTGTAGGAACTGGCGAGGAATCATGCTCTTGTCCCTATCCACCCCGAGTAAAATATTAGGCCGAATCACCCTGGAGAGATTAAAAGGAAAATGCTCTGGATTCAAAATTACGACCGGAACAGGCTGACTGGCCTCCTGGCTCCAGGAAGAACAAATCATGTGCGGATCAAATTCCAACGCAACACTATATTACGTATCATCATAGAACATCATAGAGTGGCAGTCAACTCTCTATCTGAACTTTACCGATTTTGAAAAGGCCTTCGACAGCGTCGACCGAGAAGTAATATGACAAGCAGCTGCTTCAACACTACGTTTTCAATGCCACAAATCTTTATCAACCTCATTCCACACCTAAATGCTCTAAGATGCTACACACCAAGTGTTCCACAATGGAAAGCTCAGTGACGCCTTTGAAGTGAAGACAGGAATAAGACAGGGTTGCCACCTACTATCACCGAACATCTTTCTGACTATGATGGACTGAAATGGATCATGCAACGGACAACTGTGAGGAAGGAGGAGAGGGGCAGACGCTGACTGGACCGGTGAAAAGACCCCAGAAAAAGATTTGGATTTCGCCGCCAATGATGATTTATGTGGAATGTCACACAAACTCGAAGATCTACAGCCGAAAACTAACAAGTTGGCACAAGAGGCAGGCCAGCCAAGATGGGACTTCCTTCAGGTGAACATAGAGAAGACAGAGGTGATGAAGATACCCGACCAACAACAATAACAACAACAAGCACTAATTTACCATGAACGGGAGAAATCTAAAGGAAGTTGTTTCTTTCACCTACCTGCTTAAGCACCATCGTTTCAACTACAGGCGGTGACGGCAGCACCACAGATAAGGATGACAAAGACAGGATTGGAAACACAGCAAGACACGCCTTCGTTAACCTGAAATCAGTGCGGAGATCTACTGCACTGCACAGCACTCCCCTCAACATGAAGCGTGAAAAAGATCCAGATTTTCAACACTAATGTCAATCAGGTCAGTGCTGCCATGTGATGATTGAGAGACTTGGCGCCTCACGAAAAGCATTTCCAACAAACTACAGACATTCATCAACAGCTGTCGCCTACGCTCACTCGATACTGACACTGAAGATCAGATGGTCAGAATAATAAGAATAAGTTACAAGGAACTCACTATGACAACGAACCAACCAAGAACCCACCACCCAGCAAATATGCGGAGAAGAGTGGAGGTGGATTGAACTGGGCATACAATGAGAAGACCATTTGAAGACACCACGCACCAGGTCAGGGCCTCGAGTGGAACCCAAAGGGGAAACGACGAGTTGGGCGTCTGAGGCGAGGGTGACATGCAGTAGGTCGTGTGAAGAAGAAATGAAAGCTTCTGGGCAGTCGTAGAGCCAGGTTGAAAAGATTATAGAGAAGAGAGTGAAATGGTGACGTGCTACTGAAGCCCTATTTTGCACTAGGAACCCAAGGGACAAATAATAATAATAATAATTTTCTACAGTAAGCTATCAGTGTTTAGGGTAAGTCCCTGTAATGGTTGTTTAGATCGTGAACTTTGTCATTCATCTGTGTCCCCGTATATATGTATTGATGTTTAGGTTTAAAAGAAGATGTATTTAGTGTTGTCTACTACTGAAATGTATCAAACGACTTATGCTAAATACTGATAGCTTACTACAGAGAATTTTTAATTGAGTGCGTGGAAGATTTAGAGCACACGAAATGAACCCGATTCATCCGACAATATTTGTTGTTCTTGCTTTTCAAAAATTTATAAAGGGGACTAATTGTATGAAATAATAATAATAATAATAATAATAATAATAATAATAATAATAATAATAGTATAATACCAGAAAAACAAGCGACAATGCCATAAGATGAAAAAACAGATGAACAGGAACCAAATTGGTCGAAAGTTTGCGGAAAAAAGAACAAATAGTTACGAAATTAGAATTCAGTTCGTTTTGATGCAAAAGGAAACAAAGTGTAAGTGCATTTGTGATACAAATTAATACTGAGCCATATCACCTACAGTCCGACTTTCGGTGTCATGCGGAACAAACCAGGAAGTTTAAATTTCTCTACACAGCTAAGACCGACAGTCAAATACTTTATGAATTGATACAATATTTAATTACTACCACCTCTAACCTTTTTCCATCCTGAAACTACTACCATATTTCACGACGGGGAAGATAATTATTAGATATGCACCCAACCTTGTCTCCTCCTCCTGATACTAATGTTAAACCTCTTACACCTTCCCCAACCTATCGCACTCTGCAACCAATGACAAAGGTCACAGCATCATTTCCAGTCTTCTAAGACCCCGCCATCGATTTCACGTAGAAGCTTTCTGAGTCTGAACTCTATGCTAAATCGAACAGCAAGCAACGCTCGACAGAACTCTGAAATCTTTAGCCACAGATGTAGGCTGTGTCTCTGAGACACGTGTACAGAACCCGAGTATGGTTATTAGATTGATTTCACCTGATCAATGTGATGAATTCTTAAAACTCACCTTGTAAATATCCGTAGACCTGATGACTACCTCTAGTGGACTCGCTGGTGTAAGAAAGCATAAAACTGAGCGATAGAACAGAAAGTGAGCTTCCCGGATACCACTCAATGGCCGCTAATACGCTTTTTAACTGAATGGGTCTGGAAGAAGTAAGAAAAATCGGAAGACCAATTGATGCCCATCCATAAAATCCACCCAAGCATTCAACAACTGTAGTTCGGATGATGCAAAGGATGAATTTGAGAAAACGGTGTATATTTTACTTCAGAAAACAAAATGTTCACATATAGTTAATCATAATGGGAGGTGGCTTTAACGCTCAAGTAGGCAAGATGAGCCGATCCGGTAAGCACTTGGTAGGTATCTACGGATTCCTATGCCAACAAATCCACAACTATCAATAATCGTCTCCTACAATCGCTTGTTTCTAATAACCACTAACTTCAGGTATAAGGAGAGACAGTGTCGTCTCACATGGCGTTTACCCACTCCAAACCCAAACCAACAATGGACACATAGATCACATTGGTATAAGCCATCATTGGAGAGGATCAGTACCAGTTTGAACTCCGATCATATGCTAGTACGGTCTCGTGTATGTCTACGACTTACTAGTTGTAGGAAACATGCTTTATTAAAGGCTGTGTATAGTCGACTGCATGATGAGAACGACAAGTACACATTTAGTTTAGAGGAGAGATAGCTAGGTATTTCTCGGGAAGTAGCAGCAATGCTCATCCTGAGGAAACCTGACGTGATATTAAGTCTTGTGTAGAAACAGTGGTAAACACACTTGGTAACCTAACCTACTTGCGATGGTTGGCAAATGTCATTGGATTTCTACAATGTCGTCGAGACTGGTTGATGCGAGAAGACTGAGTCTAGAGGGTTGTGACCACGATGAAGAGTGAATACAACTCCAACGTAAGTGGACTGAGAGTCTTCGTGTCATTTGCGAGCAGTGGTGGTTGCTGACGGCCAGAGGACTCTAGAAGACATCAACATTGAATAATATCCGGTAATTATTTAGACCCGATGGAGTGATGGGGAGGAAGAAGATGATAGTTAGTGAAATGATCACTGAAATCATTGGAGTGGTACATAGATGTGGGTCGTGCAACAGTTCTTGAAATTGAGAAAACTAGATCGAACCTGTAAAGATACACAGTGGTGGGATTTGACAGATTGCCACCTAGATTCTTCAAGGTTGTAGGTAGACAATTGATGATTAGAGTGACGGAGGTGCTAGGTAGTGGTGCATGGGAATCAGAGGTAGAGGTGTTATCGTCGAATTGATCCACACTTCTGTGACCATATCCTAGTCTATAAGAAGAGGGAGGAATCTTGTTGTGACAAACAGAGGTGGAATTAGTTTGACTAGTATTGCGTTCAAGATTCTAGAGTTATGTCCTGTTGTAGAGCTGTGAGACATGGTCGTCAGAAGTAGAAGACATGAAGCGGTTACAATGTCTTGATCACAGATGTCTTCGTAGCATTGCTTGCGTTTGGTGGGATCAGCGTGTGAGCAATGTTGAGGTCAGGGAGAAGGGTACAAGGCAAGATAGGGAAGTCGATTGATGAGGTTGTGAATCTTAGTCGACTGAGATGGCTCGGGCATATGTTGGGCATGCCTAGCGAGCCACGCCTACCTCGACGTGCCATGCTAATGGACGTTGGATTAGGTTGGAAGCTGGTTCAGGGTGGTCAGAACAAGATGTTGGTGGTACCAGCTGGTGAAGTCTCTCACTGTTGGTCTGAGCCGTGTGGGCCGATGCAGAATGCTGGACTGGCCTTCATGAAATCATAGGAATCAGTGGTTGAGGACTATTGATGACATGAGTGAAAATCGGTCACAACGACACCGATGTAACCTCTTCTTGACGTCTTCCAAAGCTTGAATATTCGCACGAAGCTTTATCTTCAAAGTGTTTACCCTGTCACACACCTTTGTCTACTTCGATGTTACTCTTATTCTATCCACCTGTTGTTTGTATACTACTTTAAAGTGTGGCAGGTTGAGCCGATGGACTTGTATGTGAAGTTCTGTATTGACTTTATCTGTCAGTCAATTTGACAGGCAGTCGGATATGTCGCCAGTCAGCGGCCCTAGAGTTGATGCAAGTTGTCAAATGCTAAGCGACCTTTCTATATCCAAGATGATATTTCATGAACAATAGACCCATTCTGGATGATATAACAGTCTACGTAAATGAAGTGGTGAACAAATTCCATCACTTCACTGGCTAACTAGAAGCATTTGCATTCTAGTCCTCAAACATCGTCGTACACTCAATAGGTGCGAAATGCTTGCCAAACATAGTCATATTTCTGGTCATTGCCTTCAGAAGACACCATCTTCACGTAACAGGACAATCTCGTCTTCTGCTTACTCCACGTCAACCACATGACCCCCAGGCATTAGATCAGTTCCTGTGGAGTCAGAAATATCTAAGGCTATGTCCATTGATACAGTGATAACGAAGTTAGACGAGAGTGGTGTAAGAGAACATCTTTACCGGACATCACTAGTTGGTTATCGTCAGTTAGGATGACAATTAACCATAAACGCTTATACGGTTGGGAGAGTAAGAGCTGGGAGCATCTATCAGCGTTACATACTCGCTAGGTACTTCCTTCACATTCAGAAACTGCTACAACACTTCAGGGTCTACATAGTCGAGTGCCACCTTCAAATCGACAAATATGGCAAGTATAGATCACCGGTAGCTATGCCTGTGTTCCAAAAACTATTGAAGGATGAAGGTCTGATCGATGCCACCTAGTCCAAATCAGAAAACTGTGCAATTTTCTGCAGTCCATTGTTCACCAACCCACTTAGGCGTCGGGTAAAAATCAACCCTAAGATCATAAGACACGACGGTGGTCAGACTGATCCCCACATAGTCTTCATTTGCTACAAAAAGCAAAACGTTCATATGTAATCATAAAAGCTGGCGCCTTTAAAGTTCAAGTAAGGAAGCTAAGTAAATCAGAAAGGTATCTCCAGGTAATTACGGAATCGCATGCCAACGAATCAACAATGGTCATCCTTTGATGCAATTTTGTTCTGACAATCACTTGTTTCTGGCCACCACTAATTTCAAGCATAAGGAAAGACACTCTCTCATTTAAATGGTATCAACCAACGGCAAAGTAGAGAATCATATTGCTATTAAGCCGTAAGTGGAGGATTGCCGCTCTTTTTGGAGTACCTGTTTGGACTTTTATTATGCATCAGTATGCACTTGTGTGCATCTGTGCCTTACTGGTTGCAGAAAACAGGCATCAGTGAAGCCTGTGCATCCTCGACTGGAGAATTAGTACGCCAGCTGTATATTCAGGGATGAGATAGCTAAGCATTTATCTGAACGTGATAGCAATGCTCATCGTGAGGAAACCTGGTGTGATATTAAGTCTGTTGTTAAAACATCGGAAGGTTAGCAAATGTCATTGGATTTCCGCGATGTCGTGCGAGTAGACTTATGCAGGAAGATGCATTCCAGCAGGCTTTAACCGAAATGAACAGCGAAATTGACTGAGAGTCTTAGCAACGGTCGAGATCATTGGTGGATGGAGAGCGAGAGAGATGGAGACGGAGAAGGCATCAGCATTAGGTAATAACCAAGTTGTTTAGGCTTAGTAAGGATTCCTGCAAGAAGAAGACGATGATTGATGAAATTATCAGCAAAAGTGATAGGAAACTGATAAACTCTCAGAATAGGTGTTGAAAACATTGGATGGGACACTTTAAAGCACAGTTCAGCTAGTTGACAGTAGTGTTTCTATTACACAGCGTCTAGCCAGATCGTGAACCGGGTACAGTCGCGCAGATGCATCCACTTTGATTTCTTCCAAAGCTTGAATACTGGCACTAATCTTTACCTTCAGATTGTTTATTCTTCCACACTACTTTGTTGATTGCTATACCACACCTTTTCTATCCATCAGTTGTTTGTGTACTTTTGTGAAGTGTAGTAACCTGAGTTGATGCACTTGTGTGAGGTGCTGCTTTGATTCCGTTTTCTACCCAAATGCACCATGTTAACTACAGTAGGATTACGTGGAAAAGCTGGCCTTAGTCAGACATGATACAATCAAGTCTCTGACTATTGGTTTGAGCTGTGTAGTGGAATGTAGACTTTCGAAATAGAGTATGCGCCTCAAGCAATCATTGAAAACACAAGTGTGGAAAAGTCATGCTTCAGTTTAATCTCTTGTGTATCATAGCAAAGGTAAAACTGGTGACATTTTATCTACTCTACCATGAAACACACACACACATTTTAACTAACATAAGTTCAGTAGACAATACGACGGAAAGCATTCATCAGTACATACCTAGACAATTCAATCAGAAAGCACGATTAGTTTCTAATGCTAAAATGATTTTAAAAAGATAATTGAGTATTTACCTTTGTATATATATGATTAAAGTTGATGTGTAGATTGGGAAAGGGTTGCAGATGTGAAATTATCACCCAATATCCCATAGATAAGAAAAGCATATCCATCAACAAGGACATTGGCAAGACTTAGTTGATTGTAGCTAATACTTTGATCTCCGTGGGGTACACGTGGACTTTGTTTCATTTTATCATCGTCTATATTGAAAATATTGCAATAACTAGTCTTGAAATTATTAGTAATCGATAGTTTTGGCAACAACATGAATAAACTTTCAACATCATGAAGTATACAATCTGATTTATGCGTTGTAAAGTTAGGTTTCCATGATGAAAGGATATGTTTTCGATAAGAATAGTTCACAGTAAAAACATGTGGGCAGGATAAGGGTAAGACTTCATGTTTTACACATTCTGTACACAAATATCCCATAAGGTAACCCATAAAACCTGCACGCATCAACGAAGCTGATGATAATTTGGATGAAACATACACTAGAGCAATTTGACTATTGACTGATTTTTCAGGTGAATAAATATCATGAAGTAAATGTTGGATGACAGATTTGAACTATATGATAGAAAATTTAAAACATACAACTTTGAGAAAGTTCTAAGCCCATAGAACAGTTCATTAATTTAAACTACACTTAAAAAAGTTTATTCACCCAGAATATGGTAACGTCAAACATGATGTATTTTATACTTTACTCTATGATATAAAACGTGAGGTAAGTATAAATCACATTGTTTTTTTAAGAAAACGTTATCACAGTAAATTTATCTTTCTTTTATCTAACTCATTTCAGCTGTCTCGCATCATTGAAGCAGTCTCGTTATATCTTCAATGAACGTATTTGCTGTTAGAGACATGAGATCAGAATCAAAAATGAAGTATCCACTTATACTGTTTTCTTCCCGTTTAATTCCTTGTGAATTACAGTATAACATGATAATATAGTCAGTAAATAGGTTTTTAATGATTTCAATTTTTGGAATTTGAATTCAATATTCACAGCATAGGTGGTGTTAATGAGTCAGCCACTTTATGTTCAGTAAACGTATGGAAGTCTTCACTTCTCAACAGTCTAAAACTAGAAAGTAACTGTATCGTTGTAAAATCGAGGATTTTTAAGTCAAACTCTATGTGCTGACATATTCATTCGCAAATATTAGAGAGATTTGTAAAGTTGATAGAATTCTAAATAGTTTTTACTAAGAATCAAAGTCAGAGAGCGATTCATTCTAAACTACGGGGCACCAGATAGTTGTTTCGTCTCCATTTTAAAATCGTCGTCAACACTCTACATTCACCACACTGCTTGGGAACGAGTCTACGACTGCGACGTCTCACAGTACATACATTGCCATTCAATCAGAGTTGGGACCTAAAGACCCAGAAATTCCAAGTAATCAGTTTGCATCATAAAGTGATCAGCATTTAATGTAATCTGTAAGCTCCCACCGGTAACGACTTCTCATTAGAACTTCGCGAATGTCATCCCAAAGCAAGTTACTGGTGCGTTCAATTTTGAGGGTTGTGGGGATTTAATCATTGGTTTCAGTTTGCTTCAAGACGAACCCCCCCCCCCCCGGTGGGCCAACCAAGTCGAATGTGAGGACGGTTACTCAACGACAGTACTAGATGGAGGCCATGCTTTATGGTGAACTGGCAGAACTAGGAAATATGGGTCACTGGGTTTCGAACCAGTGGTCCAGTGGTAACGTGCTGGCCACGGAATCCGGTCCTGGGTTCGTTCCCTCGCCGGGATTATGAGTGAGTCCCACACTAGGACGAAACAGCTGTCCAGTGCCCCCAGTTTTTTTATGGTTTTCCAACTTGTGTCAGTTCATGATGAATACCAACCTGAAATCAATAATCAAATCCCCACAAACCTCCAAAATGAATTATGTTCAACAAAGAATAGTTGGGCAGAAAGTCAGTATATATCGAGCTAAAGCCTTGTTGCCTTGAGGAGACAAAATTCATACCAATGACTTATCAGTAAGGGCTAGTTTTCAGCAATAGTAAGTACCGTTCTTGCATTAACTCATTCCAGTTTTCGCTTACGCAAGTGTCACGGAACACAGCAGATGCAAAATTACAGGTAATGCATGTGCAAAAATAAAGTTCCCTAGTTTTAATCGTTGTACTTTATTTTCAAGTGTAGCATTTATCCAGTTTTAAATCTATCCTAGTTAGTACAGCCAATTATGCGCGTAAACATTTGCTTACCGGGTTGCTGACAACAGCATAGTTAGGGTCTGCATAAACTCCTGCTGATTCTCTGAAAGCTCTTTACTTGTTGAGTTCTCATCTACCGTTCATCAAAACAGACTACAGCTCACAGTTACAATACAGTACCATGCTTCGTGAAACCTAGTAGTATCGTCGTTGCGCTTGCACTAAGTGCAACTCATTACGTAGCATAGATCAATACACGCCTGACCTCTGAGTCAGGTAGATCAGTTACCTTTTAGGACATTTAATCTACGAGGAGTCTTTGGTATTGATTCATGTAAACTTTAAACTCAAAAATTAGTAAAAAAAAAAACTGCTCAATTATTTTTAAAAAGCCTTTAAATTACCACAGAGGAACAAACAGATGGTCGGAATTCTTTTCCAGAAGGTAAATTCAGTGGTAAGCTGTTCCAACTGGAAAGTATAATTGAGTTATTATTTTTTGGATCCAAACACAGGGATGCATAACTCAGTCGATCGACTGTAACTTCAATAGTACAGCAAGAGTCAACTGTCTAAAAAAAACTGCATAAACAATTGTTGTTTACTCACCCTACGCTGTTTATCTGTCAGCTGAGGCCGGATTGAAGCGGGAACTGTATTTACACTTCGTCTTAGGAACAGAGGAATGAAACTGCAGACATCTGATATGATCCTAAGTGATTGAGTTCTTATAAGTGTCATCTGGAGCCAAAAATACTCGCCAGATTATGTCTGTATTTGAACACGTCCGATGAATTTATCTGGAACAAGAAATAAACACGTTTTAGCTTATACAGCATAACGCGATATAAAGTAGGCTATTTACCCACAAATATCTTGTGATAATCCCTACCTATTTTAACGATAAGAAAACATCCCGCTTTCATCGGGTACAAAACATTTGAAAAACATTACCTGGAAGGTAAGTAGGATATTGTCGTTAAGATTTTGGATCAATAAAAGGACAGACAAGAAAAACATCTGTATATGCAGATTAAGGAAACCGAAGTTAGCCCATCATCAAATGGTGATGACGACCTGATATGGAACTAAAGACGATAAATGGCAGTTATCGTTGAGCAGAGGGATCAGCTAAAATACAAGATACTACACCAAGAGGAATTCTGATCAACAACTATAAGAGAACTATTGTCACAGCCGATTCCAATCTCACCGTTAATCTTGCAACGGTTGGAGAAAAATGTTAATTTCTACTTACGTTCCACGTAACTGTTGGCTTTGTGTACTACTAGAAGCGTGTGGGCGGTTGACACTTCCCGGCTCCCCACACTGAGGAAGTCAATTTTCTCCTAAGGTGCTTGGAATGGAAAAAAGCGCAGAGCTCATGAGACACCTACTTGAGGTCTGCAACACAGTCTTTTGCGGGTTATTGCTTTCAGGTTTGGTTGTTCTAACCCCAAACAAAGAAAACACATACCCCCGGCACCGAAAGTCCATGTGGCAGGGAGGAGTGTGCTATTTTTGGGGTCGACCTCTTCTGCCCCCCTCTCGCCTTAGCGAAGGCAGCGTCAGCGTGACACTGTTGGTCATCTGGCGAAAACACTACTGCTGTCACACTCCATCCAGCCAGCAGTATGACTTCATCCTTAGATCCCCAACATAGTATAGTAATTTACACTACAACAGTAACTGCTTTTCGTTTCATCACTATCCAACAGACATTACTAGCATGATAGGACCTTGAGGAAACAAGCGTTCCAGTCAGTGTAGCTCGTTGGATCACTGTGATATGCAAGCCTCACCAATCGGTCAACGTAGCAGCTATCGTTCGGGTACTATGCAATTAACACAGATTCTCAGGAAGCGGCTTATTAACACATTTGTATAGTTAAGTAATCAAATTAAATCCAAAATTTGCTTGGGGAAAAGCATAAAGATTGAAGGCTCGAGTATTTTTATGTACCATTAATGCATACCTTCGGTTGCAGATACTAACTGTAGCCTTAGGCTGACCAAGATCAGGTTAGCTTTTGCATATATATATATATATATATATATATATATATATATATATATATATATATATATATATATATATATATATATATCACAACCTGTTCTTCATTTCATCAAAAACCTACAAATGTTTTGCAGGTGGTTGTTCATCAATTACATAAGTGTGTAGCGAGACTAAACAGTGGATTCCAATGTATTTTTTAAGCTCTTACGAAATTAAATGATTCGTACTTTTAGCGGAAATCTTTGTATTGCCTAGCCGTATTCACAATTTTCAAATTTCTTCGATACATTTTTCACTTATATGAACTCACTAGGTGAAAGAGTGAGGCGACCTGCGTAAAACTAGTGGGAGAACTACAATAAATGTAACTTTTGTATATAATACTAAAAGAAAAAATAATAATACAATACTGAATACTTAAAACAATCATGTGGGCTCATTAAATCATTAGACAGTAATTTTTGTCATTGCGGAACAGTTAGTACAGATTCCTAACACTTACAGAATGCAACAACTTCAATGAGTTTGATGCGTAGTTTAGATATTATTTTCAGTCTAGTGCTCTGAATTTTTTAAGTAATTAAAAATTGTATCTTGGGTGATATTTCAAATCCTGTTTTTTTTTAATGGATTTTAAGGTGAACACGTATCAAAACGATATTTTACAAGTGAGTTTTTAACTAATTATGTTAGTTCTAACTTCAAGTTGTTATTCATCGTAGACTGACATCAGCTGGAGGAACAAAGGAAACCTGGGAGCACTGGACAGCTGTTTCATCCTAGTATGGGACTCCTCAGCAGTGCGCACCCACGAGCCCGCACCACCAAAGATCGAACCCGCGACCTTCAGGTTCCGCGGCCAGCGCGTTGCCACTGAGTCACTGGGTCAGAATCCAGTGCTCCATATTTCCAACTTCTGTTAGCTCACGATATAGCGCAAGCGCCACCCTCCAGCTGATGTCAGTCTACGATGAATAACAACTTGAAATATTTCCAAATCTCCACAACTCCCTCAAAATTCAATATGTTAGTTCTGTCAATGAGACACCTTATTTTTTGAACGAATAGTAATCATGGGTCAGCTTTATGGTCTGAATTAAGTTGGAAGTTCGAAGTATAAAGCGACTAAAAAGCTGGAAACGCTTCAAGAAAGCAAGTACAGATAACCTAGTTGCCTGTGTTACGTTCTGAAATGAGGGTCTAAGACAGCACTAGTAGTTACCTAAGTATCTAATAAATTACACAAAGTTCCGAAATAGCTAATGCATTTAAACGCCCAAACATATGCGAACAGTTTATTTTTTTTAGTTGGATGACCCTACCTTTTGAAAAATGTAGGATCCTGACCACTCCGAAAACGCTATTTCCATAAAGGAGATCACACCAGGCAACTTTTCCTCCCTTTGATACGTTAGGAGTCCTATTAAAGGTGAAGACTACGCAAACCAGCCGGTTATTTCGTTGTCTGTGTCTGCCATTCTCAAAGACACCGGACGATGTACGCGGAGTTTATTTTCTGTAAGTTATGTGAACACTGCATAGTTGTGAGTGTTTGCCAAAGAAAAAGAGATGAATAACCTTATTGAGGTAATTGACTTTATTCTTGAAATGCTTCTGGCCCACACACCAAAGTGACAAATTAGATGAAGGCTATTAGACTGTCGTTTCCTGGTCACCGAATCATAATCACGGATTGATAGTTCTTATGGTAGTCTCTCAGTGAAAGGGGTGCTGAGTAAGCACATCACTCCTTTGAAGGCTCTTTACTCGAAAACCTGTGAGTATCGTAGAGATTATGGTGAGTTGTCACGTAAGCTATGTACATCGAATGATGTTCCTCATTCCTCTTCAATTTTCACATAGACATTCTTATGCAGGTCTCCCTCTCGTCACCTCATTTCACACCGATTCATCTAATCACACAACAACTCTTTAGTAGATCTACAATACACAGATAACATAATCCTGTCAGGTGAAGACACTGACTGACAAGATCCAGGCTTCTGGATACCATAACTGGCAGTTGTTTCAGAATACTTGCGATGCATTCCTCACCACTCAAATTTAAATCAGTGCTCCACAACTGGTTTGCACCTGTGCTCCAAAAAACAATACAACGTGAATTGGTCGAATGTGTTGAACAATTCACTTTCCTAGGAATTCAAATCAGCCCTGCTGATCTTTATATTCGGTTGTCTATTAAGGGTCGAGGGACTGCTCTGCAGCTTGCTTTGTTCTGCTAGATGGCCGTGAAACATGATCATTAAAGGCGGACAGAAGGGGCCCTTAGGTCTTCGACCGCCGTCACCTTCGTATCACAGACCACGTCAGTGAAGCAGAAGTAAGGTGTAGAGTTAGATTTAAAAGAGGATAGTCAGTTGGTGTGGTTGTGAATGAGCCTTCATCGACTGAGGTGGCTGGGACATATGTTACGCATGTGCGCGATGTTAGCTAGAGTAGGTTTAGGCTAGAAAAAAGTTAGGTGTGCCCAGACTAAAACATGGCATAAATCTCTGAAGTCTTTGACTATTGGTTTGAGCCGTGTTCGGAAATGCAGACTAGCCAGTTCGGGTCCACGTGACAACAGAAACCAATGGTGGAAGATTCTAGGTGATATGGTGGAGAATTGATGTCAGTTGAGCAGATACATCCAGACATCACCCTCATCTTAATTGCTATTCCGAATTCCACATTTCCCTCTTTCCTCCTTCCTCTTTTTTAACACTTATCACACATATCACACTTATCACAGATATACTGTTGGCATGTTTGCAGAGGCGGGATCACTGAGATGAGGGAAAAACTGTTTTCTAAATATCGGATAGTTAGTTGTAGTCCAAACATCAGTGGGTTAGGTGGACTTAAAGATGCACAGAAAGGAATGAGGAAAACTGACAACACAACACGTTAAGGCTATAAAAAGGCGTTATTTAGTTGTTTTTCTCAGTGCGTTTTACGAACTCATGGCCTATAAGTCCCCTTCACAATGAACCGATTATACCAATATTTGGTGACATATTTACACTATCTACAGATTCACCATCATCAATATTAACATAGGACAAGGCATTACTGCGTAACGGTCCGAGTTGCCACAGCTCATATCAGTACATCAAGTAGAAAAATAGTGAGGTTCAAGATGAAGATAAGAAAATTCAGTCAAAAGAAATATAAAGTACGAAGAGAGAAAAAGAAAGAATGAATAAATGGTGATATCCAGTACAGCGTTAGAATGAGGATAATGTATGTATACATCTGCTCCACTGACATTGGTTCTCAACCACATCACCTAGAGTCTCCAACCACTGGTTCCTCTTATCCCGCCGACCCCAACCACACAGTCTGTATCCCCCTACATGGCTCAAACCAACAGTCAGAGACTTCATACATTGATGCCATGTTTTAATCTGACCACTTTGGGCCCTTTTCCAGCCTGGACCTACTTCGGCCAACTCTGTGTGATGAGGCAATCGGTGACTGGGTATACATAGTACGTGTCCCAACCATCTCAATCGATGAAGGTTCACAACCATGTCAACTGATTTACCTCTTCTCTCTAGAACTGTACACCTGACCTCTGCGTTATTCACGTGGTGACACCACAGAATACGGCCTATACTACGAAGGCAACGGTGGTCAAACACTTGAAGCCTTCTCATGTCTTCCACCTTCAATGGCCATGTTTCACAGCCATACAGTAGAACAGACCGGACTGCTGTGCAAGTGCAGTACACGAGACCCTTAATTGACAAACGGATACCACGGCGGCGTTATATGTGGTTGTAGTGGCAAAAGCCGACCGAGCCTTCTGTATCCGTGTAGAGATTTCATCGGAAACTAATCCACCAGGGTAGGGCTGGTCCTACTTCCCAGGTAAGTGAAGTGGTCGACACCTTCAACCACTTCACTTTCGATTGGTAGCCGTGGTGGGGCACTGTTGAAGACCTATCGTGCAGCAACAATTTACATTTGGGTGGTTAGAAACGCATCCCAAACATTCTCAAATTGCCACTCAAAGTGTTCAGCGTCTTCACCTAACAGGACTATGTCATCTGCATATTCTAGGTCTAACGAAAATCCTCCTGTGATTAGGTCAACGTCTGTGTAACCTGGTGACGAGGGGGAAACCTCCATAAGAATATCTACGATGAAATTGAATAAGAATGGAGGGAGTGAGCACCCTTGACGGGCACCACTCGATGAGTATAACTCCCTCGACATCTCACCATAAGCTCTAACACGCCCACAAGTATTCCAGTAGAGAGCCTTCAATAAGATGACGTGCTTACTCGGCACGCCTTCTAGTGAGAGACATTGCCACCTTCAGGTCGAGAAATACAGACAGTGTCGGGAGTCTGTAAGCATGCCTATGTTCCAGGACCTGGCGCAGTGTGAATATTTGGTCGATACAGCGGCAGCCGGGTCTAAATCCTGCCTGGTTTTCTCAGACTTGTTGTTCCCGAGCTCCACTCAGGTGTCGGAGGATTATAGAACCTAAAACCTTAGACACTATCTTCGTCAGGCTAATTCTTATGTGGTTATCACACGAGAACTTCTGCCTTTCTTGAAGACTGGAATAATCAGCGATTTAGACCAGTCAGAGGGGATCGTATTTGATTCCCACATACCAGTTAACACTTCCGTTAGCCTGACTAAGGGCACCTTACCACCATCCTTGTATACCTCAGCAGTTAGTTCTGCTGCTCTTACTCGTTTCAAGTTACCTACAGCTTTCTCGACTTCTTCTCGTGTTGCGGGGCCTATCTCAATGTTCCATTCAGGATACGACTGGATAGCGGGCAACGCAGTCATGGCTGGAGGCCAGTTAAACTGTTCCTCGAAGTGTTCTGCCCATCGTTCCAGTCGTCTCCCCTGCGAGTGAATCACAGATCCGTCCTTCAAGCTATAGCCTCACTAATTGTTGTTGATCTTTTTCCCCCAGTCTCCTTAATAAGTCTAAATAACTGTCTACTGTTACCAATCGACGCTGCCTTTTCCATCTCCTTAACCTCCGCTGCCCACCACTGTTCACGATCGTCGCGTAGACTTTTTCTCAGTCAACTTTGAAGTTGCACTAACTCTTCATTGTACTCAGAGCCTGCAGAGATGCGTTCACCTGCATCCATTAGTTCGGAAGAAGCTGCTGATATCCACTGGCTCTTTCTAGCCACTATTTTGGAGTCGGCTACGGTCTTCTTCAACGCTGTTTTTACAGCAGACTGAAGATGGCACCAAGCTTCTTCTGGATGAGTGACAGTCTTTTGTTCCGATAACTGCCTAGCCAACTTCTCACTGAACATGGCTTTGGTGTTTCCGTTGTCCAGCAGAACTCGTAGTGGTTTTGTTGCCAGATCTTTCTTACGTCCATTGAGATGCAGGCATATATGTGCTCGGACCAACGCATGATCGCTGTCCAAGTCGTACTCCGGAACGAGCGGCAGTCTTCCACCGATCCTCCCCAGCGATGACTAATAGCAATGTGGTCTATCTGTGTCCATCGTTGAGTTGAGCTCGGTGGACATCACGTCAGACAGTGCTTTTCTTTATGTCCGAGATTTGTGCTGGCTAAAAATAGGCGGTTATCTGAGCATAGTTGTAGTAGGCGATCACTATTATCTGTGCGTTCAGCCGGGATTCCGAAAAGGCTACCTAAGTGCCTTTCTGCCTCACTCAGTCTACCCCATTATGCATTGAAGTCACCTGCAACAACCACCGCGTCTGAATGTTTGGCTTTCGAGAGGACGCTAGACAGTTTACGGTAGAACTCGTCCTTCACTTCATCCGAGCTGCAGTCAGTGGGTGCGTAAGCAGCAATTACAAAGAGAACGGCGAGTCTCACTATTCCTCACTATTCTTACTGTGCCATTCAGTCGGATAGCGCAGAGGTGACTATCAACTGGGATCTAGTCTAGTAGTGAGTTTTCTGCTCTAGTGCTTAGTGCTATGCCTACACCTGCAAGACCGCGAGAGCTAGCTATCGAATCTCCAGAAACTCGGAGGGTGAATTTCGCGGATTCACCAGATTGGCCGGGAGACGTTAGGTGAATAACCGCACTTGGATCCTGTATGCGTGTCTCGCAAACAGCATCTACCCATGCCCCGAGTTGCTAGAGTCTTTGTCAACGAAGCCTGTTGACTAATTTGACGGAGGGTGCAGACATTGAAGGCTCCGATATGAATCTACAGATTAGGAGTACCCTTGTAACACAAACACAAAAAACCACCGTTAAACCACGGGACATTCGCTAGTTTTTCTAGGTTATTCACTTGGACAAGTGACCAATAATACCAATTTCAAACCCTATGATTTGGCTATTTCTCAGTTCCATGTCGCAGGGACTGACAAACATAATCAACATCTCATCACTGATCCCACAAAACAAATAACACTTATTTGCAGCAAACTTAGAGCACAAAACATCGTTCCCATTCTCTACTGCTACAGGTCTAACGAATTGGTGAGATAAGCCAACACGTGAAAGGAAAGCACGTGGCAACCTACACTAAAAAGGATGGTGACCCAATACCTCATAGTAATCCTAACAGTTGTCTCCATGAGGGTCCAAACTGTCCTTGAATGTGTCCAAAGAGGAGACCATCGACACTTGTGCAGATAACCACAGCCAGCAGCAGAGCAACAAAATAAGATATTCAACTTGAAGATGATCTTAACAGGCCTTTCGAATACTTAGTTCACAGCCTGTAAAGCGGTCAATCATGGAGGAAGTAAAGAAACTAGAAAAGTCACAATCCTAGTCATTCACTTAATATAGGAAAAAAGCTGTTTAAGACGGCACAAATAACCACCCACTGAGGACCTGACATGTGCAATGTAAAGTATACTCATGACAGACTTACATTTCTTTCGAACATTACAGCACTATGGACTGAATTTATCACCGTATATCAATATGAATAAATCCCGCCTTTCCATGGCCCAGAAGCTATGACCAGTTGTTTACAATCCACCTGAGTGAATTCAGCGAATACCTGGTCGCACCATTCACTACAACTACCATGCTACATACTCTCTATATGAGGGCGATTACACCTGGATGGTCTACAAAGGGATTTTCAAACAACCATGGTGGAATTCACACCTAAAAGTGAAGAACTAATGTATCACACGAACTCACTTGAGACCTATCTTATTGGTAGCTTGTTACTCACTCCAGTCATTTTCCTTAAAATCAGTAAATAGCACTAATTCAGCAAACACCTTCCATATTACCTCGTTTACTTGTCTACATTTTGCAAACACTTTACTTTAAAGTCTAAATCATGTATCGTTTTTCCGACGACACTCACTATCATAACAATCAGTCGGAAATAAACACATAAACAATGACTGAAGAGTGAAAAAAGCATAACGTATGAACGATTGTACGACTTTTTAAAATGAATACACTGGAAACGAGTTCCTTTGCTGAAGTGCTTTTTACGTGATTTAGTGAACATATTCAGTGCAAAATGTTTCCATATGAAGCTAACTAGGATATCTTTCGACACCAGAGGTACAATAAACTTGAAACACTCCAGAACGTAAGAAATGCCAACCTCCCTTCCAATGAACTACATTGCTTATGAATACATTCTACACAAATTAGGTGAGTGCAAACAACTAGCGCTTAACTACAATTCAAATTCCTCGAGAGAATTACTTTCAAAGCACGACTAACAAAACCCTAAGTCTAATAATGTCACCAACTAATGACATATGTACAAAATAAAAATTATGAAGAAAACTACTGTTAGTCACAGCACCACACCTTTTCTCTTGTATATAGGGAATCTTACATTTATAATTTTCAAAATGTAGAGTTAGTAACGGACACCACGTTAGTCAGTAGCGGTGGAATTGAAAGTTATGCAGAGAAACGTTCAAGGCTTCATCCTTATTGAAGAAAGTGGTATAACTTTAAAATCGTCTTAGACTTTACTGTGAGTATGACATGTTTCAGAATCTTTGCGAGTCTTTCGTTAAAGGAGATTTGTGGTAATCAGTTTCCTGCTTAAATCTACTAACCATTCTTTATTATCGAGTGAGGAAGACAGTAAGCCGATAACCCCTGTTATTTCTTGCAGTAGTCGTCTCTATATGGGTCCAATTCTTCCTATAACGTGATCATCGAAGAGGCTTTAATCGTCTGTTCTGGGGAAGAGTTCGAGTCGCTGACCACTGCAAAGGAGAAACTTTGCTCCGCTCTCAGATGGTCCGACTCAGGCTTTGGGATTCTTCACTTATGAACTGTTAGGTGGTCTTCCCTAGATGGGATGGAGAAACCAGATAAATCAGTTCCTAAGTCACTGATATCGGACCAACTCTTCTGGTAGGATAAGTGGGGAATGCCTGGCTTTTTCTAATCGCTGTTCATGGGAGGGGTGGACAAAACACCTCACGCGTCTGTAGCCACACTTTAGACCTGTTCGAATGAGTTAGCCTCCTATCTGAAGCGTTAATCAGAAGCCTGGACACGAGATTATAGCTGGGGCCTTAAGTGAGTGAAATGTAGAATTATAAACATGCCTACGTAGATACATTTTAAGGCTCTGCGAAGCGATTAGGGCGCGCAAACCTCTTTAGCTTCGGCAGCTTATGCGGTAGATATCTTCTGACTGGCGTACGTGAGAAAATAGATCGGCAGGTCTTAGTTCGCTTTGGATACAAATTTTCACAAGTAACTTCCGCGTAATGATACGATGCAAATGATATACACACTTTTTGAGTTATACAGATTTTCAATTTGACTAACTGTGCTCCAAAGTGTTTAGAGACTACATCATACATGGCGTAAATCATACATCATTGTGGATGGGTGTGTGAAACTGCCGAAATATAGCAGGATAAGCGTGTTTCGTGCCCTCAGTGAGCTGTGAGAGAGTGAACTTCAGCCTCCAGATGTCACATTTGCTGAATAACTGCTAACTTCCTTTGTTTTCTACCAAAAGCATGCCCCAGTTGAGGAAGCCTCTTGAAGAGGATACATGTTTAATGGTAGACTTAGCATATTTCGGGACTATTCACGTGGTTTGTCTATCGGTGTAGAATTTGGTCGGAAGCGGTGCATTCGGTCTGACATTTATCTGTTTAACTGCATGAGACATGTTCTAACAGTGTATCATTCTTCTTTATGTAACGCATATACATCTTATCAAAGACTAATGTAATAGTGTCACTGAAATTCGTCAAAATAACACAGGGCATGCAAGTATATGGTCCGTGGATGGATTTACTTACCTTCAAAATGACACTTCGCTTTGAGCAAACCACCTACTTGATTGAGTACTACTGGGCAAATGTTGGCAACGGATACTGGAATCTAGGCGTGACGTGTATACCTACGTAGACACATGAAGTTATGCAAGTGTTGTCTCTGTTGACGATGAGAAAAGGGAAGCGCGAATAATCAACGCCTTCCAAGTTGCCAGGCGACAAATTCCCCGACGTTTATCCAGTATCCAAAAATGTACAGTCGATGGGGGAATTTCTTCACCATACCACACGTTCTATTCCCAGGTAGTGATTCACTGAGTTAGTCTCCGGTCTGCAATCCAGAACTGCCATATTCAGGCGGAGGGTTGTGAGTGATACGGTACGCCGTAAATATGATTCGTATAGACCTTATGGAGTGACCTTGGACTGACTATTTCTGTGTTATTCCCCTTGTTGTTCTGGGAGAAACCCACGAACACCGCGTACCTTGCTAGCCAGCACACGATAATAATGTGAAACTCCCCTCCTCATAGTCTGCCTGTCAAAGGTATAACTACGCAAAGGTTGAAGTCTCCTCATGACCAGCTATGCTGCTGACACCTACCTGAATCCACTGACGTATGCGGTGAAGAGGTTATGTAACGCGGAGTCTATCGAATCTAGCAGGTACTTATGTCAAGTTCATATCTTCTAACTTTACAGCCTTCCGGACCGAATGTGTCACTGTCCATCACCATGCATAAGTCCCCTAATCAGTTCCTACGCTGCGGTAGCCATCAAGATTTTAGGAATCGTCCTTGCGCGAACTGGACAGACGCAGAGGCCGATCACCAGCTATTCGAATTTGTTATATACCCATGAATACAAGGCCAAGGAAGAACATAAAAGAGTAATCAGACGGGATAGTGTAGTTGGAAGGTTTGGCCGAGATACCGATGCCTTCCAACTGGCTAACCAGAAGGCTGATTACGAGCAGTGCAACATAACACGACAGTGTGCCAAATGGCATGGATGCTTGACCAAGCGCCTTCAGTTAAGCGAGTCCAGCTGAAGTATGAGGGTCATCATCGGTGTTGAATCCCGGCGAAACCTGGGCTACTGATTCTGGAGAAATGTATGACGCAACAAGTTTATCCGTCATCCAAAGTCGGTCTGTGAGAAGACCTTTGAATGATAGAACGAAGAGTAAACGCTGATGTTACACCACCAAGCATGTTCCTAAGGTTTTCTCTGCCCTGCTCCACCGAACAACCCACCCCAAGAGGGAAGACAATCAAGACGGCAGGGACCCAAACGGCTGACGTCAGCATGTCAAACATCTAGACGGAGAGAACCGGATCGCAAATCATTTCCAGCGACCTAAGCTTGAAAAAACTTACTACATTATCCATACTAGCCAATGAGAGATTAGTAGAACCGCAACTTCTGCACACTGATGTGTGATGACCGAGTAGGTAGTGTGATGGTTGTTCTACTATTCCGTAAAGCTCGACCAACCCTACTTAACTTAACGTGCTCCGGTACCTGCATGACCGATACCTTGCCTAACGAGTAAGTACTGATAAGGAAACACGAGTCAAAAGAACTGGTTTCAGGAATATATTCGAAGAAGTAATATATTTGATTGGAGTAAATGTGGTAGTAGTGAATAAGGGAAAGTTTATCAAACTTATCTGGCTAGTGTGGCTAGGCCAGGGACTCTAAGTGAGTGCATGCGTGTAAACCAACACAAAGGGAGCACAAGATGGCGTCGAGGCCTGTTCGGATGCACGCTCGCAGAAACGAAACTTAAAACACTTTAAGCATCCGGAGGCGAGCTAGAGGTTTATTTAGCTAACTTAATTTAGTCTATTTATTTTAGCCCTAGTTGCATTTTGGTGCCAGGAAGGTGCACTGCAGGTCATCTGTCTCACAGAGGGTTGCCTGTATCCCAGCAACCTTCAATCGTAGGCGGCAACTACGAGGTGGACACGAAACAGCTTTCCATATTAGTGACGGAGTAGATGACGCGTGGGTCTCCGAAGCTAGTGCAACTATGAGCACCTACGGGGTAATAGAACGTTTCGTCTAGATGCAACCTTTCTCGCAGTGATGGAAAGTGACCCAAAGCCTACGTCTGTTTTTCCTACTTATCCTTCATGTATGCGGGAGTGTAAGAGGGTAAATTGGTACGTGCAGAACCGCAAAACGATCCAAGCAGCATCGTCAGGGGCCAACTGTACCAAGTTTTCAACATGCTTCCTACGTTCTGCAGGGAGAAAGATACAGAACATCAGCGTGCTAAGAAAAGAAAAGGAAAACAAATGCCAATAGTGGGCAAGTAGAGAAAAATGTAATGAGCGACCAAAAGGTTTTTGAACCTTCGATTGTATTTTTCAGTCTTTAAATCACTTTTAATAATGGACAAAACTTGTGAAAACTTTAGGTGTGAAAAGGCGGTGTCAGTGCGTGCAAGGATAGCATGGTTGCGACCCCAAGTTCATCGTATGAAGTTGCACCGGGGTTAATTAACGAAATAGGTATACCGTTTGGGCCGGTGCACACACCTCCCAGTATGTGTGGAGGATACTGGCTCAGTGTTATTAGAGGTGGCTTTTCTAGAAGATTTGCGGTACTCACGACTACACGAGTCTTTTTGAGGGTCTGATGGCAAGGGTTTTTCTGTCTCTGCCGATGTAGGGGAAGGCGGGTCTTCTGTATACGCTGTCTTCAAACGATCGACACCTATGGTATTTTGCCGTCCTTATCTGTCAATAATAGGGAACTTTTCTTTCTTGCAAAGAGCCTCGAAGGGTCCGTCGTATGGTGGCTGTAAGGGTCTACGTACATCAGGGCAACGCACAAAGACGTGTATGCAGTCTTGGGGTATTTTATCCAACTGCACCCATCTACACTGGATTCATGTGGATGGTGGTCAGGTGCTACGCTTTTGGAGCTCAAAGGTTTGCGCATAACTGGGGACATCGGTAAGAGTTGGATCACTACCATCAGGAGCAACCATTTCACCCGGCAAACGTAAGTTACTGCCGTAGACCAACTCCCCAGTTCACTGTCTTAAGTGTTGAACGAATGCTGAGAACCAACGGAAGGGAATCGGCCCACTTTACATTACCAACTCCTTTCTACCAAACCACTAGAAGCCGGGTGATATGCAGTGGTGCGAACGCCTTTGCATCCCGACAGACTCATTAGCTTCTGGAAGGTAATGGATTTGAACTGTTGGTGTCGTTCGGTAGTCACGCTAGGAGGGGATCGAAACTGTGAAACCTGTCTTTCGACGAAAACTTGGCCGACCGTTTCGGCAGCAACGTCAGACAAAGGGATAGCTTCCAGCCAGCCAGTGAACCTGTCGACACACGTCAGTAGATAGCTATGACCATCGGAGGGTAAGCGTGGGCCGACAATATCTAAATAGATATGGGCGGACTGTGAATCTGGCTTGATGAAAGTTACAAGTGGTGGAATGTTATGGTTATTTACCGTCGAACGTTGTCATCGAATACAAAACCGTGTCCAGTTCCCAACATCACGATTAATACCAGGCCATACAAACCTAGCAGATATCAGTCGGCTGGTAGCACGTATACCAGGATGCAAGAGACCGTCAAGAGCGTCAAAAACGATCTCACACAAAGGCAAAGGAACAACTAGTCCCCTCACTGTTCAGGAGCGGTAAAAGCTGTATCTTCAGTGCCTAATTTTTTTCAGTCTCCTCCTCTGAATCCTGAAGTTCGGCAATCATCCGTAAATCAACCGCTCGAGGTAAAGTGGTGGTACGGACGCGAGACAGTGCGTATGTGACAGGGTTATTCACACCAGAAATGCGACGGATGCCAGACGTGAATTGCGAAATACAGTCTGGATGACGTAATTCACGCGGTAAATATCTGTCGGTGGTGGTGTGGGAGGCGCAAGTCAAACTTTTGTGGTCGGTAAAGATAATGAAATCACGACCCTCCGTAAAGTGACGAAAATGCTTAACTGAGTCATATATGGCGAGCGATTTGCTGCCAAAAGTGCTGTACCGCATTTCGCAGGCGGATACCTTCCGGGAGAAGAATGCAAGCGGGATCCAAGTGTGATTCGAAGTTGTTTCAGCGCCGCTCCAGTAGCCGTGTTAGAGGCATCAACTGCAATACTAAGCGGTGGGTTTACGTCCTCATGGACCAACATTGCGGCTATTGAGGTTATGATCTCTCGAAATGCTCCTAGTACCTTAAGAGTTATGCTGAAAGTTTACACTTACCTTTCAGCAAGTCGGTTAGTGCAGTCAAAACGTGAGCACAATGGAGGACGAATAGATGATAATAGCTCATCACCTCAGAGCTTTAAGTGACGTTGGGACCGGAAGATCTTGGATCGCCTGCATCCTTTAGGGCAATGGGTGAATGCCTTGGTCGTCGATAACGTGTCCCAGAAGCTTCAGTGATTGTCATCTGGCCAGGTTGACTGTCACTGAATGCCCTGACAGTCTGGTGAGGACCTGTTTAAAGTGGTTTCAGTGAGTATCTTCGTCTGGACCAGCCATCAGAATATCGTCCAAATGAGCGTAGGTAAAGTCTGTTCCATGTAAGACATCGTGAATAAAGCGTTGGAAAGTTTATGCTGCACTGCGCAGACCAAAGGGCACGCGAAGAAACTCAAACAGACAAAAAGGTGTGATGACTTCTGTCCTGGGGAAGCCATTAGTTTGAACTAGGATCTGATGATATGCGTGCGTGAAGTTTACTGAAGACAGGTAAGCCTTTTAAAGACGCGGTCAAATCATGTATGTGAAGGACTGGGTGGCGACCTGTGATCGTTTTAGCTTTCAGCCTTCTATGGTCACCACAAAGCTTCCAGTCGATGCCACTGCTTTTCGGTACCCCATGCAGGGGTGAAGACCATGGACCATTGATGGTCTGATTATTCCCATTTCAAGCATATGTTAAACTCGGCTTCGACAGCATGCAGTCTTTCCAGGGTGGTCGCAGTGGTTTGGCAAACACTGGCAGGCCAGTAGTCGTTATGTGATGTGAGATGTTTGAAGTCATGCAAGGCACACTACGACTACACTACACTCAGGGGCAAGAAGTGTCCGTCGTGGAGTACACTGGACTGAGTTGGCGTTTGCGTGACAATACCGAGGACACAGTCTTGAGGCAGGATCAATCGTTTTATGCTTACCAGCATCCACCAGCAGCTGATAGTGCTGTAAGAGATCCATACCAATAATGCCGGTGGTCACATCAGACACTAAGAAAACCCAATGGAAAGAAGAACTCAGTCCAGGGTTGAGGTTGAGGAATCTTCAACCATAGGTTGTGATGGGCGAACCGCTGGCGGCAAGAAGTTGCAGAGACATTGGCAGCAGATGCTCTTCACCGGTAGGTGGGATGACGCTGGCTCCCACCCCCGTGTCAAACAGGAAGCGTTGATTCGTGACGAATAAGAAGCAACAAGGAAGTGGTTCGCCAGCGACGTCACTTGCCGTCATGTGCTGACTCACGCATTTCCCACCTGGTTAGCCTTGAATGTTCAAGGTTCAGGTTTGAGTGCACCACCCGGCATTGGCACAATAACATTTATGGTGCCAGAAAGAATTACGAGACCGCATTCTTCACATGATTCCGCACACTTCATTACACAACTTAGTGATGTGAGCTAAAGCGTCGAAAATTGTTGGCTTACTCGTTGAAGGAGGTAGGAGTCTTTGAGTGAGTCAGTGGCAGCAGACAGTGCAGTGGAAATACCAGTGTTGGGCTTCGTAGCGTCTACAGTTGTGTCAGCTGCTCATGCCGGCTCTGTCAAGGAGCACTCATGAAAGGGTGTTGGGAATCTTTGTACCATTTGTGGTAATCTCAGTAACCACAGTTGCTTAAGCAATTCTTCATTAATATTGAAGCCCGAAAGAACCTCATTCATCTGACGAAGCAGTTGCATGGGCCTTTAGGATTTGTCCTGGTGCGAACTTGACAGACGCAAAGACTAATCACTAATTATTCGAACTTGTTATATACCCACGAATACGAGACCAAGGAAGAACACGATAGCGTAGTCGGATGGAATAGTGTATTTGGATGGTTATGCCAAAATACCGATGCGTTCCAACCCACTGGCTGGAGAGTCGAATACGAGCAGTGCAACTTGACACGACAGCGTGCCAAATGGCGAGGATGCTTGACCGGGTGCCTTCAGCTTAGCGAGTCCAGTTAAACTATCAAGGTCAGCATCGATGTCGAAAGTCGTCGAACCCTAGGCTATTGATTTTGGGGAAGTGTGTGACGCTACAGATCACTCCCCACCTAGTGGGTTCGTGAGGACCCTGAGACGATACCAGCCGGAAGTAAAAACCCAGTGGTTTCTCCACTGGTAAAACTCTTCCGATGGGCTCACTGCGTGAGGTGGCCCCTGGTTGTCTGAACCTTATTCTAGGGTGTCGTGGCAATTAAATAAATAAAATACAATAAATGAAATTGTACGTCGGTCGCGGTCATCTGTTCCTTTCTACGTTCCGTCCAGTGCTCGTTGCACCTGGAATATAAATAAAAGTCTTTAATACCACGAAAACGTTGCGTAAAAATGGGAATTATTTATATATAAACATATTGAAAAATAAAAATTTACGCTTATCTTCACCGTTTTTTTCAGTTTTTATTACATGGTAATAAAAATTGATATAAAAAGGCAAAGTGTACGAGGGTTTGTATTGATGTATCGGGTAGCGGTCTGGGGTTGTTTTGGCGCTGAGCCTTCGGTAATCACCGGTTGGACGCAGTCACTGCTATCCTTTTTGGGAACCATGTGCAATGGCGATGCCCAAGGACTGTTTGACGGTCTGATAATGCCCAGTTCGAGCATGTGGTCGAATTCATTTTTCGCCGTTTGGAGCTTATCGGGGGCTAGACGGCACGCTTTGGATGCCACAGGTGGACCCGTGGTTGTGACGTGATGCATAACATTGCTGATATGCACGGAAGAGTGTGCTTCGGTTGCTGTAACTCTGGATATTTCTCCAGAACTGCCTGGTAGGACGCGTCGCCTGATTGTTTAGTCCTGACGATGGCTAAACTCGGACCTACATAGGTGGTGCCGCCAATAGATAACTTTGTGCTGTTATCTATCAGTCGTCGACGGCGAGCATCTACGAGTAGATCGTAACGGCTCAGCAAATCTATGCCAATGATGGGCATAGAGACGTCAGCAAGGAGGAAGATCCAGTGAATAGGTTTGCGTAAACCTAAGTTGAGGTAGGCATACTGTCTCCCGAATGTCGCGATCGCCTTGCCGTTGGCTGCTTGAAGATTGAAGGATGGGTCGTGATGACGCTCCTTTGTCGTTGCTGGAAGAACGCTAACTTCTGCGCCGGTGTCGACGAGGTAGCGGCCTTTCGTTTTAACATCGGTGACGTAGAGCAAACGGCTTTTTCCGCCGGCTATGGTTGCCGTGAGCACGTGCCGGCTTGACCGTTTCCCGAGTTTGTGTCTTTCTTAAGACGGCATGGTTTACGACATTTTCTGGCTTCATCCCCGTAAGTGTTATGAAACCAGCACCATTCAGGGTTTTCCACCCTGTTGGGTTTCGTTTTAGGGCTACCACGCGACTTGCTGCGATGCGCCAAGGTGCCTTTCCGTGAAGTGCTACGTGATCTAGGACTTCGAGATCGTAGCAACTGTTTCACAGAGTTGCACCACTTGGCCACCTCTGAATCCTGGCGCTCTGTTTTGTCGCAGATAGAATATACGCTGGAGACGGGTCTGCTGGATATCTCCAGTATTTTATCCGCTGAGGCTGCCAGGTCGTCGAGTGGGACTGACTGGAGTGTCACCAACACGGTTTGCACCGGTTGTGGTAGTTTCGAGAGAAATAGTTCTCGGAAGAAACCATCGTCAAATGTTCGTGCACCGATTACTTCTCGCATACGTGCGAGGACTTCAGTAGCTGAGTGGCTGCCTAGCTCGATGTTACGAAGCAGTTCGTCTAGGCGCTGGCGATCTGTGGGATCGCTTTTCTTTAAGAGTGCTGCCTTTAGAAGTGCGTAAGGGTCACTTACTTGGGGGTCAAACGTGTGTGTTGTGACATGCCGGTTTAATTCCCACTGTAGTGAACTTATGTCGGCAAGAAATCGGGAATGAGGATCTCAGACGCCCTGTTATCAAAAATCTGCCTCGGCATACAGAAACCATGTTTCTGCATTGTCTGGCCAATATGGCACGAGTTGGATCGTGTTCGAGGTCGGCTTAATACGAATAAGCTTGGGAGTGTGGTCGGACATGAGAAAGTGTAGTAAATGGATATATAAATGTTATCGAAATGAAAACAATATACAAATATAAAATGGAACAGGCTCACCAATTCAATACTTGTTATTGGTCGGGATATGTGATCACGTCGGGATATTTGATCACGTCGGGCTCACCAATTTAGGATTTGTCCTGGTGCGAACTTGACAGACGCAAAGACCAATCACTAATTATTCGAACTTGTTATATACCCACGAATACGAGACCAAGGAAGAACACGATAGCGTAGTCGGATGGAATAGTATATTTGGATGGTTATGCCAAAATACCGATGCGTTCCAACTAACTGGCTAGAGAGTCGAATACGAGCAATGCAACGTAACACGACAGCGTGCCAAATGGCGAGGATGCTTGACCGGGTGCCTTCAGCTTAGCGAGTCCAGTTAAACTATCAAGGTCAGCATCGATGTCGAAAGTCGTCAAACCCTAGGCTATTGATTTTGGGGAAGTGTATGACGCTACAGATCACTCCCCCCCTAGTGGGTTCGTGAGGACCCTAAGACGATACCAGCCGGAAGTAAAAACCCAGTGGTTTCTCCACTGGTAAAACTCTTCCGATGGGCTCACTGCGTGAGGTGGCCCCTGGTTGTCTGAACCTTATTCTAGGGTGTCGTGGCGATTAAATAAATAAAATACAATAAATGAAATTGTACGTCGGTCGCGGTCATCTGTTCCTTTCGACGTTCCGTCCAGTGCTCGTTGCACCTGGAATATAAATAAAAGTCTTTAATACCACGAAAACGTTGCGTAAAAATGGGAATTATTTATATATAAACATATCGAAAAATAAAAATTTACGCTTATCTTCACCGTTTTTTTCAGTTTTTATTACATGGTAATAAAAATTGATATAAAAAGGCAAAGTGTACGAGGGTTTGTATTGATGTATCGGGTAGCGGTCCGGGGTTGTTTTGGCGTTGAGCCTTCGGTAATCACCGGTTGGACGCCAGTCACTGCTATCCTTTTTGGGAACCATGTGCAATGGCGATGCCCAAGGACTGTTCGACGGTCTGATAATGCCCAGGTCGAGCATGTGGTCGAATTCATTTTTCGCCGTTTGGAGCTTATCGGGGGCTAGACGGCGCGCTTTGGATGCCACAGGTGGACCTGTGGTTGTGACGTGATGCATAACATTGCTGGTTATGCACGGAAGAGTGTGCTTCGGTTGCTGTAACTCTGGATATTTCTCCAGAACTGCCTGGTAGGACGCGTCGCCTGATTGTTTAGTCCTAACGATGGCTAAACTCGGACCTACATAGGTGGTGCCGCCAATAGATAACTTTGTGCTGTTATCTATCAGTCGTCGACGGCGAGCATCTACGAGTAGATCGTAATGGTTCAGCAAATCTATGCCAATGATGGGCATAGAGACGTCAGCAAGGAGGAAAATCCAGTGAATAGGTTTGCGTAAACCTAAGTTGAGGTAGGCATACCGTCTCCCGAATGTCGCGATTGCCTTGCCGTTGGCTGCTTGAAGATTGAAGGATGGGTCGTGATGACGCTCCTTTGTCGTTGCTGGAAGAACGCTAACTTCTGCGCCGGTGTCGACGAGGTAGCGGACTTTCGTTTTAACATCGGTGACGTAGAGCAAACGGCTTTTTCCGCCGGCTACGGTTGCCGTGAGCACGTGCCGGCGTGACCGTTTCCCGAGTTTGTGTCCTTCTTAAAACGGCATGGTTTACGACATTTTCTGGCTTCATCCCCGTAAGTGTTATGAAACCAGCACCATTCAGGGTTTTCCACCCTGTTGGGTTTCGTTTTAGGGCTACCACGCGACTTGCTGCGATGCGCCAAGGTGCGTTTCCGTGAAGTGCTACGTGATCTAGGACTTCGAGATCGTAGCAACCGTTTCACAGAGTTGCACAACTTGGTCACCTCTGAATCCTGGCGCTCTGTTTTGTCGCAGATAGAATATACGTTGGAGACGGGTCTGCTGGATATCTCCAGTATTTTATCTGCTGAGGCTGCCAGGTCGTCGAGTGGGACTGACTGGAGTGTCACCAACACGGTTTGCACCGGTTGTGGTAGTTTCGAGAGAAATAGTTCTCGGAAGAAACCATCGTCAAATGTTCGTGCACCGATTACTTCTCGCATGCGTGCGAGGACTTCAGTAGCTGAGTGGCTGCCTAGCTCGATGTTACGAAGCAGTTCGTCTAGGCGCTGGCGATCTGTGGGATCGCTTTTCTTTAAGAGTGCTGCCTTTAGAAGTGCGTAAGGGTCACTTACTTGGGGGTCAAACGTGTGTGTTGTGACATGCCGGTTTAATTCCCACTGTAGTGAACTTATGTCGGCAAGAAATCGGGAATGAGGATCTCAGACGCCCTGTTATCAAAAATCTGCCTCGGCATACAGAAACCATGTTTCTGCATTGTCTGGCCAATATGGCACAAGTTGGATCGTGTTCGAGGTCGGCTTAATACGAATAAGCTTGGGAGTGTGGTAGGAAATGAGAAAGTGTAGTAAATGGATATATAAATGTTATCGAAATGAAAACAATATGCGAATATAAAATGGAACAGGCTCACCAGTTCAATACTTGTTATTGGTCGGGATATGTGATCACGTCGGGATATTTGATCACGTCGGGCTCACCAATTTAGGATTTGTCCTGGTGCGAACTTGACAGACGCAAAGACTAATCACTAATTATTCGAACTTGTTATATACCCACGAATACGAGACCAAGGAAGAACACGATAGCGTAGTCGGATGGAATAGTGTATTTGGATGGTTATGCCAAAATACCGATGCGTTCCAACCCACTGGCTGGAGAGTCGAATACGAGCAGTGCAACTTGACACGACAGCGTGCCAAATGGCGAGGATGCTTGACCGGGTGCCTTCAGCTTAGCGAGTCCAGTTAAACTATCAAGGTCAGCATCGATGTCGAAAGTCGTCGAACCCTAGGCTATTGATTTTGGGGAAGTGTGTGACGCCACAGTTTCTTGTAACTGAGTATCCCCCAGGGCAATTTGAGTTTCCACGTGGGAGGACCACGCGGACGTTCTATGGCCCCTGAAGTTGGAACGCTGAATAGTTATGACCATCTGCGCAGTACAGTCGTTGTTGTCAGCCATTGATTAGAGGTATAACTAGGCGCGACGTTGATAAGAAGAAAAGTAAAATGTAAAATGCCAACAAAGAACGCGATGAGAAAAGAAAAGAAACTGTTCCGAAAATAAAAATAGGGCAAGTAAACCAATACAGGATAAGAAAAAATGTGCAGTCAATTGAAGAATGTTATCAAAACCTCTGTCTGACTAGATGTGGTCAGTCCTTTCCAGTCAACATCGGGTGCATTTGCATCCCATACAATTAGGCACCTAGGAGTAGTGTCCGAATTCCTAACGCAGTAAATTACCCCTTTTGTTACAACACCTTGAGTAGACCCAGCTTCGCAAGCAGCAGACTCCCAAATACCTACGCAGTTTGCCTCAAAAATTGTTGAGTGTATCCACAGGTCCTCATGATCATACAGCACTTCACCACACACTGACGAACCATGACTCGGTCCTTCCTAATACATACGTACGCTGTGATCATTTGGAGGTACATCTGAATGTTCAGCAAACCTGTCAATGGTCGCTAGTACTTATGATTGCAACGACTCTGCTCAGACAGATTATTGCTAGGGTTATGGGAACTGGAGTGGTAGACCGCTGTGGTGATCGATCGTACGATGCCCTTTTCAATATTATGAAGCTGGCTTCTCGGAAGATAGTATATACCTATGACGTCTGACCATTGGAAAACTGGTTTGATTATCTTGTTGCTGTGATAGCTCTTAGACCCACCTTAAGGCAAGATGGTCTCAAATCAATGCTAATTTACTGATTCGTAGAAGCAGTTGCTATCAATGTAATAAGACGAAGTTGTGTATTCTAAAAGAGGCGGAAGTTAACAGCTGACCTTCGTAGTAGCCATTGGTCTGCATTATGGAAAAATAGACCCTTTCAATTTGTTTAGTATCTCCAATTGGTTCCTTCCTTATCTCGAGAATTCGAGTGCCTGGCCTAAACCTATTGGAATTTCAGCCACCTCAAGTGTCATTGTCTTATTTACATTATTAGTCAACTACAGACACGCAATCTCTCCTAGTCCATTTTCCACTTACAATAATGATTCATTATCTTCCAAGCAATTTGTGTTACAATTCAGAATTCTCAGCATGATACATTGCAACAACAACAACAACAAACTATATGTATGTTTATACTCCCTTACAACATTTTGAATTGTGTCATCATAACAATTTAATTAATGTAGGGAATATTAAAAACGAGGACATTTTACACAGTTAATTAAATCATTTAGATGAGATTGTTAACTGGTACCAAGTTGATATATGAGTTCTATTCTAACATTTTTCTCCTAACATAATATGCGTGCTAGATAAGGTACAGTCGAACTCTTATACTTGATTGTACGAGCTTACAGTCTTACGTAGTTTCTTCTTGTCCTCCCTGAGGAGATACTTGAAGAGAGCTGTGAATGAAGTGGGTGCTCAGTGTCAGCTAAAATTTCTGTAGCTGTTTGCTCGCTGGAATTTAAATTCCTGTCAACCATAGTGTTAATCAGTTGGGACAGAGGCACACCACTCACCCTGCTGACGTCTTTTAAAGCCCTACGCATCATAACAACACATGAAAACTGGAAAACTTCGAACTCAGTCAGTTAGTTATTTTATTTGTACTGCATTGATCTGTACTGTTTTTCCCATCAATATACACTTTTCTTTCCGAGTATTTGGAGCGGAGCCATGGCTTATTGGTTTAGGCAGTTGACTTCCAACTAGTGGACCATAGGTTCGAACGCCCCTCCACCTACCAAGTCTTAGACAACCGCGTTTTATCACTAACCCTTACACAATAGGTTTGGCTCTTTGCCTACTGCATGAACTCGCCCAAGGTTGCTGAGCGCGTTTCGACTAGCGAATACTGCGTTCGTTTTTATACAAGCTGTATTCTTCTTGTAGATGAAGAGAAAGCATCTAATAAACATGAAATTACCATATTCTGAAGAATCTTCCGTCCTTGCTTAAGTAAAAGGAAGTAATTGTATGAAATACCCTGGAATAAGCACCAGTTTATTTTTCAATAGGCGTATGCCCTTGTTGTTAACCAGATGTTCAGGGAAATCGGACGATTCAAATCCTATTTGGGATTTCTGTGCAATGCGAGGTTCAAGTATGTAAGGGGAGTTTCTTTCTCAGGGAATTGCGGTGAACCAACCAACAGTTTGTAGATGGACGAGAATAAAACCGTGGAAAAAACCTTCTGTAGAGCCTGGGAATCCTTATGTTAAATTACAAGGACTGAAAGGTACGCACAGAAATCTGAACAGTTCAAGGAGCTTTATCAGTAACCTACCTACATGTACATACTGATTATAAAGGATAAAACTGGATAGTAATTATATTAAGTGGCTAGCAGTGTGATTGCAGGAAGCGGACCTCGTCGTATTTTAAACTGGTGTGTTGGATGTACCTGGTTCTGAGTGAATGGTGTCATACTTATTAAGACTCAAAACCCTTACGGACTTCTTCAGACGCCAGAGTGCTATTCACTAGGCCACTTTTTATCCGAGAAGCAATAGCATAAACACCTCCAGATATTTAGAAGTGATTGAAAGACCACCTGTATATGGCTAGAATACTGATTCTGAAAATGTGGCTATTATTCAGCGTAAAAACGACATGTGCACACTGGACTAGATCTCAAGCTCCTGTTGTTTCAACGACTAATTGTGGTGTGTTGAATATTTGTCTAACTGGACCAAAAAACTGATACACGATCTAACTGTTTAGAGTATCGTGGACGAGCAAAACAGCATGACGTGTTGAACACCTGACAATGTACACTCCGCTAAGTGAGTTCGTCAACCCTATGATGGTCAGCATCAATGTTGATTATCTTTAAATTATAGGTTAAGGTTGCTTAACTCCCCCTGATGTTATTCTACTACTCTTTCCATCTAATCAATAATTATCCAGAAATACATGAACCACTTATTTTTAGAACTGATGTGTTCTTTTAACTGAACATTTTTCTCTATTACCATCACTGCTACCTCTCAAAGGTAACAATTTGTTTGTAAGCACGAAATCAGAATTCTTAACATTCTCTTATGGTGACTAGATTGGTCTTTTAATGAATATCGTTTCTACTTTTTTATTCAGCTCCCTTATCTCAAGGAATTTAGTTCATTTACACTGTTTAAGCTATCCAGTTTGGTTCGCCATTCACGCGTTTGCTGCCAGCATGCACCTGGTTTCGTGCTGGACTGCATGTACGGTGGCCTTGAAGTGATGAATTCAGGCTGCAGCGTTAACCCAGTAATTCATGTGTCGAGAAATCAGTGTGGGCTATCGAAAAACTGTACATAATCTATATATGATGGGACTTAATTACCTTGACCTGGGTACCTAGAATATCTGATACTCTGATGGTGTTCATGTGAATCTATGATGCCAGAGGTGATGAGACAGTACATGATCTTTTGGTCGTGTGCGACGTTTAAAGAGAGTTATTTGCTATACACATGCACTCCACTTTGTTTATGAATTTAATCCTAATTTATTATTGCCGATCAAACTCTCCGAATGGATTAGTGTCGTTCAATGAACGTCTATGCTCAAGTATTTTCTTGTGAATACACCATAATTATTTTCAAATTATTACCACTGATATGCTTTCCACATACAATGTGGTTCATAGCTTAGCACCCGGTTGAGTTGTATTACGTCTGACTTTTCATACTTAGTTTGTCATTACCGTTTTGGATGAAAACAAAATGAATGAGCAACTCCTTCAGTGCATCACAGTCCACAACTTTACTAATTAAACGACCGGGAAAAAGGCTTATTCATTCTACATAAGCCACCATGTACATTTGTTCTCAATGTATAAGCCAACGAAAGCGCTAGACTAAGGGCTTCTCATATCGTTGATAACTCCCACTGAAATATATACTCCACAGTCCAATTCTATAATCTACGCATGCTACACAACAGTCTTGTGTGGATAACAGTTGGCTTCGGTTGTTTCAAAGATCAGCCCATTTCTTTCAAACTTTTTAAGACCACAAGTATGGTATGTGCTTTGCACCAATAAAGTGCAAAGTAATTTTGCAAGATTGGTAGGAGCCCACGCTCACTCACGGTAGTCAGCGGTTGGAAAGTTCGTGTATCTAGATGAGTGCTGGTGGTGTGAAATTTCCAAACGCATATGGAAAGCCAAAGTGGCACACATCAATTAGGACCACCTTTGATGCCATCGGGACATTAGTCTGACCGCAAAAGGTCGGATTTACAAGGCTGCGGTGCTAGCAGTTCTGCTCTGCATCTGTGAAACCTAAACTCTCCAAGGTGACAACACTGTGTGTCTGAACACCGTCGTCTCCGTATCCGGTGACAACACCATGCGTTTGGGCATGACAGATATCGTTGTTCAATAAGTGAAGTCATCTGAAAACATCGGCTTCGGTGGCTCTGACATGTGTTACGCATATCGTCTCAACGACTTCCACGCCGTTCATTGTTTGCTAACCCTGAGACTGGATGGAAGAAGCGGTCAGTATATGACGTGACAAGGTGGAATGAAGGATTGCTGTATCAGGTTAGCATGTATTGGTGCATCTCACAACCCCCTGGGTGGGGTTCGAGAGATCGTGCAACTCAGTGACTTGAGACGTTATCAGACACGACTCAAAAAGAGAACTAGTACCAGTCATGCTGCAGCTCCCTCTTATCTTCTGCTACTGAAAAGTAATGAATGTTTTGTTTTGAATGTATCTTGCCAGACTGCCTTTCTAGTCGTGCTCTTTTCATTGTCTTTCTCCACTTTCCTTCGCTTTATGTCTTCATAATGCTGTTATGTGTGGCGCATTTTTTGGTGCCCATGCTGTATCACGTCTGTGTTCTAAAAATAATATAACAATTTTAAGGCCACAAATATATATATATATATATATATATATATATATATATATATAAACGATGTTATTAAGGTATGTAAATGAGACAGGCATAGTCAAGTTATATCAACTGATAAGTTTATGCTGTTGATTTAAAATTTGTTAAAAGAGAATCAAGGTGACATCGTTAAATTTTTATTTCCAGAATGGTAGACAGATAAGAATAAGGACTATATAATACAAATTATCCAACATTTCTTAGATCGTGGGGAAGTTCAAATGACACAATACATAAACAGGTTAACCATCTTTAAAATACACAAACTACCAATGTGGTATTATTATTATTATTATGCGTAGAGAGAGCGTAACTGTTGGAACACATCTTGGACTTCAGGATGAGCTCCACAAATGAATTCATCCAAATTGTCAAGGTAAGGTATTAACTGATCACAATGCTGTGGAATGAAAACAATACGGAGATAAGTTTTATGAATGAATTTAAGCAATTCATCACCATATAGACAGACTATGTCCATTTACATGCTATCAAGATCAAACTAGAAATCGACGTACATACACACACACACACATCATCATCATCAACAATCATCGCTATAATGCTATACACTTGGCAGCTCAAGAAAGATACTTACTAGAAGTGAAGATCTTTGTGAATGAAACGAGATATTTACTCTTTATGTATTAGTCAACTTGGAGGTTTGCAGAGATTTAACAATTGATTTCAGGTTGGTATTCATCATGGACTGACATCAGTTGGAGAACCATCGGAAACCTGGGCAGCTGCTTTGTTCTAGTATGGAAATTTCTCAGCAGTCGACACCTATGACCTCAACAGACATCCAGGCTAGAAACACCAAGTTCCGCGGCCAGTGCAGGTTACCATTGAGCCGACGGGTCGAAATTCAATGGGTTCATATATCCTACCTCTGTTCGTTCACCATACAGCCCGACCTCCATCCAATATTGTCGTGAAGTATCTGTCTTCATATCAGACCTGTTTGGTCTTAGCGGTCAAAACTTCTGATTAAAACTTCAGGAATCATCTTTTGAAGCCAATCGGCTTACTTATAACCATCAACCATCGTACACAGAAGATAACAGACATCTTAAATTTGCCTCTATATAAGCACAGGCATACCTTCCAATCGGTAGTCCAGTTTCGGATTAGAAGTAAGCCCTTTAATTTTTTGTATCATACTAGCAAAATGAAGTTCTGTTTCCATTTTAGCTCAATAAGAGATAATTAAACTTGCAAGTGCAAGAAACAAACACAGAAAAAAACTAAAAGAAAAGAACTTACCTCAAGCACTACCTGTACTAAACGACCTTTAAGCCAGAACATAATGTTTCGTAAAGCTTGTTCAGATAAACTCGTAGGTTGAATTGTTTCATGTAAGAAGAATGACGATTCTGAAGCTAATGAATGATCCAGAGTAGACCCTGAAATTTCAGCTGCAAGTTCGGCTGTTAGTCTAGCATGACGATGCAACAGTAGTGTAATGACAGCGCACTGACTACGAACAGCTTCACATCTAGCTTCTTCAAGCCGCGCTACTCTACCATCAGCATTATCTTTTCCTCCCCCATATGCTTCATCATCTGATGAGGAAACCAACTCACAGCCTGCTATCAATTTTCGGTTATCATTCCTTCTCAATCTTCCAGAAATGGAGTCTTTTGGTTTTTTAAAGAATGAACTATCATCACCTCCATTGCGTACAAAACCGCCAGGATGTTCCCCTTGATCAGCTTCATCTCGATCAGGAGTAGAGTACGGGGACTAGAAAAGATTAACAAATCAGCTATATTACATGTTTATCTTATACACCTAAGAACAAACAAATGAGAAATATGCATGAAATTATACGAATCCCTACATGAAAGCGAAAAAGTGATTGTATGATACCCCCAAACTCCTATATTATTATTCAGTTTATTTCAGTTAAACTTTAAACATCAATAGAAAAGAAAACAAAAGCAATTGAAAAAACAACTAGGAATCCCCTACTCAGGGGTTCGTAAACGAATACAGCTATACTCGACTGAAGACGACTCGCAAATGTTTCATGAACCGTTTTCAGGTTAACAGACTACAAAATCTGACGGTGTAATAAAAAAAACAACCTAGTCTACAAATTCCCATACATTTATAGTTTGTGATCAGACTTTAATCGAAAAAAGTTGAGGCCAGTTTTTCCACTTTTCTGTTTTGTAACCATACTTATACCTTACAAGCAGACAAATATAAACAATTATTATTTTTCCCTTGGATTCCTAGTGGAACATAGGGATTCAGTAGCACACCTCCATTCCACTCTCTTCTCTGCAGTCTTCAAAACCTGGCGCCACGACTGTCCACAAACTCTCATTTCTTCCTCACACGATCTCCTCTATGTCACCCACGGCTCAAACGCCCAACTCGTCGTTTCCCCTTTGGGTTCCTCTCGACGGCCTGCCCTAGTCTGGTGCGTGATGTCCCCAATCGGCCTTATCGGTGTATGCCCAATCCGATCAATCCCCTTTTTCTTCTGCATATTTGTTGGGTGATAGGTTCTTAATTAGTTCTTTCCCAAAGTTCCTTGTTGCTTATTCTTTCTGACCATCTGATTCTCAATATGGAGTGGGCGTAGGCGGCAGTTGTTGATGAATGTCTTTAGTTTGTTGGAAGTGCTTTTTGTGACGCGCCAAGTCTCTGAACCATACAGAAGCACTGACTTGACATTGGTGATGAAAATCCGGATCTTGTTCTTAGTGCTGAGTGCAGTAGATCTCCACACTGATTTCAGGCTAATGAAAGTCTGTCTTGCTTTTCCGATCCTGGTCTTGACATCCTCATCTGTGCCACCTGTAGTTGAAACGATATAGATTTTCACTGGAGGAAAACAAACAAATTATTAGTCAGTTGGGGTCTATGGGACAAGAGAAACCAGTGGTTGGACAATCTAGGTGATATGGCTCAGAACCGATGTCACTGGCGCAGACGTATACACACATGATCCTCATCTTAATCACTATATTCAATCTCATCATCTTCTCATTCCTTCCGCCTTCTCTTTTACTACTTTCTACTTCTTTCGACCGATTTCTCTTTCTTCATCCTCCATTTCATTGCCTTACTACTCGATGTGCTGATATGAGGTGTGGAAACTTGGACTGTTACCCAGCAGTTCTTAATCCAATGTTGATTTGTGATTAGTTAGCAATACTACAAGATTATCGAAAACTGAAGGCCTTCGGGAAAAGTAAAAGATAAACTCATATGAAGCACTTGGAAATCTGTCATCAACAGAGTCTAGAAAGCACATTTGAGTAAAACATACCAGTGTTTAGAAGTGAATAGACAAACAAAAAGCAAGATCATTTGTCGTAAGTAGAATTCCCATTGTTTCATATCTTTGTGCACGGCTTGACAACTAAGCTTGAATCCAACTTAGTATCAATCAAAACGACTTGGAAAATAAGTAAGCACTCTTCGCCTTACACATTCTTAAAGGACCAATGTGGAGATGAACCTTTTCAATACCGAACACACATACCCCAGTCTCAGTTGAATGCAAGGGGAACTAAAATCTCAGCGGATGCCAGATGTCTTTGTGTTATCATCGAACAGGCATAAGTGTAAGTAACCAGTCTATGACAAAAAAGGTCTGATAAGGAAACAAACATTGATACAAGCAAAGGGTTCCACAACACTAAAGGAAATAAAGAAAAGGCAAACCTAATATCACTAAGGTTCGAGTTGATAGCATTGAAAAAAAACTAAAGGCAGATAGATCTGTAGTAAATGCTCAGGCAGATAACGGAAATACAACTGTGATTTTCAACAAAACCACACACCTAGTAGCTAAGTTGGTAGAGCCCCAGGTCGGTAACCCAGTGGTTGCTGGTTCGAATCCGGCCACGGTTCAAATTTTCATTTCACCTTCAATCGTCACCAAGTAACAATAATAGGAATATAGAAAGACTGTAGTACTGGCATACAAGAAAGGTACATCTGAGTCCATGTAGTACAACAGGAATTTGAACCGCAATTAAAGTCATGAACCTTATCAAAAATGATTTAAACCAATTGAAAGATGCAATTAAAAAGAAACTGGAAGACAACACTGTTATATACAAACTATCTTCTATCGACTGTCAAGTTACCTATGTAGGTCAAACGTCAAGATCACTCAGAATCAGACTGTGAATGAACATCGACGATTAACTCACAGGGTGACACAAGAATATATACAAATGTTAAATACGTTCATCGATAGCAGCACACGTATGAAATAGGAAACATAATATTAAGACAATGTTCAAGATGAACAAATGGAAAAAAAATATTGTTGACTGAATCCATTTACATACAACTCATATCGAAAACACGTGCAACAGCGGTAGATTATTCAGTACAACTGTCAATAGCATGAAACATGGTGTACTGGAGAAAAATAATGACAAACTAACAAAATGAAGACATTGTAGATGTGAATCTTATCCGTAAATCTATGGACAAGTAATTCCAGTAATTGGTATGATCATGAGCAGTAATTTTGCTAGAAATATTACTAAAACTAAATAACTTCATTGTGTGTAAATCATTCATTGTATACTTTTGAAAAGGATCTTCCTAGCAAGATAGGCAACTTGCTTGAAAATTGGGGCTGACAAATTTATTCATCGAACATTTTTCATTAAGTCCTTTTCTTTCAATTTGTTTTAATCGTTCAAATATTTCCTTTGAACGTATCATGTACTCTTGCACATTTTTAAACTGTTTTCAACTCTCCACTTTTTAAGTCAATAACAAAGCAGGGGAAAAATGATATGTTATCTAGAAATGGATTTTTTGGTGCAAAAAGTACATTATATTTCTATTCATCAGATAATTAGCTTGAGTTGTAGATTTTTGTACCGTCTAAAAAAAAAACCAAAGACGACAAAATTACGCTTACATTTCTGCTGGTTCTTGAATATGGACTCGATGGTCATCTAGAATCAGCTGGCTATTTTTATATTATTGCCTTGAATACTGTTATTATTAACATTATCCAGATGCAATAAGCATTTTTTCTGAAAGTATTGTTTCGAGAGTGAATTTGTTGAAAATTCCATACTGTCATACATATTGTTTGGAATAATGGACTGTTATTAATAATAATAACGAGTTGATTCTCTGTACAAGGGACACATTTCTCATGCATATAATGGGGGAAAAATATGTGTTCGTAGGAACAACTATGTAGAACTTAACCAAGAAGTTAACTTTTTTCTACACGACTGTAGCCAAATTTTAAATCGAATAGTATTCAGAGGAAAGTTACCACTTTAGAAAGTGTTGTAAATATCCAGAATAAAACTTTCTGGTCAGTATGATTATTACCGAGTTAAATAGTAGATAAATAAACAGTCAAGACATTGACTAACTTACTCGACGTCTTTCTACTTCCACATTTTCTTTAGCCAATTCTAATCGACCTGTAATGCGAGCCACACGCCTACCGACACGAATCAGTGTTCGACTCAAACATTCCCATACATAAAAGCTATATAACAGAAAAAAGGAGAGTAAGTTATACTCAAACATGCAGAAAAACAGTAACAACGAACATCACGATGCCATAGATGAAATAGAAGTGTAACTAGACAACAAAGCACAGGTTTGTGCACACACATAGTGTGACAGCTGTCTGCCTGAATTTCGGAAGGTGGAGTGGAGTTCGAACCGGTGATCCACTGGTTGAAAGTTACCTATCTACATTCATCACATATGAGTTCCACAAACGAATGCAACACATATACTCAGTGGAGATTTATGCACTTGGCTACAAGGAGAAATAAGCGGGCAACAGCTTATTTATCCCTTTCGGTTGCTTAGATTAAGGTAGGCGTAGCATGGTCTTTACTCGGGATCCAGTGTTCCAAAAAAATCAAGTACACACTATAGACAAGATGAAAATTACCATTAGTATTGTTGATCTGAATTCTTACTTCATAAAATCAAGAGACCACTAAAAAAACTGGTTATCCCATCTTTCATTCTTCATCATAATATGGTCAAGTGGACTCGACTATAGTTTGTTTACTGGATGCATCATACAGTATTTATTTATTGTACATAGTCATACCAAGACAACTCCACAATTTTGAGACATGGTTTGTATAGTTTCGAATTCTCTCACCTTGTTTGTGATATAAGCAGCAAAATTTCCCATTTGTCTAAAAGCGACACTGAACTATCCTACAGCGTACTTGGTGTTGATTCGATGAACTAAGATTGAGTCACAAGTCTCCCCCTTCACTCAAGTTAGTTTCAACGACTGTCACTCTGTTTCATCTTATCATGGGGTAGTGTGTAAGTGTAGGCTTAGTTACAGAAAAGTTTTTCTCTAGATTCCTAATCTTATTAAGCGTAATTAATCTTGATCTACCTAAGTTGCTTCTATGTTCAGGCAGCCTGATTGATCCTAGTTGACTAATATGGCCAATATGTATTTGACCTCTCAATCACTGGAAGGAATTAGGCAAATTAGATTATTTAGCTTAATTGGAACGATAGAATCTTCTAGCCTAAAAAAGTTTTCAAAAGTCAATCTAATTTTAGCCTTATGGAGACGCTCGCTCAACGTTCATGGAGTTCCGTTCTTGGAAGAAGAGATTTTGAACGTTTTTTGTAGTATCACAGTGATTGTTAACATTGTGTAGGTATCGCTCACATCGGTTTAGGGAGTTGACTTCCAACCAGTAATTAGTTCGTGGGTTTGAACACTGACCGACCACCGACTGAGGTTTCGGGAGTCAAATAGCATCATTACCTCTCACATAATAGGTATGACTTTGTCTACTGCACAAACGTACATGTGGTTGCCGAGTGCATTTTATCGTATCTATGTGAACAACAGTGGTATTCTTGTTTTCTTTTAATTTTTGATGAATTTATTGAATATTATATTGGGTAGGTAATTATTTCGGCGTAACATATTCTTATTGTCTTTGATTTCTAGTCTTTGACCTCCTGTCCTAATAGTAAGCCTTTTGAACATTTACTAATACACTTAACCAAGCTTAATTTAATTGACATAGGTTGCGATCATCTGAAGTCTAAGTAAGTTGCAATTTGCATCGTTACTAGGACGCAAGGAACTGACCAGAAAATATAACAGTTCTCATCGTATAATAAGCAAAACAATTAACGCATGCAACAAAGTGCAGTTACATCATCACCTTTGGGACCAACTGATGAAATCAACCAATATACAACATATAGAGATCGTCACAGTAAAGACATAGCGACTCCAAAGGCCACTTCAGCAAACACTGAAGATGCTAATTTGGTCTCTTTGTTTCATGAAAAGTACCGTTCTTCTAGCAGAAATTGAGAAACTAACTGGCTACTTTAGTAGTTTTTAAGGTGACCTTTAGAATCAGTCACTCGTCCGTCATATACAACATTTCGCACTATGGTGGTACTTTTTCTGCACCTATTTACATAGGCTTATGTTTATAATGATAGCAACGGCTGCGTAGAAAGATGAGCAAATGTCATTCGTCCTCAGACTGATCTGAGTCCGAGATCAATCATGTACAGTCTTTCAAATTGATCCAACAGAGGATTGACTGACAAAATCAAAGTAGGACCTCGCACATAAGTGCATCCGTGCGAGTTGCCACATTCTACAGTAGTATACAAAGAACAGGTGAAAAGAAAACGGGTGACATAAAAGTAGTGTGACAAAATAAACAGTTTGAAGATGAACGTCAGTGCACATATTTGAGCTCTAAAAGATGTCCAGGAGAGATTTCATCTGTGTCATTGTGCCTGATTTTCAGTCATGTAAATAAGAGTTCTCAATCACTGATTCTTAGCCAAGACCTTAACCAGGCAGTCTATATTGCCCCAAACGGCTCAGACCAAGAATCGGAGATTTCAACGACTAGTGCAACATCTCAGTCTGGCCACCCTGAACCAGCTTTCGATATAACTCAACATACTCTAGCATAGGACGTTAAGGTAGGCGGTGGCTTGGTATGCGTAACACATGTCCGAGTCATCTAAGTCCATCAAAGTTCACAACCTCATCAATCGACTTGCCTGTCTTGCCTAGGACCCTTCGCCTGACTGACCTCAACATTGCTCACACAGTGATTCCACCAAGCGCGAGAAATACTACGAAGCAACCTATGACAAAACACCTGTAGTCGCTTCATGTAGGATACTTCCAACGGCCATGTCTTATAGACGTACAACAAGACAGAAATGACTGCAGCGCAGTATACTCGTCCTTTGATAGACATTCAGATATGTCTCCAAACGGCACCACAGATGACGTGAGTTGGAAAATGCTAGACTGGGCTTCTGTACCCTAGCTGAGATTTCGTCACATTCTACAGCTTCACTTTCCATGCTTTAACTAGGAGTACTTGTAGGAGACCAGTCCTGGAACATCACCTTACATGTGATAGGTGCCAGCGAAACACATGCCAAAAATACCCAGACTTTTGCTCAACGCATTCCGAAGACCTTGCATTTTGTTATCAAGACAATATCGTCTGCATACCCCAAGTCAACCTGACGGCCTCCAGGGAGTAGATCAATCCTTGTGAAGCCAGAGGTTATGTCCAATAGTACGTCAATGACGAAGATAAATAGGAACGGTGACAGTGGAAATCTGTTGCGTACACCACTGGTTGGTTGTCGTCGATTGTGAAGACAACTAGTCATAAGCCCCGATACGGCTGCTTGAGTAGAGAGCTTTGATTAAGGTTATATACCTGTTCAGTACTCCCTTCACAATCAGATACCACTCACTAACAGAGGGTAGATATCTGAACTGAATAAAATGTTAAGGTTTAGCAGTCACTACCTGTTTATGCTACTCGTGGCGCTGTCACATGAACTTGTCGAACCATTTTTATATGAATACTTCACAAAAAGAGTCAATTAATTCGTCAACAGGAAACATGAGAATAGGAAGGGGAGGGGAAAAGAAACAAAATCTAAATCATATCAGTCTTGATATGAAAATTAAAATAATATTACCAAGGTAGGTTCAATGGGAATACAAATTACTTTTGTGCACACATATAGGGAGTTTAAATTTACGCATGACAAGGGCTTCCATAAATTTAAGCACTCAGCCATTATCACTTTGATGTAGTACTTGAAAGGTTGTTTTCATGTCTACCGTGTGACTAGTTTCTATAGTATGTGTTTAGCTATAGACGAAGAATGGACGATCGTCATCTGCACTTATCGGCTCTATTGACGCCATTTGTTTTTGAAGCCAGTCAGGTACATGTTCAACTATGCTTAACTGCATATCACGATTACTCCTCCCTGTGTGTGTCCACACATTCATGTGAACTGATAAACACAGTGGAATGTGATGCAATCATTTGTGTTGTAACATAGACTTTGTCATTTCTACAATGACGACATAAGCTGCATAATATGTTTTACGGAGGAACACGGCTGAAAATCACTTCGGCCTTACTTTTTGAAGAGGAGACGAAAAAACCAGCTACCACTCTTAGACACTGTGCAGAATCGACGAAAGGTCGATCTATAGAAAGCCTACGGGGACTGGTATGATACCTTAGTTTCCGTAGCTACTCCCCAGTCCAATATAAACGTGGTTTAGTTAGGTGCTTATTCAACAGCATCTGCAACAATGACACCAAGGAGAAAGAAACCAACTTACTGACGACAACACTGACACAGAATGGCTACCGGTTAAAATTTGTCAACAGATGCAAAATTTATGTGGCATTGAAAAGTATGCAGTGTTCCGTTGCTATGAAAAATGTCTATAGATAATTACCATTTACAGGTTTATTGAGAAAAAAGGCCTAGGTTAGCCGTCTATAAAACTTTAGCTGTTGCTAAAGTCACTCAAATTAATTGATCCTTTTGGTATATATATATATATATATATATATATATATATATATATATATATTAATTTGAAAATATACCTTTGTACCAGTATTTCAAGGGAGAAGATAACTTTTTGAACATAATTCAGCACTATTACACTTACTCCAAAATTTTCGGACGAGCACTCGCTGAGTTCAAGTTGATGGTATTGTCTGTTAGTGATGTCATTATGGGGGAATACGCCCATCGTACAACAGCTTCCGGGTCAATTAGACCAACACGACACATATGCTCTGTAATGATGACAATCATTTGCGGATTATTAGCCCATACTGCTTGAATCACATGTAAAGCCTCCACCTGCGTCTCAACTGTCGATGTAAGAGTACGGATAACGCCAGCATACCTATACACAATAAAAATAGAAGTATAAGGGTATTCGCGAAAAAAAACATACGATACTAATTCGTAAGCAAGCAAGTAATGTTCAAGGTGTGTATATTGTTTTAATGTTACAACTTCACGAGTTAATTTTATTTTCATATGCACAGATCGCGTTTGAAGGGGAGAGGTGGAGCGAATTTAGCATATAATTCGTGAATTTCTGACTGATTTTAATAGGACGGTGAGTTAAATAACTTACCATATTTCCTTGTCATAGACAGGTCATTCACGGTCATCTTTCCGTTTAAGATGGCATTAATTTCTATCGGTGGTCTAAACCCTATACTTTGTTTAGATCCATATTTTTCGCTTCCTAAACTGGTAACACAGTTGGTGAATCGACTCTACGTGTTTATTTAATACACGAAGTACATCTATCTCAAAAGTACTTCAACATCCAGAATTGTTAAGAAAGGCTTTTGATTTCACACTGAAACATTTATCAACAAAAATTAAGCATGAAAAAAACGAATGCAACTAGAAAACATTTTAAATTTTTTTTAATAAAAACAACTAACTTTTTAATGAATGCAAATGTGTGACTTATTGTTTTATGACCAGCAATTAATAGAGCAGAAAAGAACAATTCAATAGACAAATTGGTTACACCAGGAGAAAGTTCAGTCACTGGAGGTGGAGTATATGGTGACTTTTCAACAGTATCCCCTTTTATTCCCAAGATTTCATTATGCTTATCGTTTGATGAGAGATTCATTTTTCGCTTCATAGCACTTTCTCGTAGCATTCGTCGACGTGCTTTAAGACGTGCACGCATTGCTTGTTTACCAGATTCTGAATCATCTAGATCATCAAACTCAGGGTCTGATAAAGGAATAGTGTCAATAGGGCTTCTTCCACGGCGTTCCTCATCACTATGTTGAGATTCACTGTTATCACTAGATTCATCTTCATCATCATCCTTTTCCTCAGTTCTAGAGCCATCGTCATCAAATGGTTCTGAAATTGAACGACGTCGACTATTACAATGAGCGGCATTTTCAGCAATCCTCAGGATGTTTTGAGGCTCAAGACGTGATCGCATTGAGTCAACAAGTCGTAGGAATGCACGCGCAGATGGTAATTCTGTAATGTAAACAATTAAAGAGAATAAAAGAGATACAAATAAAAGTATCCACTACAGGCAACAGTTCATTCGACTTTTTCAGTAAGTAAGAATAACCTAATCAAAAAGTATCCTTTCAAAAAAGTCATAGAATCACTCAAAATCTCTTCGATAACTCAGGCGGTGTGCATGGCAAATCTTGAAAGCATTTTAACAGTTAACAAGGGAATTATTGTCTACGAACCGAGTCGACTAGTTTAAAACACCTATGTAGTGGTGCAGTACTTCCACACTTCACCTATCGCTTTCAATTTTCGACCGTGCAATCTGAGTGCTGGCAGATCAATAGGTGGGATAAGTAAGTCAACTTAAGATTTTTCTCAAGGCATTTGTACTACGAATCCGAGAACGAAATAACCATTATTATACAGTGGAAGAGATACATCTCATCATTTTGAAGTGTCACCGGTGTTCCACAGGCATACGTGCAGTTCTCATCGGTTTCTGGAAAAAAAGATGAAATGAATGCTTCTTTGAAAATACATACGAGTCTAAATGAATATTAGATTTTACCACATATAGATGAGGTATGAGGAATCCCATGAAATAAGGTTAGTAATCAGTACTCATTTGTGATGCGTAAACCACTATGACATATGAATGATCTATTTATCTCTTTATTTCTCATGAAGTTTGAAATGGATATGGGATTTTTTGAGTAATATGTATCTTTATCGTGTTGTCAGGATCTCTCAGAACGCTAGCACACATGACTGAGTCAGAAGAATGAGTGTTCACTTAAAACTAATACTGAATTAATCAATAAACACCGACACATAAATAAAATCGTAAGTCTTTCACATGGTTACTAAGTTATATAGCCGTAGTAACAGGACGTATTTGTCAACAAAATACGCACGCTAAGACTACTACTTTGTTCACATACTTGTCTTAAAATTCCAATCCAACTTATTTGCTTCCCGTTGAACATAAAAGATAGAATACGGTTAGTTCATAGTCTCTTTGAGCCAGATGGTTGGAGAATAGTTGTAAATAGAAAGAAACACGCTTCCTGATCCCCACTGCCGATTATCCCTTTATTCAACCAAATTCTACTATAGGCAATTTAGTAAACAATTAGCACCAAAACAAAGCGTCATTCGCTTTAGTGGTTGCAATCAGTACTTAGGAACTGCACCAATTGTCATCAAGTGACCAGTTTGTGTACTTCAGTGATATTCAGTCAGATAAGTGCATCGGTTTAGGTTGCCACACATCACAGTAGTATACAAAGAACAAGCGGATACAAAAGACTGATTTTCAGTCGTGTCAGCAAGTGTCCTCAACTACAGATTTCTTTCGTCTCCGGGATCTCAACCAGACAGTCAACATATCCCAACATGACTCACACCAACAGTCAGAGGACATTATCCACTGGTGAGACGTCTTGGTCTGGAGAACCTGGACCTTCTCCCAATCTAGTCCAGCTTCCCTCAGCATGGCACGCTGAGGTAGGCGCTGACTCGGCATGCGCAACGCATGTCCCAGCCATTTCAACCGAAGAAGGTTAACAACTTTATCATCAACTTGCCTGTCTTACCCAGGACCCTACGTCTGACTGACCTCAACATTGCTCAAACAGTGATTCCACCACATGCCAGCAATACTACGAAGACACGTGTTACCCCTTCATGTCGTCTACTTTCAACGGCCATGTCTCATAGCCGCATATCCGGACAGAACGGACTGTAGCGCAGTATACTCATCCTTTGACAGATAGTCGGATATCTCGCTGGGTTGCAGACGAGTCTTAAAGCATCGTCTTACATTTGATAGGTGCTAGACGCATGCTAGCCAAAACTACTCCGATTTCTGCTCCACACGTTCAGAAGACGCTGCATTTTGTCAGTGTCTTCATCTAGAAGAACAATATTACATGTATACTCCTAGTCAATCAAATGAACTCCATGGAGTGGGTTAATCCCTGTGAAGTAAGACGTAAATACGGCTGTGTCCATCAGTATCTCTATGACGAAATTGAATTGAAACGGGGACAGTGGGCATCCCTCTCTGAAAGACACCACTAGTTGTCGTCAATTCACATCACAACTCTCCATAAGCATTTTTATGGCTGCGTAAGTTCGAGTTCGGCGTTAACCGCTTGTTCGGTACCCCCATCACAGTCAGATACTGCCACAACACCTCACTGTTGACAGAGTCAAGAAAAATAGCAAGTGTCGGTCACTGACTGGTATATATGCCTGTGCCCCAGAACCTGTCTTAGAGTAAAAATATGATCAATGTATCCTCGTCCAGGTCTGAGCTCCAGTTAGACGTCGGACAACTACGGATCCTAGGATAAATGCAACACTCGTAGCAGTTGCGACAGAAAACCATTGGAGTAGATCACTATTGTTAAAATAAAGTTTATAATGAATGATTATCCACAAAGCTTATTTAATGGAAACACATAAACAACCTATCAACGAAAAAGCAGAAGCTAGAACTAACCTGGATTCTTTTCATACTTATTAATAACAGTAGGTTGAGGTGGTAAAAGGATATAAAATGATTTTGGCAATAGACGTTTCACATTTTCATAGTAAGAGAAACTGAAACAAAATGTACAGTAGAGGTGGTCGTCAGCAGAAAGTGATGTTGAAAGTGCATGTTTACAAAAGAATTAATTGACAGGGAAAAATGCATATACCACAAAGAACTATCATCACCCATACATGGAGTCGAAAATTAATACTAACTCGACTAGTCCACAGATGGTACGCAACACAGACATACACAACCTAATGAATCAATTCTACTTGATTAAGCAACCCCTACATATAAATGGTGCTATCCATGAAAATAAATACAGTGATGAATTGAATGCAAATGACTGTCTGCGAAATGCGACCCAACCAAGTACGAGTATATTTACTAGCCTATAAGCTACACTAGTTGTATAAGGGTATATTATACTACTCGGTCGCCTAGGATGAAGTACATGCGTCGGATGAGGTTGAACCTAGGGCCCATTTACGTAAAAGTTAAGATCTAAGGTTGATGAAGAACTACATCCAGTCTTGAATTTCATCATGGTGCAAAAACTAGGCAATAAAATAACTTCAAAGACTGGTGGTTAGAGTTCACTAGAACCACGTTCAATGCTGATATTGCACAAGAACCAGGACACCACACCACCACAAACCCATGCAATGCATAGGTAAAATGGCATGGTAAGAAGTAGAAAAAAATCGCTCCCCCGTAGATTTGTTTCGGATAAAAAGTATCATTAGTACTTTGAAGTCACGTCCAAAGACATGACATATTAACATTATTAACTGAGATGTTAAAAGTTTTGCTATAACCATAAGTGGGCAATATTTTAGCGATAGGAAACAATTTATAGAACTACTACTCACCGTATCAATCGACACAAAGTTTCTGTGATTGAACGTCTTTGAGGAGACATAGGTTCTTGTGTAAGACATGATGACCATTCTCTCCAGCCCCATTGCAGTTGGTAATTACTTAAATGATACGAAAACCATTCAATGAATCTACAAAGAAACAACATTTTAGTAACCAAATTAGTTAGAAATAAATGTCTTAGAAAAAACATAACGATTAAATATAACGGACACAGTTACGCGTTAAACATGCAATTCTCATTTGTAATCACGTACAGCGGAGATGGAATGGGATTTTGGTTGCGTTTGCTGTGATATGATACTACTTGAATATGAAAATGTAAGGTGACAAAATTACGATTTATCATTATTCGAACACAAACTTGCCAAAACACTGGCACAAAGAGAAATGCACCACACAAAATAATGTAGAAACATAAGGAAGATACAGGAAATGGAAACAAAAAGAGAAGTCGGTTACTAAAGGAGCAGTATAGGAGATACGTCTGTAAAAGTGTCCACTACTTTCGGTTCCATTTTCAGCAAAACAGATAAAAAAAAAACTGCTGCATCGTCACTACAAAGTCCAGTTCTAAGCCATGTCTCCTCAGTCTGCAGCCACCGAGCCTCACAAATTCTCGGGGCCCATCCAGAGTATCGTGAGGCACCAATAAAAGACAATCCACCGCAACTACCCTCGATTTAACGATGCTGCGTCTTACACCAACTGCCCATCTACTTCTTTTAACCAAGCCAAGTACAAGCGAACAGTAAGCAGTATGAGAACCGATGAGATGACATGTGAAACACACTTTAAAGTCATAGAAGCCAGTGTTTCAAATTGACCACAAGCAATAGATGAGGGTCATCATCCCAATGAAACACCACCTCAGAATGACATATACGGCGTTTCTATAGGATGTAAACAACTCATCAGAGACAATAGTGCTGCTTTGAGAATGTCATCGACGGCGAATTGAAAGAGGAATGGCAAAATTAGGCGACTTTGCTTACCCCACTAATATGAAGGAACAATGGAGATAAGCGATTGTGAGCCTTCACTCAGCCTAAGAAAGTGTTGAAGAATAGGGTAATAAGCTTCGTAGACACATCCCTTTCTAATAGACAGTTTCAGACTACAGCTCATTCCAACAAATCAAGTGCATCCCAGACATTGGGAACTACAAACATCAGTTTCTCCCACGATCGCAGAGCCTGTGAAGTATGATGGCAGCCATCACTTTAGACCATACCGGTAGCAGACTGGCACCACACTGATTATTTATCAAATGCATTGCGTACGCCCTTTTGAAGGATAAGTACAATAGTAGCTTCATTCGAGGGTGATGGAACACTTTAAGCCTGCTATATCCCCCCCCCCCAAAAAAATGTAGGCAGTTCCCTGATTACCGTCTCACCTTCATCCTCAAAAAGAACTGGTAAGTAAGTCTTGTTGACTGCGTGCCTTAGGGCACTTCAGAACTTGGAGTTACTCACTGACCTCCGCTTCGTTATGTGGGCCGAAACTAACAATAGAGCATGAAATACTGAGGTCGATGTTGTTGGGCAGTAGGGCAACCAAACCGCTTCTCAAAATGCTCAAAGTGTCTGCAAACGTTGGTGACCAGCGTACCATTGACTTCACAGACTGTGTCACTGAGAATATGCATCTTGATGTTTGTGAGTCGATTGGGCCGGAATAGCTTCCGATCAGATGCAGCCACTGTTTCAATCTCAGTCGCCTGTTCTTACCACCAAGAGTCATGGTCCTTCCACAATTTCTATTTTATCTGTTGTATAAAGAAGTTACGCACTCTGTTGTACTCGCTGCTTGTTGGAATACATCGATGAGCGTCAAGAAGTGCCGAGGAGCTCACAGAAACCCAGAGTTTATTAGCGAGACGGATTTCAAAGTCACAAACAGCTTTACCCGTCGTTTCCATGACATCTTGTAAGAGTAAACAGTGATCATCTACACTTTCTGAAGGTCCAACAGTTGGCCTTGAATCTAGCTTGGTCGGTAGTCCAGTTGCAATACCATCTGTAGCTCGTTTGTTTGCGTCGACCCACTAAAGATGAAGATTTTGATTACGATGAAAACGCGAGATGAACTTAGCATACACTAAAGCGTGATGAGAATGCAGACTGGTGTTTCGGGAGTAGCGAAAAGCCTATCAGTGGCTAATGGCGTCAAGGTCTGTTTGTGTCGATTCTTGAGTTGCAGAGGGAGGAGAACAGGTAGCCCAACGGCGACAGCTGTGTCGCAAGTTAGTTCTGGGTGGAAACAGATTGTGATATGTGCATCAATAGTGAGTCTTTTCTGAGTCCTAGTCTAACCCATCTGTTGTCTATCCTGAATCAAAGTCCGAAATTTGGAAATATCCTGCTTAGATAGCAAGCATGGTTACAGTATGATTGAATCAGATAAAATACCGAAGGACAGGTTTGTGGAAACAACTATCTGATGGCACAAGATAGTGTCGACAGCCCAGGATTTCAGTCATTGACAAGAAGCTGGGTGGAACAAAGATCCGTACAGAGATAAATTTGAAGATGATAACGAAAAGAAACTATGTTTCTTAAGTAAGACCCATGACGAGGACATTGGGACAAATGGTATGATTGAGAAAACATTCTATTTAACCACAAATGTTAATTCGTGCTTTGTAATCCTCCTTGTTAATGGCGATTCATAAACTGTATATGGGCTGTGATACTATCCGGATGTCCATACTAAATCATGTAGTTGTCCTAAGGAACTACTGAGCGAGACTTGGACTTGAATTCTGATCCACAAGACAGTGGAGCAACATGAGGTGATGCATTCCTATGGTTGCCGGTGAACAAGATAGTTTCATACTCCGTTCTTCCATCCTAGAATGTAGGGTCCATATGCACCACTGATTTAGAGTCAAGGTTTTTCAACTCCCCTAGGTATCCCTTTTGTGTACATCAGTCCAGTTATAGCGGCATACATTTACTTTCACTACCCACACTTTCGTGGAAACACTACAGCCACATAGAAGAAATGACTACGACTTCCTTGGGAGAATAGGCAGCCGTGTGAAAATCATTTGGTGAAAATGACCAGGCTAATCCCACCCTTAGACATGTTAGAGCCTGTGAATGAAATATGGTTTACCAACAATTTATCTGAATATCGATACTAATTATTTATGCACTAAACTTGCTAAAACGATCGGAAGTTGTGGAAGTGTTAAGGAATATGAAAGCCGTAGATACCGGCATAAGATTTGTTGATATCATGAATAGGGATAAACACAAGCATGACATAAAATGTAGGAAACAAATTTCAGCTAAGAATGTGACATCTGGAGACAAATGAAGCTAAAAGGAATCGTATACCTTTGCGCTTAGGCAAGCGTCGTCAGCAAACATGATGGTTCAGTTATATGGAAGGACTATGTATGAAGTGCAAGTCATACATGTCGTGTGGAAAGTGTAAGCAAATTGCAACCCAAACTAATAACAAAGAACCGAAAGTTTTTCATTTCAAAGAAAAGCAAATGCTTTAGTGAAGAGAGAGAGAGTTCTCAGAGGTCTCAATCTTATTCACACAGAATTTTCCTTGTGATCATTTCCAATGCATTTGATATTCATAGTGGTTTCGAGGACACAGTAGTCGAAACATACTCACTACCTAGGTTTTTCCAGTCAAGGATAATTGAGGACCACTGTGAAGTCTAAGCTCCAAGATGGAATAGTAGTGGAAACTCAGTAATTACACACTTCCTCCTCTCGTCACCTGACTACACAAAGGTTGACATAATCACAGGAGAATTTTCGTTAGACCTAGAATATGCAGATGACATTGTCCTGTTAGGTGAAGACGCTGACAAGATGCATAGTGTTCTGAACACTTTGAGTGGCAATTTGAGAATGTTTGGGATGCGTTTCTAACCACCCAAATGTATATTGTTGCTGCACGATAGGTCTTCAACAGTGCCCCATCGCGGCTAACAATCGAAAGTGAAGTGGTTGAGGGTGTCGACCACTTCACTTACCTGGGAAGTAGAATCAGCCCTGCGCTGGTGGCTCAGTGGCCGATGAAATTTCTGCACGAACACAGAAGGCTCGGTTGGCTTTTGCCAACTACAACCACATATGGCGCCGCCGTGGTATCCGTTTGTCAATTAAGGGTCGCGTGTACTGCACTTGCACAGCAGTCCGGTCTGTTCTACTGTATGGCTGTGAAACATGGCCATTGAAGGTGGAAGACATGAGAAGGCTTCAAGTGTTTGACCACCGTTGCCTTCGTAGTATAGGCCGTATTCTGTGGTGTCACCACATGAGTAATGCAGAAGTTAGGTGTAGAGTTTTAGGAGTAGAGGTAAATCAGAAGACGAGGTTATGAACCTTCATCGATTGAGATGGTTGGGACACGTATTACGCATGTCTAGTCGCCGATTGCCTCGTCACACAATGTTGACCGAAGTAGGTCCGTACTTTATATTTCTTTTGACTGAATTTTCTTATCTTCATCTTGCACCTCACTGCCTTTTTTACTTGATGTACTGATATGAGCTGTGGCAACTCGGACTGTTACGCAGTAATGCCAGGTCCTGTGTTGATGGATGATGATGAATTACACACTTCCAGAAAGCATATAAAATCAAACATTGTTGAGTGACACCTATGAATTGTGCAAAAGTGAACACCTGAAGAGAGAAAAAGGCATTAAGCTGATACATAGCGACAAAAGGCAGCCAATAGGGGAGTTGTTTTCAAGTCATGATCTGATCATGTTCAGGTCGCATGCGCTGACCTGAGAACCTGATTAGAGAAGTTCGACCTCATACAAAAATCGGATTGGTTCATTTATGGTTTCACTTTCTGAGAGTTTTGCAAATACACATATGTCATGTATTTGCCTAATAAAAGTTGTCGCTGTTCTTGCAGTCACAGGCCGTCTTTGTCTTCTGATTTCTCCGCGGCTCAGTGAAGCAGAAGGTACTGAGGGAGGTCAGTCGTAAAGGTATTCGGTTGAGGTGTCTACTGAGTCTCAGTATTCATTATACCCAAGCGCGCAACCCCACCACTCGGTCACAACATAAGCTAGATAATATAAAGCATGAATTATCGGTCAGTCAGGCGTATCACAGTGAATGGCGATATAAAGCATAGTTTTCTATTTTGAGCTTCAATCTTACCTTCCAATACAGACGGGCTTCATGTTTTCTAAACGTTCAAATACAACTTCAGCCGCTTGAGCCACCACAAGAGGGATGGTTTTACCAGCTTCGTGACATAATTGAATAAGCAAACTGCCATAGAACAGAAGATTACCATGTTGGACAGGTGGACGAGGTAAAGTAAACATTCCAGCAAAAATAGCTTCAATGATCATATAATTTAGAGCGACTTTTGCTCGAGTTTTGAGTCCTAGCAAGGCTTTGGCACTGAAAAGAAAATATTTCGACGATAATAAAACACGAACGTATATGATCAATATCAGTCTGACACAAAACTGTCACAGATCCAAGCCAAATGAGAAATCCAATTAAGTGAAGTAGGAAAGCAGCCTGGGGAGTCTACACTGACCCCGATGAAGGTTTACAACCTCATTGATTGACTTGCCTCCCTTTCCTAGTACCTGGCACCTTACCTCGAAATTCTTCATATAGCGGTTCCACAAGACACGAGAAATGCTGCGAAGACACCTGAACAAAAGCTTGTAGCCGCTTCACATCTGATACTTTTAACAGTCAATTCTCAAGGCTATATAACAGGGCAGAATAGACTGCGGCGCAGTATACTCATTCTTTAACTGGTGGTCGGCGTCACCAGATATGAAAACAAGTTGGCGAATGCCAAACTGTCCTTCTGCATCTCAGCTGACATTTTGTCAACAACCAACCTATTCGGGTTCATGTAACTTCCCAAGTAAGCGAAGTGGTCAACACATCCTACCACTACACCATACACCCTCAAACTGGGAGAAGTTGCAGACCAGTAGTCCGCAAGCATCGCCTTAGATTTGAGAGGTGCCAAACTCATGCTAAGCATAGTCGAATCTCCGCGTTTAGAAGACACTACATTTTGTCAGTGTCTTCACCTAACAGGAATATGTTGCGTAAGTTATCCAAGTTAACCATATGCCATCCAGGAAGTAGATCAATCACTGTGAATTCAGACGTAACTAAGGTTATGACCATTGATACATTTATAGCGAAATTAAATATGAACGGTGACAGTGGGCATCTGTTGCGGACATCACTAGTTGGTTGTCGTCGATTCAAATGACAATTCTCCATAAGCCCTTATATGGCTGAGTTTAAGTAGAGAACCTTGATTAGTTTAAATACTTGCTCGGTACTCCTTTTAGTTATACACTGCCACAGCAGCTCATGGTCGACAGAGTCGGATATCACCTTCAAGTCGAGAAATATGGCAAGTGTTGGCCACTGGCCGGTAATTATGCCTGTGTTCCAATACTTGTCAAAGGGTGAGGATTTGATCGATGCACTCTCGTTCAGGTCTGAAACCTTCCCGCTTTCCTCTAGTCTGTCATTCTCAAGGCTTAGTTGGGCATTGGATAGCTATGAACTTAAGGATCCCGGATACGATGTAAGTCAAACTGATTCCCACAAGGTCGTTACAAGATCTTTCCTTTCTTATGTACTGGAATGATCAGTGAAGTAGACCAGTCTGACTGAACTATCTCTAACTCTCACATACCACCTAGCACGCCCGTTACCCTATTCAGTAATTTCCTACCTCCATCCTTAAGAACTTTTAGTGGCAAACTGTCAGTTCCTCTTGCATTGCATCGTTCCAGGTTTGCAGTAGCCTTATAAAGGTGGTGACCTGCTTGAACATTGGGCTACCGAAAATTCCCCACAGAATATATAACATAAAATTATTCCCTTTCAATTTGTCTCAAAAACGTATCATGTACTCTTGCACATTTGTAAAATGTTTCTCACTAGCTGATTTTCAAGTTAGCAAGAAAACGAAGAGAAAACGTCACACTGGATGGAAACAGAATTTCGGATGTATAAAAGTACATCACAATACTATGCCCAGGAAACTTAGATTTTTGCACTGGATAAATTAACCACCACCACCACCACGTCACGCTCGATTTTCTATTCATGCCCCCTTCCCCAAGAAAGACTAATCTAACATCAGCTTGAAGTTTAACATTACTGCGTTTAATACAGTTGTTATTGTCATCATTCGGAGGTAATAATCTCGTTTAAAATATTGTACACGGAGTTGATTTAAATTCGACACGCTGAAAATTTTATACCATATCCAACACGTTGTTTGTAATAGAACGATTATCATCATTATTACTTCTCAATTTGGAGGACAGTTGGAGGACCGACGCTCAAGTTCTATTCACAGTCGGGCTAGACGCTGTCAACTAGCTGAACAGTGTGCTTTAAAGTGTTCCACCCAATTTCTTCAATACTTATTCGGAGAGTTCATTAGAGTTCCATCACTTTTGGTGATGATTCCACCAACCGTCGTCTTCTTCTTGTCGGTCTAAATAACTGCTGGATACTAACCTAATCCTGATGTTTTTTCTATCTCTTTCGCCACACACTAATACTAGCGATCATACCGAAGATTGTCAGTCAATTTAAATTGATTTCGCTCCTCATCATGGTCAAAGCCTGCTGTATAATTAATTACTAGCTAGTATTAGAAAATAGAAAAAAGAAAGAAAAGAAAGCCAGTTTACTTACCACATAACTCTGTTGAAACTTAAATTATTCATCAAAATAGCCAAGTGTTCATCGATGAGGAACCGCTCAATAGTATGAGCTCCAGGGAGAACATGAGTTTCCCTAGCTGACTTCATGGGATCTGAAGATGATTCGGAATTGGGAATGATATCATTCTCATCTTGATCTATTACATCTGTGTAGTCAAACATTCGAAAAACAACAGAAGGAAGAGGGTATATCACCTCTGTGTCATAATCTGGAGGTGTAAGCTGAAAAGAAAAAATCAAACTACTTTACTCTTCAGTTAAACTTTCAATACAGACTGAGGATAACTCAATGAAATAGAAGCTTGACTTACAGGTGACAATTTATGAGGTTGACCATGTTCTCTTAAACTTGGAAAAGAATCGTATAGTCTCCATGTCACCTTCTCCACCCAACCTGCACCTCGAAGATTGCATATTTGAGCCCAGAGACAATCCAGAGACTAAAATCAAACAACGTAATAAAACTGGATGAATATATTGGACTGATAAGTGTCAAATGTAAACTGTAAACACTTCGTCTCCCGCTCACTAGCTCAAGCTATAAATCGATTATTACAATATTCAAGGTTGGATGCTAAGACAGCACAAAACTGACGACTATGAGAATGTAAACAGAATTTCCTTGTACAATTGAAAAGATGAAAATTCAAGGTGATATTACAGGTAGGCTGATGAAATGTGGGGACGGAGAACTGTGGAGAATATCAGATGTTACTTGTTAACAAATGCTACACAGCCAATAGTTGAGTTTAAACAACTGGTGTTCAAATAAGTAAGAAGCGCTCAGTCGTCTTCGAAATGCGACACATGCTCAAACTAACAATGAGATAAACAGTTCTGATTAAATCCAAAATTGGCTATTTTTTATCAAGCAGTATAACGAAGGGGACACACAGAATTGACACTTTATTTTGACGGTACTCAGTACAACAATAACGAATAGAAATACATCTCTGTGTACATAAATGTTGCACAAAGGATGAATATAGTGCAACAACTAACGCATAAAGATAAAAACTTGAAAAACTAACTAGTTTAGTGCGTGGTTTAAGATGATACCTGGATACAAGATCATACTGGAATGTTTTTAATAACTTGTCGATCACTCAGCTCATGCGCGCTTATCTGGCGACCCTGCGGCATTGGCTTCTGGTGTTATTTTTGATGCCATATTACTTCCAGAGAGAAAGCTGCATCAGTCGACTAGATCCACATTAGCAGTAATTGGTGTACCGTTAGGCAATAACGCCAGATCAAAATGAAAGACAACTGCCAAAAAAACGATATCCCTTCACCGCCTGTCTATTCTCCAACTAACTTAAGAGCGGATGCAGTAAAGAATGGGACCTATTATCAATTTAGTAAGCTCAATGTAGTTCCCATGACATGTACTGTAAGGCTAGCTGAGGACTTTAATACGCAGATTAGGCTTTTGGGCTCAGAAGAGAGTCATCTAAAGTGTCCAACGGGAACTAGTCTGGTGCAGTTCCAAGATGAATCAAAACATAGTTCGAAACAGCACGAACTACCGGCACAACCACCACTGCTGTGCTGTCTGTTGTCTTCCCTCTGCAACTCAGGAGTTGACTCAAATACAACTTGATGCAATCAGCTACCGATGGCGTGGATATCTTCAGTGATGTAGGTGACATCGTTCTATTGTAGTACAGCATACAGACTACTCGAATCATACTGTCAGTCAGCGATCAGTGTAATTAGGCATAGCATGTGCTTTGAGCCGACAAACTGGAAAGGTTTTTTCTCAAAACTGGCAGAAGCCTGAATCTTCATTGACCTTTGGTGGTGAAGTGTTGGAAGTTGTCGAAGACTATGCTTACCTGGGTGGCTATGAGTGTTGTGGAGGTGTGCCTGATGAGATTCCCAAGCGCATGTCGAAAGTTAGAGTGGTGTACACCAATCTAGGTCACCTTTGGAGCCGTTGTGATTAACAGTCAGTCAGTAGGTGATAATACTGCGAAACAGTTTATGTAGCCACATTTCATAACAGAACATCAAAGTAAAAGGCACCGAAGTAAAACGTTGAGAAGCAAGTTATGAAGTAGTCAAAATGGGGCAGAAAGTCATGAAAAAACGAAAATAGGGAATAAGGCGAGTGAAATTTGATATCATGATTAAGATGTGTTGATACGTCTGCACAAGTGATATTGATTCTCAGTCATATCTCACAGTCTCGAACTACCAACTTCGATTGTCACGCGGATCACATGAAGTTCACAATTACATAAATGGTTCATATTACTAGTCACAGATTTCATGAACTGATGTCATAGCTTGACATGGCATTCTCTAACCTTTTTACAGGTTAAACCTAGTTTAGTTAATATTGTTCCACGAGGGAGACAGCGACTAGGCATTCATAACACGTTTCAGTCACCTGGGGTGATGAAGTTTCACAAACTCACTAACTGATTTTCCTCTTCTCTCCAAGACTCATTGCCTGACTTCCATTTTACTCACCTGATGGAACCATGTCCTACGATCTTTAATGAGAACGTCTGTAGCCTCTTCACTTCCTGGCACCTTTAATGGTCATGTTTTACAGACGAATAGTAGACCACAGCGAACTGCAGTGCAGTAAACTCAACCCTTAATAGGCAATCGTATTTCACAGTGGTACCAGAATGGAATAGGTCGACGAACGCGAGTAACCTCTTCCTATCCGTGCCAAGATTCCATCGGTCACTGATCCATCAGGCCCTATCCAACTACCTTGGTGAAGTGGTCAGTGCACTCAACTACTTCCATCCCTATTATTGGGTGAGGCGCTACAGCTGTGGGTTACTGATCTAGGCACTTGATTTCCAACTGATAAGTCACGAGGTCGAAGATAGCTCAACTTAAAGAGATTCGGACAACCAGGTTGTCCTCACACGATATGTGTGGCTTGCTGGCTACTGAATGAATGGGCCCAAGGTTGTTTTTTTTTAAACAAAACGCTAACGAAGACCAATCCTGAAGGCATGATAACTGACAGTAATATGGTCTACCTGTGTCCATTACTGGGTTGAGGTTGGTGGATACCATGTTAGACAATGTCTCTCTTTATGTTTGAAGTTCGTGTTGACCAGAAATAAGTGATTGTCTGAACACAGTTGTAGCAGGTAATCACCATTATGTTTGTTCGCCCGGGATTCCCAAGGTGACACCCAACTATGAGCCTTTCTCGTTGGCCTAGCCTACTTACTAGGATGCTGGACAGTTTTCAGTAGAACTCATCTGAACTGCAGTCAGTGGGGGCTTAAGCAGAGAGTACAACGAGACGATGGCAAGTTTCACTACTTTTATTCCTTACTGTGTCGTTTAACACAACAGTGCACTTTCTGGCCTAGAACTTAAAGCTATAATCTACTATACCTGAAAGACCACGAACACTAGCCATCAAATCTCCGAAAATTTAAAGCGTAAGTTTTGCGAGTTCATTAGACTGGCCAGGTGACATTAAGTGAATAACCACGCTTGGGTTTTGTATACTTGAGAATTTAAACTAGTGGCGGTCACTGTTGCAGTTTTCTTGTTTGTTTCATTATCAAAAGTGAATGCTGCTTTGGACGTCTATTTCAGTATGCTTCTTTAGTAAGACATTTCCACTTTTGCTTTCATTCTTCCTCTTCTTCTTTGTATGCCACTTTTATGTATTATTAGAGTTGCTATAATATTTTGAATAGCGCAGCCCCTTAGTGCTCAAGTTCCAAGTTAATTTCAATTTACTATAAATATATTTCTAATGAATGTTTACACAAATGGATATAAGTTAGTTTTAAACAAAATAAATAGACAAATTAATTAACAGAGTGTAAGTATATTTAGATATACGTGAAATTAAGACGATATTTTAATGAGCAATATTTTTTTCGCTCTGTAACTATGAAAATGCACCAATCATAAGAAAAAAAAATGTTTGCTTACATCTTCCTGTGGATGAGGATCGTCTGATTCCCATACACGTAGCAGTGATACATGGGTGCGTTGCCGTTTCCTGAAATGTAGTTACAAATGAATATGGATCAGTTCTAAGTTTAGTGATAACCATATCTACCAATGACCTGACTGACTTTAAGAAATTTATTAGGTATACAGTTTCTATAAATAAAACAATACAGAAAGCAAAAAAAATAATGACCAAAATTTTTTTAGCCTGCTGCCAATTTCTTGCTAACCATTGGGACTAGTCTAAATTTTGTTTATATGGGTATTTGTGAGTCCCAGTGGTGTGATAAGTGATTTTTAACTGATTACCAAAGGTCAGAGGAAAACGCTGGCTTGATATTGACAAAATGGCACTCCAACCATGAGAAGAGTGAGTGAACAACAGCTTTGGTGCAGTTAGTTCTATTCTCCACTGTAAGGTGTGATCCACCTGCAATGAAGATTTTCGATAACCTCCCGTGATGGATCACTGTTGTGGAAAGAATACTGCTTACATTCAGTGGTGACGACATGTAATTCTGATATCCGATGGGGTGCATTCAGCGATCATGTAGACCGTTATTCAATTAGTGCCCCAGTGGCCTAGCGGATGAAGCTTTGTAGAGTTGTGGCTCATTGGCTTAAGGAGATGACGTTTAACCATTGATCCACGGGTTAGAGCCCGCTCTACCTACCGAGGTTAGGGGAGCCAGGTAGTATAAATAGCCCTTATACAATAGGTGTGGCTCATTCCCCACTCATAGCTGCTACCTCAAAGTGATGATCGAGCTTGTATATCGCAATGACCTGACGAGCTATGCTGGTGGGACGCTTCTTTCCTCGAGGTTCTATCATGCCAGAAAGGTTTTTTGGATGGTAGTTAGACAAAAAGCACCTACCATTATCATGTAAATTGCTACGCTATGATGTGGGTTTGAGGGTGAAGTTGTAAAGATGGTTGGAATGGGGTGGGAGAGTAGTAAAGTGTTTCCCTTCGATGACCAACAGTCACACGCTGATGCTGCCTTACTTTTGGGAAGTTAGGGTTAGAAAAGATTGGCCCAAAAATACTACACTACCAACCCTTGCGGCATACCGATACCTGCAACAAGGATTCATAATCGCGTTTAAAAGCAAAACACCAGAATCTCAAACTTGCCAAAAGGCCGTATGTGACAGGCATCAAGCAGATATCCCATGGGCTATACGGTCACACATTATTCCTTCTCTTACAGGTACCTCTAGAAGGACTAGCCTTCCAGTGTGGGTAACCGAGAAATGACAACCATTCGCACGGTTTCAGTGGTATATAATATGCAATTAACTCTCTCTTTCTCCTCCTTCGCATTCACCTCCTGATATGAATATTAAGCTTATCACACCTTCCCAACCTCCCTCTCTGCGACCATCGCCAACGATCTAAGCCGTCGAAACCTCATTCCTAATCTACTGAGACCCCACCATCGACTTCATCTTGCGGTTTTCAACGTTCGAACTCGCTAGAACTTTTGAATCTCCAGCTATGGATGTATGTTGGGTCTCTGAGACGAGTATACAGAACCCGAATGTGGTTATTAAATTGACCTCACCTGACTAGTTCGACAAATCTTCAAAATTCACCTTACGAATATCCGGAGACCCAGTAGCTAACTCTCATGGACTCGCTGGTGCAAGAAAGCATAGCATGAGCGATAGAGCAGAAGTGTGCTTCTCGACTGGATACTAGTAAACAGCCGTTTGCGCTGTTCGACTGGATGGATGCGTAAGAACTAGGACGGATGGTGAGACCAACCGATGCCTATTCCTTATCTCCACCGAAGGACCAACCAACTGTAGTTCGGATGACGCAAGAAATGAATTCTATGAGAACCTGTCAAGTTCCCTACAGAAAACAAAACATTCAAATATAAACATCATGGCAGGTGACTTCAACGCTCAAGTAGGGAAGCTGAGACAATCGGAGGCATCCTGAAGGTATCTGGGGAATTCCATGCCAACCAACCGACAACAGTGATCATCTATTGCAATTTTTTCAAGACAATCAAGTGTTTCTGACCAACACTAACTTCAAGCATAAGGAAAGGCATCGTTTCAAACGGCGTCCACCAACATCAAACCTACGATGGACACAGATAGATAACATTGCTATAAGCCATCGTTAGAGAGTATCGGTGGAAGATTGCCGCTTTCTGGAATATTCTTTTGGACTCCAATCACATGCTCGTACAGGTTCGTGTATGTCTGTGCCTTACTGGTCGCATGTAATAGGCGATAGCAAAACTTATCTATCCCCGATTGGAAAATGAGGACGTGAAGTATGTATTAAGAGAGGAGTTAGCTAAGCATATATCTGAATGTGACGGCAATGCTCATCCTGAGGAAACTAGGCGTGACATGACATCTGCAGTAGAAACAGTAGTAAAGACAGTTGGTAACCTACACTAGATTAGCGAGCGTCATTGGAGAAGACTGATTCGACCTGGCTGGCTCCGACCACGATGAAGAGCTAAACCAACTTAAACGTAAATAGAACAAACGTCTTCGCAACGATAAGGAGCAGTGGGTGGTGACAGCCAGATGGAGAAAGTATCAGCGTTGGGTAATACTTGAAAACTATTTACGGTTATGAGGGATACCGGCAAGAAGAGGACGATGGTTAATTAAACCATCACCGGAAAGGATGAGACCCTGATAAACTCACAGGAGAGGTGGCCAGAACATCAGACAAAGAATATGAAAGCACATCTCAACTGGCCCTCACCAACGTTTCATCTGCCGAACATCAAGTATGAAACTGAATTGGAGGTAGACGTTGATACTCCAACTCTCCTCACAGATGAGAAGGGTGTATCGAAACTGAAACGATGCGAAACAGCTGGACCAGATAGTTTGCCACTTGAAGTTTCCAAGGATGGAGCTGGAAATTGATGACTACAATGACGAAGGCACTAAGTAGTGTATAGGAATCAAAGGTAGTGCCATTAGAGTGGTCTACCCCTCCGATCATCCCAGTCTGTAAGAAGGGAGAAAAATCTTGTGATAACCATAGGGGAATTAGTTTGACTAATACTCTGTCAAGGATTCTACACTCCATAGTTATCCGACGCCTGGCTACACCTCGAGAACACCAAACTCGAGAAAACCAGGGTGTCAGACCTGGATGAGGGTACATTGATAGTATGTTTACCCTATGACAGGTTCTCTAATACAGGTATACCTACCAACAAGTGGTCGACACTTGGCATTTTTCTTGATCCGAAGGCAGCATTTGATTCTGTAGACTCTGAGGTATGGTGGCAGTGTCTGACTGTGAAGGGAGTACCACTTCACTTACTTGGGGAATTGCATCAGTTAGAATGGGTTGGTTTTTGACGAGATTTCACCTCGGTGTCATCTCTGACACCAACTAGCGAGATATCCGACTATCTATCAAATAACGAATGTACTGTGACGATGTTTGTTCTGTTCTCTTATACGGCTGTGAGTCGTGGCTGTTGAAAGAAGACATAGAGCGGTTACAGGGTTCCGATCGCAGATGCCTTCATAGCACTGCTAGCGTTTGATGCAACCACTGCGTGTGCAATTTTGAAGTTCGGCGAAGAGTAGCAGGCAAGATAGGCAAGTCGATTGATGAAGTTTTGAACTTTCATCCGCTGAAATGGCTTGGACATGTGTTGAGCATCCCGAACCACCTGGATGTGCCATGTTAGCGAAAGCTCGATTAGGTTCGAAGAGAGTTCAGAATTACCAGAGAAAGACGTTGCATCAGTCGACGAAGTCTCTTACTGTTGATGTGAGCCATGTAGAGAGAGGTAGGCTATCTGATTGGAGTTCCTGAGGCTGAAAATGAGTCACAATGGCGCAGATATATTCACTCCTTTACATCTTGTAAAGCTCGAATATTCGCAGTAACCTTCGTCTTCAGATTGTTTATTCTCTCACACAAATTTGTCTACTATGATGTCACTCATTCTATTCACCTGTTCTTTGTATACAACTGTGAAACATGGCGACTTGAACCGATGCATTTGTGTGCTAAGTTCTACGTTGATTCTGTCTGTCAGTAAAAGCACTTGGAACACAGGCTTTCATGATGTGGAAACCATGACGGTTTCACAAGCTATCATTGGGTGCCAGCGTCTGGAGCTGTTGAAAGTGACCAGTGTATATTGCAGAACTGCGGAATACAATATGGCCAATTTGGCATCTATCCTTGCGTTAAGGCTCGTGGAATGAGTTCCAGATGATAAGGACTCAATCTTCACGAAGCCCTGATAAAACTAGATGTTCTTCTTGGTGGTAATCATCAAAAAGGCGTGTATGCAACCAAAAGGAAACTAGTGTTCGCTGGGAGGTCCTAACTGGAGAAATGTAATAAAGTGGTATCATTTGGCTTAGTCAAACTGGTTATCTAAAGAGTAGGCAGCTACATTGATTACTATCTGATGACGAATTTGTACATTTAACAGTTATGTATTGTGACGCATTTCATAATGCCTAAGCAGTACTTGAAACGCATACGCAAAATCGGTTCAGTGACTTAAAGATTTGTTCTGAATGTATAAGTGGAAAAAATGTAACTCATCAATCATGCGTATGTCTATGCACTAGGCAACGAGTCACACCTATTGCAGAGGTTGATAATACCACCTGGCTACCCGAACCTCGGCAGGCGGAGCAGGGGATTTCAACCCATGGTCTAGTGGTACGAAAGTAAACCACCTAGACAAATGAAAAACAGCTCCAATAAATACTTCATTAGCTTGGTTTCAGCCAAGATAAATCCTAACCAGTGGAGAACAGACAAACTGGCTTTTAGAGGATAATTATATTTCAGAGAACGTTAAAACGTATAAAAGCAAAACATCTTAGTAGTATATCCATGAAACAACTTACGTCATATAAACTTCAATTGTACCCAAAACATCGTTTAATGCCGAAGGATCATGAGCAGCTAACAAATGGCCACTCTAAAAAGATACGGTTAGAAAGATCATTCTATAAATAAATTTGTTTAAAAACCAAAGATTATGAGCGTCTATATCTAATGAGGAAAACTACATCTGAGAAGCAACTTCACATCTTGAAAATGAAACGTACTAAATTGGAGTCGTACTACAGGCCTTTACTGGTTTGTTGGATTATTTTTCACGGATACATCCATATACACAAAAGCGGCTACATTCAAACTAATAGCAGAGACTTTCACGAAATCGCTAACTTACTTTAGTTTTTATCATCACTAACCTGGCAGGTCTCACTATTAATTCCAAAACAACTTTATACATTTTAATATTACTCTTTTTCGAGGGATTTTGTCAACGAAGTGCTTTTGACTTGTGGACACATTAAGAAAGCGGATTACTTTGCTTAGTTATTTTGAATTCTTACAGGTAATGCTGAGTTCACACGGTTCTTTTCACCACATACGAGCGATGTCAGGGACACATCTATGATTAAAACCCTATAGCCTTTTTGTTCTTTCTACTTTCAGTGACTATTTCACAATCGCACAGCAGAGCAGGATGAACTGCAATCCCGTTTACTCGTTCTTTGATTTGCAGCCACATAGTGTCAACGCCATCGGTAGCACGAATGTAAAATGAGTTTTTTGTATTTGAGCTGAGATTGTATCAGACAGGCAGACAAAGTCAGCATAGAATTTTAGACATTAGAGCAAACTTTACAATATCCAAAGAGCCAGTGGATAAAAAACGTGTGATAACAAAGTATATATATGTATAGGAAGAGAGAATTTATCAGATGAGGGTTAATAAAAATGTTTAAAAATCCAAAAATGCAATTTCATTTTGGTCTTTTCATCAAATGTATCACAGTGTAACACCACTGTTTACTGGATAACCTAAAAAATAATACCAGTGTACAAGTTTGACTTTTATGTTAATTCGGAGGTCTCAAAGAGAATAAATCCGAGTGACTGCAACCTATTTTCGCCAAGATTTCCCAACCAATGATTCTCGTTATTTCAAGGACAGCAACCAGGCAGCCTACACCCCCTTACATGGCTAAGACAAACAGAAAAAGACCTCATAGACTAATATGAAGTCACTTTTGGACCACTCTGAGGCTTCCTCCAACCCAATTCGATTACGGCTAACACTGTTTGTTGATTTAGGCGGAGCTGGTACGTTCAATACGTAAAGGCCTTTCTTTCTTCACCAACCAACCTATTCGAGCTGGTGCGATTTAAAGATAAATGAAGTGGTAAACACATCCTGCTACTTCACTGCTTATCACCGAACTAACAATCTACACAAACTAGTGTTAAAATATCTTCCTTCTGATAGGTCATAAACGTGTGCTAAACAAACTAAAAAACTTGATAAAGCGTTCAGAAGACAATACATTGTCAGCAGTCTTGCCCAACAAGTCAAAGAAGCAGCAACATTCAAGTAGTAAGTCAATATCTGGGAGGTCAGTAATCAATACAATTGTCTCCATCAATGCATCAATCAAGTAAAATAAGAATGATGAAGGTAGACATCACGCATACCACTAGATGAAAGCTTTTCCCAAACCCTTTAAATTATTAATTCAAGCAGACGCTTGAATAGCAAAATATGCTTTCTACGTACTCCTACATGAAAACCTTCGACAGCAGAGTGGAAGGGTACCTAAACGTTAAATGACGATTATTAGGGGCAGGTAAGTGTATTTGTTATCCAAAACCTTTTGAAGGATGGAAGTGATTTACAAACTATAATCCAGATCTGAAACATGATCGTCTTTCTCAAGTTTTCTGATGGTGATTCCCACTTAGGTATTAAATGTCTATGTAGTCAAATCGGTGCTTTTGTGCGTGCCACAGGAAGAACTGTTTCTTTTATTGTAAGTTAGAAATAATTCTCACCTCGTAAAACTCCTTACATTCCTGATTACATTCATCACCTTATGTATTATTACGCGATCTTTTGCCTGGAGAAACTACTCTCCATTTTAGTCTACGCCAAAGTGGTGATATAATCCCACCCTATCGACTGATAACAGACCGCTATTTGTTCTCAATGATTACTCAGCTCTAGCAAATCATACGACTGAGATTTTCAACGCTGAATTATTTAGACTCGTCTCATGAAACCAGTTTCCGTTACTAAGTAGCCAGTTCGGACTTCAGTTATTCGATTCAGTAATTCTTGATCATCATTCTTAAAAAACTTAGCATTTCATGGTGATAAGAGTAACCTGGATAGGGCTTTCTTACAATAATCAATTTTTATCAGGCTAAGCAAGTCCACTGGCTTTTGTACAACGCAAGTTAGTCTTTCTACTACCGTTCCTACGACAAACTATTATCCCAGGCTTCAGTCGGGTGAGAGTCGCTAGAATGTTCAGACAAATACCTCGGACCTGATGTTCTCATTTTTCAGTCGTGGGCAAAGACTTTCTAGTTGTTTACTATCTACGTACACTAGGGTGTAGGCACATGTTCACAATAACAGATAATTAGAGTCGAAGCGTGCTTAAAAAGTGAAGTTATCCTCCATCGACAGTTTATAAGAACTTGTGTCTGCCATGAGCAGCCCTAACTAAGTGAAATCATGTTTCTCTTTGTTTGAAGTTGTTGCTGATTAGGAACAAGTGATTTTCAGAGCGGAATTGTAGGTGACAGCAGACATTTATCAACAAGTGATCGAGTAGATACTTCAAGATGTCTTTCCAATTGGCTAAACCTGTCTCCTTTAGTAGTGGTGAAGCTGACTTACTGGTTTAGGCAGTTGACTTCCAACCACCGCGTCACGGGTTCGAACATCACCTGACAAAGTTTGGGTAGCCAGGTAGTATCATTAGCACACACACAACAACTATGGATCATTGCCTGCTGCAGGAATGTGGACAAGGTTGCTAAGTGCTTTCTAACTCAACTTTAGCATTGAAGTGATTTAACATGATTATAAGTGACCACCTTAGTTTTCACAGTGGAATCGCTTTTGGTAAAACTTATTCTTTACATAGTCCGAAGTTCACTCAGCGGGTGGACAGCTGTATAACACAACTACATATACGTGATACAATTCTTATTTCTTATAAATTCATTACTGCACAGCGCATAAATAACCCGAATGACCGAACATTTCGATGTTTTTAAAATGGATTTTGACTAGCGGAGCCTGTAATCCAATTTGAGAATGGACTCGGGTGTTAAAAACTCCAGTCTGAAGTTGAAAGAGAGTTCAGAAGACTAATAAATGTTTTACTGACTTTGCAAGGTAGGAAGCTCAGAAAACCATGTGGTAAGACGTTCATAACGGAATGATGAATGAAACAGTGAAGAGCTGGTGATGGTTAGATGGGCTTAGAGTCGTTGGGAGCGTGTGGATGATAGCCGTCTCTACTGCCCACTTCACGTAAAGTGATATCTTCTTGAGATACTTGACATAATAAGTGGATGCTTTAAGATAACAGAACCGAAAGAACAATTGGTGAAGGCTGGTCAAAAGCCAACTTCTGTAGTGTCAGAAGCTATCAAGTGTTTTCCTTTCTCAAACTGACAGCAATAACGGAAAGCTGCATCATTTGTAGGTTGTAAGGTTATCCTAGGTGGTGTTTCGGATGGAAAAGTAACGTGGTTAAAATGCTAATCGTTGAGTAAAAACATTCGACTATCACCACATTTCTGTGCAGTCATTAGTTTGACCGTACTTTTGAGCACACAGTTGCTTTTAACCTTACTACCATTCTACCACGATCCCAAGCACAAAAAAATCTAAAGGAAATATTGTCCGTCTTAAGTGGTTTATTGAACTAGACAACTGCGAACATTGCCTGAAGACGACATCTGTCAATCATGCCACAAAAGAGGGGTGTGTATATACTGTAATTTGACAAGTAACAACACATCTTAAGAGGGAAAAGCGGGCTATCTTTAAAACGAAGCCCTCGACTTCACATTTTAGCTAAGACTGGAATTCTCCAAATTTATTGTGCACAGTTTGGAAACTAAATCTTGATCATAGCAGAAAACGGCAGTAGATCTCCAGAAGGTGCAGCTTCTGATCTCAAATTAAAAACATTTTGTGTAGTGGCAACTAAGAAGAGGCTCTTAAACTCTAGATTTAGTCAGTTACAAACGAAAATTAAATAACGCAGACTCAAAACATTAATTTTGAAATAAACCTGGCCTACTTCACCCTCAGCAGCAAGAGTAAATCATCAGCTCATGACGCAAAGCAAATCACAACACAGAGAATAAACTCGTATGTGAACACCTAGTTGTATTAAAATCTGGAAATTAGACATGGTGAAGTTGTCAGATTGTTTGCGTAGTTTTTTACAAGAAGCACTCGGTAAACACTAAGGGTGACAAAAGAATCTTAACAAGCTAAGCCACTCACAAGGGTAACGAGTGGATTAAATAACTTCAGCCTATTCTATGGTTTTAGATGCTTATGATAGTTTTAGGGAGAAACCAAGAATGAAATACAGTTCAATCTCTTTGATGCCTAAATAAGTACTCGACAGACGACCAGTAGTAAGGATGAAAGTTAACGCACATGACGATGTTGGTGCAGTGAGATCAGAAGTGTATTAAGACGAAATACAAATAAATCGAGTCCATCTATTTGCGAAGAGTATCATTGCACAGTATCTTAACGAGGGCACTCGATGACCAATCCTATTCCATTACTAAAATTCAACGTAAATCAGTACATCAGTATGCATAGCTACTAAATGTATCCACACGCACTAGACTATATTCAAACTTCCAGCTTACCGTAGTCTTTCAATGGACAAAAGTATAGGCTTTTGAACTTTATGGTACTTTGTGATGGAAGAAGAGTACTAGATCAATATAGCAGCCAAAAGCTTTTCACTTGTTATTTTGTATGGTAATGGTTAGGTGATGTTAAAAAGAAACAAACGTATGACACGGGGACACGATTACATTTTGTGCCACAAGTCAATACTAATTATTTAAATACATCACTTACGTATGGTAGACCGTATAAGATCATGTATGTATACCAGTCAGTCCGGCCCTGCGAACTTCGTCCCGCATCAAGAGTGACCTCAGCGAAATTCTCATACAAGCTAAGAACAGAAGCCTTCTGGACTGAAAAGCAGTTAACAGACACTGATAAGAACAGCACCTAGGGGAAATATAAAAAAAATCCAAAACATACGATGTATTTAGCGTCCTCGAAACTAGCTGACCGAATGGCGTCCCTGAGATCCCTTTGAAGAAGTTCTATGAGCTGACGGGGAAATATTCATGATGCAACAAACACATACCTGGCCAACAAAAGACCGATTCTTCAGATTTAATAACCCAACCAATGTTGCGTAGATTAATATGCGCTCTGGAATATTTTTCACGCTTCGCAAACAGTTATTTCATATTTATAGAATTACCAATTGCACAAGACTTTAAGAGTTTTTCTCCATTTTTAGGAACATCAGTCAAAATGACTGTCGCGAGTTCACCAATATCTCTCTCAATGTTGGAAAGGTCCTAAAGAATTCGCATTACGAAGGAAATTCTACCTTAAATCCAATTCGATAAATGAGAGATTCGATAGTATCCTGCTCCGTTTTGTCTCTTTTTGCCCTGAGGTCTAAAATAACAAGACTACAAGCAAAAAAAGTCGAAATACCATCTTCATCTTCAGAATCAGAACGTCGTCTACGTCTCATTCCCTTTTTTATATGTCCCGCTAACAAGAAACTGCCAAGTCCGGCACACCAGTCTAAATTCGCTGCACAACCTTGAAAGTACAGAGCAGCCTAGAAAAAGAAAACACCACGACAAATTTTTACTCACACCTTTCAAACCGCCACACTTGAATTCATATGCAGTTACGGTGGTTTTGGAGAAGATCGCCGACGATTCATCACTATCCTCAGAACACAGTCAAAAATATACAATAACCAATATTCATAAAATGCTAAAATATTTCTTTGCCTAAAAAAATTGTACGGAACCTAGAAGAAATATCTTTCAACATACTTGATCATTTATATCAAAAATGCTTGGGAATTCAGAGTTCACAACTTCATATTTGTTTACCAGAGATTTCTGCATAATCGGGAAGTGAATTGGGCCTATACATATTGCATCTTACAGATCGTGAAAAGAAACATTAGGCGAGGTGAGATACCCGTATACTTAAGCCTAATAGGAAGCCACCCAGGGTTGCGCTGCATTCGAAGACACCTCGGCAACATCGTCAGAAAATCTCTTAATTATAGATATAATAGTAATGTAGCGTCACTCACTTCTCCAAAATCAATAGCCTAGGGTTCGACATGATTCAGCATTGATGCTGACCTTCATAGTTTGACTGGACTTGCTAAGCTGAAGGCACTCGGTCAAGCATCCTCACCGTTTTGGCACGCTGTCATGTTACGTCGCACTGCTCGCAATCGACCCTCCAGCCAGTTAGTTGGAACTCATTGGTATCTCGGCACGACTTCGTGAATATACTATTCCATCCGACTACGCTATTGTGTTCTTTCTCGATCTCGTATTTGTGAGTGTGTAGCAGATTCGAATAATTAGTGATTGGGCTCTGTATCTATCAAGTTCGCACCAGGACAATTCCTAAACTGGTGAGCCTGAAATGACAACGAATCCCGACGAGGGTAAATCTTAACTTGGCGAGCCCGTCTCATTTTTAAACTTGTAAATTGTTTTCATTTTGATAACCTCTATATATCCACAAACGACTGCTTTCTATTTCCGACCATACTCCGAAGCTTATCCCTATTAAGCCGACGACGAACACTATCCAGCTGGTGTCATACTGACCAGATAATGCAGAAACATGGTTTCTGTGTGCCGAGAACAAGGGACAGCAAATCCTCATTCTCGATTTTTTGCTACCATACGTGCACTGCCACCAGAATTAAACAGGCACGTTACGGAACATATGTTTAGTCCTGGAGAAATGATCCCTATGCACTTCTCAAAGCTGCGCTACTGAGGAAAAGTGATCTCACAGATCGCCAGCGCCCAGACGAATTGCCTCGGGATAGGCAGCAACTCAGCCACTGAAATCCTCACACGCATGCGAGAAGTTATGGGCGCACGAACGTTCGATAATGGCCTTTTCCGAAAGCTGCTTCTCTCGAAGGTACCACAACCGGTGCAAACCGTGTTTGTGCCACTCCAGTCAGTTCCACTCGATGACCTGGCAGCCTCAGTAGATAAAATACTGGTGATCTCAAGCGGGCCCGTCTCCAACATATGTCCTGTCTGCTTTAAACCCGAGGGCCGGGATTCGGAAGTAACCAAGCTGTGCAACTCGGTTAAACAGCTGCCACGAACTCGAAGTCTTAGGTTACGTAGCACGCCACAGAAACACATCTCACCCATCGCAGCAACTCTCGTGGTTATACAAAAACTAAACCCAACGGGATGGAAGACCATTATTGGTGCTGGTTTCACAATACCTACGGAGACGAAGCTAGAAGATGCCGGAAGCCCATGCAAGTTCAACACGGGCAAAAACTCGGGAAACTGTCACGCCGGCACGCGTTCACGGTAACCAAAGCCGGTGTAAACAGCTGCTTGCTTTATGTCGCGGACATAAAAACGAAAGTCCGCTACCTCATTGACAACGGCGCAGAAGCCAGTGTTCTTTTCGCACCAATAAAGGAGCGTTCTCATGGCTCATCCTTCAATCTTCAAGCAGCTAACGGCAAGGCGGCAACAACATTTGGAAGGCGGTGTGCCTACCTCCACTTGGGTTTGTATAGACCCATTCACTGGATTTTTTCTCCTGGCTGACGTTTCTATGTCTATCATTCGCGCAGATTCGCTAAGTCATTACTATCTACTCGTAGATGCTCTTTGTCGACGACTGATAGATAACAATACAAAGTTATCTATCTACTGAGGGCACCATCTGCATAGGTCCTAGTTTAGCCATCCTCAGGCGACGTCCCCTTCCAGGCAGCGCTAGGGAAATATCCAGTTACAATAACTGAATCATACTCTTCTGTGCATAACCCGCAACGTTGTGCACCACGTCACGACCACAGGCCCGCCCGTGGCATCCAAAGCACGCCGTCTAGCCCCTGATAAGCTCTAAACGCCGAAAACGAAGTTTGACCACGTGCTGAAACCGGGCATTATCAAACCTTCAAGCAGTCCTTGGGCATCACCGGCGGTTGTGGGTTACAAAAAGGATGGTAACGACTGGAGTCCAACCGGTGATTACCGAGGGCTTAACGCCAAAACAATACTGGACTGCTACATAGTACCTCACATTTACGACTTTATGCGGAACGAACGTATTCTCCGAAATCGGTCTGGTCAAATCGGATAATCAGATACCTATGGCAGCAAACATCACGAAAACAGCCATTATAATTCCTTTTGGCCTGTTTGAATTCCTGCGCACGCCACTTGGTCTTCGGAATGCAGCACAGACGTTCCAACGCTTGAAGGATGACGTCTCCCGTGGTTTAGATTCTGTCCACGTCTACATCGATGACTATCTCACTGCTATTCCAGATAAGGAAACTCACTTTACATATTTGGACCTCGTATTCAGTAGGCTGAAAGAACATGGCATCACAGCTGACGTGCACAAATGTAAAATAGGAGTTGAACCACTCAGCTTCCTTGGGCATACCATTGACAACAAAGCTACACGCTCATTGAGACATAAGGTGGCGGCTATCTTGAGCCATCCAGAGCCGACCGTTGTGAAACATCTCCGCACTTCCACTCGCCTGGCAAGTTATTACCGAAGGTTCATTCCCACCTGTGCCTCTGTCATGAGACTGCTCACAGATCTACTTCGAGGGACTATGAAGTGCGTGACCTTGGACAACGTCACCATACTTGCTTTCTCTAAAGTCAAGGAAGCCATTTCAAATGCAACCGTGATTATACATCACGACCCCAATGCTCCTTCGAGAATCCCCTTTGGTGCATCTGACTCAGTAATTAGAGCAGTTTTGCATCAGCTGACTGCCAATCGGTTGCAACCCTTAGCCTTTTCCTCGGGACAACTGCAAGAGGCGGAAGCAAGATACAGTACATTTGGTAGGGAACTCTTAGCTATGTACTGTTCGGTGCGCCATTTTCGACATTCCTGGGAAGGTCATAACTTCATTATTTTCACAGACTACAAACCGCTGACCTTCCCTCCTGGCTCGGCACCAGAAAAATATCCCCGTGTGAGTCACGACAACGGGATTACATTTCCCAGTTCACGCCACATATCCACCACATGTCCGGAGCCGATAACTCCGTGGCTGACTCACTATCTCGAATAACTTCGATAAACCGTATCGAAGGCGTTGATATCGTAAGCTAGCTAGGTGCCAAAAACAAGGCCTTGAGCTGCACCATGAGTTGTCGTCCACAACTCTCAAGCTACAACTGTGTCAGACAGAATCAGGCTCGGATACAGTTTTATGCGATGTCTCTGCTGGTCAACCGCGCCCCATATTTCCGAACAGATGTCAACGCAACATCTCCAATACGCTGCACAAACTATCCCATCCAAGTGTACGAGTCACCATCAGGCTTATCACACAACGTTTCTGCTGGCCGGGAATGAACAAAGACTGTAAGGAGTGGGCTCAGTCTTGCTTGGCCTGCCAGAAGTGCAAAGTTATACGACACACGAAAAGCCCTCTTGGTTCTTTTCTAGCCCCAGACATGCGTTTCGACCGCGTCCATGTAGATGCCGTAGGACCTCTACCAGGACCTAATGGATGTGCTTACCTTTGCACTTGCGTGGATCGTTTTACCTGACGACCAAAAACAGTACCTATTAAGGATATTACTGCCAAAACTTTCGCTCGTGTTTCGTAGAGAGATAGATCGTGAACTTTGGATGTCCATGTTACATAGCAACCGGCCACGGGCGCCATCTCGAGTGTGGATTGTTTCACGCTTTAACCGCACTTTTAGGTTGCACTCGGTTCGGAATAACAGCCTATCACCGACAAGCAAATAGCGTGGTTGAACTTTTCCAACGATTACCGGAGGCTTCCCTTTCAGCTGCAAACACACCTCAGTGGACCGAGGCCTTGCCTCTTGTCCTACTAAGTATTTTTGACGCGTCGAAAGCTGACGCCGGATGCATCTCTGCAGATCTCGTCTGTGGGCCACTCTCCGCCTACCTGGTGAGTTTGTTTCCCCCTTAACTTCAAGCACTAGGCTTACAAACGCGATGCATTCAGTTAGGCCTACTTCTGTTAGACCTCAGACGACTGGTGTCTTCATTCACCCCATTTTACAGAAGACGTCACATGTGTTCTTCCGCCACGATGCCGTTCGTCGAACACTCAAACCACCTTACGACGGAACATTTAAAGTGATCAAGCGGCATGAGAAATTCTGTACCATAAAGCGAAACGGACGTGAAAATGCTGTTAGTGTCGACCGTTGGAAACCAGCTTATTCTGAAGGTAACCCCATCATAAGCGACGTTTCAGCTCAGTATAGCCGACCGGCGGATGGCCCAATTTTCGAAATTCTTGGCGATGTGCCTGGAAATGCACAGATACAACAATCACCGGCGCAAAAAATACAAGTTCAAGTCGAACCGTCAGGTTCCCGGACTATTTAAAGACATATTAAACTAAGTGGTGTGAAATCAAGTGTGCCGACTATTTTTTCGAGGCACCATTTTTTATTTACTGGGAATGCGAAAATCCTCCTACATTTCACCCTTTTATATCAATTTTTACCACCATGTAATGAAACTTCTCCAAAAAATCTACTTTTGAAATGTCAATTTATAAGTGTTTTCCATTTTTACATAACTTTTTCGTGGTGTTAAAGACTTTTATTTGTATTCCAGGTGCAACGAGCACTGAACGGAACGTCAGAGGACACTGAGGACTGCGATTGACGTACAATTCCAGGTATTTTATTTTTCAGTCGTCACGACATCCCAAAATAAGTTCAGACAACCAGGGACCACTTCTCGCAGTGGGCCCATCGGAAGAGTTTTGTCGGTTGAGAAACCACTCGGTTTTTACTTCCGGCTGATATCGTCCTGGGGTCCTCACGAATCCAGTTGGAAGGGAATGACCTGCAACGTCACACACTTCTCCAAAATCAATAGCCTAGGGTTCGACATGATTCAGCATTGATGCTGACCTTCATAGTTTGACTGGACTTGCTAAGCTGAAGGCACTCGGTCAAGCATCCTCACCGTTTTGGCACGCTGTCATGTTACGTCGCACTGCTCGCAATCGACCCTCCAGCCAGTTAGTTGGAACTCATTGGTATCTCGGCACGACTTCGTGAATATACTATTCCATCCGACTACGCTATTGTGTTCTTTCTCGATCTCGTATTTGTGAGTGTGTAGCAGATTCGAATAATTAGTGATTGGGCTCTGTATCTATCAAGTTTGCACCAGGATATTTTCTGAAATGTGTTTGGCCATGATTGGCTGATCTGTTCTTCCTGGGTATACGACTATTAATTTGCGCAAATGAGGCGAGAAATTGTGATTGTCCATTGACGGATGCCTGCACGTTAAAGCAACCTCTGACGTCCTGGGAGATTAATTCTCCAAAACTTGCACGCTTGAGATGCTTGTTTATTCTTAACTTTAAAGTGTCTTTGCTCCAGTAAGATGTACCACAGTACCCCTAATTCACAGATCCTTACACCACACACCACACACATTGTATCTTAAGTAATGCGGTCACGTTGTCCAGCTTTCACCCATGATTAAGGTGACATATCCCTAAAACATCAGTCACCAATTTGTGCATATTGTGTTTGGCATCGTGTAACCATTCTGGTTGAATCACCTTTAGTCGCCTTCAAACTGTCACGGATAGCTGATTCCTAAAAGGCTAGCTTATCATCATCGCGAAATTCAAACCTCAATTTTGCGTCTTTTTCTCCCTGTGCAATGTTGTCTATTTTTAACGCGGTTAAAGGTGCTGATCACCGATCGACCTATTTTAAACTTTTAATATAACACTGCTTTCACCGGTTAGGGCCTCGTTAGAGACTGGGTGTGTTGTTGTTACGTAACACTCAACCACCCTCACCAATTTCAATGCGCTCCAGTATCTGCCTGCTCAGTTACTAGATTGTTGTGCAATTACTAAAAATGAAAAAAATCAGGAAGACTGAGTTATGTAGGAAAAAGGTCTCAAGAGAAATATATTTAAACAGAATAAAGATTGGTGTTATTATTCATGGGAAGGTTTATTCGAATTATCTTACTGTTATGGCTGAGCTGCGGGCTCTGAGAATGCGTGTGTTGACCATCGCGGAGGGATCGTAAGATGGCATCGAAGCCTGCTCGGATGTGTACCCGTTAAAGCAAGACTTAGAAGATCCTAAGCTTCCGTAGGCAAGCTAGAAGCATATTTACTTAGTCCCACTTAATCCATGTACCTTGATCCTCGTTTTACTCTTGCAGTGGGGAGGTGCACCACAGGCCAGCCCCCCCTTGAAGGTTGTTAAGACAGCCTAGGAGGCAACTGCAAGGCAGGCATGCAGCATATTTTCCTATTGGGGATGGAGTAGATGATGTGTGGGTCCCCAAAGTTAGTGCGGTAATGCACACCTACGAGGTAACAGAACTTTGCGTCCACATACAACTCTTCTCACAGCGACGGGCGGTGGCTCGGAGCCCCCATCCACATTTACTTGGTGGACCTTAAGCCACGAGGGCAAACGTATAAGAGCTAATCGGTAGAAGAAACAGGTGAACGATGCAGTCGGTATCACCCCTATCCAAGCTGTGTTCGATAACGCGGGTTAATACTGGTCTGAAGTGAAGAAAACCACTGCGGGTATGAAATATAAAATATAAACTGCATGATGCGAAAAAACATGAATGTTTGCACATATGATTAAAATGATGGACGTCAAACTGCTGTTTTTTGTGTACATTTTCATCATTTGTATAACTTTTTTGAAACATTTTTGTAATGCGAAAACAGTAATCAGAAATGGAAGCAGAGGCGTATTGGGACTAATCTGACCTGTAGTTACCTCAAATTACTAGACGGCCAGGCGATGAAGTCAGTAAGGCTTTTGGGTCAGTGGACGCGCGGACCAAAGCGTGTAGATGGCGTTTTTTCGCTACTTCCAGTGATTTCCTTGCTGGGAAAGTCACTGTCTTAATTAAGCAAGAAGTCTACCTTAGTTCTCTGCCGCAATATTTGCCCTGAGGGTACTAGAGTAGAAAGGGTAGGATCGGTACTAATATAAGCTGCCTTGAGGTGGTCAACACGGCATCACCCAGCACTAGTCTATGGGTGACAAATAATTCCTTTCCGCTGAAAACCCTGATAGGTCCATCCTGCGCTGCTTATAAGGCATTAAGTACAGCATCACAAGGCACGAAGGCATGTGTGCAACCCTGAGGGCCCGTCCATACTGTATTTGTGCGGGCGGGGGTAGTGAGTGGAGCATGTAAAGTTTGGGGGTTCGGGCATAACCGTGGATATGGGTGGGAGGTGGATCACGACGATCCGCAGCAACCGGTTCACCGAAAGAATGTGGGTTGCTGTTGTTGTTACAGTTCCGTGCACCAACACTGCAGGATTACACTGAGTGTTCGTTCTTAGTGTTGGACGGACGAAGAGAAGGACCAGCCGCGAAGATTCAGTTCATTTTACATTGTCGACCGCTACAAGTGAAGCCTTAAGATGCCGGTGAAACCATTCCACCAAACTATTAGAAGCCGGGTGATATACAGCGGTGTGAATGTGCCTGCATCTCAGAAGATTCATCAGCTTCTGGAAGGTAAAAGACTCAAATTGTTGCTGTCGTTTGGTTGTCATGATAGAAGGGTATCACGCTCGGATGCATACTCGTTAAAACAAAGCTCATAACTTCTTGAGCATCTAGAGGCAAGCTGGAAATTTGTTTAGCTAATATTCTGGTTACTTTAATCGAATCTATTGGTTTTGAAGTCCGGAAGGTGCCCTGCAGCCCACGAGGTACTGTATAAGGGACTGAACTTTAAGCTATAACCACACTATTCGGTCGGAGTAAATATAGCTTTAATCCCGCTGTCTTCTTCTAGTGCCAGCTGAGTATCGCGTTAAGATGTCATTGCTCTATTGTTAATCTTGTCATGTAGGGGCATTCTGTCGCCCACAAACAAGCAGCGGATATCAGTTGTGATAGGGTTTCAAAATAGACTTGGGAGCTGAACGGATTCGAGCAGTTAAAGAAAATTATCGAGTTACCTGCTCAACCCTGGATTTCTACAATTGAATCATTGAATCCCGTGCCTGCTGTGTCAGCCCCTTGAGTGGAGTAAAATGCGAACAGCGTTGCCGTATTTCATTATGATTGGGACGTTAATGTAACTTCCGACACTTGGTTCCGAAGATATGAAGGCAATTTCGAAGTTGACTTCGCTCGCCAAGAAGACTCATGGAAAGTCCATTTCCTCTTTCGAAACTTGGTCCATCCGAACTGCGTCAGTGATGCGATAGTACACTACCACAGAACTCAAGAAATCGCCCTTTCGATAGCAAAGTTCTGACCCTTTGCTGACACTTTGGTAGTTATTTGCCTCTTTCCAATGCCAGACGTCGTTGTATTAAACTGTTCATGAACGAGAACGTTTTTCTCATGTGCTAGTATAGTCAGTCTTCAACGCAAAAAGTTCAATCTGAAGTCCATCACAGATTATCGACTTGGATCCACGAAGGACATGGAACCTTCAGTCACATAAGTTCGTGGATATCAGAATGAGGTTGCTAAATCGGTTGGAGAAAGATCCGATACTAACGTTAATGGTATCACTCTTGAACATGGCAGATTGGTCAGCTTGAAGTGGGACACAACTTTAGTCTAACCCAGATTTCAGAAGGATCTTGAGGTGCATGCTGTTTGCCAGATATCTAATTCTTAAGCATCCGTCTACTGTCTAAAGACCCCTTGGCCTTCATCTTCCTTCCGTTATTCCAGCAGCTCAGACGATACCAAAGGAAACAAAAAGAAGACGCCCCTATCCTCCTGCTGGCATAGTCGTGTATGGCATTTCGTCAAACTTCGTTCCAATAAGCAGAATGAATGCGGAGATTATAATGCTGTGGGTCACAAAGACGGATTTCGCAGGCAGTACCTATCACAAAGAACGGGTAGGTCACCATTCGGTCACCGTCGAAGATCGGGGTCCTGACCAGTTGGCAGATCACTTAGTCTTGCTCTTGCTTTTCAAGTACATCCAACAACCCGAAGAAAATATATCACCGTCCAAGTAAATAACCATCTAGTGCGACACCAGATCGACACAGCTTTAAGTACTATAATTATTTCAAAAAGCTATGGTGGAATACTGGCCGAACTCCTGTCCAGAAGACTGTACAAACTGCTATCAGTGCATGAGGTGGCTCACTACCACTTACAGGTCAGCTTTGACGTATTGTGCCTTTTCCAATAACTCGATATGTAGGATCCGCCATTTACCTGGAGCTGATTCGAATATATATGACCTCTCACACATGCCTCTATGCGCTACCTATAATCGGAATAAATGACCACTGACGGCCGTTGAGATAAGTCACCCAGACGATGCTAAACCCGGCCCAAGAGTTACAAGCCCTGCTCACCGTTATCACAAAATGACGTAGAAATCTCCTGTTTGGGACAGCAGGGTGTTCTCAATCCAGTTAGCTACTCCCCATGGGTGGATCCTATCATCGTTGTCAGAAAGCTAAGTGATTGCATAAGCATAACAGCATATTTTTCTACTGGACTTAGTGCAGCTGTCAAACAGTACCTCTCTTCATTTTCAACGCCAGATGGCATTTTTAATGTTCTCGATGTTGGCAGGTGCTTCGCCAAAATTAACTTGGCTAAAGCGTATCTACAAATCGAGGTGACACAAGAGTGTCGATAATTACTTACGATTAACACACACCGTGGACCATACCAGTACGACTGCTCCCCACTTGGAACAGATGGTAGACCCCATATTATCTAGCATGCCAGGAGAAGCCCCATATCTGGATGATATTCTCATTGTCATAGCCCCCTCAGGACAGCTACACAAGCGGCTGGGTCAGGTGTTGAAAAGAATAGAAGACGACGGTTTCCCGCTTTGTCCCGAAAAATATCAGTTTTACTCACACTCATTCAAATATATGGGATTTATTTTCGATGCCTCCAGCCGCCAACCAGACCCCGGAGGTTTTCGTTCCATACAACAAATGCCCGAACCGATTGATGTGCCTTCCCTACGATCACCTTTGGGATTGGCCACTTGGTACTCAACACTTCTGCCACCCGCATATACTGTGAGGACGCCGTTGAACAGTCCCCTGGGTGTGGAGGTTCCTTGGCAGTGGGCTGAAGAATGTAGAACAGCCCTCCCTAAGCTGAAGCCTCTAGTATCACCAAACCTTTTGTTGACACACCGTAACTTATAGTTGCCAATCGTTATCGCCACAGATCATCCATCTCATGTAGTTGGGGCTGTAATTCTTCACGTTTTCCCAGATGGAAAGAAGAAGACCAGCACGCATGCATCCTGGACGTTAGCTACCACGGAGCCGAAAAGTGGTCATTTTGAGAAAGAAGTTTTATTTGTTGTTTTTCCATCCCGTCTTCTGCATGGTTTAGGCTGCTTACAGATCATGAACCATTGCTGGCTGTTTTGGGATCTATTTCTAGCGTTCTAGTCTACTCTGCAAATCGTCCTCAACAGTGGGCCCTAACCGTACTTAGATATGGTTTTGACGTTCAGCATCGATGCACTCAAGAGTTTGGACAAGCCGATGTCTTGTTAGACTAGTCGGAGCAGTGGATATCATTTTTTACCCATTAATGCTTGTAGTTTCCCGTTGTTTGCTATACTGGGCGTGATTGATTTATCTTTTTTCTCACATTGGCTATGGCGTTTGAAACGGTGGTTTCGGGATTCGAGTCCCAGTGGAACATCGCCACCCACTGGGGTGCAGGTACATCCAGCCATCAAGCCCGAAATACAACGAAACTCGTGCCATTGATTTCACTGCCGGTCGTCAGCAAAGAAATAGCATGCATCTGCCGAATAAAATACTATTGCTACTCAGAACAACCTCAAGACCAGTTCTTTGCTGCCTAGATAATTTCACTATGAGGTGGCAAGTATATGGATGATGCAGGTGGAAAGTTAAAATCTCCCTAATTATTGCTACCGTGGTTTAGCTAGACAGCGGGGTACAGATTCGTGTATTATGGGCAAAAGTAAACTACGGTGATCAAATCAGGTGACTTTGAACAACTCAGCTTATCAACCATCAGGAATAGATGTATTTAAAATATTTAACAATTTGACGGCGAATACAAAAATGAGCAAACAGGATACCTTTCCCTTAAATGCTGCTAAAATTTCGAAGTATCAGGACCAAATCCTGTACACATATTCTCCAAAATAGCTGAAAACCACTCCATTTTGTCCGTTATTCACTGCCGTTTCTTTTCTTCAAGTTCCATCAGAACCCTTCAGCCAAATTGGTAAATGTCCTCGTTATAGGGTCCACAAAATCCGACGTGGAGTTAACAGTCTAGTGGATGTAGCCCATGGACTGAGGAAAGAATAAGTCCTTCATTTATATTTCTCTATTGTGATCTTAGGCAAAAGAGTCCTTTAAATAATAGGCGGAAGTATTCCTGCGCGCTCATGAGGAACTTTTTCAAAGAATTCCTCTTTTAGAGTAGCATCATACATCCCTAGTACTGAGAATTGACTTTCTCATCACCCTCTGGGATTACTCTTTTTTTGGTAAGAACAATCTTGCGCAAAAGTCCACTGATTTGTTTGTGCTGCATGATGCAGCATCTTTACAGTGCTGGAAGCACGCAGCCGTAGGTACGAAACTGTTGTCAGTCATAGTCACTCTCATGAGAGTTCACAATATCTAACACCGGTAAAAAATAGGGTTTCCGTTAAAGAAATGGATGACTGAAATGAGTGAAACTCAGTGCATACCACCTCTTACAAACCTTCTCCGGCATACTTGGCACCGAAAATCGTGGCCATCACTATTATGTCGTTCAGGATTCATATTTGAAGCACTTTCGTCTGCTTCCTGTCTACCAGAATACACCATCTGATAGTATCGCAGGTTAGACTGCTGATGGACTAAAGCAGAAAAAATGAAGTATATATACCCAAGACTAGGTATCGTATTATTATTCAATATATACCAATAGGAGTGAATGAGACTATAATCATATCTGGGCATGTGGATAACCATAGATATGAATTTGATTTTTAATAGAGGAAACACGAAGAATGTCGGAAAATTCCTAGGAGCTTGACATTCAGCATCAGCTGGTGTTTAGACCCAATCTATCAACCATTCAGAAACATGATAAACACCAAAACTATCAGAGGTCAAGCAGAGAAACAGCTAAAAGGAAAATCTATGCAGCTAATGACACAACAAGTAAAGTAAAAACCGATCACAAACCACTTTTTCAGCGCAAACTACTGAATTACTCACGGAGAAATACTGATAGGTTACTCCACACTGAGGTTAGTGTTGATGATGTTGTCTAGAGAGACAATGGAAACTCCACGATGAAACCACTCAGCTCAAAAAATGCAATACAACCAAGATCATCCACATGAGCTAAAAATATTCACCATTTCGTACTCTGCCATGTTTATGTACATGGAATTACTATTAACTGAATAGATTTGAAAGATGTTTACAACAACTAATAAGGTTAGTTGGTAGTTTAAATTCAAGTGTGGAATTCAATGTCATCCCCTATATCTTCTAGTCGGTGGTAGATTTGAATATATGAAGGAGTTCGGAAACAAAGGCACATAAAAATTTGGTGACGCTGATTAACTCAAGTAGCATGAAGATTTCGATGAGAGAAGAACAAGATTAAAAAGCAGAAGCAAGATTGTCTGATAGTTGAAACTCTAAATGATTTAAATAAGCTTTCAAATGTGAATCTGTCTGTGAAATGTATTAGCCTATAGAAAACGGTTAACATCGGAATCTAGAAAGTTACTTATACATCTTAATAGTAAGATGAGAGCTGTGTTGTAATCACTTAACTGTAATGATAACTTGTTAAGACACACTTGAAATACAGACATCCCATTGACTGGGCTTCACTTGTTTTATAGGCTACCAGTTTGCCTTGCCAAGCACAACTCCTTATGTCTCTAAACTATGATAAGACACAATTCACAGTGAAAATTCCATAATTAGATGAAGCCTAACACGGAGAATCGTACCAAATCTACTTCTTTTATACTCTCAGTCTTGATGCTATTTGTTGTGTCAAATCAATCATTTATTGTGGCCTGAATATTTCAGTTTCCAAAGGCAAACAAGGACTGTGGAGTTAGTAAACACCTAATTCAATGTTAGTTATCACCATTCCGTTCAAAACGTCTAATTGGAATTCTCTCTGGGCTTGGTCAATTTTGTCACACTGTCTATCAGCTTGGTGCAAACGTGCGATAACTTGTACAGGTTTTGTTCTCTGGAGAAGCGATTTCCACGAAGTCGCGAGACGTTAGAAATTTATTTTTCTACTTCATTGGGATTTTGCAAGTATATTTCATTTATAATCCACCTACCCAATGCTCAACTCATTCAACTCTATCAGGTCAAAGTTTGATTCTGAAATTTATAAAATAATGTTAATATTTTTAGAAGTAAATTTGACATTATGGAAAGAGGTCTACTTTCACGAAAAGTGGTGGATTTGAGTAATGTACCGTAGAAATGTCTCCTGATTTTGCTTTAAGGTATTTCCATTTGAATCAAAGGAATGGCAGTATCGTGTATCTTTTAAAAATACCTGCACACCATTTTCTCCTGGAACCATATATCTCTGTTATTCACTACATTGCTTCAGAAATATTGAAGTAGGAACCAGAAGCTGGACCCACTACATGATACTGAAGAACAATAAGTTTCTCAGGGTATATCTTGTTGTTTTATCCAGACACCCAGAATATCAGGAATAACCTATTTACTGCTAACCAGAGTGGTTGGTAGTGTCCTGTTTCTTGTCCTATTTAATTATCTTAATCTACTAGGCAATGATCAACACGAAATTATCTCCTGAGTGATCTACGTCTGTTCTTGCTCCCGATTTGGTTCACTCTGTTCAGGTATGTGTGTTACAAGTTCAAGACTGGGACGGATACCAACCAGTGACACTGAGTGACAAAAAATGCGTTGCCTAGATGAGCAATTCAGGCTGAAAAATGTGAGCTATTTAGTACCGATCCAATGGTTGAGGTGTGACGTGCTCACCACCAGAAATGAGTTTCCTTGACTTCAGTCTAATAAGGAGTCAGAGTTGTACGCTGCTGTGTGGTTTTGCAGTTTATGTCATTCTGAGGTGAAAACTGTCATACTGTCATACTAACAGCAGAAACTCCTAGAGTAGACATGAAACTACTAGTGCGTTTCTACTCAAAATACCCTGAGGCTACCAAACACTTTCAGCTTAACCTATTTCATTCACCTTCAGGTTAACATTCATCCATAACTCTGTATGTGTGTGTGGTGTTACAATTCAAACTGGTTATGGCAGTTTTTATTGTATTCACAATGATCAAATTAGCTTCATTGTTGTGTTATCGGTTAAAGATTCACTTTATGATTATCATGCTTGCCGAAGCATACGTTAATAATTTCATAAATATAGCCAAAGTTGGTAGTCTTTCTTTAAGTCACCTTGTTTAAGGCAAAGAAACCTTATTTCCTCACAAATTAAGTATATGATTATGGAATTTCAGCGTTAATATTATCTTCAGACATTTACGTCTTACTGAATTGATCATTTTACACATTTTAAGGGAAATTTTTAATTTTGGTATGACAGGATTAAAAGTTTGTTTGAATTTCCGGCTTCATAATAAGGTTGATCGTCAACAATAGCCAAAAACAAGTAGTATTGTCTCATCGTGGACTGACATCAGTTAGAGGAACAGTGGAAATCTAGGAGCACTGGACAGTTGCTTTGCTCCAGGAGGGGACTCCCCAACAGCGTGTATCCATGACCCCACCGGGGTCGAACCCTGGACCTTCAGGTTCTGTGGCAAGCACGTTACCATTTAGGCATCAAGTCGGAATCTAGCGGTCTTTATTTCTCACCTCTGTCAGTTCACGATATAGAGTGACCTCCATCCATTGTCATCATTGAGTAACTGTCCTCATGTTCCACTTGGTTGACCCCACCGGTCATTACTTCTCACTGGAACTTCGGGAATCACCTCTCGAAACGAGTCAATAATGAGCATTAGAACTATTCAATTTGGAGGTTTGTGGGGATTTCTCCAACTGATGTCAGTCCATGATGAATACAAACCTGTTATCAATAAATAAATCCCCACAAACCTCTATGTTGAAACAGTATTATTATCGTAAAGCTACCAGTATCGTTTAAAATGAATTTTGCCTTTTTCTTACTTTTGTTCACATATAGTATATATGTACAAAGTCAGCAAAGTGATTTGCATTGTTTAGTGAGTAGTACTTTTGTACACCTTCAGTGTCTTTTTCAATGCCATTCTGTTATTTGCAGCGGTGAACATCAATCGATACCTCCTCGTTAATAATTAAACAGATGCATAAAAATGTGGTTTTGAGAGACCCAGACCACGGCTTAGTAGGAATGAGAACAAACTTGTAAGCAAGACTCACTGTTGAAAAATACTTAAATATATACTATGTTGAGCCATCATTTTCAACCCTGAAGAACAGATGTTTCTCATGTTGCCGCCAACGTCAAACAGGAGAATTTATAGTCCTCCTATCGATGCACTGGTCAACTATGTGTTATTATTTACTTTGAGATATCATTCTCGTTAAAAGTTACTTGGAGACATTTGTGCATATTTCGGATGCCGTTTAGAATGTTACTGACTGTTGACAAAACCATCATATCGTCAGCATGTGCAACAACTATTCATAAATATTTTCAGTGAAGTCCGACAATCACTTACAGCTTAGTATGCAATGACTACAAATTTATGAGGTATGCATCGCCAAATGACTACCGGAAACCAGATAGGTTGAGAAGACTTCGAATCCTTGACTCATTGGTTGGAGGTTGAGCATCTGAGTCAGACATCTACAGTTTGAGAATGATTCTATTGACTTCACATCAAGGTAAGGGGCCCGGTGAAACGTTCGAAGAATCCGACGGTTAGAATGCAGCATTAAGTGACATAAGGTCGGTTTTAAATTTAACCGAGTGCTAACTATTCTAACTAATCATTGCAACCCTGATAATTGTCCTGTTGAAAGAATTTCGGAAAGCTTAGCGTTGAAGCAACCTGAAGTTGACCTAGAACAAGTGTCCGCCACCAGATGGCTAATGGAGACTAGACAAGGATTCGGATGACAAAATAAATTGCTTGATTCTCTATCCATTATTTGTCATTATTGATTAATAAGTAAACTTCAATGTTTTGTCTGAGGTCATCCCCACTACACTTACACACCAGCTTGCTAGTTGATAGGGCGTTGGTGTTATAACGACTTCAAACTGTTGTGAAATATATTACATGGCTACAATGATAACTGCAAAAATGTCACCTTCCAGAATGACTAAAGTTCACTCTTGTAACCCCTAAAATAAACAATTAAATATCCCTATTTAATCTGGTAAAGCTGTTTTTCATAAAACAGAGAAACCTAGTTGACTGTCTGTTATGTGATAATTGACCTTCTATACATTACGCTTTCTTAAGCCTAAGGGTAACTGACTGGGATCAACAGTAGACACGGAATTCCCAACTTCTTCATTTACAATCTCTTTTTCTTAGATTTATGGTTCATGCGTTTGTACAGCTGAATGAAATATCCACAGCACACAGAAAGGAATATATACAACAAATTTAAAGCAACTGGTCCCTTTGATAAATTTAAACAGCGTAATGAGAAGACGAAGATTACCTGAAAGATGTGATGTATTAGCGCTATACATTTCGAACAATCTGATCACACATAGACTTGTCGAACTATTTATATGAAAATTTACGAAAAGGTCAATGAAGTTAATGGGAAACATAGGAATAGGAAGGGATAGAAAAGGAAATGTATAGCGCTAATACATCACATGTTTCAGATAATCTTCGTCTTCTCATTACGCTGTTTAAATATACAACAAAACCATTCAAGCTATAAAATGACGAAATCACTTTACTACTACTATTCGATGAAACAGGATGAAACCAAGAACAAGGGGTCTTTGCAAAATTTGTAGAAATGATTACAATGCAGTAAATGCTCAGTAAATTATTTCCTACAATAAATACAAAAGGTGACTGAAGTTCACTTGTAGTCAAGTTTTACAGCTTTCCTTCTTCAGCCCGTCATAGAAATTGGATTACTGGGATTATGACTTCATAAAGAAACACCTTCACTTGTCCACTGAGACTCCATAGTCAATGTTCAATGCTTGAAAATTCTTCTTAAAATCGAAAATCTTTATTTCTCTAGGGACTGTTTAAAACTAAGGACTACTGAGTAGAAATTTCCTCTTGTTCTATGATACCTAGGTGTGACGGACTTACGAATTTTTTCAGGCCTGAATATGTGAATCAGTCATTTATCGTGTTACGACCTCCAAAGTCTCTATCTGTTTCTTTCCGTCAGAGTGGGAAGGAGATAGAAGGATGGGTAGAAATTTTTTTCATTTTCAGTCACAACGTTTGATTTTAGTAGGAAGTTTGTAAATGATGGGTTGGTTTCAAAGGAGTTTCCATCACTCATGGATACTAGCTAGAAATCCGGGGAGAACTAGACAGCTTTTCCGTCCTATTTTGGGACTCTTCACAACTGACCACTCATGACTCCGTTCCGGATTGAATGCAGGAATATCAGTCCTCATTGGTGAGTCTATTACCATTCGGCTACTAGGTCGAATTCCATCGACTCACTTTTTCAACTCCTGTCATTTTGTGACAGGGAGGAAACATTATCCAATTTCGTTGACTGCAGCGATCGAAGCTTTTCACAAAAATTTAGCAAAGTTTATTTTGAAACAATTCAGTATGAAACTACGAATTCCAGGGTGAAATGTAAATCTAGTTTACTGTATTATTCGAACTAGCGACCACCGTATAACTGACCCAGTCCTCTACCACCTGAGCTAAGACACCCACTCACTGGCCAGGTATTAACTTCAGACACTAAGCATTTTTCCGGCAATCATGTGAATACATGATACGTAAGTGCCGATTCTATTGATCCACACCGAGTACTTGGGGAAGTTGACTGGGTGACTGACCAATGTACTTCAGGCCACAAATCTTAATCGTGTAGTGACTAGGATCTTCATTTCACATTCAATCGTAGCCCTATATCAGTCGCTACGACTTCAAAGGGACGCAGAGTTCAAAGGCACTCTGGTTTCTCGTTGGGTTTATACTGACTAGTCTAACATCAGCGTGCCATATAAGCGAAGATTCGCAAGTGTTAATCACTTTTCACCTTTTTACATAAGGTTCCTAATTAGATCTTTCCTCCTTATTAACAAATTGATCATAGTCAGGTAGAAAGAGCAAACAATTAAAAGTAATACGTTCATCTTGGTTGGCTGTGTTGTGAAGGCTTAACCTTCCATATACAAGCGATTGCAGAAATAAAAACTGAATGCATATTTCAAAAAGTAAAAGTAAGAGATAGAATTTCTTATCAAGAGCTAATTACTAGATCATATACTTTACATACAGTATTCACGATTGTGCAGCCAACTTCTTGGAGGGAAAACATTGTGCCAATCCTACAAACGAAGTAAGAATGATAATCTATTTTAAGGTATTGGTGGACATATAATTAACCGCCCTGGAGTTTGAAGCGAAGAGTATTGGGTTCGAGCCTTAGTGGGAACAACATCATTCACTGGAGTACAGGTACATCCAGTTGACGAGTCCCAAGTAGGACGAAACACGAGTCTTGAGTTCTACCGTTAGTCATTAAGATGAATATAAAACCAGTTTTTGTTGTTGAACTGTTCTATCTTTGTCGTTGTTGCATAACAAAATTGAATTAGTCAACCGGTATTCGCATATGGGATTCTTGTACGAACGCCTCATTATTCTCTGGTGGTATATTTAGTAACGTCTAGAAGTGAAATGGAAGATGTACATTTTAGCCTTTTCAAGTTTCATCAGCTCAATGAGAATACACCCCAATGTCCTTTGATCTCCCTAGTGAATTCAGGCAATATCGAGGATTCCGTACAAGAGCCCCATTTGCTTTAGCAAACTAATCAACTCATTTATCTTTATGAGTGAGGGAAAACATGAAAAATTCAAATTATACAATGATACCCGTTAATCAAGATGCCCTAGTAGTAAATTTATAGGCTAGTGGATTCGACCCTGGCATTTGAAATCATGGGTGGTTAGTTCATATCTCATTGGGACTACTGATACTGGAGTGAAGGGACACACAACCTATGAGTCTGAAGTAGGTCGAAAAATGCGTCTTGTTTTCCACTGCTGAAAATTGCCAAATACATAAACTAAAACTAGGCTTCTATCGTAAACTGACATCATATAATCAGCGTGTAAAACAAACTATGAGACTGTCTCCGTATCCTATCAGACTCATATTTCAGAACACAATGTAGTATTGAGAGACTACTGACTGTGTAAACTTATATTCTTCTGATGAAAATCAGGATCGAAGCGATACACACTAACTAATTACAACTTGGTACAAGCATAGCAGGTTTTTCAATGAAAAGTCAATGTCTTTTCTGGCTTAAACTAAAGACCCAAAACTTCCGCAGTATTTCAGAGTTACTTAGACGTAAAGAATGGTTCAGAATATTTCGTACGCTTCTTGCTTGCTAACTTAACTTTTGACTTCTTAACCAGTCTATTTACAGTCTCATTTTCTATACAGCCTTTTCTCCTGGTTTACAATTATCGGCTGAGTTTATTATAAATATAAAGGCATTCTATTCACTGACTCAGTAGTCAACACACTGGTTTTCTTTCTTATTCCTTCAATATCTCTGTGTTAGCTGAGTGAATTGCTCCAACTAGATTTCTGCATGATCACCTACATATGCAAAAACTCATCTACAGGCTATCAACTGGGACACAGTACACAGACTATGAAACTGAAATATAATACTAGATGATAGGAACGGATCGATAGGAAGCCTTGGATCTAGGTTTCACTCTTGTTGGCACTCATAAGCAAGGCACATCTCCAATCATGAGCAAACGGATGTTTCCTCCATAACTCAGCGCCAGAGTAAGAGATTTAACCACTAACCTCTTGTAGGACTGGAATATGAACACGAGTTGCTTACCACTGGGTAGCTCATAAAATCTAAAACGTTTCAATGACTTCCCTGTTTAGTTCAGTTGATTATCATCCACTAAGTGATCATATCATTTGTCTTCAAAATGGAGAAGAAATGGCTTCACCCATGAATATCTGGAAAAAGAATCTGACCAGTGAGAGATCATAGGAGCGTCACGTCTCATTGAAAGTGTCTTATAATCCAGTCATCTGGCTGCAGTCCAATGGTTCAGCTTTTTCAACTTCTACAGTTTGCGCTCATCCTTAGACCTAATTCTCCTGTATTGGACATCTTCAAAAGTGGTAGATGTTCACTGCTGAGAAGTCTTAAACCGAGGGAAACAGTCATCCAGTATTCCCATGTTTTCAACAGTTATCCAACTGCTGTCGGTTAATGAGGTAAACTTTCTTGAAATCAATAAGTCTTTATAAAGCCCCACTTGAAATATATAAAGCATCCAAATATGGAGTACCACTGAAATGTTATGAGTTCACTATCTCTTGCTTTCCTCACCATTTTTGCTTCTTGTTTCAATGCATCCATCGTTGACCTAGAACCCATCACAACTCGCTTAGTTTGCATGCAAATAAATAAAGCTGTGTATTTTAGTAAGGCCTGAGAAGAGTCAAACTGAAAACAGCATTGTTCGCTTACATATCTCGTTCTAATTTTCATAGAGTTCAATCGAAGTGCACCGGAAAACAGTGTTGTTTAATTTCATTCGCTTGTAGTGCTATATATATATATATATATATATATATATATATATATATATATACGGCTAGCAACCCTACCCCGGAAAACAAATTCAATCCCTAAACAAACTTCAATGCACGAAAGAAATATAAAACATAAAAACAAACTTATTCCTCTCCGGAATCGGAGAGACGAAATGACGCCAGCTGGTGAAAGCCTTCACGAAGCCAGTCAGCCGATCTGTCTTCTCTTCCCTTCTCTCGATGAAAGCAAAAGTAAACATGGGGACATGAATTGTCCACACCATGTGTCAACCTGCCAAGGCTGACCAGATTGCAAAACAGATGAGAAAATATGGCATAGAAGTGTCTGGCTGGGAATCTGTGAAAGCAGATGGAATGCAACTGGACTCTCAAAACTGTCAACTGGAGAGTCAGTGATCTACTCCAATATCGTCACCCAAAAAACAACCACCACCAGCACACTCAGTTTTCCAGTAGCCATCATGATGTCCCAAACACCATCGAACACACACACACACTCTCTCTCTCTCATGCACTGGGAACCAGTCTCCTCCTTCTGCATGATCACGATCATGACAGCAAGGTTCAACTCAAAAGGAAGCAAAGTCACAATGATTCAATGATACGCTATACACCGACAAATAAGTCAGATGAAGAGAGGAAGGAGGAATTCTACAGACAACTGCAATCAGAACTGGAAAAGACAAGACCTCACTCCAGTTGGCGACATCAAATTCATTCTGATGGGTGAGGTGACATGAATACCAGCCAAACTGGGAGTGGACAACACAGGCAGAGGACTCATCATGAGTGGAGAGACACCACTCAGTGAAATGATGAATAAGAATGGAGAAGTGTTTGCAGACTTCTGCACATTCAACGATTTGGTGATTGGAGGCGAGGCAGTGTGTACAAACACAAGGATATTCACAAGGCAGCGAGCGACATGGATTTGATTTCACCAGACACCAGGACACACTACACTGAGAATCAGATCGACGAAATCGATCAATGTGAAGAAAGTGGAGATGGAGATGCAGCCAGCCTACTGGACAAGAGATCAGATGAAGAAGGGGAGCAGATATGGGTTCAGACAACTCACTATCTAGTGCAAGGAACCTACCTTCAAAATCAAGTTGAAAGCCTGCAGAGAAAATGGTGACAGACCACAGTTCAAGTTGAACACCCAGATCAGAAGCTGAACTGAAGGACAAAATAGGAGACATTGAGCAACATTTCTGAGGGACTGGGCGTGGAAGAACACTGGAACTCTTTGAAAGCTATGTAGAAAGAAACCTTCATAATCGTATTAGGATGGAAGAAGAAAGAAGATAAGGAATGGATCTCGATGGACACATGGAAGCTGATAGAGGAGAGAGAGGAAGATGGTGAAGCAGAAGATAAACCAGTGCAGGGACGCACAACGAAAAGAGGGACTGAGTACAAAGTATAAATCACTACACTGGACAAAGAAGTGAAGAAGAGTGCGCGCAAAGACAAAACACACTTCTACGACACATTGGCAAGTGAAGCAGAACAAGCTGCAGGTAGGAGAGACAGAGACCTGACAACATTATATCGAATAACCAGGTTACTTGCTGTCTGGGAAGAGGCCGACACAGACGAAACCAAAGATAGTGAAGGAAATCTTATTACCAAAGATAAGAAACAAAGGAAGCGATGGGCTGACGACTTCAGGTAACTCTTGAATCGATTACCATCACCATCTGCAACTCGTTGAGAAATACTACCAGCAGCTCAGCCACAGAAATGTCAGTGAACACAGGCCATCCGACAAAGGCAGAAGTCCTGAACGCCATGAAACTGCTGAAATCCGGGAAAGCAGCAAGACCAGATAGAATTCCGCTAGAAGCACTTAAAACAGACGCAGAGACAACAGTGGACATGCTCACACCACCACTGCAGAAGGCTTAAAAGGAAGGAAGGAAAGGTACCTGCAGATTGATTGGAAGAAGGATTACCTTGTCAAACTCTCAAAGAAGGGAGACCGAAGTCTTTGCAAGAACTGGGGAGGAATCATGATGCTGTCCACCCCAAGCAAATATTAAGCCGTATCATCCTGAAGAGACTAAAAGGAAAATGCTCTGGATCCAAATTATGACCGGAACATGCTGGCTGGCTGGCTTCAGGAAGAACAAATCATGTGCGATCATATTGCAACGCTACGCTACGAATCATCATAGAATAGAGCATAGAATGGCAGTCAACTCTGCACCTCACCTTCATCGACTTTGAAAAGGCGTTCGACCGCGTCGACCGAAAAGTAATTTGAAAACTGCTTCAACATTAAGGAGTGCCACTAGTGTTTATCAACGCCATTCAACAGCAGCTATATGATGACGCCACATGCCAAGTAGTTCACAATAGAAAGCTCAGTCACGCCTTTGAAGTGAAGACAAAAGTAAGACAAGGCCGCCACCTACTATCACCGATGATCTTCCTGATTTTGGCCGACTGGATCATGCAGCAAACTGTGAGGGGTGAGAAGACGGGGATACGCTGGACTGATGAAAATAGACTAGAAGATTTGGATTTCACCGATGTTTTGTCTAGTGTCGCACGAACCAACAAGTTGACAGAAGCGGCGAGGCAGCGAAAATGGGACTTCAAGTGAATGTAGAGAAGACAGAGGTGATGAAGATGTCCAACTAACAACAGCATCAACAACAAGAGGCACCAATCACCATCAAGGGGAGAAACCTAAAGGAAGTTGTCTCTTTCACCTATCTGCCTAGACAACATCATTCCAACTAAAAGTGGCACAGATGAGGATGTCAAAGTCAGGATCGGAAAAGCAAGACAGGCTTTCATTAGCCTGAAATCAGTGTGGAGATCTACTCCACTACACTCAGCACAAAGAACAACATCCGGATTTTCAACACTAAGTCAGTCAAGTCAGTGCTGCATGTGATGGTTGAGAGACATGGAGCGTTACAAAAAGCACTTCCAACAAACTACAGACATTCATCAACAGCTGCCACCTACGCTCACTCGATACTGAGAATCAGATGGTCAGAAAGAATAAGCAACAAGGAACTTTGGGAACGAACTAACCAAGAACCTATCACACAACAAATATGCAGAAGAAAAAGGGGATTGATCGGATTGGGCATACACTGGGGACATCAAGCACCAGACCAGGGCAGGTCGTCGAGTGGAACCCAAAGGGAAACGACGAGTTGGTCGTCTGAGTTGAGGGTGACATGGAGGAGATCATGTGAGGAAGAAATGAAAGCTTGTGGGTAGTCGTGGTGCCAGGTCCAAAAGACTGGAGAGAACAGAGTGGAATGGAGGCGTTCTACTGAAGCCCTATGTTCCACTGGGAACCCAAAAGAAAAAAATAATAGATGTATACATGTTTAGAAACATCTGTAGTGAATATTAAAAGTGTTGGTAAATAGCCTCAGTTTTTGTTCTGCATGGTGGAGTATTGATGATTAATTTTTGAACACAGTATGTTTACAATGTCAATCATTTATTGATAATGTATCTGCTGTTTGGTTTATAGGTGGATGGCTGACAGAATGGGTGACTAATCCAATTGATTGATTAGTGGACTGACTTTATTTTGCCCTAAGTTCAAATTAGTTACTGGTTAGGTGTTTTTAGAAGCGAAATGGTTTCAGTTACAAAATAAGTCTTTATCTAAACGGTCAAGCAGTTAAATGATCGGTATATACATGATGTTTGTAATGTGCCGTCCGTCAAAAACTTTTTCAAGGATAAAAGTATAAAACTTGGACACTACGGTAGAATATAACTCCATATTAGATTTGTCTATTTGATATATATCGCACAGTGATACAGTATTATTTACTGGATGATGTTTCGAGCATAAATTATTGCTCATAATCATACCTCAAAGTTATGGTGCCACTTTCGTTATCTGCTTATTATAGTCCTCTCATCTCATACTATTTGTTTTCATTGGTGGTAAAATTTTCCATATATCTGGTATAGGTGTTGCGTTATTCCTATTACATATGTTGGGCGTAGATTCAGTAAATTAGTCTCTGTCTCCACCTAGTTGTATTAGACTTAAGTACAGTGGTTTTATCCCACCCTATTGTGTGGTTGTGTGTTAAAGCATACACTGCAACAGACAAGTGGTTTTTTCTAGATTATTGATCCTAGTGTGGTCTGTCATTCAATATTTAGCTAAATTCCTATGTTCCGCTAATCTAACTGACCTTAAACAGCTAGTTTGACTTATGTACTTGACCTCACGGTCATCGCACAGAATCTGATAGAATAGATTATTTTGCTGAATTGGATCTATCGGATCTTTAAGCTGGCAAAGCTTATCTCTGAGTGAGTTTGTAGGCTGAAATGTCACCCTAATTCCATCGTTGTTGGGGATCCTACGTAAAGTTTGTGATGTACCTTCCTTATAGGGTAAAACAATGAAGGCTGTGAACTCCATTCTACTCATGTTGTCGTTATTATTCGTACTCGTATTACTGCTATTATTCGTTTGTTATGTGTTCATACTTTTATCTTGTGTGATTCAGTTCCTTGTTTAGGTCCTTGCACTGACTAGTCAGATTTCTATCTGTCATTAAGACATTTGACTAAACCTACCTTAACTGACATTGGATGAGGTGACCTGAAGTCTTGATACCTGTTGGAATATATCGGTATCCCGTAAACGGCAGACTGCAGTATCCAAACCACTGTCTATCCTTCATTTTATTCTGCAATCCAGCATACGTAATTGTTCATGTTCATTTTCTAACTCATAAGTGAATTGGATTGCGCCTACTTTTGAGTTTATATGTGTGAGGAAATTGTCGATATGTTCCGATTTCAAAACAGTAGTAAATGTGTCGTCCACTTACTGCCACCAGATTTTAGGCGCAGGATTAAACGTTTACAAGCCCATATTTTCTCAACTATTCATAAATATATCTGCTACGATTGGGGATATTGGCGATTTCATTGGTACTCCTTCCGTTTGTCTATATATTTTTTCATGAAAGCTGAAGACTGTTGGGGGTCAAGCACAACTGAACGCCTAATACGATTCATCAATAGATATCTTAGTTCTGTATGTTCTGAGTCAAATCTAGTTGATTTCTGACTACCTTCAGTGCCAAATTGATTGGTACTTTAGTATACAGACTAGTTACATCGAAGCTAACCATTTTTTCATCCTCTTCTATTTGTAGGTCATTAACGCTTAGTTTTAACTCTTAAGAATTTATTAGCCTGGAATTTGAGCGGTTCTTAATACGACGCAATACCGATGATAAGTACTTTGATAGTTCATATGTTAAGGGTATTTCTGAAGTCAGCTATGGGTTTAATGAGATAAACTGGCTTATGAACATTAATAGTATAATAATTTCTGCTAGGATTATTAGTTCTAGGCAGAGGTCGAACAGAAGTTCAATAATTCCATCAAATATAACAACGGAGAA
>OX104134.1:23951133-24054954 GCA_944470555.2 Heterobilharzia americana | reverse complement strand
ATGGCCATGTAATGGTGCAAACGGAATTTTTCTTCGGTATGGCGATTCCACGCATTGCAGAGATAACCATAGCTCCTGAAGTGAAAACGAAGACAGGCAGAAAAATCAACTTAGAAGCTTGTACACAGGTGCATCGGCTCAAATGCAACATTTTAGAGAAGTATACAAAGAAAAGGTGGATGTCAAAGAAGATAAAGTAGTGGGAGGGAACAAAACATCTGAAGATAAACGACAATGTGAATATTCAAGCTTTGCAACACGTCAAACAATAATTACATCTACACCATTGTCATCAATTCCCAACCATGTCATCAAAAGTCAGTCCTCAACCACTGATGATTTCTTTCGTCTCCAGGATCCCACTCACATCGTCTACACCACCACATACAACTCACAACAACAGTCAGACACTACATTGATTGGTGCCACATCTCAGTCTGGTCACTATCAACACTCTTCCAATCTAGTCCAACTTCCCCCTATGTGGCAAGTCGAGGAAGGTGGTGACTCGGCACGCGCAACACATGTTCAAGCCACCTCAGTCGACTGGTGTTCACAACCTCATCAATCGACTTGTCAGCCTGTCTTGCCTAGTATTCTTTGTCTGACCTCACACAACATTTCTCCTACACTGATTCCACCAAACGCAAGCAATGCAATGAAGAGATCTGTGATCTAAACCCTATAACCTCTTCGTGTCGTCTACTTTCAACGGCCATATCTTACAGTTGTACAACGGGACAGAGTGGACTGCAACGCAATATACTCGTCCTTTGATTGGTAGTCAGATATCTCACCAAATGATGCCAGAAATGATGCAATTTGGAATATTGTCAAACAGGCCTTCTGTATCCAAGGTGAGATTTCATCAACAACTAGCCTATTCCAGGTGATGAAACTATCGATGGGAGTGAAATGGTTTACAAATTCCACCATTCCGATTCACTAAACTGGGAGTGGTTACAGACCAGTCCCGGAGCTTCATCTCACACTTGACAAGACGCATATTTCTGCTCCAGGTGTACAGAAGACCCTACATATTTTAGCGTCTTCAACTAGCAGGACAGAGCATCGTCAGTATGCTTGAAAATGGAGATGGGAAATAATAAGAAAAACTGTCATAAATAGGCTAAGCACCATTACATACATGACCTTCTTACATGAATGACGTCGATTAAATCGTCAAGCACACACAACCTCTTGTCGCTTTCTACTCACTTCTTGCAAAACTGTTTTAAAACATTCTTTTGTTTGCTTGTTGAAAACAAACTTTGATCTCCACCAATATACATCGCTGCACAGGTCATTTGTTAAGTGTGAATGGACCTAACCAGCTGGCATATACTACTTACTAATGTTTCTCAACCCAGCCTCTTTGCTGGATAGATTTGGATAACTGCGCTTTGCCAGGCACTTTTACACTGTAGAATATGATGATGAACTTATTGAGATAGTTAAGTAACGCTAGGTCGTATATAATTTCCCTCAGAGTCATACTGCTATGAGTAAAATATGATGCGAATTGCGAACCAACTATAGGTTTATGTATTTGGCTATGAGATACATATACTATGTCAAGTCAGCTCACTCTGAAGGCGGGCGGAAGTCGATATTGTCCAGTAACCAGGATCGCAGTTTTAAGAGGCTGTTCTACAAGTAGATAAATGAAAAGTGTGATTAGATTGACAAGAGCTGAGAAGGTTCGAACCCAGTATCTTGATTTTTATCAGTGTTACGTTCCCCACACTGAGTCGTTTGCTTCGAACATCATTTAAGAATGGTATATAAGTTCTTAGATGTAAAATTTCACTTCAGAATTCGCTACTTAGTGAATTTGTTTACACTACATCAGTACTTGGAATGTGTGTTTTGCAAAAAGCTGACTCAGAGCAGTTTCGTCATTTTTTTGCGTTACTGAGGTGATTTGTACCATCCCATACTCCTAAACACAAGACTTAGTTGGCTTCTACTCATTGGTTCAGGAGTTGCATGTCAGCCAGGTCACATGTTAGAGCACTGTTTCACCTAACGTAGTTTATACATGAAGGTAGTAAGTAGTCATAACAAACATGTAGTACAGTAGTCATCAAATAGTACACCTTGCACTAAGACAGTCATTTGCAAAATGTACTTCATTTCCTCTTCTGTTTCTCTCTTGATTTGCTCTTCATACGCCTGCTCTGTACCTTGCGCTTCTCTTGGTAGAATCCTTACCCATTTCTGGTAATCCCCTATGATTTCTGCCACCTCTCAACATATACTACTTACATCTATTCTTATCAGCAACACCCACTACAGTAGTATTATTTGCTTTCCTAAAATAGGTGTGACTCGTTACTTATTACAAGAACGTGCACAAGGTTGCTGAGTACATTTCAATTTTCACCTGCATCATTGTACAGTAAATCGGCATGAATTTGCTGACGGTTGAAAAATATTTTTTTGGAACGACTTTGACTAAGACCCAAATAGTGAATGGTGTGAAGCATTCAGGTTAAAATATACATACACTGAGCACTTTACAGTTAGTACGGATTCCTTTATGAACAACAGACAGGTTTAGCGCTACTCTGCTATGGGGTATTTGAAACATCAAGTAACAGTTATGAACTGCTTTTGTTCAACTAACTTTCAACATACGATTGTTTGTTAACAATATACATCACTTCCAAGGTCATCCTGATGACTACTGAAATAATCAATGATTATATTTAATAGCATTGTTCCGTTTAAGCCTATTGCTACTCAAATGTATATTGTTGTTTATTCATTCTGAAATGTCCATTATTTAGTTCGTATCAATTATTTGCTTAAATGGATTTTAGAAACCAATAAGAGTAATTTCCGTTAATTGTTGAATATTGAATAGATATGAATGATTGAACTGACAAGTGACCAAAACATTAGTAACTCTACTCCACTTTACCTTATCCGGAAAATAAATTCACCTATATGTTTATCCCAATTGTGGATAATCTTAATCAAAGATGATGATCGTTTTACGCGAATAAAAAGTTACGAATGACCGTTTCATTTTAATCTACGCCGTTATTCTCTCATGCAGTTTAGCCTCTACTCAGCTGTATATTGCTGATTGTTGGTTGATATTACGAGTGATCACATTTGAATAGAGAAGAGAAATTAAACCAGCTCATATGATACTGACTTATTGAGTTCTCACACATTTATACGATACTTGAATATGATTGGCTAAATAATGAGATGAGTTATACTGGTGCCGAACTTGCTTGTTTATCTAGATGACGTCTGAAAAATTCTCTGCATTTATCCGGTATATCTAATTATGCTAATATTTCCTACAGGACTACCTAAACTAAACGGGTACACAAATCAACACATTCATGCTATTAACACATTTGAAATTCATATATATATATATATATATATATATATATATATATATATATATATATATATATATATATATATATATATATATATATATATATATATATATATATATATATATATATATAATTAGTCCCTTGGGTTCCTAATGGAACATAGGGCTTCACTAGCACGTCTCCAGTGAACTCTGTTCTCTGAAATCTTTTCAACCTGGCTCCACGACAGCCCACAACCTCTCATTTCCTCCTCGTACGATCTCCTCAATGTCACCCTCGCCATGGACGTCGAACTCGTCGCTTCCCATGGGGATTCCACTCAAGTGCCTGGCCTGACGCGTGATGTCCCCAGTCGGCTTTCTCACTGTATGCCCAATCCATCTCCACTTCCTTCTACATATTTGTTGAGCGATAGGTTCTTGGTTGGTTCATTGCCCAGCCAGAGCTCCTTGTTGCTTATTCTTATTATTCTGGCCATCTTATCTTCAGTAGTGAGTCAGCGTAGGCAGTTGTTGATGAATGTCTGTAGTTTATTGGAAATCCCTTTCGTGACGCGCCAAGTCTCTGAACCATACAGAAGCACTGACTTGACTGACGTTGGTGTTGAAAATCCGGATCTTGTTCTTTGTGCTGAGTGCAGTGCAGAAGATCTCCACACTGGTTTCAGGCTAATGAACGCCTGTCTTGCTTTTCCGATTCTGACTTTGACATCCTCGTCTGTGCCTGTCCCGTCTGTAGTTGAAACAGTGCTTCCTAGATAGGTGAAGGAGGTTACTTCCTTTAAGTTTCTCCCATTGATGGTGACTGGAGTTTGTTGTTGTTGTTGGAGTTGTTGGTGAAGTATCTTCATCACTTCTATCTTCTCTATATTCACCTGAAGTCCCGTCTTCGCTGCCTCTTCTGACAACTTGTTAGTTTTCGCCCTCAGATCTTCAAGTTTGTGTGACATTAGACACAAGTCATCGACGGCGAAATCCAGATCTTCTAGGTTCTTTTCCGTTGTCCAGCGTATCCCCCTTAGGGTGGACAGGAGAGTGATTCCGCGCCAGTTCTTGCAAGCACTGAGGTCTCCCTTCTTCGGAAGTTTGACAAGGTAACCCTTCTTCCAATCGCCAGGTACCTTCTCTTCCCTCCACACCTTCTGCAATAGTGGTGTGAGCATGTCCGCTGTTGTCTCTGCGTCTGCTCTCAGTGCTTCTGGCGGGATCCCATCTGGTCCTGCTGCTTTCCCACATTTCAGTAGCTTTATGGCGTTCAGGACTTCCATTTTCGTTGGAGGATTTATGTTCACTTGTAGTTCAGCAGCTGGGCTGCAGGTGGTATTTCTGGAGGAAGTGCAGGTGGTGGTCGATTCAAGAGCTTCTTGAAGTGGTCGGCCCATTGTTCATTTGTTCCTCTTCTTTCATAATTAGATTTCCGTCATCATCTTTTATTGGTTTCGTCTGCGTTGATTTTTCCCCTCCCAGATAGCAACCTGGTTATTTGATACAATGTTGTCAGGTCTCTCCTACCAGCAGCCTGTTCTGCTCCACTTGCCACTGTGTCGTAGAAGTGTCTTTTGTCTTTGCGTGCACTCTTCTTTACTTCTTTGTTTAGTGTTTTATACATTGTGTTCAGTTCCTCTTGTCGTTGAGCATCCTTGCACTGGTTTATCTTCTGTTTCACCATCTTCCTCTCCTCTATCAGCTCCCAGGTATCCGTCGAGATCCATTCCTTGTCTTCTTTCTTCTTCCTTCCTAATACTGTTGTGCAGGTTTCTTTCCACATAGCTTTCAAAGACTTCCAGTGTTCTTCCACACAGGTTTCTTCAGGGATGTTCCTCGATATCTCCCATTTTGTCTTGATGGCTGCCTTGAAGAGTTCCTTTGTAGTTTCATCCTTCAGTTTCCGAGTGTTGTACTTGAATTGAGGTCTATCACCAGCTTCCTTGAAGGCTTTTAACTTGATTTGGAAGGTTCCTTGCACTAGACAGTGAGTGGTCTGAACCTACATCTGCTCCTCTTCTTGACCTTGTGTTAAGTAGACTGCGTCTCCATTTTCTTGAGATTGAGATAAAGTCGATTTGATTTTTAGTGTGTCCTGGTGTCTGGTGAAATCCATGTCACTTTATGGATATCCTTGTGCTTGAACACAGTGCCTCACTGCAATCACCAAATCGCTGAATGCACAGAATTCTGCAATCAATTCTCCATTCTCGTTCATTACCTACCCAAACGCTTCTCGACCCATAGTTAGTTATCTTCCTGTGTTGTCCACTCCCAGTTTGGCATTCATGTCGCCCACTAGAATTTTGATATGGCCAACTGAGGTCTTGTCCAGTGTTGATTGCAGCTGTCTGTAGAATTCCTCCTCCTTCTCTTCATCTGACTTATTTGTCGGTGTATAGCGTATCATTGAATCATTGTGACTTCTCTTCCTTTTGAGTTGAACCTTGCTGTCATGATCCTGATGCTGGAGGAGATTGGTCCCCACTGCATGAGAGAGAGAGAGAGAGTCTTCGATGCTTTTGGGGGCATCATGGTAGCCACTGGAAAACTGAGTGTGCTGGTGGTTGTTGTTTGGGTGACAATATTGGAGTAGATTATTGATTCTCCAGTTGAAAGTTTGGAGAGTCCACTTACATTCCATCTGCTTTCGCAAATTCCAAGCACTTCAATGTGATACCTTCTCATCTCTTTTGCAATCTGGGCTGCCTTGCTGGGTTCAAACATGGTGCGGACATTCCATGTCCCCACGTTTACATTCGCTTTCATCGAGAGAAGACACATCGGCGAATTGGCTTCTGGGAGGCTTTCACCAACTGGCATCATTTCGCCTCTCCGATTCCAGCGAGGAATAATTTTGTTTTCATTTTTTATATCTTGTTTATGCTTTGAAGTTTCTTTAGCAGTTAGATTTGTTTTCCGGGGTAAGGTTGCTAGCCCTATGCCCAACCTTCCCTCTTTACCCGGGCTTAGGACCGGCTAGTAACTAGTGAACTAGTTAACCAGGCTAGGTTCATATATATATATATATATATATATATATATATATATATATATATATATATATATATAATGGCAGTCAACCCTTTACCTCAGCTTCATCGACTTTGAAAAGGCTTTCCACAGCGTCGACCGAGAAGTAATTTGCCAGGCCGCTGCTTCAACACTACGGTTTTAATGCCACAAACCCTTATCAACACCATTCAACAGCTATGTGACGACGCCATATGCCAAGTGATTCACAATGGAAAGCTCATTGATGCCTCTGAAGTGAAGACAGGAAAGAGTAAGACAAGGCTGACGCATACTATCATTCATGATCTTCCTGATTGTGGTCAACTCGACTCGACTGCACTGCACTGCACTGGATCACACAACAAATTGTGAGGAGCGACAAAATGACCATTCACTGGCTGGACCGATGAAACACACCACACCACAAGAAGATTTCGATTTTACCCCCGATCATGATTTATGTCTAATGTCTTGTCTCACAAACTCGAAGATCTACAGGCAAAGTCCAACAAGTTGACAGAAGAGGTGAGGCAGCGAAGGAAGATGGGACTTCCTTCAGGTGGACGTAGCGAAGATAGAGGTGATGAAGATACACAACCAACCAACCAACCAACCAACCAACAACAATCACCATGAACGGGAGAAATCTAAAGGAATTGGTCTCTTTCACCCACCTGTCTAGGTAGCATTGTTCCAAGAACAGGCGGCGGTGGTGATACACATGACGACGTCAAATCCAGGATCGGAAGGACAGTAAGACAGGTCTTCATCAATATGAAATCAGTGTGGAGATCTACTGCACTGTACTGCACTGCACTACACTCAGTATAAAGCGTGAACATGATCCGGATTTTATACACTAATGTCAGTCAAGTAACTCAGTGCTTCTATATGATTAATTCATAGGGTTGGTGTGTTGTGAAAATCATTTGCAACATACTACAGACATTCATCAACGGTTGCCACCTCCGCTCACTCAATACTGACACTGAATATCAGATGTCCAGAATGACAAGAATAAGCAAGAAGGAACTGTAGCTGGTTGTCTGGCTGGCAACGAACCAACAAACCAAGAACCTTTGGACCAACAAATATGTAGAAGAGGGTGGAGATGGGTTTGACTGGACATTCACTAAGGAAGAAGACTGATTGGAGACATCACTGACGAGGCAAGACTGTTGAGTGGAACCCGCATGGGAAACGACGAATTGGGTGCCCGAGGCGATTATGACATGGAGGAGATGGTGTGAGGAAGAAATGAAAGTTTATGGGGATTGATGGATTGAGGTTGAAAAGACTGGAGAGAGGAGAGTGAAATGGCGACGTGCTGCTGAAGCCCTATATATGCTCCACTAGGAATCCAAAGGACAATAATAACTATATATAAACTGGATGTATCATGTGTGTGAACATTTAATCACCACTCTGTTATAGTAATGGTATTCCCAAAATGTATTTATCTATCAACTTATCTAAGCTGAAAGCACTGATTGCTCATATGTGCGTTGCAAACTTACTATTCTCTGTTTTCCGTTTCTTTAAATGAAGGATAACAACGTTAGCAAAAAATAATCAAAAACTTAGTTGAATATTGTCTTTATACCATAGTAAGTAATCGTGATTCTTCCATAAAACGATGACTGTTCTGATTAATGAGATCTTAATTGAAATACGTTAATTAAAAATGTGGTTGTTTGATGAAGCAATCACCTGTTTAAGTTGGTTCAGAGGTAAGTGGTAAGTTCGATATCGATTGGATGAAATTGTCTTCTCATTCTGGTTGTCAAGTTCTCTTAAGCGGTTATATACTGTTCATTGCATTCATTAGCATAAGCTGATTCAAGAGTAATCGAAAACCAAAATAAGCAATTGATATTTGAAGGGGATTGGTGTGAAGCCGTAGTTACTCAAGCTTTAATTGATATGGTAATTCACTTGGTCAAAAACCGTATTTTTCACATTTTCACCTCAATCATTTGTACAAGGTTACTGTATGGAGAACAAATATTCACATGTTGTACCAGACCACGTTTTTTCATCATCTATTTCACTGAAATATCTAATGTGTTATACCATCTTGCTTTTTGCTTTGTTAAGAATAGCTGAAATACTTAGGATTGTTGTATGTAAGACTACATATTTCATAGGGGTTGTGAGTTTAGATACTAATACTGGGTAGTGGTTAGAGGTGGAATCGAAGACATGCGTTTCGTCCTGTCTAAGACTCTTTGGCTGCATGTGTCAGCCTCTCAGTGAGTGATGTTTTCCCCATTTAAAATCGAATGCCAGACTGATTGTTTCAAACACCAGAGTGTTGTCTACTTGGTCAGTGAATTTTGATACCCACTCCTTGTATGACGAGTATAACATGGTTTTCTTGATGTTATGGGTTGTACACCTCCGTCGTTAAATCGACTGAACCTGTCGGCTGTTATTGGCATCCTGCATTCCACTGCTAGCCACTATCCGTGCATAATCTATCCACAAATTGATATCTCTTCCTCATTTCTATTTAGGATTTTTGTCAAAGTATACCAACTGAGAAAAATTTAACCTAAATAATTTTATTTTTTATTGATTAATTCTAGAGAATTGAGTGTACTTGTTGAACCGAGGGAAACTGGTCAAGTTGAGATGCTTGTCTCTTATGTGGTCAGTCGATGTGGATGGAAACCAGCCTACGATATACGCATTTTCAATAATGATGGGACAATGAAGGCAAGTTCAGTTTCTTCTCTACCACGGTGAAGAGGAAGAGGAGGTTATACTTTTAGACATTTGAAAATTTTGACAGACTTGGTCGGTGTAATTTTAGTCATCAGTTAACACTAGACAACATGATACTATTGACTTCTCACTGGCTACTCGATATATCCAATTGGGCACTGAGGTGGACTATATTCCGTATTTCGTGTGATCCACAGTGGTAGCGGTTCTAGTCGAAAACCTCGGTAACTCAAGTTTGAATCTGTGAATGAGCATCAGTCGACTTTAGGATGTAGATATACCTTTTTAATCATTTTAGACAAACATGAGAGTTGGACTATCCATAGCTAGCTTCCTGCCAAATACCTGCAACCACTGAACAAACAATTACTGTTGATTCATCTTGAAAAGCTGATCAGTTATACAAAGAAGTTTTAATCACAGCTAGAGAAATTTTGAAAGACTGGTAGCACTGGGCAGTTATATTCTCATAATTTGGGACTCTTTTAGCAGTGTGAATCCACTATCCCGTGAAATATCTAGCGAGGAAACACCAAGCCGTGTGATGGCATGTTGCCAACCAATCACTGCGTTAGAATCTAACGGTTAGCATTTTCAAAATGCTGTAGATTTGTGACCGATGTCGATGCTTAAAGACAATTATACTATTTATTGATTGCTCAAGAACCAAGTGTCTTCGTAATGATCGAGAGCAGTGGTGGGTGACCAAAACAAGAAAGATACAGAAGGCATCAGCGTTGGGTAACACTCGGATAATATTTAGGCTTATTAAAGTAACCAGCAAGAACACGATGGTTAGCGAAACCATCACCAAAAATGGATGGAACGCTGATAACCTACCAGGATAGGAGGCTACAAGGTTGCACAGAACACTCTGAAGCACATTTCAACTGGTTACCATCAACGCTTGATTTCTCCAACATACAGCCTGAACCTGAATGGCACTTATATATTGGTCCTCCAATTCTCATTGAAGTTGAGAAGACTATCTTGAACGAGAAACGATGCAAAGCAGCAGGACCTAACAGTATGCCAGTTGACGTTTGCAAGGATGGAGGTGACGAAGTGATGAAGTTACTAGGTAGTGTGCAGGAATCAGAAGTAAGACCGTCAAACTGATGTACTTCATTCAAAATCCCAGTCTGTAAGAAGAGGGAGAAATCTTCTTGATACTAGTCAACGCTGTCTACTTGAACTCGGGCAGCCATATAAGGTCTAATAGAAAGTTATCATCAGAATTGACGACAATTAGTGATATCCGACAGGGATGTCCTCTGTCACCGTTCCTATTTAACTTCGTCATAGATGTAGTGATGGACATAACCTTAGGCACATCTGAATTCACAGGGATTGACCCACACCCTGAAGATCATTTAGTCGGCTTGGAGTATCCAGACAATGACAAAATGCAGAGTCTCCTGAACTCGTTGAGCAGAAATTTAGGTTTAGATTGCGTTTCATAGTCACGTGTCAAATGTAAGATGATGATCCAGGACTAGCCTGTTGTAAGTACTACCAGTTTAATGATAAAGAACAAAGTGGTGGATTGCGTCAATCACTTCACTTACTTGGGGAGTTGCATCGGACCTTATAGGCTGGTTGTTGACGAAATCTCACCTTGGATACAGAAGGCCTGTTTGACAATATTCCAAATTGCATCATTTCTGGCATCATTTGGTGAGATATCTGACTACCAATCAAAGGACGAGTATATTGCGTTGCAGTCCACTCTGTCCCGTTGTACAACTGTAAGATATGGCCGTTGAAAGTAGACGACACGAAGAGGTTATAGGGTTTAGATCACAGATCTCTTCATTGCATTGCTTGCGTTTGGTGGAATCAGTGTAGGAGAAATGTTGTGTGAGGTCAGACAAAGAATACTAGGCAAGACAGGCTGACAAGTCGATTGATGAGGTTGTGAACACCAGTCGACTGAGGTGGCTTGAACATGTGTTGCGCGTGCCGAGTCACCACCTTCCTCGACTTGCCACATAGGGGGAAGTTGGACTAGATTGGAAGAGTGTTGATAGTGACCAGACTGAGATGTGGCACCAATCAATGTAGTGTCTGACTGTTGTTGTGAGTTGTATGTGGTGGTGTAGACGATGTGAGTGGGATCCTGGAGACGAAAGAAATCATCAGTGGTTGAGGACTGACTTTTGATGACATAGTTGGGAATTGATGACAATGGTGTAGATGTAATTATTGTTTGACGTGTTGCAAAGCTTGAATATTCACATTGTCGTTTATCTTCAGATGTTTTGTTCCCTCCCACTACTTTATCTTCTTTGACATCCACCTTTTCTTTGTATACTTCTCTAAAATGTTGCATTTTGAGCCGATGCACCTGTGTACAAGCTTCTAAGTTGATTTGGTCACTGAGTCAGTCAGTGGAAAGTGTACATTTACAAAAGTTATACATTCTAACAAACTTTCGACTGAAATGTAGCTTATCAAATAGGTAAGTGTTGTTGGCTTGAAAGCTTGAACAATAAACTATTCATTATTTTAAACGCACAACATTTGTTTAGCGTAAACAACTAAGTCAGTGTTAGTTGGTTAGAGGATATTAGCAGTAAGTCCTACCTCTAGTTTTCGTGTTTGTTGGCACTCCTCAACAAGGTGTTTCTCCAACCTCGAGGTTACAGATGTCCCACCTGAGATTCGGACCTGCATTATCTAATGCTGGAATCATCGACGTTACTCCTTAGTTACCCTAGTCACAACCAACATCCTGTAGGACTGGATTATATGGACTGATTAGTCACTGGAGAGCAATTAATCTCATGTTATCTAATCTCCAGTGCTGACCAGATTCTTTCAGTCATTTTACCATGCGGTCATCAGGGCTAGATAACATGAGATTAGTTGCTCTCTAGTGACTACTAAATGTAATTGTAATCTGTCCTTCACTTGTTAACGCTGACCACAGGCTACTGACTTAAGAAAATAACACAGCCATAAGGCTGAAGTAGCTTATTACTGACAATCGATAGAGACTTTGGACGCTTCGATGTGCAGGTATCTACATGTAGCAAGTAACACCAACTTCCCAGTTTGATATAATCTTTCGGCTAAATGAGATACTCATCCTTCAGCCATCTAAAAATAGACTGAAAAGGTTCATTTTGACAGCTGAAAACGGTCTCAGTAAGTGAAGACTTCCCCACTCTCCCTAACTCGTTTCAGAATGGGCAGCTAACTTATTTGCATAGTGAACAACCGACCGCAATCGAATTTACAAACTCATAAACACGGTAATAAAAAATCATCTCTCATCTCACTATTCCAAATAATATCTTCGATGAAAGTGACAGATACCTAGTGAAAGCAGAACACAGAGTTTATCTAAGCCACGAAGCATTTTCAACCTGGAACAGTTAGTAAACTTCAGATTCTCATAGTAAGTAAAGGCCTGTGGTAGGCTTGGATAAATGAATGGCAATGCGATACCTGATACTACTTAATTAGATATCTTTTATGTGACCTATGGGTTTGCACTTGATGAAGAGTACCAAACTAGGATGAAATAGGTATCCAGTGGTTCCTCATCCCATGATGAAGACTGCTTTCAGGTTGCTTTCTTAGTTTACCATAATTTGCACTCACTTCAAACACTCGAAGTATGTCATCAGGCTCTTTATGATTGGCATAATGTTCTTACTAAACACGCTGGGATTATATTAAAATATGTTCTTATAATGATTCAATCAGACTCGGCGCCCAACTTCTTCCAGGACATTCGTAACAAAGTGAAATAATGACCAGGTTTTCGTTGCGAACAGTGACTGATACGCATTGCACAAGAGGTGTCTCCCGTTCGCCAGTGGCCTAGTGGATAACGCTTCGGCCTTTGAAGCGATGGGTACTGGGTGTCGAGTCTCAGAGAGAACAATATCACTGACTGGGATGCAGGTGCATCTAACTGATGAGTTTGAAATAGGACGAGACGAGTGTCCTGGATTACACTAAGCAAAATTATAACATAGTGGATAGTCGGCTGGTATCAAAGCCTTCATAATGAAGCCCATCTGCTAGCAGAGGTTGACCATTTCCATTCAGTTACACTGGATGACAAGATGACAAGTATCAATACAAATAGTCACCAATTTTGCAATTCTGCGTACAAAATACGATGGAAATCTGATTGGTTCATCGGCTTTGGTGAAATGAGAAGAGAATTCCTAGATGGGTGAGAACAAAAAAGCAACTTCAATAGACTAGTGTGTTTTCATCGTAAATGTGTCGTTGGGACACAGATGTAAACTGAATTATTTTTAATCTATCCAACGAATGATGGAACAGGTGAGAATCACGTACACATAGTGGACACACCTATAGCATCAGTGGCAATTTCTCCTCAAGAGAAGAGAAAACTGTGATTTCATTTCGGCTAATTATTTACACTCACGGTAATTTACTTGGTTGTGGCTAGCAGAGGAATTAAGGATGCGCGTTTCATCCTATTCCGGACTCATCAGCGGAATGTACCTACACCCCAGTCAGTGATGTCGTCCCCACTGAGACTCGAATCTCATACCCATCGCTCCAAATGCCAAAGCGTTGCCCACTAGGCCACGGAGGAACGATAGCCACTTCCTGTACTACGGGTATTAGTTATTACTCTTTATTGATGTGCTTGTAATTCTTCTAACAACTCGATCCAGTAAAATAACGGAGCAATAATATTCATTCGGTTGTAGATACATCCAGCTGACGCGTCCTGAATAGGACGAAACTCGTACCCTGGATTCCTTTGCTAGCCACAACCAAGTAAGTTACCATGATTAGTATTCAGGCAATATCGAGGCATCCGCATAGGAGCCCACATGTCAATAGAGGTAGAACAATTCGATTCAGTAAAACAACGGAAAATTACAAGCATATCTACAAATAATAATTATTTATACTGTGATTAAAATCATGTTCTTCTCAAGATAACAGATTGGCACACAACTATGAGTTGGAGTGTGTATACGCATAAACACGCCAACCCGAACGTTCACGTACTCTGGTTTTCAAAGAACTAACCTCGGCATTTATGGTCTGGTAACTTGGTAGGCTTTACTGCTGATATTACATCTGACACCTGTGTATGTGTTCACATTTATATTTGGAATCGCATCTCACCAAAAAAAACCCAGATTAGTGAAATATACTACTGAACAACTTGAGTAGTTAGAAAGCATTCAGGCTGATCTGTAGATTTCACCAACCAGATCACAGTGATCCAAAAACCAAACAACTGTTTCGTTCGTTTGCAGTTGAGCTCATCAGCGTTGTGATAGGACGAATTCAGCTCACACAAACGAACTGCTTCACATCACTACAATCCGGCTAGCTGACCGAGATCACAAACTGTGATCTCTGACACAAAAGTGTCATGAACTAGCGAAATTAACTACTGTTGAATGGTTTGAGTAGTTAGAAACGTCTGAGGCTAATCTGTAGATTGGTAAAAGAAGTTTGAAGCAGGTAAGACGACAATTTATCAATAAGTTCAAAGTATGTATTAGCGTGGCAATTCGATATATGTTAAGTGATCAACATAAACTCAAACATTAGCCAGCTGATATCCTAATCCAACTATGACGTTTAAGGAGGCAAAGGATAAATTTAGCATTATATTTCAGTTGATACATTTATTCAATAGCTAGACTGACGTTCAGTATCTTGCGCAGAGCTTCCTGAATGAGACTGGTTGTGTATATGATTGGTCAAGTGCGTGTTATTTGAGTCATAAGGCGAACGCGATTGCGCTCGTCTCAAGAATTGCTGTCACATGACAAATGGTTGAAAATTAGTTTCATTTCATCAAACCGTGAGTTTCAGACTGACAGCGTGAAAGTTATTTCTTGATAATCTATGCACAGAAACGTTCTCCAGTCATGAGAATCAAACGGAACATGGAATTTGTACCACAAGGCATATCAAACGATAGTTGTGAAGTGACTAGGTGTTGGATGCTAGCTGAAGTTAAAGACTTGACCGATGAGCTATTCGCACCATGACTGACTGCCTACAGAACGGAAAAAATTACACAAATTGGCGGATCATTAAGCTCAGAGATGCGATACTGCAATACTATGCATTACTCAGCACTAGGCACTGAGTACTTGACAAGTAAGTCGGTTACTCTCCGACGACTTCCAAACCTATAGCTTTAGATACCAAAGAGTTGTTAAGTAGGCTGTTGGATGACAGCAGTCATTCACAATGCAATGCAAGTAACTACTCACGTGAAATAATTTAGCCCAGTACCTATCTGTGAAGGGGACTACTCATGATACTATCCATGTGTTTAGGTTCAAATGGACTGAGATGCATTTGCCATCAGTACCTATTGTGTGAATGTAAAGTGTCCAAAGCAGTTAGTGGTGGGGAAAATCTGGTGGTCATGAGGACAAATACTCAACGATGGTCGCGTTATTTCGTGAACTGATAGAAGTTAGAAATATGGACCATTGAATTCCAACCCATTCACTCAATGGCAACGTGCTGGTCATGAAACATAAAGGTCCTGGGTTCGGTCCCTGGCTATGCGGGGTTATGGGTACGCACTGCTGAGGAGTCCCATACTATGGCTAAACAGCTGTTCAATGCTCCCAGGTTTCCAATGTTCCTCCAGCTGATTTCGATCCATGATGAATTCCAACTTGGCATATGAGCTCCTTTGCGGATGCGAACAGAGGTCGAACAATTTGATCCAGTAAAACAACTGTGGTTTACAAGTGTATCAACTAATAGTAATTTCAGCGTTGGGTGGTTAGAATAGTGCAAGTTCACACACAAGTATACAGGCTATGGATATGATCACCTGAAATGTATACATACAGTAGACTTCAACTCTAAGTATGAATTGTTTGATTGTGTAATAGTGATCAAATATCAATTCTGTATTCAGTACATTTCTACTTTACGCTTATTTTTGTTCATTTTAGATTGTTTATTATGGTATGGTACAGCAATCTACCGGTGAAGACTGGGAGACACGTTACATGACCCTATCCACCGCACAACCTGGAATAGGTGGTACAGTTCCACATTTAGGTGTCCAACGAGTACATTTTCGCAGGGAGTAAGTTTACCATACATGAGAAACCTGGCGTGTTCCCGTGTTTGTCTGTGTGTGTGAGGTTTTGTTTGGAATAATAATGATATCATCATCCTCATCATCTTTTTCATGATATTTACTGATATTTTATTTCATCTATCATCTTTACCTTTTTGTCGGGAAGTTGCTTGGTGTACTAACGCCTATGCTTTAACTGACGGTTAACACAATAACAGAAGTTCTGAGTTAATTCAGTTGTTGTTGTTTTTTATTATTGTAAAATTCAATGCATCCTAACATTTATTTTAACTAGTTATAACCTTTGGATATATCTTTTTTCAAATTACTTGGTGATAGCATGAAGTAGAGCGGGAAGCATGAGTCTGTTATTTCTACCCTGGTCATGATTTATGCTTGCTTTTAAGTTCAGCAGTGATTTCTGTATACAAAGACACCTATTTGTTGGTCAAATACTCAGCAGACCTAGCTACTTTTAAAACTAAGACATCGTCGGATATGCGGCAGGTTGACTGACAGGAGCAGAAAAAACTATTCACCCTACAAGTAATATAACCTTAGTCTTTCAAAAGGTTAGTCTCACAGCTGTCAGCAGTCTTTGGAACTCAGATGGATGTAACCACGGTTTACCAGTGTAAAGGGATAGTGGAGAGGACGAATCGGCCTTTCAACACTCAGTGCTGTTCGACCTCGACGTTCTTAAACCAGTGAAAACTGATCCACCTTGGGTGTATTCACGGAAAACAACACTACAGTGCGATACTTAGTCAATCTTCGGATGAAACCGGTTTCATCATTATAAGGTAAGAAGTGTACTAGTGAATTAGATGAACAACTTGTTCAAAGACACCTAATTCACTGGAGAAGATAGATTCGGGAAAAACCCTTAGATACGCCCATCGCTGACGGAAATGAGGGATGGAGAAGGGGGCAAGGAATATAAATCCATAGAGTAATAACAGCCTAGTTTCATATTTTCACAGGACACAAAAATAAATCTATACAAATGCTACTTAATAGACACAATTGTGTTATGGGAAATTGCGGAATTTCGTCCATGCTTTTATTTTGAAGTTGGTAATGCTTATTTAAGTTGATTAAAAGTGTTTTTCTAACTTGCCGCTGGTAATAGAATAAAGTTCGGAGGGAAACTGTTGACAATAAAGGATTGTCGATAACCCTTGGTATTTGAACAGCTCGGTGGTTGACTGAGTTTCTATATGTTCACATTATCAACGAAGGCAACTTTGCAAATCGCTACAAGTTGCAGGTGAAGTGATGCTTCATCATATCTTCTTTTTAAAAGCATCACTTAAACCCCAGTAACAACGTGATGTATTTTTGTCTGTTACATTATACAGAAACAACTTGACAAGAAGAAAGGATATTTTTGAGTTATTTTATGCGTGCGCTTCACCGTCTGTAAGTCACTTTAGGTGATTCAGTATTCAAACTGAGCACTGGTCAACATCCATATTGATATAAGCGTAATCCAGAATAAAAACAGAAGGAACAATAGAAGGTTAGTGCTATCATCGGGAGTAGATATGTCAGAATGGCTGTTCATGTGTGACTTTCTAACCTCTTCAATACAGTACTGACTGGACAAGTAGAATAGCTGAACCTCAGAGACAAACGCTTTTCTCAGCTTCACCGTCATTTTGAGGTTATCCGTGTCAAGGTCTTCGATTTCACTTCCATTTGAGGTTTTCATTTTTTCCACTGAGCTACATTTCTGTGGTTGGAATATGTGTATGAAGCTGAGGTACTGAGTGACTAACTGCACATCAAGTTAATCGAGACTGGTTTAGTTTATGGAATAGGCAAACTAATGATGTACAAGCTGTTATCTGTACAACACACCTCTTGTTTTACATGGATGCATAGTGCGTGATCAACTTTTCATTCGAAGTAAACAGGTGTATTTGAGTCGCAGCTCCGATACGTTCACACTTATTCCCTCCGTACGTAAGGTTAAAATGAAGTCAGTCGACATTTCAATCACTACAGCCACCATGTACCACTATATTTGACATTTTATGCCTGCATGACAATCACTTTTAATGACGTAAACCATATGATTTGTTGTCCAATATTTTGATAATTCCATTCATTGTACATGTATATAGTCATTCTCCAGCGATCCCTGTATCACGAAACGCCATATCAGGCTCAGGAGGAGTAGCAGCAGGCAGCGGTGGTGGTGGTGGTGCCAGTGGATTAACAGGAGCAGCAGCGACAACACACCAAATTGCTAGTGCTTCACTAACTGGTGGTACTTCTGCAACAGGCAAAAATGCTCGATCCTGCGCTAAACTAGGCGGATTTCGACGATGTAACCGAACAGCTACGACCAGTTTAAACGAAACAGATCGTGGATCTGTTGATAACGAGGTAAGGTTATTCGTGTTGTATAGATTGTCACTATTTTAAACCGATAAGCAACGAAGGGGTTTCTCTTATTGGGGAATTAATCGACTATTAAGGTAACAGGTGACTAGTTAGCCATCAAGGTTTCTGCGTATGAATAATTTTGTTGAAGGTGTTATATGTAGAGTATAGAAACTAGACTAACATAATTTTCACCGGTCAGTGCTTTCTGTTTTCTTCTGTCTTTATTAATTTTATTCTTCCCTATACTGATTGCTTTCTCATTCCCTTGTTCTGCTTTGATTTGTGCTTGTTTAATTTTTTTGTGTGTTTGGGCTGATACAAAAATAAACTTGTATACCTAAATCGCTATCGCGCTCTAACTAAACTTCAAAGGCGAATTAATTTCTCTGCGTACATTTCCTTCTTTTCAAGGGTGGTATCATTTCATTGTTGCTTTCCAAAGTATGTTTGTGTTTGCATGTGAAGTGTTTTCGCACATTTGCTTCTGTCTGATTCACAAGTATGTATCCGATTAACCTAATCAACAAGTAACATTAACTCATGCACACACCAATACACTCATATCTGGTAATGTAACAGTAAAGCATACTATCTTTCTATTATTCCTCTTGTGGTGTGAAATCATCATTCATCTGTACTCCTTTCCAACCAACCAGGAAGTCACCTGAATCTAACCGTCAATGTCAGTCTACTGAGAAGTTTAATTTAACAGAGCCATCATCACAACTACCATCTGCAGGTACAATCCCACGTTATTCCCAACGTGTTTCAGAGAATGCAGCTGTGTTTTATCAAACACCACCACTTCGACGCCCTGATACTATGCTCCGAGGGTTAAATGATTCACTGGCTTATGAGAATGATCATCTCACTATACCGTATGATAATTCAGTTGAACAATATTCTACGCTTGGACGAAGTGATAGCATGGCTTCATCTACTGTGAATAGTTCATCGATTGGACGTCGAAATAGGCCATATCCAAGATCGAAATCCCGTGAAACACTGCGTACTTTAGCTCAGGTGCGCATAGCCACTGAACTCATATATATATATATATATATATATATATATATATATATATATATATATATATATATATATATATATATATATATATATATATATATATATATATATATATAATGCTAACTTTTTTCAGTAACTCAAAGTGAATGTTTCTTATATTGATTGGTTGAAAGGCGATGGAAATTACAGACTTATCTATCATTCTAAGTAAAAACTCCTCAGATTTTTAAAATACGCTATGGATGATGTTAGTTGTATGATTTAGCTTGATTTTCGGCTGCCAAGGTAGTCAACATACTAGCTTGCATTGTACTAGTCGAGATCTGCCAGTTAACTTTGTGATGTGACCAGCAATGTAAACCGCAACGAGACACTACGATGCATCAGCAGGCGGCCTTCAAGTGGTTTGACTTTCGTTATTAGTTAATAGTATCTGTAGCTTTAAAAGAAGTACTTTTTCTTTGTATTTTGGAACCCATATCACTGATAACTGAATTCGAAGAAGCTACCAATTATTTACCTGGTACTAGCTTTACTTCCTAGATGCTTGTGTGAAATCAAATAATATCTTTCGTAGAGTGAATTTTACTTAGAATTAGAGCAGGTGTTTTCCTCTTTTGTTTAGTATTCATCAGGAATTTTTTAGTATCTGTATGAATTGAAAATTTCTTTCAGTTGTGCCGTATAAGAATTAGAGACAGGCAGCCTAACCATAGACTGTTGAGATATTCACCAGTAACACTTTACACGTGTGGTTTATGCATAAACGTATACCACTGGGCCAGGTGATGCGTGCTTCTCATACTCAGCGCTACCAACAAGGAATCCTGGCGCCTGCTTAAATTTCAATCAGTTCAGTCATCTTGTCGTTCAGACTGAAACCTAATATCTTGAATTATTGGGACAATAGGACGTTTTTGCTCTCCAATGACAATTCTCGACGATAGTGGATTCCTAGTTTAATGTCTTGCATTTCTGAGTGTTTTCTAGATGAATAAGCATCGTTTTCACACTAAGTGTGCTGTTCATCAGATATATTACATCGTAAACAGTATTATTAATCCAGTAAATAACACTGTTCCAATGTGTGCTATATCTGATTGACCCACGAAAATGGAATCGGACTCTATGTTGATGCACTTAAGGTTTGGATAATTCAGAAGGGTTTGAATTTTAGTCTGAACAAACCAAGCCTATCAGCTTTTGAAGTCGCACCTGCAAACGAACCAGCTTTAAAAGGTATATCAGATGAAGCAGCAAATGAGGTTAAACACAAAATATCGAACACACTACTACATCAGAAGTGCTTAAGGTTTATCCTCATGTTAAACTTACCAGCCTCGTAAGCCACCCGAAAAAGTCAAGTATAAGTGATAAGAAAACAAACATGACGTGGCTAACGAGAAATAATCAAAGTATATGTCGAATTCTAAGGGCCAAATGAAGCACACTGAACACATGAATAATACAACCAGTAGGTAACCTGTTTCACTGTAATGCAGTACACTATGTCCTGTAGATAGAAAGCCAGGCACTTATCTTGCTGAATAAGTCTCTGACTTTGGCACTGAATGATGCTAGTTTTCATCTTCCAGGGGATATGAGTTTTATCAAGATCCCTGATGAATGTGAACAAATAGGAAGTCTAAAATCAAACAGAACTTCCCGCCAATTGAATCTTGAGAGGAAACAATTAACAAAACAAAACAAAATAACTTTCATGATAACCTCTATTTTCAACCGGAAAACTTTAGTTTCAGAATTGGAGAACGTTGTAATTTTATGTTTGTGAAACGTATTGATAGAGTGATCTTGTTAGTATTGATTATCGTTGACGTATACCTTGGGATAAGAGCTGTTTGGTTTCAAAAAATACTGGGATGATCTGTAGAAGAATGAGGCGTAGTTTCGGACCTAACAACTTTTCACCGCTTTCTTAATTATAGGACATTTGTTAGTATATTTGAATGGCATGCATTTAAAGTTGTTTCGACTGTCTTCATGAGGTTTCCGGGATTTGTAATGTCTGCATATACATCAGTGTGATTTCTGTCTAAAATGCTGAATACTACAACACATGTTTTCTAGCTCAGTTCGCGGCTGAGGATTGAAAAAGGATCCCTATATCCACGTTGTAGTAGGTGAGTATAGTGTTTTAACTTATCAGAAGTAGGATTTTCTACAGTCTTTTCCATCTAGCCAAGCTTATGTCAGAAGAAATGCTAAAAACTCGACTGTAGGTAGTTTCTGACTAATTTTTTCCATCATAGAGTAAAACAGTGTAGTAAATACTATTCTCTGTGAATTTGGTCTTCTGCCCATACACTGTCAATTGGCTAACCTGAGCTTAGCTCTTACTTATGCTGCCAGATTTGATCTGGATAGTCAGATGAGTATCATCAGCTGTTCTTAGATGTTTCATTTGACTCACAGTCTAATACTCTTCTGGTCTTTTGGCTTGTTTGCTGGTTGTTATTTGGTTAAATGTTTGTATTATAAGGCTGTAAACCGCTGTCTATTTATGGCTTATGCCAAATATTCAGTACTTATGACTGAACAAGTTTTCCCTACAAGACATTCGTTGCTGAATGAGGCTGTTGTGTATAAGAGTTTCCTCTTTTTAGATGTCATAAGAGTTTGGCATATTTTTTGTTAGGTTTTCAAACCAACTAAAAATGACCACTTGAGTGATTTGTGAGAAATTAGGCAGTGAGTTCGAGTCTCAGTGGGGAAGATATCACTCACCGAGGTGCTTGTATATTGAGCTAACAAGTCCTGAATAGGACGAAACGCGTATCCTGGATTCTACTGCTAACCACCAAGATTAATATAGAATCACTTCAAAGTTAGTTTTTATAATAGATTGACATTAACTAGAGAGCTGTCATGGACGAGGAAACACTGTACAGTTGTCTCCTTATGGTTTCAGAGTGTTCAGCAGTGCAGTTCCACAACCCCGTACGAGATGTAGTTCAAAGCCATTCGATTTAGAAGCAGACAAGTTCAGTGTTCGTTATTCACCGACTTAGAGATAGGTTTCGTGAAATTGTAACAATAAGCAATGACCTGTGCGTTTGGTTAAGTCGGTTGGGAGGAGAGATATCCATTGACGTCACTCGATAGCTGTCATAAAGTGTCAAAAGTTCGTGAACAGCGATGTGCTTGTTGCAAGGACCGACCCAGTATATGCGGCAGACATTTACCACTTTTTGTTTTCGGATTCCTTCCCAGTTGATAATAATCTAGGATGAAAACTGCCTTCAAATCATACAAACTGGTCACACTGAATGTAAACTAATACTTAGACTATTGATACGGTTGTGTGTTTTTCTTGTCGAAGTAATATCCACTCCTTTTCTGAAACGTCTTCTATCTGGATCACCGTGAGCGATGTTGTTGATAGCAGTTGACTATCTATGCCTCACCCGATTATTTTTATCTCTTGCTTTCTCCTTTCCTTACCTTCCGCTCCCATATTTGTCCAGCAAATCAGATCACTAGACTGGGCTGGATATCTGTGTGTTAGGATATTTGTTCTAATCACAAGGGATGGTTTTTCTAGCAAATTTGAAGTGTTGCCATTACCAACATTACTGAGAATGAATTAGATTTTCACTGCATCCTCTCCTCTCTTATCCTATCCTATCCTATCCTATCTTATCCTATCCTAGGGTTCAATACAGGTGGATACACTTTAAGTTGACATTTTGTCCTTGCCTAAGATGTGTCTCATCAGTGTGATCGCTCATTGTTCATTGAGGAAGAAGTGAATAAACTGAATATGTTTCGAATGATCAGCTTACGAATGACTGACAAATTTAACAGCTCATGTAGACAGTTCTTACAGCTGAGTAGTTTCTCAAATGTTCAGCTATAGTATCAACAGGACTGATGAAATCTACAGGTTTCTAACTACTCAAGTTGTTAAGTAGTAGTATACTCTGAATATATTCGTTAGTTTATTTATTTAACCCCATGTATATTTTTATAGATTCATTACATATGGTAATCCCATGTCCTATGAATTCATTTCCCTACACGATGGACGTAGTACTATGCCCAAAAAGCTCCTATATAACCTTATGCTTATCACTGAAGCTGTTATGATTGACTGATTTTCCAAATGAAGATGACGGATTCGATCTAGGAGGATAACAGAAGTACGAAGGTGAAGTAACTGTCTAGTCTTTTCTGATTTAGAATAGTTCTTCTCTCCAGATAACTGATATTCTTGAAACAAAATACTTTTTTGGATGATGACTATTCGTCATGAAGTGCTGATGAAGGTTGCTACTGATATGAGTAAAACCGCGCTGCAAGTTAACCTGTCATACCGATTGTAGGTAGCCACCCTGCTACTAATTTCCAACAAAGCACAATAAAATTACAACTAACTGTATGGAAATCAAGGTTAACTACTATCACCAATGATCTTCCTGATTGTGGTCGACTCGACTCGACTGGACTGCACTGCACTGGATCACACAACAAATTGTGAGGAGCGACAAAATGACCATTCACTGGCTGGACCGATGAAAACACACCACACCACAAGAAGATTTCGATTTTACCCCCGATCATGATTTATGTCTAATGTCTTGTCTCACAAACTCGAAGATCTACAGGCAAAGTCCAACAAGTTGACAGAAGAGGTGAGGCAGCGAAGGAAGATGGGACTTCCTTCAGGTGGACGTAGCGAAGATAGAGGTGATGAAGATACACAACCAACCAACCAACCAACCAACCAACAACAATCACCATGAACGGGAGAAATCTAAAGGAATTGGTCTCTTTCACCCACCTGTCTAGGTAGCATTGTTCCTAGAACAGGCGGTGGTGGTGGTACACATGACGACGTCAAATCCAGGATCGGAAAGACAGTAAAACAGGTCTTCATCAATATGAAATCAGTGTGGAAATCTACTGCACTGCACTGCACTGCACTGCATTACACTACACTCAGCATAAAGCGTGAACAAAATCCGGATTTTATACACTAATGTCAGTCAAGTAACTCAGTGCTTCTATATGATTAATTCATAGGGTTGGTGTGTTGTGAAAATCATTTGCAACATACTACAGACATTCATCAACAGTTGCCACCTACACTCACTCAATACTGACACTGAATATCAGATGTCCAGAATGACAAGAATAAGCAAGAAGGAACTGTAGCTGGTTGTCTGGCTGGCACCGAACCAACAAACCAAGAACCTATGGACCAACAAATATGTAGAAGAGGGTGGAGATGGGTTTGACTGGACATTCACTAAGGAAGAAGACTGATTGGAGACATCACTGACGAGGCAAGACTCCTGAGTAGAACCCGCATGGGAAACGACGAATTGGGTGCCCGAGGCGATTATGACATTGAGGAGATGGTGTGAGGAAGAAATGAAAGTTTATGGGGATTGATGGATTGAGGTTGAAAAGACTGGAGAGAGGAGAGTGAAATGGCGACGTGCTGCTGAAGCCCTATATATGCTCCACTAGGAACCCAAAGGATAAGTAATAATAAATATATCGCCGATGATATTCACCACATAGCCATGGAATTCTGTCTAACGTGGAAGTTTCACTGTCAGCCTTTTTTCAAAATATAATCCATTTGCGATCTATCCAATATGTTGGTGAAGTCGAAACGGTTGTGAATGACGATTTTTTCCTGTTAGGTAAAGATATTATCTGATCCATATTTCCCCCGAAAGTATTGTACAGGATGGAGAACCATGATTAGTCGAATATGGCTACATGTACGTCTATAAGGGATGATGATTGAAAATTTGAGCACTGATGGGATTCGACCCAGAGTGAATACTGCAATGGTGACCCGGTAGTCGCTGAGTCAAATCCTGCCACGGCTCAAATTAGCATTTCACCTTCAGTCATTACCCAGTATCAATAAAACATTAGATAAAAACTTTATTGTTTATTAACAGTTACTGATTTGTTGGCAGCATTCAATTTCCTCTATTGTTTATCCTTTCAGCGTGATGGTATTACACCAGTTGGAACGCTTCAACGTGGTGGTAGTACAGAAAATGCTTATGCAACTGGATTACGCACTTCGAATACACGACAAATATCCAGGCGTACATTAGGATCAAGTATGCTATTCAACTCAGTAAATTCTCCGAGTCCTTTGTTGGCGAACAGAACGTCTGTCCTTATGAACTCACAGTCTACCTTGGTGCCAACTAATCCATCTCCATCAGCTCCACCTGTTGGGACAGTTGCCACACTTCAGTTGGAGGTCCCACGACCCCCAACATTGATTCGTTGTGATAATGAACCGAATCGTGTTACAGTTGGTCTCTTAGACTTACAACCGCGTTATGAATATGTGACTGTACCAAAGCGTTCACTGCATGCTTATTTAAAGGCTACAGCTGTTAATAACACAGAGTTCTCTATTCTTGCTGGTCCAACCAACATATATGCTGACAACACATTTATTGGCAAAGTAAGTTTTTTCAGTCATTATTATGATGATTACTATACATATTGTGCGTGTCATTAGGAAGATTTTGTACAGTAAAAGGTGGGTGTTAGCCTCTCTTTTGAATTTATGCAGTAACCGTAATGAGATTCATGAACACGGTTAGTATATTTTTTAGTTCAGGGTCACTACTCTGCGTTATTATTACTGCTGGGTGGGGTAATTTAGTTACAGTGGGATAGCACCCCTCCAATCACTAAAGGTAACAGCTTGAAAAGGCTTTTATCCTCCTATACTAGTTGAATTTCAGCTTTAGAGATGATGAAGCTCCCCTTTATGTGGGACATTTATGTGCAGTTTCAATAATTCCATGGAAACTACTGTTCAGAAAAATCTTGTTTTCGATTTTCTAAACACACGCTGGGATTATATAAAAACTTACCTACTGTTATCTCTGTTAAGGAGATGCGACAATGATGATATACGTCAAATAACTACTAGGGAAAATCTCTTTTGTACATCCATGATATCGACAGGGATTAAGTATTGATTGCCCCAACAACAACTGAGGGTCAGCAGTCCAAGTACTCAGTTTCAAGTCAGCTGGTCACGGGTTTCATAAACACTTCAGCTACCGAGGTTTAGAAAACCAGTATGTGTGACTGTTTGCCTGCTGCACGAACGTGCACTTAGCCGTTAAGTGTTTTTCGATTTCATTTGGATAATATAGACCTATCATAACAGACCAGCTTCTGGGAAAAATATTGAAACTGGTGAGTAATAAAAAGGTTGTTCAGTGACTTAATAACAGATTGGGTCCATGAGATCTGTTAAGGTTGAACACAGAACATCCTCGAGCCTAGTAGAGGACGTGGACTGGGGCTAACAGTCAGATGATTCAGGTCTAAGCTTCCACCTCATGCAGCTTTGTATGAGTGGTTTTTATGAAGAACTCAAACCGCCTTACAAGTGAATACTGAAAATCACTGACGTGTTTAAGTTAATCATACAGATTATAAATAGCCTTGTCAACTATCCCACCATCTACCTGTAATACTCATCTGATTGAAATAGTTTTGTGATCATTCCTAGTGATATTCTACTTCGCAAATAATCTATAAAATGTAATTGATTTCTATTAAAATTTGGTTTCTGTTATGATCTGCAGTGTTAACATGAATGATAAAGTGCTGCGATGCGATACGACCAACGATAGAACAATAACTTCTCAACGTAGTATCCTATTGACACCAGAAGAGGAAAAAAACGATGGAATTGAAAGTAAATTAACTTCAATTGAATAGTATGATTGTAGCTGAATGCTCAGTTGCTTATATACTTTTTAAAGGGCCTTGACTAAGGAAAACTAAGTAGCGCATTAAAAGTGTGAAATGAACCAATAAGCTCTTAGTATCTTAAACCGCGGTAAAAACAAATAATATGGAGTGGAGCGGAAGGGGCGGGAAAGCACAGTTTAAATTCCATAATAACCTATACATATTTTAAGTTTTAGAGGTCAGATATTCCGAAAAGTTCCTTGATATCTTTATTCTTCTTTCTCATCATTACTCTAGTCTGAAATACGTGCTGTTGCCCCTGGAGAAGAGTTCAGTTGTCATTTAGGCGCTGAGAATGGTGTAAAAATACTCTATCGTCCACTATATAAATATCGTGAGGGTACAGGCTCTGGTGGGAAAAATGCTACAATGACGTTTAAACAATTAATTGAAGTTCGCAATACATTTGATCGTCGTATTCGTCTCATGGTTGTCGACCAAGTTCCTGTCAGCGCTGAAGACAAAATCAAGGTGAGATTTTCCACTTTAAATTCGGGCGTTATTTTTACTGCTCAATGACCCTATATCGATCTTTTTCTTTACTACATGACCATTTGCAGAAGTTGAATATTCAATGAGTCAATAGTATTGTCGTGGACCCAAATGAAGCGAAATTTGCCGACTATAACTATTTCCTAAAAGGCTTATCATTTACACTTATAAGTGTATGTTTTATGATTGACTAACTTTATTGACTAAAACGTTTGTCCCGAGTGACATTTTATGCTCAGTGACGGTTAAATACCTTCTATATAATTGATTAAAAAAATTCCAGATATAAGCCGTTTTCTCTTCATCTCGTTGGGGATTGCAGTTTCAAGCCGATAAATAGATTTAGGTCAGTTATCATATTAACCTGACTATCATCTACAAAAAAATACCTTCAATGATCGATCAATTCTTAAGAAAGCTGGTCAATATGACGAGTGAAATATTGTAACTGAACATTGAAATAAGCTTCACAATATTAACCCATGTATTCATTTCAACCTACTCACAGTTTTGTTTCTCTTAGCTCATACAAAAGGATAAAAGTTTTTTTTACAGAGGAATTACATTAAAGATTTCAGGTTACACCAAAACTTGAGACAATCCGGAAGGTTTCATGTCTACAGATCCAGAGTATATGAATGTAAGCGATATTGCTTCTTATCAACATTTTGAAAGATGTGCGCATCTAACGGTGCCAGATGCTAGTCTAATTTCCTGTTATAAAGGCACAGTTTCATTCAGTTGCCTAGTATGTCAGGATTTAACCATGAGATGGGTGTCAAATTATGTAAATCACATATCATATGGGATAATGGTACAAGATAAAGTTCTGTACCACCGCTGACTGGAGAAGTTAAAACACTCATCATATATACCTGTTATCTATCCAGCCCACCAATATTGGTTAGAGTATAGGTAAATGGGTTGAAAGTAACCTCAGTACAGTAGAACATGACACCATTTCACTGCATCGATAAATATCAACCTAAAGAAGTGGGGGTGTTGGTCGATTGGTCACTTCATTCATATCGAGTAGAATCAGTAGTTTCCAACCTTAGGTGATCTCAAACTGATGGTATTAGTGAAAATGCATTTTCTTCTTGTTTATCTAACATATCTTTTCCATTCTCCAAAGTTCATCAAACCAACAAGTTGGTATGTGTTTTGCAATAAAATATCGAATTTCATACTTTCAGTGTGGTTTTTATAACCGTCTATGAACCAGTTTGAATTCGACTACTTAGTTAGCCTTTGTGGCCTAACTTCGTTATGCTATAACTAAAAAAACTGGCTGCTGAGATAAAAAAAAAGTTGTAGCCTTGGGGTCTATCAGTTTTTCAGAAAATTCTATGTACCTGAAGAATTCATGTTTGGATTAGGATGATCGATGTTGAACTATAGAAAAGAAATCAGAACAAGTAGTTTTTTTCGTATGTCTAGTGATACCAATTCACACCAGTGTAGTACAAACTGAAGACTGACAAAAATTCGTGATATTTTCGAGCGAGTCGGCTAAACTTTGCGATAAATTTTACACTACTCATAAGTAGCCAAAAAGTAAACACACAATTACATCTTACTGTCACTATTATTATTATTATTAGTTTCTCTCGTATTTGTCGTGTGTGAATTTTGTAGGTTAGTCTTTTGGAGCCAACAATCAAGCACCCAGAAAAATATGACAGAAATAAACCTATACGAATGAATAAGTTTAATAATGTTGAATGGGATTTAGACTTAGGTCCAGGTAAGTTAACCTTTCTTATCTCATATTGAATCAACGAAATTATTTTATCTAACTGAATTCCTGATTGAATTTCTTAACACAGTCTATACGGTTGGTTTTCAATGTTAATGTATACTGAAAGAGTTCAGTGTAGGCTCATGGATAGATATCTGAGTGTTATCCTAAACATAAGACCCAGGATGTTGATGCATTTATTAAAATCGCTAAATATTCAGAATTGTGATCTACTTTTATGATTATTTGTCAATTGGATTCCTAGTGGAGCATAGGGCTTCAGTAGCACGTCCCCATTTCACTCTCTTCTCTTCAGTCTTTTCAACCTAGCTCCACAATTACCCACAAGCTTGCACTGAACCATATAGAAGTACTGAGTTACTTGACTGACATTAGTGTATAAAATCCGGATCATGTTCACGCTTTATGTTGATTTCATATTGAAGAATACCTGTCTTACTGTCTTTCCGATCCCGGATTTGACGTCGTCATCTGTGCCACCGCCGCCTGTTCTTGAAACAACACTGCCTAGACAGGTGAGTGAAGGAGACAGCTTGCTTTTGATTTCCATTGAATGGCCATTTTGTCGCTCCTCACAGTTTGTTGCATGATCCAGTGCAGTCCAGTTGAGCCGATTCAAGAGTTTTTTTAAGTGGTCAGCCCATCGTTTCGTTTGTTTCTCCTCTCCCCTTGGTAACTAGGTCTCCTTCACTATCTTTCATTGGTTCCATCTGTTTTGATCTCTTCCCTCTCAGATAGCAACCTGGTTATTTGATATAGTGTTTTCAGGACTCTTCTACCTGCAACTTTTGCTGCTTCACATGCCAGTGTGTTGTACAATTGTCTTTTGTCTTTGCGCGCATTCTTCTTCACTTCTTTGTTCAGTGTAGTGTTTTATACGTTGTACTCAGTCCCTTTTTACATTGTTCATCCCTGCACTACACTACACTACACTGCACTGGTTCATCTTCTACTTCACCATCTTTCTCTCCCTCCTCTACCACCTTCCACGTATCCGTCGAGATCCATTCGTTATCTTGTTTCTTCTTCCTTTCTAACACAGTCATGCAGGTTTTCTTCCACGCCGCTTCCAAAGAGTTCCAGTGTTCTTTCACACAGGTTTCTTCAGGGATGTTGCCTAGTGTCTCCCTTCTTTCCCTGATTATTGACTGATAGGAAGATGTCCTTTGTAGTCTCGTCCTGCAGTTCACTTTCTGTTCTGGGTGTTCAACTTGAACTTTGGTTTATCACCAGCTTCTCTGCAGGCTCTCAACTTGATTTTCAGGGTAGATTCCTTGTACTAGATATTGAGGGGTATGAACCTACATCTGCTCCCCTTCTTCATCTCATCTCTTGTCCAGTGGGCTGGCTGCATCTCCATCTCCACTTTCCTCCACTGAGATGAAGTCGATATGATTTCCGGTGTGTCCATCTGGTGAAATCGAGTCCATGTCGCTTTGTGAATATCCCTGTGTCTGTACAAACTGCCTCGCCTCCAATCACCAAATCGTTGAATGTGCAGAATTCTGTAAACACTTCTCCATTCTCATTCATCATTTCACTGAGTGGTGTCTCCCGACCCATTGTGAGTTCTCTGCCTGTGTTGTCCACTCCCAGTTTGGCTGGTATTCATGTCACCTCACCCATCAGAATGAATTTTGATGTCACCAACTGGAGTCTTGTCTGGTAGTGATTTCAGTTGTCTGTAGAATTCCTCCTCCTTCTCTTCATCTGCATTATTTGTATGTGCATAGCATAGCACAGCATAGCATTGTATGATTATGACCTCCCTTCCTTTTGAGTTGAACCTTGCTGTCATGATGCTGATCATGCAGAAGGAGGAGATTGTTTCCCAGTGCATGAGAGAGAGAGAGTATGTGTGTGTTGGATGGTGTTTGGGACATCATGATGGCTACTGGAAAACTGAGTGTGCTGGTGGTTGTTTTTTGGGTGACAATATTGGAGTAGACTATTGACTCTCCATTCCATCTGATTTCGCAAATTTCTAGCACTTCATGCCATAACTTCTCATCTCTTTTGCAATCTGGGCAGCCTTGGCAACCAGCTTCAAACGTTTTGTGAACATTCGATGTCCCCATGCTTACTTTTGCTTTCATCGAGAGAAGGGAAGAGAAGACACATCGGCCAACTGGCTTTGTGAAGGCTTGCACCAGCTGGCGTTATTTCGTCTTTCCGATTCCAGTGGGGAATAAGTTTAATTTTATTTTTCCTTCGTGCTTTGAAGTTTTTTCAGCGATTGGATCGGTTTTCCGGGGTAGGGTTGCTAGCCGTATGCCCAACCTTCCCTCTTTCTCCGGGTTTAGGCCTGGTTAGTAGCTAGTAAACTAGTTAACCAGGCGAGGTTGTACTTACAGCCTAGAAAAGACTTGTTGCTTAGGGTGATGCTTCAGTATTCCCTAAGCTTTGATATCAAACCTCACCACCATCATTTACAGTTTATTTTTTCGATTAACTATCATTTCCAACGAAAGTTGAATTCACCTGTTTGATCCACATTGTAACAGAAAAAGACCATTTTTGGTTACTGATGATTTCCATACGAGTACATAGCAAACTGTACCCATTTTACTGCTTACTTTATAATTGTTACCAGCTCTTGGAGCTTACCATACCTAAAACGTAATCCAGAGCTTCCATCCCCAATTGTATGTTAGCGGTTCTTTGGACAGTTCAGAATTTGCACGTCAAGTCCTTTAATGAGGTGTGATAGTGTTGCACAGTTTTTTTGTCTTCTACTAATCTTAAAAGAACTTAGTCTGGAACATTCTGAAGGCTCAAAGTTCCATGTGACAAATTTTGAATGCTGTACATTTACTTATATTGAGATCAAATTTACGGTTGCATTTTGCTTTCTGCTCACTCCAGGTTTGCAGAGGTTGGCTAAAGAGTGAGCAGATTCGTTAATATCTACTCTCCAGGCTTTATATTCCTCATTGAACATGATTAGTCAGCTTCCTGCCTTTAGTCTTTCTATAGTGATGTATATAACTACGTGAACAGTTGATTTCTTCAGTTTACTTGTGATATGTCGATGTCGTTTCACTGTGATTAGTTCCAATGAACTGATGAAGATTTCCTTCCTCTGATCGGCTGACTGGTCGGTTTGCTGCTGTTGACTGGTCAGATTCTACTGAAAAAGAGGACTCTTTTTGTACTGATTAGTAAAGCACACGAGTGTGATGAGGTGTACATGAGTTATTTTGATCCAAATGATTATTGATTCCTTTCTTGTTTACGCCAAGCAGTTCCTTGCGTTTGGATCTATTGATTCCTGTAAATGATTTGCTTTGAATGGGGTCATACGTTGCATTCAGGTCGATGATAATTGAGTTGGAAGTCCTGCTTCCAGTTGGAACAAACCAACCAGTCAGCGTTGACCATCCCTACTCTAATGCATGAAAGTCAACCAATCAGATCAAAATACCCTTCATCAATTTATTCGAACGAAAAGGGTGGACTAATCACAATGATGCGGTATCAGCTTACTGCAAGCAAACAAAGAAATCAACCAAATATGTAATTGCCCACCTCTCTAAAGAAACTAGAAGCAGGAAGCCAACCAATCAGGTTCGGCATAGGACTGCATACTCACCAAGTGGCCAACAACATCATGCTCAGGCAAAGTAGTATGTTATAAACATCCAATTGCTCCACTCCTTTGCAAAGCTTTGGTTTATTAATGACGATGTCTGGAATGGCAATGAAACGTTTTCCAACTAAGGCTCTGAGTCAAAGAACAACCATATATACACATTATTAGACCATATTTCCAAGTTTCAAGAACCATAAACTTCAGCAATATTTTAACCTTTATAAATGCAGCAAACCGTGAGCAGTGAGAAGAGGGGCATACGCTGGACCGCGGAAAAGATCCTAGAAGATTTAGATTTCGCCGCCGATGGTGATTTATGTCTAATGTCTTGCGGCGCGAACTCAGAGATAGACAGGCAAAATCCAACAAGTTGACACAACAGGCATGACAGCGAAGACAAGACTTCAAGTCAATGTAGAGAAGACAGAGTTGATCAAGATACCCAACCAACAGCAACATCAACAACAATAACAATCACCAATCACCACGAACGGCAGAAATATAAACCAAATTGTCTCCTTCACCACCTGACTAGGCAGCATCGTTCCAACTACAGGCGCTGGCACAGGCACAGATGAGGATCTCAAAGCAGGATAGGAAAAACACTAAGACAGGCTTTCATCAATATGAAACCAGTGTAGATGTCTACTACACTGCACTAAGCATAAAGCATGAACAACATCCGGATTTTCAACACCAATGCCAGTAAAGTCAGTGCCGCTTTATGGTTGATTCGGAGACTTGACGCGTCACGAAAAGCACTCCCAACAAACTAAACTACACACTTCCATCAACAGCTGCCACCTACGCTCACTCGATACTGACACTGAAGATCAGATGGATGGCCAGAATAATAAGAATGAGCAACAGGGAACTCTGACTAGCTGATGACGAAGCAACCAAGAACCTACTACCCAACGAATATGCAGAAAAGGTGGATATGGATTGGATTGGGGATACACTGAGAAGGTTGATTGTGGACATGAGGCGCTAGGCCAGGCGAGGCCATGCCATGCCATGCTATGCCAGACCAGGCCAGGCCAGGTCGTCGAGTGGAATCCAAAGGAGAACCGACGAGTTGGATGTCAGAGGTTGAGTGTGACATGGAGGAGATCATGTGAAGAAGAAATGAAAGCTTGTGGGTATTCGTGGATGAAGATTGAGAAGATTGGAGAGAGGAGAGTGAAATGGAGGCGTGCTACTGAATCCCTATGTTCCACTAGGAACCAAGGGAAAAACAATAAGATAATAATAAATTAGATAAAACTAAATTCATGTTGTTTCACCGTTCACATTTATTTGTTTGCTTTTTTTCTACTACACATTCCAGGTGAAATACGTGAGCTAACATTGAAGTACTCAGTGGAACATCCAATCAATGAAGACCTGGATGTTTCTGTTTCTGAGACATGAAGAGAAAAGTTCAACAAAAGAGAAAACAAACTGGAGAATACTCCATTTCTCTCAAGTTATTCGTTTATACTTTCTTGATTGCGGAGTGGGTGGAATAGGGAAATCGAGTTGATATACTTCTTTTTATTGTTGTTCCTATTATTGTTGCTGTCATTGTTGTTATTGTTTTCGTATTGTCACTGCTATGACTTTTCAGTTGTGGCCAACTATAGTAATAAACCTAATTATTATATAATAATTATTATTGCTAAGACATTTTTTTTTCATTTTTCGCTTATATTTCGGACTACCTTTTTATCATTGCGATTTGATTCGTTCGTGATTTAACTTGTGGTGTTATTGTTGTCAACATTTCCTACATGTCAAGTATCATTATCATGAAGGGCAAAGCAATATGGACACATGCACACACACACACAAACATTTAAACCTGGAATTACCAATTTCAATTGAACCAGTCTCATTATTTTCGAGTCATTTAAGTTCTGTTCAATATACCTCTTTGTTTATGGTGCTTCTAAGACCAAGAGAGAGAGAGAGATGGTTACAGCAGTTATGCAAAGCCTGAGATATTTACTCCAGTTCACACTTTGGATGATGCTTGTAGGTTTATTGACAGACTGCGCCACACATCAACTTATAGCATATATCCACTCTTTTCTAAACAATACACAATGCTAGTTAATTAATGAGTTAAAACACTTGGACACTTGCCAAATTCATACGAGTGTACACAAAACATTCATATCAAATTCAATCTTCAAATGATAATTATTAACAACAACCAACCTACTGTATTCGTTCAATGGTTCAATATAAATTTAGTGCTTCAATATTGGCTTTTAAATAACTTTTGATCTCTAATTTCGCTTAACTATTGCGCACAGTATTACTTAATTTATTTTTTTCTTTGAATATTCAAACAAATATAAAACATTATGGTTAATTTCTTGTTTTGTATTTTTTATTATTTTACCGGATTTTGACTATTATCCTAATTACCCTTGCTATAATTATTATTACCAATTATATTTTATGGAATTATTTAAAATATTTTTGGTGTTCTGATTTTATCATCATATTATTATTTCCCTGAACTCTCTTATAAGGGTAATGCACTGTTGAAGAGAATGTGTAGCGACTGTACATTCGCTAACAGTTAGACTACACCAAGAAACACATGGAACTTTTTCCCCCTTTTTATTTTGACCGCGACCGATATCCTATTCTGTTCACTTATCAAGCTTCATCTTCAAAACTTGTCGAATGACAAAGTGATTGCATGCATGGGATATATGGGGATAGGTAGGGAACCAGCTTTGATAATTATCTGTTACTAATATGCTATAGTACTTCATACTGTCTGCGTTTATTTTCAAATTGAATTTGTATGATTACGGGAATGCTTTACTATAATTATTATTATTATTATTATCATTGTTACTATTATTATTACTTTCGAAAATACTATAAAAATGCTTTACGATATTAAAAATAAAAACTAACCTTTCGTTGTTGTTAATTCCTTTTAATGTAATGTATTTTTGACATGAATGGGGATTTTTTTGAATTTAGAAGTAGTATATTCATTATGGAACTATTGGATATCTTGGAGCACTGGACAGCTGTTTCGTCCTAGTATGGGACTTCTCAGCAGTACGTACCCACGACCCGCCTAGGAATCGAACTCAAGACCTTCAGGTTTCACGGTGAACGCGTTAACCATCCAGTCACTGCATCGGTTTCCAGATTTTCAATGGTTCCCCAACTGATGTCAGTCCATGATGAATACTACTTCTTTTTAATGTTTTGTTTTCTTTGTTAAGTCAAAATTTACGAATGGTCAGGCCACTGAACACACACACACACATAAACACTGTAAGAGGAAAAATCTTGAAACATACTATTACCTGATGGGAAAATCACAGTTCTGTTCAAGCTGATCAGTAATAATTTGAAACAACGAAGAGTCAGTTGGACATGTGTGCACACAATACTTTGATCTGTTGCCAGGGTCAAACTAATTATCTTTCTAGTCTCATAGGGAACCAATTAGTTTTTTCAACCGTAGTCAACTTATCATGACTACTGTCCAGTAGTGTCGATGAATATTCACCTCCGATGTAGTGAGAAAGATTTCTATCTCAGGAGATAGATGGTGGTGTTTTTTCAAAGTTTTATTACCAGGCTAGGTGGATTTAGTGGCTATTAGATATTCATCTTCAGTCTTCACTTGGTACATCGTGTACGTATAAATATATCATCGGACAAGTCTTAGTCGTTAGCTTTCATCTAGTAGTTAATCGAAGGTTCAGAATGGACTTTTATTGAAAGTCAAGATAGTGCTTGTAATTAATAGTGAGGTTCCCGCACAGCAGCCAATGTACCAATAGAAACCGATCATTTTGAAACTATCAGTGGTCGAAATGCACAAGACATAACATCAAACATAATAGTACCTGTTAGTTGGAATGAATCTCCAAATATATTCTGCTGTAAAACCGAGGATCATCTGAGTGCTGTTATACAAATCAGGTTTTCGTTAGGTTGGAGACTTACAGAGTTGTATCTTTATTGCTACTACCTTTGTGAGGATATACTGTCAATATTCACTCACATGAGCAGTTATAACCAGACTGGGGTACTATGAGCTGTTCAGCAAAACTGTATTTGTCCAATATTTGATAGATTAATGTCTCACATTGAGATATGTAGCTTATTTTCAGTGTACATAATTTCATGTCTCTCTGTATCAACAGAAACAAAGAATAGCTTCCAGACATCTCGTTTGCCTAACGTATCCGTCGGTCTGCGGAAGTTCTTGTGAAGAATAGCGTGTTCGAGTCTCTAAGAGGTAATCAACCCTTCTGGAATTAAGTGTATCAAAGCAAAGATGGTGCCGTTGTATGCATTGTGAACTACTTTGTCAGCAATTACCGCAGCATAAGACTACTACTCCTGTGATGATCATTTCCAATCGACTTAACAGAAAGATTTTTAACATTGTGTAAACTCTATTTTAAGTAGACAATAGTAAAGTCTATTTGCGGCTAAAGTTTCAACAGCATTGTCGTGACGGCAAAAAGTGAATTCGGTATCTATCTCCGTCTTCCTTTAGCATTTGTTGATGGTAAACGACTCTTCCCATTAAAAGTTAATTGTATACAGTGTGACAGAAACTTAGTCGTTAATCAGAACCTTCAGAAAGTAGAAATAAATCCAGTACATAACAACCAATCACAGTTCACTTCTTAACTTCTTGTTTCCCAGTTTCAACGCACATTTAAGTCGTTGTGTATGTAAAGTGATAGTGGCTGTATCGTAGAAATGTTTACAGAAGACGTCAAACTACAGTCAGAGTAGTGAAATTATAAAAATAACTAGCCTAGGAGACATGTGAGTTTTATCAAAGGTCGGTGTTCCTATACACTTTATCTGGAGAAACCAAAATAGAATTCTAATTGGACCACACATGTTCGACTACTCAGAAAGACCAGGCAACTACCGGTTGATTATTATAATTTTCCCTTGGGTTCCTAGTGGAACATAGGGATTCAGTAGCACGCCTCCATTTCACTCTCCTCTCTCCAATCTTCTCAATCTTCATCCACGAATACCCACAAGCTTTCATTTCTTCTTCACATGATCTCCTCCATGTCACACTCACCTCTGACATCCAACTCGTCGGTTCTCCTTTGGATTCCACTCGACGACCTGGCCTGGCCTGGTCTGGCATAGCATGGCATGGCATGGCCTCACCTGGCCTAGCGCCTCATGTCCACAATCAACCTTCTCAGTGTATCCCCAATCCAATCCATATCCACCTTCTTCTGCATATTCGTTGGGTAGTAGGTTCTTGGTTGCTTCGTCATCAGCCAGTCAGAGTTCCCTGTTGCTCATTCTTATTATTCTGGCCATCCATCTGATCTTCAGTGTCAGTATCGAGTGAGCGTAGGTGGCAGCTGTTGATGGAAGTGTGTGGTTTAGTTTGTTGGGAGTGCTTTTCGTGACGCGTCAAGTCTCCGAATCAACCATAAAGCGGCACTGACTTTACTGGCATTGGTGTTGAAAATCCGGATGTTGTTCATGCTTTATGCTTAGTGCAGTGTAGTAGACATCTACACTGGTTTCATATTGATGAAAGCCTGTCTTAGTGTTTTTCCTATCCTGGCTTTGAGATCCTCATCTGTGCCTGTGCCAGCGCCTGTAGTTGGAACGATGCTGCCTAGTCAGGTGGGTGAAGGAGACAATTTGGTTTATATTTCTGCCGTTCGTGGTGATTGGTGATTGTTATTGTTGTTGATGTTGCTGTTGGTTGGGTATCTTGATCAACTCTGTCTTCCTCTACATTGACTTGAAGTCTTGTCTTCGCTGTCATGCCTGTTGTGTCAACTTGTTGGATTTTGCCTGTCTATCTCTGAGTTCGCGCCGCAAGACATTAGACATAAATCACCATCGGCGGCGAAATCCAAATCTTCTTCTGGAGTCTTTTCATCAATCCAGTCAGCATATGCCCCTCTTCTCACTCATCATGTTTTGTTGCATGATCCAGTCGACCATAATCAGGAAGATCATGGATGATGGCAGGCGGCAACCTCGTCTCACTTCTGTCTTTACTTCAAAGGCGTCACTGAGCTCTCCACTGTGGATCACTTGGCATGTGGCGTTTCCATGTAGCTGCTAAATGGGGTTAATAAAGATTTGTAGTACTCCGTAGTGTTTAGGCAACTCCTGAATTACTTCTTGGCCTACGCTGTCGAAGGCCTTTTCAAAATCGATAAACTTAAGGTAGAGATTTGACTGCCAACTACCAGTTGATTATAGGTGCTAAAAGTTCAAGTCATAACAAGTTCTAGTAACAGAAAGTAAGAGCCTTCTAATCTGTCAGTCAACAAATTTTTGATGGGGTTTATTTTACTGTATACATGCAAAATGATATTTCTTTTTAGGTAAAACTATGAGGCCTCCGGCTAACCTCAGTGCACTGCCACAAAGACTTGTTTTTTTCATCCTACTGGAGGCGTCAATTTGAAAAACCTCTTGACACTGATAGCCATAACAGCTCAATAGGCTTACTCGAGAAATTTTCAACGGTTTAATAGTAGTCATGACCTAGTAGCTCAGTCGGTAGAGTATCGGGCAGGGGTCCCGGCGGTCTCCAGTTCGAGTCCGGTCGCCGTTCAGGTCTCCATTTCACATTCAATCACCACCCAGTATAAAATGTAAAGCTCAGTAGTCATCTTCTATCCGCGTGGGTACTTCCAACAAACTACAGACATTCATCTTGATCGGAAAAGCAAGATAGGCTTTGATTAATATGAAACCAGTGTAGATGTCTACTACACTGCACTAAGCATAAAGCATGAACAACATCCGGATTTTCAACACCAATGCCAGTAAAGTCAGTGCCGCTTTATGGTTGATTCGGAGACTTGACGCGTCACGAAAAGCACTCCCAACAAACTAAACCACACACTTCCATCAACAGCTGCCACCTACGCTCACTCGATACTGACACTGAAGATCAGATGGATGGCCAGAATAATAAGAATGAGCAACAGGGAACTCTGACTAGCTGATGACGAAGCAACCAAGAACCTACTACCCAACGAATATGCAGAAGAAGGTGGATATGGATTGGATTGGGGATACACTGAGAAGGTTGATTGTGGACATGAGGCGCTAGGCAGGTGAGGCCATGCCATGCCATGCTATGCCAGACCAGGCCAGGCCAGGTCGTCGAGTGGAATCCAAAGGAGAACCGACGAGTTGGATGTCAGAGGTGAGTGTGACATGGAGGAGATCATGTGAAGAAGAAATGAAAGCTTGTGGGTATTCGTGGATGAAGATTGAGAAGATTGGAGAGAGGAGAGTGAAATGGAGGCGTGCTACTGAATCCCTATGTTCCACTAGGAACCCAAGGGAAAAATAATAAATACCCGCACATAGAGTTATGGAATCAGGCCACTGATTTGGAAACGGTGGTTCTCAACGTTAACATGACCGTGCACAATGTCATTAGCCATTTTCCTCCGATTTCACTGAAATGCATTTTCCCCATTCGACGTTACTGATATTAGAACCCCCTATCTTTCTTCTCACCGCCTGTCGAGCATAAATTGACATCAAATTCACACAATTGAGTGTCTAAATTCCACTTATTTAGAGAAACGATGCTGTGAGTGTTGACCACATGAATGAGGTAATAATGTTGCTGTCAATAACTTCACTTTGTTACCACTTGTCAACGTCATCTTTTTTTCATTCCTTTCTTCGCTGACTCCACAGATGTGCATCTCCACTTTCAGCTGACCAATCTTCCTCTTTCAATCCATCAGTTCGCCTCAACAAAGCATGTGGAATTCTGTTCTTCTGTTGTACCCTTTGTTGCTCACCAGAATACCATATAATATAAATGAACTCACTATTCTACTGTCAAGCATTTAGTGATAATGTATGACTTCCTTATAGTTCAGTAGTAGATTCTTTTCACTGATGCATGTTTTGGGCACCCTCGACCTACCTTTCATGCTTGTTTGGCGATCATCACCAAGACTGATTTGCGGAGACACGTGATCACAGGGAATCTGAAGTGCTTTACTTGATGGGATAGCCACAGAATAAACAGTAGTAATACCATACTACTTACTAATATTAAGTAGTAACAAAGAATGACGAAAACCATACGCCGAGTACAAGACAGCTTGAGTAGAAAAAATGATTGAAGTGTCACCAAGATAGAAGACTCGCCATGGTGATAAACTTTGGTTAATGCTATACGTTTGAAGGCTACCTTTTTGTTTGGTGGCGGTATTAGGATCAAGTCAACAGAATAAAAATTGCATTATATTAGATAGAAATTCCAGATTAGACTAATCTCCCTGATCAATTTGCGAATAATTTACAAACTACTCGGTCCAGGTTGACATTTCTCACAGTTGAACAGTTTCCCAACTGCCAAAGTCTGATGGTTTGTAACTACTCAAGTTGTTCATCAGCATTCTTTTTTAGTTTCCTTGAAGCGGTACAGAATGAAACAATATTGATTAGACAGTAAGAGATGGGCTACTCTCCAGTGGTTGATGAATGTGTCTAACCTAGTCGTACGTGAAGTGAGTCATCATCAGAGTAGCTTAGTGAAAGCATCCATAGCTGCAATAATGGGTGTCTTTGACTATTATCTCTTAAGAGTGTTCGGTTCTTTCGAGGTTGTAGAAACAACTTTCTGATGAGTGCCGAACAACTCGAAAAGAAGGTGCAGCAGGTTTCTATGCCGAAAGCCTCCAACCAAATAACAAGTTAAGTATCTTGAGTCTTACTGAGATCCCTGGAACTGGGGCAGGTAAGTAGGAATTATCTAAGCCGGATGTGGATTCATCCTGATTATGATTCCACTGAGATCGAAGTCCTAGACCCACCTATCAAAGCATTATTCAGTAAGATACAGAGTTACGAAATAAGGCACATTAAAATGGCACGTGCCAAAAAAAAATCCCCGTCCTGAAACCCTCTTCTAGTTTCCACCTGTCAAAAGAAATGGAAATCGATTCAAAGCAACATCGAAACATTTCTTCAAATAGCCTATTGGCCAACAGAAATCGATCAATTCAGTTCAGCAAAGTGAACAACGAAAACAAACATTTATGAATCAGAAAATTCTAAGGTCCTAGAAGGTTTGGATTTCGCCACAGATGACTTGTGTCTGATTCTTGTGGCACAAACTCGAAGATCTACAGGCAAAATCCAACAAGTTGATAGAAGAGGCGGGACAGTGAAGCAAGACGGGACTTCAAGTCAATGTAGATAATAAAGGGGTGATGAAGATACCCAACCAACAACACCACCACCAACAACAAGCTCCAATCACCATGAAGGGAAGAAACTTGAGGGAACTAGCCTCTCTCACCTATCTAGACAGACAGCATCGTTTCAACTACAGGCGGCGGCATAGGCACAGATGAGGGTATCAAAGTCAGGATTGGAAAAACAAGACAGGCGTTCATTAGCCTGAAACCGGTGTGGAGATATTCTGCACTGCACTCAGCATAAAGCATGAACAACATCCGGATTTTCAACACCAACATCAGTCAAGTCAGTCTTTGCCATGTGATGGTTGAGAGACTTGAGGCGTTATGAAAAGCATTTCCAACAAATCACAGATATTCATCAACAACTGCTTTTGTCTGGCTCATTACTGAAGCTCAGATGGCCAGAAAGAATAAGCAACAAGGAACTCTGACTGGCTGTTGACGAACCAACCGAGAACCTACCACTCAACAAATCTGCAGAAGGAAGTGGATGTGGATGTGGATTGGATTGGGGATACACTGAGAAGGTTGATTGGGGACATCAGGCGCCAGGCCAGACTGTCGAGTGGAACCCGCATGAGAAACGACGAGTTGGGCGTCCGAGGGTAGGGTGACATGGAGGAGATGGTGTGAGGAAGAAATGAAAGCTTGTGGGCAGTCATGGTGTCAGGTCGGAAAGACTGCAGAGAACAGAGTGCACTGGAGACGTGCTACTGAATTTCTATGTTCCATTAGTAACCCAAGGGACAAATAATAATAAATTATACTACTTTATGGTTGAAAGTAGTATAAATTCTGTATCTTCAATCATTTAATGTTTGTTATAATGGAGTTTTTGAGGAAAGAGGCTGAAGCATGAAAGTTATTTAAAATGTTCAAAATTTAGTAGACATCAAATAATGAACGCATCTGCACTACTGTGACCAGTTTTTCAGACACTTCACTAACAGTTTTTAACCACCGGTTCCTATCTTTTTATGACGCCGATCTGGTTGCTAACACTTCTGTAAATGTCTCGTACCAGAGGTTTCATTTAATGATACCACATTTTGGTCTGGTCACCCTAAGCCTTCTTTCAACCCAATCCAACTTCGACTGGAGCTGTACTAAATGTATTCAAGTCACCTTAGTCGTTGAAGGTTCATTGCCTCATCTACTGACTTAATTGTCTTGCCTAGTACTATTCGCCTGATCTTGACTTTTTTAACATGGTGATTTCATTATACGTGAGTTATGCTACGATAATACCTGTAACCAAGACCTGTAGTCTCTCCATATCTTCTACTTTGAGTGCCCATATCTTAGCCATATAACTCGACAGCATGGACTGCAGTTCGCTATACTCGCCATTCGACCAGTTGTCGGATATCTCACTAATCATGGCTAGAGATGATGCAAAGTAGTGAATACTTAACAAACTTTTGATATCTAATCTAAGACTTCGTCAGCCACTAGTTCATTCCAAATGATGGATCTGCCCAAGTAAGTGATATGGTCAACAGATTTGAACATTTCAGTCGCTATCCTTAACCTGGAAGGAGCTACAGACCAGTCCTGAAGCATGATCTTACATCTAGAACGTGCATAACACAGGGCGGCCAACATACTCAGATATTTGCTTGTTACATTCAGAAGAGTTTGCATTTTTTTCCGCATCAAACAGGTCATAAGAGGATAGGTCAATCCCTATGAAGTCAAGGGTATCTACGGTTATGTCTACTAATGCACCAATAACGCATCAATACGGGAACAGTGGTAGCGGCCACCCCTGGCTGACACTACTGCAGCATTGGTCCACATTGCAACTCCTCATAAGCTTCTGCACACCCACATGAAACAGAATAGAGAGACTTGGTTAGCGTCACAAACTTCCTCGCTACTGCCCACCGAGTAAGTCACTGACACAACGCCTCTCGATTGACAGAGTCGAATACCGTTTTCCGTTCCAGAAATATGGCAGGCGTCGCCCGCCAGTAAACCTGACTATGCTCCATAACCAGCTGGAGGGTGAAAATCTGGTCCGTGCACCATCACCCAGGTTTGAAACACACCTGTTTTCATCAACCTATCAGTTTCTAATATTAGGTCAGGTTCCGCATAATTATGGATTGGAGGATATTCGACATGATGTTGGTGAAACTGACTCCCTCATGTTTGTCAGAAGACGAAATTTCTTCTTTCGCGTAGGCCAAAACGATGACTGAAGTGACCAGTTTCATGTGATTAATTCTGATTCCCGTAAATCTCCGAGTTATTGTGTTAATTTACTCAGTAATTTGCTGAGAGTATGTAAAGCTGATTCAACGTTATCAATTTTGAAGCCTATGACAAGAATAACCTGGACTTATATATAAATGGATACAGTGGTAGTTATCTGAATACCTTCAACATTAGGGCTGCAACTGCACATTTCATTATTCAGTTACACGGTTGGATTTCAAACCCAATTTTATCACAGGTTGACATGAGATTAGATGGAGAAACCCTGAAATCCTCGGAACAATACAGAGTTCTCTTCTCTTATCCTCGAACCACCTTAGCTCTATGCATACATAACACTGCATAGGACAGTTAAATTTCATGATGCAATGCTATGCAACAATTTTGGCACCCGTCATTATTCCTCACTATCGTGACGTGCAAAACAGACATTGGAAGCAAAAGGTGATGATGACTGCCATTTCCAGGCAACAACACACATCAAATCTACTTTGTGTACGACAGTCAAATTCACGAATTGTAATTCACCAAATCATGAACTTAATTAAACACCTTTATGTTCATATAAGTGGTCGGTAAATTTCTAATGTGTCAGGCTTATACTTTGTGACAATCAGTTCATTGATATCACCAAGTGGAATGTAAAATTTCAGCTTGTCCAGGTTTGCGCTTGACCTAACATCCTTTTGACATCTACATCATGGTCACATGATGGGTCGCATTGCATGTGTGGACAGTCACAACACAACGCAGTTGATCAAATGAAGACGACAGACAAGTTGAGAGTATTTCCACGATGGCTGGCTGATTCAATGAATCACCAGAACTTTCAAGCTATGTGTGAAGAATCCGAGTCTGAGTGAGACACACAAATACTGAGTGTGAAGCAAGTACGGGTAATCGAAGAGTTCTGAAAGTGAATCACCATCTGTCCTACAATACAGTCCTGTCCATTCACTGTTACATGCGACCAAGATTACTGGTAATTTTATTCGGTGGTTTGTAGGGATTAGATCAATTTGGAAGCAGGTTGCATATCATTCGGAGAAGTGTGAGCAGTGAACAGTCCATTTACCTTAGTTCCAGACTCCTCAGAAATGCATATCCACGATCATGAGTGTAATGAAATCCAGGATCGTTGGTGGGGTTTCATATGGAGTACACTGCAACTGGGTTGGAACCAGTGATCCTCTTATTCCTACTTCCGTCATTCTGCCTGCCATATACCCTAGTCATCATCCAATGTCATCCGTGGGTTTCCACTCACACGTAATCATTTCTCATCAGAACTTCATGGAATCCATCTAGTAGACATTCACTGATGAGCACCATGACGTAATTCGTTGCATAGTTTGTAGGGATTCATTGATTTGGAAGTAGCTGTTACCGCGAATCGCCAATTTGCCAATTAGTGTGAAGTGTGAAACAAGGCAATTGGCTTCCTACACCAAATCAAAATTTAAGCGAAAACTGCATTTTTGTTAGTAGAGTGACTTAATGACATTGTTTCGAGTCCATCATCGCCAGTCAGCTACAGCTAATCAATGACAAGGGGAAGTTAATTGTGTCTACTTCACTTCGCTGCTTTCAGACATTTCAGACAGAGTAACAGAGTCTTTGAAACCTGAATCGTAATCTCTTCAGCTTATGCGAGCCCTGAAGACTGGTGACTGACTGTCAAACTGTCGAGTTGCGTCATTGATGATCGATTTCCATATGGATCAGGTTTGTAATTTATCCCCTAAGCTATATGGCATGACATAGCTGTCTAGGAATCACTATGTAGCATGAATTTCAGTGTTTGTCAACATTCAATGTCTCTATCAAGCTGCTGAAAGTTAAGTAAGTAGTCCATCAAACAGTCTCCTTTCTGCTGGACTTCACTCTTGGAGCTGTCTAATTACAGCTAAATGCAATTTCCTGTTTACGAGGGTGTTAATTGTCTCGCATACTTCATATAATTTTCAGTTACGCTCGAAGCATAAAAATATCCATACAGAAGTTGTTATGAATGTGTTGTAAATCTTGTCTTGATGCTTTAAATCCACTGCATTATTTCAAGACGAAAAAATACACAATATGCTGTTATATTTTAATAGTAAAGAAAGGCAACGAGAAGACAGAGACGAAGGAAGAAGTAGGTATTATAAACATATACAGTACTCGTTAAATATGGTACACCTTCCACAAAAACCGTCATTTGCAAAATGTGCTTCATCTCCTCCTCTGATTCTCTCTTGATTTGCTCTTCATATGCATGCCTTGCACCTTGCGTTTCTCTTGTTAGAATCCTTACCCATTACTGGTAATTCCCTATGATTTCTGTTGCTCTCTCAACATATACTACTTATATCCATTCTTATCAGCAACGCCTACTACAGTAATTTGAACAGGACAGTGGAATGAATGGCCATAGGATTTCCACTAGGCTGTGCATTACTCTAGATATTTCTGGGAACATTAGAAAAGGTTTCTTTGAGAGATCAAACTACTTATATAGAGTTATACTGTCTATTTATGGATGATACTTTCTTCAGTCAGTTATTCGATGCCTTTTCTTGATGTGCTAATGACAAGAAAAGAAGATGGTTCTGTACTGAGAAGTATCTATCAAAAACTGACGTATAAGCCACAGTGAACTCACTTTCTCATCTTCTTGCCTATGAAGTAAAAACGTTTAGAGTTACGTCGATTTATTCTATGGAGGTTTTGGAAAATGAACTACTGTGTATGTATTCGAGATATTTTAAGTGAATACGTACATCCTAGAAACTGTATCAATCTTAACATCTCTTATATTAATCCCAAACAAGAAGTAATGACAGTGAAGAAGCCTTTATTCCCAGTTTTGCAATTCATGAAAGACGCTCCTAGTGACATCCTATTTCAAAGTCTAGCTTGAGCGGTGAATAGAATACTTTATTCAGGTCGTCTTTGTATATCTTTCTAGCTGTCGGGTAATGATCAGTCCCAAACTAAAGGATAGCCTACCTAATCTTATCTTTTCATCTTGGATATGTTAACTTATTTGTTCCTGAAGAACAAGCTTCACTGGAATTACGATAAGGCAGATGCTTATCCGGATGCACAAGCATTTACCAGCTTGGTTTGAAAAAGATGAAATGAAAGTGGTAGAAAGTTCATTGCCAGCTCATTTAGTAGATACAGACCATCGCATAGATGCTGACAAAGCTTTCAGTGTCATACATTATATTCCAAAACAATATCACGTGTAGCTCACCAACGCCTGCTCATCATATTTGAGGTTATCACGATAAGTTTAATCAAACATGAGTTGTAAATTCTGTAAAAAATATTCAACTATTATTCCTCACTTGGTTTTCAATCAGCTAAAGGTTGCTCTTATCCTGCTTATTTGTTGACTTTCCTTTTACCAGTATATTCTTCATCTGTACATATGTTTATTATATTATTATTATTACTATTATTATTATTATTTGTCCCTTGGGTTACTAATGGAACATAGAAATTCAGTAGCACGTCTCCAGTGCACTCTGTTCTCTGCAGTCTTTCCGACCTGACACCATGACTGCCCACAAGCTTTCATTTCTTCCTCACACCATCTCCTCCATGTCACCCTACCCTCGGACGCCCAACTCGTCGTTTCTCATGCGGGTTCCACTCGACAGTCTGGCCTGGCGCCTGATGTCCCCAATCAACCTTCTCAGTGTATCCCCAATCCAATCCACATCCACATCCACTTCCTTCTGCAGATTTGTTGAGTGGTAGGTTCTCGGTTGGTTCGTCAACAGCCAGTCAGAGTTCCTTGTTGCTTATTCTTTCTGGCCATCTGAGCTTCAGTAATGAGCCAGACAAAAGCAGTTGTTGATGAATATCTGTGATTTGTTGGAAATGCTTTTCATAACGCCTCAAGTCTCTCAACCATCACATGGCAAAGACTGACTTGACTGATGTTGGTGTTGAAAATCCGGATGTTGTTCATGCTTTATGCTGAGTGCAGTGCAGAATATCTCCACACCGGTTTCAGGCTAATGAACGCCTGTCTTGTTTTTCCAATCCTGACTTTGATACCCTCATCTGTGCCTATGCCGCCGCCTGTAGTTGAAACGATGCTGTCTGTCTAGATAGGTGAGAGAGGCTAGTTCCCTCAAGTTTCTTCCCTTCATGGTGATTGGAGCTTGTTGTTGGTGGTGGTGTTGTTGGTTGGGTATCTTCATCACCCCTTTATTATCTACATTGACTTGAAGTCCCGTCTTGCTTCACTGTCCCGCCTCTTCTATCAACTTGTTGGATTTTGCCTGTAGATCTTCGAGTTTGTGCCACAAGAATCAGACACAAGTCATCTGTGGCAAAATCCGAATCTTCTCGTGGGGTCCTCTCATCGGTTCAGCGTATTGCCCTCTTCTCGCTCCTCACTGTTTGCTGCATGGCTCAGTCCATCACAATCATGAAGATGATCGGTGATAGTAGGTGGCAGCCTTGTCTTACTTCTTCCTGTCTCCACTTCAATTCACTTCACTTCACTTCAAAGGTATCACTGAGCTCTCCATTGTGTTGTGAATTACTTGGCATGTTGCATCATATAGCAAATATAGCTGTTGAATGAGATTGATAAAGGTTTGTGGTATTCCGTAGGGTTGCAGCAACTGCCTGGCTAATAACTTCTCAGTCGACGCTGTCGAATGCCTTTTCAAATTCGATGAAGTTGAGGTAGACAGTTGACTACCATTCTATGCTCTGTTCTATGATGATGCGTAGCGTTGAAATTTGGTTGGCACATGATTTGTACTTCCTGAATCCAGCCTGTTCTGGTCGTAGTTTTGAATTCAGCGAATGTTTTAGTCTCTCCAGGATGATGCGGCCTAATTCATCTAATAATGATAAATTTTTATTTTCAAAAAACTCGATTTCCCTACTGTTCATCACTGCATTTCATTTTGAAGATGTATCCTACTGAAACCTGACTTGTTTTTGCAATGTGGAATTTCATTTTCTAATTGTAGAATCTGATAGGAATTTTTTTTGAAACGAATACTCTGGGTTCATATTACTTTTGATAACTCACAAGTTTTTACAGTTGAGAAGTAAACAACAGAAAATACCATAGAAATTGGATATAGATGATGCAGTTAAGGATGGAGATTAGTGTAACACAATAAAATGTTTTGTGGTTAGGCGTTGTCAAAAAGGCTATCAAACTAGTAAGAAGTTGACATTATGTTGGAAGTGAACAGGAATCAAGGAATGAATCTTCACAGGTTAAGATCAGTCTTTTGAAAGGAATACTTCAGACTCTTCATTTGCTTGGATGCCTTCTTGTCGATTACCTACATCACTAAAAAGACTAACTTTGAGCATCTAAGCTCTCATTAGGGTTAGAGTTAGACTTGTGTAGGCTTGCATAGACGTCATGTGAATAAATTCTTACCTCTTACATAAATTTCATAGTTTACTGACCTTTTCCACTGACCAAGGAGAAATTTAGTAGTACGAAGTCTTCATGATCTTATGTTTTCATGGTTTGCTCATAAAAACCACTGGCCTATGTTTATCTACTCCGCAAGTGAAAATACACTGTGTAGCAAACAGAATTCCACCGCCTATGAATAACAGCGTCTTTCCATGAGTTCGGTATCCTGTTCAAAACAATAGAATAGTACTTGTTAGAAACACTCCCAAAATTTATTCAACCCTTAACTTCTGTATCAAATCTCTAGTGTTATAGTTTACAAAATCACTTCCGCACAACTCATATACATTTATGACAACATCTCTGAGTAGGCCACTGAGCATAATACGTTCAAGTATTTCACACAGTATAAAGTTCACAAACAGAGTTTGAAGCAAAAACATATTTTCAGTAAATTCTCATCATGGTAGTCGATGGTTATAGGTGTCTGAGTGAACTTACAAGGATTAACTACTAAGAATGTATAAATTTTCCAAGATGTTGTTTTTATTATTATCGCCTTTATTGTTATCTTCTAATTCATATACCTGAATTAATTTAACCATGTTGGTATCAAATGACTATGCTGAATAATTTGTGAGTAATTGTTAAGCCTGATGAGAATTTATCGAAAATACCTACTCGCTTCTTGGTTGTATTGTGTTCTCCGAGCTGGGTTGTTTAATCGTGAAGCTTTCATCTCCTTTCTAGACGACAACATCAGCACTAACTTCAGTATGAAGTGAGCTGTCAATATCTCTCCGGGAGTGATTTAGTGACTTGCTCTGTTTCCTTTGATTGTTGTGTCACTGACTGTATAGATCTTCCTGTTGGCTGTCCCTCTGCTTGACCTCTTACCTTTCTGTCTTCAATCGTTTTCCACATTGGTTGATAGATTGGGTCTATATCTATACATCTGTTCATTGCTGACTGACTCGACTGAACGCCACACTTCTAGGAATTTTCTAATATTCTTTGTGTTTCCTCTGTCCTAAATTCCTACATTGTCGAAATTGAATTCATGTCTATAGTTGTTATCCACGTGGATTGAAATGAGTGACGAAATGTCATGATGTTTAATAACCGATTGGTGTTCATGTAGAGGTAGGCAAAGACGGTGACCACTTTGTCCAATGTAGTGTTGACTAAAATTATTCCAGTTGACTTTGTAAATGATATTCGGTTTGTCTTCTTTGGTGTTGCATCTTTAGGTGTGCATAATAGTGTTTGGAGGGGATTTGTTGGTTTATGAGCCCCAGCAATTCCAAGTGGTCTCAGCAATCTTGTTGTGATTTCTGATACATTCTTTATATAGGGTAGGATGATGCGTTTGTTGATTTCTGTCGATGACTTTGTAGTTGGTGATGTACGGGACAAATAAAGTTTTGTGGGTAGCCGTTCTTCTTTAAGGGTGGACATCAAGTAATTTTCCTTGTTTCTCCATGAAGTTGTAGTACTTACAGTGTGTTCTCGCTCTTTTGAACAGACTCTGCAAGCAAGTGATCTTGTGTGTTGTTGGGTTGTTGCTATTGTAGTTGAGGATTTTGTCAGTGTGTGTTGGGTTTCCAGCTTTCCGACATTTGTCCTACTGATTAAAACATCCAGGAATGGTAGTTGGTTGTTTGACTCTTTCTCTATTGTGAATTTGATGTCATTGAAAACGTTGTTGATCAAACTGTGAGTGTTTTCTATATCATCCTTTTTAATGACGACCAAAGTATGGTCCACATGGCGAATCCAAATTTTTGGTCTAATCAACGGTAGAATGATGGCTTCCAGTCTCTGCATTACTGCCTCTGTAATTAGTATGAATATTGGTGATTCCATAGGAGTTCGTTTCATCTCTGTTTATATCTTGCCATTAAATTGGAAGTATACTGTCGCTTCAGACCGTTTTCTAAAACCAATTGCAGATCAGAGTTATGCACATTACTTACTGACGGTTGGACGACATCATATACTGACTCTCGCTACTGACTGATGAAGTAACAGCTCATATACTGGGTTAAATAAACCTTACTAACAAATGCATATGAGTGTTAAACTGATTGCCTCTGAAACAATCAATATTCCTTTGAAGAAGAAGATTCATATACATCAACATGAGTTGGCAATTAAACGGCATGACATTTCATCAATGTATTTGCCAATTACGAACATAAGTTCTACTTGGAAAATGCAGCGACTCCAGAACACAATGAACGCCAGAGAATTCTTATTTGCTTGGCGTTCAGGTCGATCAGCAATTAAATGACAGAACCAATCTATCAAACAATAGGAAAAATGATAAACAACTATAAGGACAGAGATCAAAGAGAGAGAGAGAGAGAGAGACGGTAAGTAGGAAGATCTATGCAGCTAATGACAAAACAATCATTCACACGAATAGAACATACTACTGAAACACTCACGGCGAAATTCTGATAACTCGCTTCATGATGAAGTCAGTTCTGATGATGTCTACATAGGCAACAAAAGCTTTGCGGTTAAACCAACCACCTAAGAGAAAGCAGCGCCAAAAGTAAAGTTAGAAATCTTGATAACTGAAATTACTGCGATGTTAATCAATGGGAAACTGAAGAACTAATTAATGTTTAACTTGATTCATCATTTCCAGAAAATAATGAAATTGAAAACACCACGTTCACTGCTTTCAACAATATTACAGCATACGTCCTTGGAGAATCATTTTCGTCTTCATGGGTTATTTTATTTAGATTAAAAATTATGACTACTGGTGACATTTAGTTTCAGAAATATTTAGTTATCACACTAAATGCTCTCTGAGATTCCCTTCGGTAGATAACCTTTTATTCGATTTCGGACATTCAATGGTAAAGAAAAAAACGCGTGCTCAGTTCTTTTGAGTAGTATCATATTTGGCTGTACTACTGTAGTGGGCGTTGCTGATAAGAATGGATATAAGTAGTATATGTTGAGAGAGCAACAGAAATCATAGGGAATTACCAGTAATGGGTAAGGATTCTAACAAGAGAAACGCAAGGTGCAAAGCATGCATATGAAGAGCAGATCAAGAAAGAATCAGAGGAGGAGATGAAGCACATTTTGCAAATGACGGTTTTTGTGGAAGGTGTACCATATTTAACGAGTACTGTACATCCTTCGTTTATGTCTTCTCGTTTCCTTCACTACTACTGAGCTGTCCTAGAAATGCGATAAATCTCGGGTATAGTTATTTGATACTAACATGGTTTCAATAATTGGGGTATATGAATTAGAAGATAGCAGTAAAGGTGATAATAACTATTCAGAATACATAAACTTTCCAAGATTTTATTTTTTATTATCACCTTTACTGTTTTCTTCTAATTCATATATATGACCATGTTGGTATCAAATGACCATGCTAAATAATGTGTATGTGTACCTGTAAAGTCTGATGAGAACTTACTGGAAATGTTTACTCACTTCAAAACTCTGTTTTCTACTAAGTAGACTATACATTTTCTAGATGAATGAGGATTCTTTAATTTAGAAGTAGTATTCATCATGGACTGACATCAGTTGGGGAACCATTGAGAATCTGGAAGCACTGGACAGCTGTTTCCCCCTAGTATGGGACTCTTCAGAGGTACGCACCCACAACCCGCCCAGGGGTCGGACTCAGGACCTTCGGGTTTCACGGTGAACGCGTTAACCATTCAGCCACTAGGCGGGTTCTCGGTGGTTCACAATTTCCAACTTCTGTCAATTCATGGCGTAGAGCGACTGTCACCCAAGGTCTTCAGTTAGCATCCACTTCACTTCCGACTGGAAACCGACCCAGTGGCTGAATGGTTAACGTGTTCACCGCGAAACCCGAAGGTCCTGAGTTCGATGCCTGGCGGGGTCGTAGGTGCGTACTGCTGAGTCTCATACTAGGAGGGAACAGCTGTCCAGGGCTCCGAGATTCTCAATGGTTCACCAACTGATGTCAGTCCATGATGAATACTACTTTTAAATAGACTATATGTTACATTGTTAGCTGAACAAAAGTTATAAAAGCAATGGATATTTGTTCCAAAATCCAACAAATCTAGGTAAGCCCCCTTAACTGCTGTATGGGAGATTGTCTGAGAGATTACACCTAGTGAAATGCTTTCACTGGTTATACTGATGTATGTTTGAAAGGAGGATGAAATTTCCTTTGTAAGTTTCTAAAACCGTCGATTAGTATATGCACCATTCAGAAAACTTACAGGAATGAACTCTAAACAGTCAGAAGCACTTTGTATTTCCATTCAGATAAGAGGACAAATTGGATCAGTGGGAAATATTTACAGTACAAATAAACAAATCTTGCTTTAACAAATAGGAACATAAGGTCAAATACTAAAACAACGAGAGCGGATGAAAGTCGCGCTATATCGTGAACTGACAGAAGGAGAAAAACGTGGACCATTGGATCCCAACCCGTGAAACTATGAGGCCCTGGGTCCGATCTCTGGTGGGATCATGGGTGTGTAATGTTGGAGAACCTCATACTGAGAAGAAGCGACAGTCCGTTGCTTCCAGGTTTCCAATGATTCTCCATCTGATATCAGTCAGTGAGGAATATCAACCTGAAACAAGGAAGTTACTGGTTCGATGTTCCCCTCAATCCTCTGTTCACTGCATAAGAACATCAGTATACATTAGATAATAAATAAAAAGCTTTATGTGTTACATTCTATTTAAGAAGGAAATAGAATTTAACCAATTAATACATAAATTGATCGGATCTTCAACATGTAGTTGACCGTAAACAATGTATATTGTATAATTGAACTGGTGCTCATTGGTGACTAGCTTCGACAGGTATTCCCGAAGTTCCAATGAGAAGTCGTGACCGGTGGGGGCAAAGCCTAATAGTCGTGAGGACAGTTACTCAACGATGACATTGGGTGACGTTTGCGCTATATCGTGAGCTAACAGAAGTTGGAAATATGGACCACGATAACGTGCTGGCCACGGAACCTGAAGGTCGTGGGTTCGATCCCTGGCGGGGTTGTGGGTGCGCACTACTGAGGGGTCCCCTACTAGGACGAAACAGCTGTCCAGTGATCCCTGGTTCCACTTAGTTCCTCCAACTGATGTCAGTCTACGATGAATAACAACTTGAAAAAAGGATCAAGTTATAATCCCTTTTTTTATGCATAATTTATCACAAATAACAATTAGGGGGAATAAAGAAGAGGGTGGAAGAGAGAGAGAGAGAAAGAGGCCAGATAAGAAGAAAAGAACACTTGAAAACTCTGAGGTAATCATTTACCATAGAAATCACTTGAAGAAAGATAATATGTAAATTAGAGCTTGATAAACCAGTCAATTCACTAGAGAGATGGCCAGTACACTCAGTAAGCTGTTTGGAGACACATTTGATAAGTATATTCAAATTAATTTTAATTTGTTTGTTGGATACACTACACAAACTAAGATGGATGCTTATTCTACCTAAATGGCTTAAGTTCTACCTGGATTCAGTTTTAATTACAAAAATTGTGAAGTAAGATGTGTAATTTCAGGCTTCTGTCTAGAAGTACACACCTACACATGCATAACAAGTAAAGCACAATGAGTATCGTTGTCTACTTAGTCCAGCTGAGACTTGAGCCCAGGATCCATCGCTTTGGTCTTGGAAGCTAGGAGAACTCAGTTTGAATCGCATGGGGAACAATATCACTGACTCAGTGGCAGGTACATCCAGCTGACGAATCCTAAATCAGGAGAAACGCTCGTCCTGGATTCTGTTGCTAACCACAAAGCAGATTACAACATACTGAATAACCCGGCAGTGGCGAGACATCCGTATAGCAGCCATCTTCCAAATGAGATCAAACAAGTCGACCCTGCATAGCAAGGGAGAATTACAGGGATCAGTAAACACAATGAGTATCATTCAGCCACTGGATTGGTGTCCAGTGGTTCGGTTCGTCACAATACGGGCAGGATTTTTCAAAATAGAAAGCTGAAACTTGTGAGATCAATCACGTCTAAAGTGAGCTTGGGTGCTTAGCAACCATTTTGGATGAATCTTGCAATATACTGCAAATTTACTGAAATATAAGTTTTTCAGGTTTGATCCTATGTCTTATTCTACACATGTGCTTTAAAATCTCTCCATCTACGAAAAAGCAGAAGACAAGTACCTTCTGATTGACTATCAACAGTTCTGTAGGTAATTCCAGTTCATGAAGACGCGTACCTCTAAATGGTTTAGCTTTCAAATGACAGATTTCGACTGAATATCCCTATAAAGTTAGGCATAGAACAGATGATTAGTTGGAGGAAATCATTCCTAGTGATTCATTTTCAAAAGATTGGTAGCCATATATAAATGGTGTGTTTATTATGCAATCACTCCATGAGTGCATGCATGGGTATGTGTGCGTAAACGCCAAACAGTTGACCAGGGTCGATTAGAATAACACAGAACAAAACATTATCATTTTGACTTTCTGCCGTGGTTTGGCAGACTAGTATTCATTCTGGATAATGACTGAAGGTCAAGTGAGAATTCGGTCCGCTGCCGAATTCGAACCACCGACCACCGGGTTTCCGGCTCCGTGTTTTTCCAACTGAGCTGCGAGGGTCCGACTGCTGACCAGATTTTATTCCACTTCACAAAAACTTAGCTAAATCAAGATTATTAGATCCGAATATGATAAGAAATTTTTAAAAAGCTCGACTATAACTCTGCACATAGTTGCACACAATCCTTTAGTAAGGTGGGATAGAGTGACAGTATTCGAAAACTAACATAGTTGGGTGGAGGGAGAGATTGATAACCGAATCTTTGTTTTATCGAATCAACACCAAGTACATGGAATCGAAATGATTCCATACCAGTCCCAGATATGAGGAGAATTCTACTACCGTTGTCATGACAGAACAGGAGAGAAAATTAGGACTACATAAACTCTGACTCAAAGTTGTAGAGTTACGTGCTATGAATATGGACAGTAAATTGTGTCCGAAACGTTATCCAGTAAATGCTACTGTTTCACTGCTTGATATTTTTAATAAACAGACTAAAATTGAAGGAGAGATTTTGTGTGTTCATGCAATGGATACGATTCAAAAAACCAACTAATTGGGTAAGTGATACATTTCACAGCATGTTACCCACCTAAACGTTCTGTAAGCTGAAAACACCTCTTAATGTATTCGTAAATATTCAAGAGTTTCCCAAGTTTAGCACATACATATATACACATCCCGGGAGTAAAACAAGGATACTGTGGTGAACACTTGGTATATACACTGTCGTGCATAATATCATCAGCCATTTTTCTCCAAATTCACTGAAATGCAATTTTCCACTCAACATCACTTATATTACAACCCCCTATCTTTCATCTCTCTGTTTGTTGAGCATTAGCATCATACAGAGAGTAGTAAATTTCAAACATAGCGTGGTGACAAAGAAGGTTTCTTTCGTCAGATTTCTGAGTTTCAGTATCAGTGTTTCTGAAACTATATCTCCTTTGAACCCTAAGGTTAGATACAATCGTTTCTTCGGCACCATTTGAAGGCACTTTTCTCCAGCTGTTTTCATTGTTATAGTCTTTACGAACTTTTCAGGATAGCCGTTCTCAGATATACAGTTCTCTATTATTCTTAATTCATTGTTCAAAGTATCTGCTGTGTAAATCTTACTGGTTTGAAACACCCCAATGTATGGATTAAATTCCTTTCGTATGTAAAAGGGACAAATGATCGTAAATGTATATACTGACCAACCCATGATTTCTTACGATAAATACTGCTCTGACACTGCCACCCGTTCGTCTTGATAGCAAAACACCTTGAAATGGTAGATATTCATCTTTCTGCGTTTCACTTGTGAACTCGATTTTTACATGAGCACTGTTGAATGTATTGAGAGTAATGTCAGGATTAGTATCATTTTTGTACAGAATGAAAGTTTCATCCACCTATGTAAAATAGAAGGACAGTTTATTTATCGTGTTACACAGTGGTCCACTTTCCGATTTCGCCATAAACATGTCGGCTAGAAGAGGACTTACTGGCGAACCCACTGCCATAACGTTATCTAACGGAAAATTTCTTTGTTAAACTGAAATTATACATTCATTGTATAACGAAGGAGCATCTCTCGTAGGGTTGCAAGTGTTATACCTACCTCTAGCAGTGAACTACAAATGAAATCAATTGTTTCCAGAAGAGAAACACTGGTTAACAAGGAAGTAACACTCGTAGAAATCATTGCTTCCTTACTAATGTTCTTGTCTTCGACTTTTGAAATAAGCTATATTTAGCTACCTTATGTTGTAGCGGTTTCAGCATATCTGCCAGCCATTTTGCTACTTGACGATACGGTGAACTGAACATATCTAAGATAGGGCGTACAGATAAGTTAGGTTTATGGGTTTTAGGCAATCCATACATTCTTGGTATGTTAGTACCTACTGGCTTGATTTGTTCCACAGTGTATGGTGAGATTATGTCACTGGTTAGCAGTGTGTATTGTTTATACTTACAGACTGTTGTGTTGTGTCATGCATCCTAGAGTTACCAGGCTAGTGATCTGCTGACTGAGATAACACATCCAACCGCTGAGCACCAGGCCAATAACCCTTGCTAAAATACTGTTGAAATCTAGGTTATCTGCTAACTGTGAGCATAGTCTTAATACACAGAGACTATGTCGGGTGGAGGGGTCTACAAAGTGAACAGTGGTGCGATTAGGCGTAGGCAAGGTTGAGGACCTTCACCAAATGAGATGGCTTGGACACATTTCCTTCTGTGAGCCAACGCCTTTCTTGACGCACCTTATTGACCAAAATAGACTAAGGCTGGAAGAAGGCTGAAGTTGACTGGACGAAGATGTTGCATCAATTTATTAGACCTCTCACTTTGAATGTGAGCCCTACGGAGAAGTGTAAGTTTCCTTGCTAACATCTTTGAGACTAAGGTAATAAATGATGACAAACTGAAGATGACCAGATTGACAATCGATTCCAATGGCGTAGGCCTATTCACTGCGTGTCATGTTGAACATTTCGAACACTTATAAATCGTCATTTATTCAGCCCTTTACTCCCATATACTTTCGTTTACCTGGACAGTACTACTTATCGTTTAGTTCCTCCACAGGTATTGTTGTAAGATGTAATATGGTGGAATTATCCACTTTAATACAATGTTCTCACTTGATTTTTCCTGCCTATCAGTCTCCCATTCTTTGAAGTAACTTAATCCGTTTATCAAACAGGAAATGTTTAAATCATGGATGGCATTTCTTATCCGTATTTGGGATGCTTAACACCGCAGCAAAAAATTTTCCGCTTTTAACCAGACTATTTCAGTGTTTCTGTCAGGCTTCATTAACGCCGGGATAAGTTATTCTTCCTAAACAGGTTGATATTGAAGAGGAACGAAAAACGAAAAGACTATGCCGATGATAATAGCAATACTAATCAGCAGACACAATTTACTTTCGACATCGAAACTGTTCTGTAATTACGTCCTCGTTCATTAACTAATTCTGTCCACAAGTCTGAACAAGTTGACAACAAAAAGGGTGTTGCAAATAAAGTTTTGCATTAATTACTCACTAGGCAGGGAGTAGTCATGTTCCCTAGTCATGAGTATGCCCATCTATTGCCAGACCCAGCTCTAGAGACTCTTCACGATTACCTCTAAGCACACGACACAAACTGAAATTATGCGATCCTATCACCATAGGTGACTGAGCGAATAACAGTCCTGAAATCACAATAAGTTAACAGAGGCTGAAAGATTATTAAATCTCCTTCTTATGATTCTGGATGTGTCTAACAAAGTTTAGTGGCGATGGTTTCTGAAAAGTAAAGTCTTCCTGGCCCCATCACGCTTACTTGATAACCTGTATTCCAAAAATGTGTGAGGAATGCAGTACTGAGGGTTTTACTTCTCATCAGACATAGATTTTTACAACCAGACTCATACAGCTGTAAGGAGGTCTATTCCTCAGCTACTCTAAAGCATTACTTGCTAATAAAACCCATATACCATAAGTTGGATGAGCAGTTGCTCATGGTTCTGAGCAGGCAGTTAGTACGACATGTATTTCTAACCTCTCGTATACACATACATTACACAGCAGATAAGTAACACAACTCTCTTGTTGAACCTATACTGAAGAGAAAATAAGATTGGTGAGGAATATCCTAATGGCGATGCTAATAAAAATAATAATTTACTTGGTTGTCGCTAGCAGAGGAATCCAGAAAAACCTCTTCCGCATATTTTGGACTCGTCAGCTGGATGTACCTACACCCTAGTAAATGATGTTGTTCCCGCTGAGACTCGATACCCAGTGCCCATCACTTCAAACACCAAAGCGTTTTCCACTAGGCTACTAGGGTACGATAGCCACCTCTAATGGATAACGCCTTGACGTTCGAAGCAATGGCTACGAGGTTTCAGCTCAGTGGGGAAAACACCACTCACTGGGATGTAGGTACATCCAGCTGACAGATCCCGAATAGGAAGAAACTCGCATTCTGCTTTTCTCTGCTAGCAGTGAATAAAGAAAGTGGATAGGAAAATTACTTTTTGACCCACTATTGTAACTTCCACTTTCAGTATTGCAAAAGCTTCAGTAGTGTACAATGAATATTTATGCAAGCGTTTTCTGAGCTCCTACTGAATTCATCAACAAGAAATTACTTCATAACTCTAAAAAGGCAAGTAATAAATCAGAAGTAAATAAGTCAAACACCACTCAGCTGAGGAGTCCTGAAATGGACGAAACGCGAGTCCTAGATCCAATCCAACTAGATGTTTCTAAGAAAGAAAAAGAAATTTTAAATTCGTTCACTTCTCTCCCCCATTTGACACAGCATCAAATGAAGTCACAATCACACCTGTCTATTGACATGAAACTTTGATTAATAACCACCTACATCTCGCTTTTGGATTTATAAAAGATTGTACTTAAGATTTACTTCATTTGTGTTGGTGATAAATTTATCAAATTCAACACCATGTGTTGATAGTTACAAACAACTTTTTCAATCATTTCTACTTGAATCTTTGAAGATACTGCTGTGAAGGGATACGTCAGTGAATTGGAGTGAAAGGTTTCACCTTTATGATAAATGGGTACGATACGGCTAAAACCTTCAGTATTGTACTCAGTCATGTAGAAGATATGAAGACTTAGATATCGGTGTTCATATGACAGCGATTTTACATAGATGGAGATCATAAGTAATATGATTCAAGCAACACCTCACTAACCCAAACGTATCCATATCATATCTGCATGATAAGTGCGACACTAAATATTGTTACTTGCATCGAGTTTTTGATTTTCGACAACTTTTTTTTCATATAATTCTCATCTCATTATCCTTTGTCTTGTTGCCTTGGATTTCGAGTTACTAACACAGGGCATAGTCGTTTATGAAGTTGTATACTAATTTCAGGTTTCATGTTGACAGTGACGACTGAGTTTAACGGGATATTATTACAACATATTTATGGACTAGTTGAATTTACCATCGTTTTTAATAAGGAGCAGAAACAAGAGGCAACTGAGAGGTCCCAAGTGGGCTCAACATACTCTCTCATCCTGAATAATAACCTAGTATCAGGTTATTAAAAGAATTTATATATGTTATGCGTTTGACTATCTGAGATAGCCGTGGTTTAACAGACCTGTGTTGATACTGGGTGATGAAAGTCAGACAAAACCCTTGGTGATTGAGGTGAAATTAAGGTGCTGTTGAAAGTCGGGTTTTGTAGATCGGTTAGTAGAGCACAGGGGTCGGTACCCAAGAGGTCACTGGTTCGAATCGTGCCACCACCCAACTTTTCATTTCATTTTCAATCATCATATCACACACAATGTTCGTATCACAGTTATTAGAATTGTCTGTTGTTTAAACTTTCAAGTAATCCCACAGATCAGTAAATGCTGGAATATATTCTCATCAGGTGAATGAGCAAACTTTGTTGTTTTGAAAAACAGGAAACGCGGGGAGGGGGGGGGAAGCAAGGAAATAAGGGGTTATTATGTTCACACCTCTGGAAGAAAAAAAAATTTTGATTGAAATAAACTGGTTATAACGAGGACAACAAAACAGTGTAAAAGTTTCATGTGAACTTCGTATGACGCTTATTTTTTGTAAACTGTCTGCTATGGATTACAAGTTTCTTAGAACATACAGGTTTTCTTCATATAAGACAAATTTGTTCCGAATAAGGAATTGATTTTTGTCTGAAAATAGTTGAACTGCCTATCGGTTGAGTTTATTTATTCCTCCTATAAGAAAAAAACTGATCATATATTCGAGTTAAGTAAAATCATTATTAAGGAGTGAAAATATATTTCACGACTCGCTGAATTCAAAGTAGTAGTAGAGGTAGTGGTGGTGTTAGTAGTAGTAGTGTGGGTAGTAGTGTGAGTAGTAGTAGTAGTAGTAGTAGTAGTAGTAGTAGTAGTGTGAGTAGTAGTAGTAGTAGTAGTAGTAGTAGTGTGAGTAGTAGTAGTAGTAGTAGTAGTGTGAGTAGTAGTAGTAGTAGTGTTAGTAGTAGTAGTAGTAGTAGTGTGAGTAGTAGTAGTAGTAGTAGTAGTAGTAGTAGTAGTAGTAGTAGTAGTAGTAGTAGTAGTAGTAGTAGTAGTAGTAGTAGTAGTAGTAGTAGTAGTAGTAGTAGTAGTAGTAGTAGTAGTAGTGATTTATTCAATCGGAACTGAAGGCGATGATTCTCTTCTCATCATCATAATAATAGAGGAAATCAGCGTCATCTTTATCATTCGCCACATCACTTTCGTAACACCCTCGCAATCGTCTCATCTACTGTAATACAGCGTTACGTAACGCTCGCTATTTGTAACTGTTACCCCCGCATAAATTGATCGTTATCTGTATTTTTTGAAGACTATCTCTCTTCTTGTCGTAGTGACTGCAACTTATATATCGATATGGAAATACCTGAAACATAAGTGAATATGTAATTCAGTTTGGATGTTTGAGGAAATTGTTTCATTGATTTCAGGTTGGTATTCATGATAGACGGACATCAGTTGAAAAGCTGAAGGCACTAGGCATCTGTTTCTTCCTAGGTTAGGAATCCTGTACAGTGTGCACACATGTCTCTGTGAGGAATCGCACCCATAATCGCCAAGCCTGGCAGCATCTGTCAACTCTCAATATAGCTTCACAATGACATCAGCCAGTATTTGTCCACACGACTGGCTTGCTTGACATTGCGAATTCATAGAAGTATGAAATAGTAGACTTCAAAACCAATTAGTTTCCTCTATAAAATTTTACAAAACAATGAGAAATTATAATTTGTCTGAAATGTATTTGCGCAACATATTTCGAACAATTTGATTACACATATAAGTACTTGTTATAAATATTTATATGAAAAGTCTAGATTAATGTTGAAAATAATAATAGTACATCGGACTTGCTTTTCAGAGTTGAATTCAACAAACGAGGTTAAATGTGACAGGAAATTGTTCTAGAAAGCGCACAAAAGTGATTGAAACTTTCTAACAGCTTTGTACAAAAAACTGAAGAAGACATCTTTCTTTCGGACAAAGTGAAGATAAAGCTAAATTTAACAGAGATAACTCCTCAGAAGACGTAGGGGACGGTGACCTCCAATCTCTATGAACATGGACATATTAATGATCCGTCTACAGAAAACCTACATGAACTGGGCCTTGTTTGAGTTATCGTAGCTTTTCTATCTGGAGGTTTAAGAAGTCGTGACCAGTGGAGTCAACCAAGTCAAACATGAGGACAGTTACTCAACAACAACATTGGATGTAGGTCACACTACATCGTGAACTGACAGAAGTGGTAAATATGGACCGTTGGATTCTGACCCTGTGGCTCAATGGTAACGTGCTTGCCGCGGAACTTGAAGGTTCTCGGCTCGATCCCTGGTGGATGGGGTCAAGGGTGCGCACTACTGAGGAATCCCATACTGGGATGAAACAACTGTTCAGTGTCCCCAGGTTCCCAGTGTTCCTTAAACTGATGTCAGTCCATGATGAATTCCAACCTGATATCATAGCTTTTGTCCACCTCAATACAAACAGGCGTTAGTTAGGTGCTTATTCAATAGAATTCAGTGAATATGCACATATGGCACTATGACAGACGAGACAAGGAAACTGACTGAAACACTGTTGGGGAGCAACTATCCAACAACATTTATTACTCAGCACAAAGTAGTCAGAGCGTGTTCTTCACTTTGTCCTGAGGAGAGATGTCTCCATCAGTCTTCCATCCGAAGGTGACTGCCATAGTGCAATCCTTAAACAGAGACTTAACACTGATATTAGAAGGACTTACTATACAGCTATGGTCCTATTAATAGAAACTACCTAACCCGAATACTCTCCTAGACCCGTGATAATTTCACATACCACAGTATCTGCCAATTCAAATGTATGTTAAGTTACACATACACAGGGAGGATTCATAGATCCACGCATATGAGGGCCTCAGGACATGCTTAAAAGTGACCTCAAAAGCAGACTGAATCGCCTGAACCCATAAACTTTGGTAGCAAACGTCCAATTTCTTCCATTGAGAAACATATCGTTTAGACAGGCGACATGGTTGATGCTTCTACATCCTCTAGGGCTTAATATACGAGTAAAACATGGGCACCGTGGCAGACTGTAATTTCATTTTAGTTTGTGTATAAGAAATATAATACAGTGAAACAGTAGCGTTTGCTGGATAACGTTTCGGACACAAATTATTGTCCATATGCATATCACGTAACTCTACAACTTTCCTTTTATATAGTAATTAACCTGGTTACGGCTAGCACAGGAATCCAGAAAACCTTCTTCGGCATACTTCAGACTCATCAGCTGGATGTACCTACACCCCAGTGAGTGATGTTCCCCTGAGACTCGACACCCAGTACCCATCACTTCAAACACCAAAGCGTTATCTACTAAGCTACGGAGGAACGACAGCCACCTATTTTACAACAGGTATTAGTTATAACTATTTCTTGATATACTTGCAATTGTCCGTTGTTATACTGGATCGAATTGTTTAACCTCTGTTCACATATCGGCTCCTATGCAGATGCCTCGATATTGCCTGAATACTTATATATTTATACAGTCCTAATTTTCTCTCCTGTTCTGTCATGACAACGGTAGTAGAATTCTCCTCATATCTGGGACTGGTATGGAATCATTTCGATTCCATGTACTTGGTGTTGATTCGATAAAACAAAGATTCGGTTATCAATCTCTCCCTCCACCCAACTATGTTAGTTTTCGAATACTGTCACTCTATCCCACCTTACTAAAGGATTGTGTGCAACTATGTGCAGAGTTATAGTCGAGCTTTTTAAAAATTTCTTATCATATTCGGATCTAATAATCTTGATTTAGCTAAGTTTTTGTGAAGTGGAATAAAATCTGGTCAGCAGTCGGACCCTCGCAGCTCAGTTGGAAAAACACGGAGCCGGAAACCCGGTGGTCGGTGGTTCGAATTCGGCAGCGGACCGAATTCTCACTTCACCTTCAGTCATTATCCAGAATGAATACTAGTCTGCCAAACCACGGCAGAAAGTCAAATGATAATGTTTTGTGCTGTGTTATTCTAATCGATACTGGCCGACTACTTTGACTTATGTAACTGATCTCGCAATCATTACAAGTGATTTGGTAAACTTAATTATTTCTCCTAATTGGATCAGTAGGATTTGTTAACCTACATAGCTTGTTTCTAAGCGAGTTTGATGCTTAAATGACATTTTAATTCTATAATACTAGTGATGATAGTGACAGGATTGAGAGGGAATTCAAAGCCTCCTCGGTATTACCGTGCAAGGAAGACACCTCAGAAGAATTACGAAGAATTTTCAATAAGGCTAGGACTAAAATGGCATTTAAACCAACAAACTTGTTTAGAAACAAGCTTCATAGGTTAAAAGATCCTACTGATGCACTTCGGCAAAATAATTTGGTTTACCAAATCCATTGCAATGACTGCAAGGTCAAAGTAGTCGGCCAGTATCGATTAGAATAACACAGCACAAAACATTATCATTTTGACTTTCTGCCGTGGTTTGGCAGACTAGTATTCATTCTGGATAATGACTGAAGGTGAAGTGAGAATTCGGTCCGCTGCCGAATTCGAACCACCGACCACCGGGTTTCCGGCTCCGTGTTTTTCCAACTGAGCTGCGAGGGTCCGACTGCTGACCAGATTTTATTCCACTTCACAAAAACTTAGCTAAATCAAGATTATTAGATCCGAATATGATAAGAAATTTTTAAAAAAGCTCGACTATAACTCTGCACATAGTTGCACACAATCCTTTAGTAAGGTGGGATAGAGTGACAGTATTCGAAAACTAACATAGTTGGGTGGAGGGAGAGATTGATAACCGAATCTTTGTTTTATCGAATCAACACCAAGTACATGGAATCGAAATGATTCCATACCAGTCCCAGATATGAGGAGAATTCTACTACCGTTGTCATGACAGAACAGGAGAGAAAATTAGGACTGTATAAATATATAAGTATTCAGGCAATATCGAGGCATCTGCATAGGAGCCGATATGTGAACAGAGGTTAAACAATTCGATCCAGTATAACAACGGACAATTGCAAGTATATCAAGAAATAGTTATAACTAATACCTGTTGTAAAATAGGTGGCTGTCGTTCCTCCGTAGCTTAGTAGATAACGCTTTGGTGTTTGAAGTGATGGGTACTGGGTGTCGAGTCTCAGGGGAACATCACTCACTGGGGTGTAGGTACATCCAGCTGATGAGTCTGAAGTATGCCGAAGAAGGTTTTCTGGATTCCTGTGCTAGCCGTAACCAGGTTAATTACTATATAAAAGGAAAGTTGTAGAGTTACGTGATATGCATATGGACAATAATTTGTGTACGGTAAATAAATACTGTTTCACTGAGTGACAGTTCTAATACATAGACTGTAATGTGGGGGGGGGGGGTTGGATGCTTAAATTTGTCGAAGTCTTAGCTGTCAAAATGTTTAAGCCAACTTTGTATGCTATTTAAAATAATTTGTTGTCACATTAAGCCTCGCTTGGTGTATCCAACTATGAAAACCAAGTTGGATGTACTATTATTTTGACTGCATTGATTTTCATTGTTATTTTGGCTTTAATCCAATCTTAGTAATGATGGATAGTGGCTAGCAGTGGAATCGAAGATGCGTATTTCATCCTTCTAGGGACTCGTCAGCCGGATGTACTTGCCTCTCAGTGAGTGTTGTCCCCACTGAGGTATGAACTCGGGAGGGGATCACTTCAAACACCAGAGCGTTATCCACTATACCACCGAGCCACAACAGCCAGTTCTTATGAGACGGTTATAGTCTTCTCATTTGACCCCTCTTCATTTTCATATTCTTACCTGTTATCCCTCAATAAATTTTCTTATAAATTCGTATGATAAGTATATATATATATGATTGTTCGAAATGTGTTGTGCAGATACACTACGCGTTGCAGGCAAGTTACCTCTTTTTATTGTTTTATCGAAATAGTGGGTTGGGATTCTTCACTGAAACGTGGCTACATTATCCTAATGAGTCATAAACTGGGAAGAAACAGCTAGCCAATACTGCCAGGCTTTCAGTCTTTCACCAACTTTATGTAAATCAAATGATGAAAACTACTTTGGAAGGAATGTTGTTTGATGTAGGAACATTAATGGATATACTGAAATGCAATATTAGTCAACCATAGCCCTAAGTTTTACTCCTATATGAATAGCTATCCAAGTTTGTCACCAACCTGTATGATGATAATAATAATACACACAGTGATAAAGAATTTCACTGAACTAGCCTGCATATTTCTGTTAACTGACCAATAATAACCCAGCTGTACCTGCCAACCTCTACTACATGCAAATCTGAAAAGGAAAATGAAACACTTGGCAGATGGTATATTAGCTGGCTAGTTTACCCCTATATCAAGAAGTATATCAGTTGAATTTTTGACAAAGCTCCATACAAAAGTCACGAAAATTGGCATGAATGACAATCAAATACCAGATAGGTAAATTTGTAATGGATGACTGTGGTGCTGTCGTCTTCTATTGTTGTCTACAGTTGACTAATTAGTATTTCTAGCAGCAGTACACTAATCTCTTCATAACACATCTGTTTCCCTGATCAATGACTGGTAGATATTCTTCTTTCAATTTAGACAGTATTTCACCTTCCAACAGCGTCAAAAGTCTCTGAATCTTAAATTGTTCAGTAGACAAGGAATATTTATGTACAACAGACACATGAAAGCAATCCAAAGAAAGTATTATTATGTTTACACAATAAATCCAGCTGATGAGTCCTAAATAGGACGAAACGAGAAACGTCTAGATTCCTCTGCTAACTATAACCAAATAAAGTATTATTATATTTACAAGGTTATATGTATAGGTTGTTCAAATCTCAATTAGTATAGTGTATAATACAGATTTTGCGTTTGTTTATTTATAAATAATTGTTTATTGTTTATAATTTTTGGTGAATACTAGAATTCAAAGTGATTCGCTTAGATAATTGATAAAATAAATAAATAGGACAGAGAACTGGATTCAGTAAACACTATGAATACGTCAATAGTCTTGTCAACTATCATACATATATGACCTAAGAGGGCACATGTACATCTTTTTTTGCGATATTATTGTACTGGTTGTATAATTGAATATTACACGTTGGTAAAATGTAGTACACTAGATACAAATGTTCATTTATTGTCAGTTACACGTCTCTGTACAGTAACACATGTAAAAACGTAGTCTTAGAGAAAAAGTACAAATCTGTTTTATTTTTTCAGACAGACTGACATAATCAACGTAGAACCTCGTTCATAGGTGCATCAGCTGAAGTTACCACACTTCACAGTAGTATACAAAGAACAAGAGTGATGTCAAGGTAAACAAACTTTATGTGAGAGAATAAACAATCTGAAGACAGAGGTTGATGCTAATATTCAGGCTTTAGAGGATGTCAACGAATGAATAAATCTGCATCATTGTGAGTAATTTCCAGCCGTGTCACCAAGAGTCCTCAATCACTGATACTTATCGTCTCGCGGAACCTAACCAGAGGGTCTATATCTCCCTACAGGACTCAGACCAACAGAAAGAGACTTAAGCGACTGGTATCACGTCTTAGTCTGGTCACCCTGAACTTCCAGCTTCTAGTAGCGTGGCACGTCAAGGGGGGTAGTGGCTCACTTGGCATGTCCAAACCATCTCAGTCGACTAAGGTTCATGACCTCATCAGTCAGCTTCCGTGTCTTGCCTAGTACCCTTCACCTGACCTCAACATTGCTCCCACGATGATTCCACCAAGATAGGAGCAATGCCACAAAGACATCTATGATCGAAACCCCGTAATCACTTCATATCGTTACTGGTGTTACTGTGCTTTAAGGCAACTAGATAAAAGCTTACTTCTGCATTTGAAGTCTACATTCATCATCTGAAGGATCACTGAAAACCTAACAGTACTGGATAGATGTATAGGTCTAGTATGGGACACTTCACCTGTCAGATCAAATCCAGGACAGTTAGGTTTCATACTGAGTACATTACCATTCCTAATTCTACCTGCTTTTGATATACCACTTATTTTTAAATTTCTTCTCCAAATGTACACCTTTGTCTTCTTTGATATCAGTCTTCCTTATGCATTTTTGTTTGCCTACTACTGTGAAGTGTGGCAAATTGAACGGATGCGTTTCTGTGCAATGTTCTACTTTGATTCCCTCTTTGTTTGTCTGTCTGTCAACTGATCAACTTTAAGCTAAGTACTTAATTGAATTGACTGAGTGAAAATGACTGACAGATTAATACGAAACAGGAGGATGCTATTAACGTAATGAGACACTGGGAATGGATACGAATAGCGACTATTCTCGCTTAGTCCTGATACTTCACTGAGCAGGAAAAGTCAGAGCACGAAGACAGACCTGTGACTGCAGAGAAGACTGTCTACTTGATAAGAAAACATAATTTTATACAGTTTGCCTTAGAATATAAAGTCACAAAGTCAGAAGTTGGATACTTATTTTGATTGGTCAGTTGTAGGACAAAATTGTCCAATCAGGTTTTTTCTGCCCATAAAGTAACAAGAAACAAGGTTGAAAAATAGAATTTCCACCTTAAAATGTTGATGTTGACTTCTTATCATTAAATTATATTTGAATTCTCATAATGAATCAGTTTTAGTCACTTTCTAAGTAGTTTCACTGTTGATGATAACAACAATGATGACGTTGACAGCTTTATCATCCCCTAACCTCAACTGTGAGTACACTTTCATCTAAACAATATTTTCTTCTTGAGGTAAAAACCTCTAGGATGATAAAGTGTTTACAGTGAGTACTATGAGTGAAAAACTGAAAATATTTCGAAGAACACTAGGGAAAAATGGTTGCTGATGTATATTCGTTGATAAGAAACTTAAAAAAAATAAGTCTGTAACGCAGCTGTAACAGCTGTAACAGCATGGCATCAGAGATTGGCGTGTATTAGTTATGTTCTTCAAAATACTTATTTTTCAAAACAGCAACAGACCTGAAAGTTGGTAATCTGATTGTCTAATATTACAAGCAAACAAAACAAGACCAAGGTCATTTTCCATTGATTTATCATTGACATTTGCAGCACTCCCTTTGATTTGAATATTACACATGATTATGAGATGAATGTCACAAGCTGACTGCTAAAATCGATTTTTCACCTCCCTTCTATTAGAATAGTGGCCAGTGGACGTTCGCTTCTTCCTATTCATGACTGGTTAGCTGAATATACCTGCCTCCCAGTGGGTGGTGTTGCTACCACTAGGTCTCTAACTCAGGATCCATCGCTTCAAACCCGAGAGGATTACCCACTAGATCAATCAGTCACCATAGCCAATCACTGCATGACTGGTATAGTTTTTATGCTGTTATTAATCCTTACTTATTTACCAACTGAACTGGATTTGGATTGGAAAGAGGGAACTCTGCTGATGACCCAGCATGATAATAAACAGACACTTTTATATCCTGGATTCACGTGAAAACCTAGAAAAAGGCGGTAATTTAAGTGAAACTGGTACAGAGCCATTTCGTCACAGATTGTAACTCCCCAGCTATTCGTGGTCTTGTAAAAGGTCTAGCTCAAAATTATGAGGTGTTTTGGAGACCACATTACCTTCCACCCTTTGGATTCGAATCCACTAGTGCATATTATACATCTTCTGTCAATTTGTCATATAGCATGACTATATTCAAGTGTCACTGAAGAATATCTGCTGTTCACACCTACCACCTGGTTGCCCCCTAAAAGCTGGCCGTTTTCTTCTAGAAGCCTGAGGAAGTCGTCTCACAGTGAGAGGATGATTTGAAGTGAATTGGCTGATTTTAAAACACCTATTGACTTTTTCTTATTTCACGTATTGGTATATGACTAGGTGCATTCCCGCAGTGAGTCAATTACTTCATTCTATCTTTCATAATATATACAGTCAAAAGTCATCTATTTATCCACTAAACAAAAATATTATGTCATGTACAATTTACCATTTGATATAATAAATCAAATGGTGGATAAATAGATGACTTTTGATAATAATTATATATTCATCTGCAAGATGAATATATAAAGTGTGACTCATTTAATGGTATTTGTATGAATTTGAAAAAGCTACAAAAACATTTCTTATTTAACCCTGAGGTGAATCAGCTTAGCTAGGTCACACAAATATTAGCCGTAGGTAGACAGTGAACTTTCATTGAATTCATTAGGTCACATAGGATTAATTGTTGAGTTTGTTAAACGTCAATTAGGAATACATAATTCAGATTTCTGTCATTCATAAACAAACTATTAACAGATATAGTGAATGTTTAATTGCTGATTGTATTATTTCATTTTATTATTATTATTATTAGTCCCTTGGGTTCCTAGTGGAACATAGGGCTTCAGTAGCACGCCTCCAGTGACCTCTGTTCTCTGAGATCTTTTGAACCTGGTTCCACGACAGCCCAGAAGCTCTCATTTCCTCCTCGCATGACCTCCTCCATGTCACCCTCGGACGTCCAACTCGTCGCTTCCCATGGGGATTCCACTCGAGGGCCTGACGCGTGATGTCCTCAGTCGGCCTTCTCAGTGCATGGCCAATCCATCTCCACTTCCTCCTGCATATTTGTTGCGTGATAGGTTCTTGGTTGGTTCGTTCCCAGAGTTCCTTGTTGCTTATTTTTTCTGGCCATCTGATCTTCAGCAGCGAGCGTAAGCAGTTGTTGATGAATGTCTGTAGTTTATTGGAAATCCCTTTCGTGACGCGCCAAGTCTCTGAGCCATACAAGAGCACTGACTTGACGTTGGTGTTGAAAATCCGTATCTTGTTCCAGATGCTGAGTGCAGAAGATCTCCACACTGGTTTCAGGCTAATGAACGCCTGTCTTGCTTTTCCGATTCTGACTTTGACGTCCTCGTCCGTCCCGCCTGTAGTTGAAACAATGCTTCCTAGATAAGTGAAGGAGGTTACTTCCTTCAAGTTTCTCCCGTTGACGGTGATTGGAGTTTGTTGTTGTTGTTGTTGATGGTGGTGGTGCGGTATCTTCATCACTTCTGTCTTCTCTATATTCACCTGAAGTCCCGTCTTGGCTGCCTCTTCTGTCAACTTGTTAGTTTTTGCCTGCAGATCTTCAAGTTTATGTGACATTAGGCATAAGTCATCGGCGAAATCCAAGTCTTCTAGGTTCTTTTCCGTCGTCCAGTGTATCCCCCTCTTCTCGCTGCCTACTGTTTGCTGCATGATCCAGTCCACCACAATAAGGAATATCATGGGGGATAGTAGGCAACCTTGTTTCACTCCTGTCTTCACTTCAAAGGCATCACTGAGCTTCCCATTGTGGATTACTTGGCATGTGGCATCTTCATATAGTTGTTGAATGAGGCGGATAAAGGTTTGCGGTACTCCGTAGTATTGAAGCAGTTTCCAAATTACTTCTCGGTCGACGCTGTCAAAGGCCTTCTCAAAGTCGATGAAGTTGAGGTAGAGAGCTGATTGCCATTCTACGCTCTGTTCTATGATGATACGAAGTGTTGCAATTTGGTCAGCACATGATTTGTACTTCCTGAAGCCTGCCTGTTCCGGTCGCAGTTTTGAATCCAGTGCGTCTTTAAGCCTCTCCAGGATGATGCGGCTTAATATTTTACTTGGGGTGGACAGGAGAGTGATTCCGCGCCAGTTCTTGCAAGCACTGAGGTCTCCCTTCTTCGGCAGTTTGACAAGGTAACCCTTCTTCCAATCGTCCGGTACCTTCTCTTCCTTCCACACCTTCTGCAATAGTGGTGTGAGCATGTCCGCTGTTGTCTCTGCATCTGTTCTCAGTGCTTCTGGCGGTATCCCATCTGGTCCTGCTGCTTTCCCGCATTTCAGTAGCTTTATGGCGTTCAGGACTTCCATTTTCGTTGGGGGATTTATGTTCACTTGTAATTCAGCGGCTGCAGGTGGTATTTCTGGACGAAGTGCAGGTGGTGGTCGATTCAAGAGCTTCTTGAAGTGGTCGGCCCATCGTTTCCTCTGTTTCTCTTCTTTTGTAATTAAATTTCCTTCTTCATCTTTTATTGGTTTCATCTGTGTTGGTCTCTTCCCTGATAGCAACCTGGTTATTTGATACAATGTCGTCAGGTCTCTCTTACCTGCAGCCTGTTCTGCTTCACTTGCCAGTGTTTCGTAGAAGTGTCTTTTGTCTTTGCGTGCACTCTTCTTCACTTCTTTGTCCAGTGTTTTATACATTGTGCTCAGTTCCTCTTGTCGTTGAGCATCCTTGCACTGGTTTATCTTCTGCTTCACCATCCTCCTCTCCTCTATCAGCTTCCAGGTATCCGTCGAGATCCATTCCTTGTCTTCTTTCTTCTTCCTTCCTAATACTGTTGTGCAGGTTTCTTTCCACATAGCTTTCAAAGACTTCCAATGTTCTTCCACACAGGTTTCTTCAGGGATGTCCCTCGATGTCTCCCATTTTGTCTTGATGGCTGCCTTGAAGATCTCCTTTGTAGTTTCATCCTTCAGTTTCCTAGTGTTGTACTTGAATTGAGGTCTATCACCAGCTTCCTTGAAGGCTTTTAACTTGATTTGGAAGGTTCCTTGCACTAGATAGTGGTCTGAACCTACATCTGCTCCTCTTCTTGACCTTGTGTTAAGTAGACTGCGTCTCCATTTTCTTGAGATTGAGATAAAGTCGATTTGATTTTTAGTGTGTCCATCTGGTGAAGTCCATGTCGCTTTGTGGATATCCTTGTGCCTGAACACACTGCCTCCAATCACCAAATCGTTGAATGCACAGAATTCTGCAAACAATTCTCCATTCTCATTCATTTCACCTAGCGCCTCTCGACCCATGGTTAGTTCTCTTCCTGTGTTGTCACCTCCCAGTTTGGCATTCATGTCGCCCATTAGAATTTTGATATCGCCAACTGACGTCTTGTCCAGTGTTGATTGAAGTTGTCTGTAGAATTCCTCCTTTTTCTCTTGCTCTGCATTATTTGTAGGTGCATAACATTGTATGATTGTGACCTTCCTTCCTTTTGAGTTGAATCTTGCTGTCATGATCCTGGAGGAGATTGGTTCCCACTGCATGAGAGCCTTCGATGCTCTTGAGGACATCATGATAGCCACTCCCTCAGTGTGCTCGTGGTTGGCGTCTGGGTGACCGGAGTAGATTATTGATTCTCCAGTTGACAGTTTGGAGAGTCCACTCCCATTCCATCTGCTTTCGCAAATTCCAAGCACTTCTATGTTATACCTTCTCATCTCCTTTGCAATCTGGGCTGCCTTACTGGGTTCAAACATCGTACGGACATTCCATGTCCCCACGTTTACTTTCGCTTTCATCGAGAGAAGACACATCGGCCAATTGGCTTCCCGAAGGCTTTCACCAACTGGCGTCATTTCGCCTCTCCGATTCCAGCGGGGAATAAGTTTGTTTTCATTTTTTATATTTTGTTTGTGCTTTGAAGTTTCTTTAGCGGTTAGATTTGTTTTACGGGGTAGGGTTGCTAGCCCTATGCCCAACCTTCCCTCTTTACCCGGGCTTAGGACCGGCTAGTAACTAGTAAACTAGTTAACCAGGCGAGGTTATTATTTCATTTTATGTGCAGAATATTAGTTCTTTGGAAATCATCGATCGAATAAAATCAATATTTCCTAATTTAAAACAATATGCTACTGCTTAGAATTGTTTAAATGACTACACTGACAAAAGTTAGTCAGTTAATCTACTCGCTACTTGATGGACTGATACTTTAACCAGTCAGTCTACAAGAGATACCAATCTCAGAAGGAATGAGCTGTTATTCCAGTTTATCTCAGCTAGTATTTCTCCTTTTATCATCTACGACACACTAACAAGTGAAGCAGAATAGGCTGCAGGTAGGAGAGACCTGACAACATTATATCAAATAACCAGGTTACTATCATGGAGGGAGAGATCAACGCAGACGAAACTAATAAAGATGATGAAGGAAAGCTAGTTACCAAGGCGAAAGAAGAAACAAAGGAAATGATAGGGTGACCAAATCAAAAAAGCTGTTGAATCAACCATCAACTGCACTTCGTCCAGAAATACCACCAGCAGCCTAGTCAAGTGAACACAGGCACCCCGACGAAAGTCGAAGTTCTGAATGCCATAAAGTTACTGAAATCTGGGAAAGCATCAAGACCAGATGGAATTCCTCCAGAAGCATTGAAAACAGACGCAGAGACATCAGCAGTGCACATGCTCACACCACTAATGCAGAAGGAAGAGAGGAAGAAAAGGTATCTGGAGATTTAATTGGAAGAAGGGTTATCTCGTTAAAACACGAAACAAGGGTGACCTAAGTCTGTGCAACAACTGGCACGGAATCATTCTCCTGTACACCCAAAACAGGCAAAATATTAAGCCACATCATCCTGGAGAGACTGAAACATGCACTGGATTCAACATTACAACAGGAACAAGCTGGCTGGCTAACTGACTGACTGACTGACTGACTGACTGACTTCAGGAAGAACAAATCATGTGCCAATCAAATTGCAACGCAATGCTACGCATCATCATAGAACAGAGTATAGAATGCCAGTCAACTCAACTCTACCTTACCTCAACTTCATCGAATTTGAAAAGACCTTCAACAGCATCGATCGAGAATTAAGTTGGCAACTGCTCCAACACTACGGACTATCACAAACCTTTATCAATCTCATTCAACAGCTATATTTGCTATTTGATGCAACATGCCAAGTAATTCACAACACAATGGAGAGCTCAGTGATACCTTTGAAGTGAAGTGAAGTGAATTGAAGTGGAGACAGGAAGAATTAAGACAAGGCTGCCGCCTACTATCATAGACCATCTTCATGATTGTGGTGGACTGCACCATGCAGCAAACAGTGAGGAGCGAGAAGAGGGCGATACGCTGAACCGATGAGAGGACCCCACGAGAAGATTCGGATTTCGCCACAGATGACTTGTGTCTAATGTCTTGTCGCACAAACTCGAAGATCTACAGGCAAAATCCAACAAGTTGATAGAAGAGGCGGGACAGTGAAGCAAGACGGGACTTCAAGTCAATGTAGATAATAAAGGGGTGATGAAGATACCCAACCAACAACACCACCACCAACAACAAGCTCCAATCACCATGAAGGGAAGAAACTTGAGGGAACTAGCCTCTCTCACCTATCTAGACAGGCAGCATCATTTCAACTACAGGCGGTGGCACAGGCACAGACGAGGATATCAAAGTCAGGATTCGAAAAACAAGACAGGCGTTCATTAGTCTGAAACCGGTGTGGAGATATTCTGCACTGCACTCAGCATAAAGCATGAACAACATCCGGATTTTCAACACCAACATCAGTCAAGTCAGTCCTTGCCATGTGATGGTTGAGAGACTTGAGGCGTTATGAAAAGCATTTCCAACAAATCACAGATATTCATCAACAACTGCTTTTGTCTGGCTCATTACTGAAGCTCAGATGGCCAGAAAGAATAAGCAACAAGGAACTCTGACTGGCTGTTGACGAACCAACCGAGAACCTACCACTCAACAAATCTGCAGAAGGAAGTGGATGTGGATGTGAATTGGATTGGGATACACTGAGAAGGTTGATTGGGGACATCAGGCGCCAGGCCAGACTGTCGAGTGGAACCCGCATGAGAAACGACGAGTTGGGCGTCCGAGGGTAGGGTGACATGGAGGAGATGGTGTGAGGAAGAAATGAAAGCTTGTGGGCAGTCATGGTGTCAGGTCGGAAAGACTGCAGAGAACAGAGTGCACTGGAGACGTGCTACTGAAGCCGTATGTTCCACTAGAAACCCAAAGGAATAATAATTATATATATATATATATATATATATATATATATATATATATATATATATCCTTCAACAGATAATCTGTCAATACAAGGTCATCAAAAATTGCTTCTGGGATTATAGCAATAAACAAATAAATAAAATGTCCCAGGGATATTATGAGCATGATAAAATTAGAGATTGAATGTGCGTCTATTGAAAGCAGACGTCATGCAGGAACCGATGAATTCTGAAGACTTCAGCTATGTTCATATAGCAAATAGGCACTCCCTTCGAGACGTTCGTTTTTGACTGTGTAAAATGACTTTGAATGAAGATTCTGGTGGAGCAGAGTGACCAGATTTGACCAAAGAAGTTACTTTATGAATACTGGATTTAGGGGAGATAGACTGTCAGAGATACTCAAGAATCGATTGTGTAAAGCACTGAAGAAGATCTTTTCCACTCTGCTTCGGATTATTTTCTCCTGTCGACAACTGATTCCAAGGTATGTAAAGGATAAACTACCGCTTTATACCACTTCTATGTGCGGTTCCCAATCCACCTGCTCTTGAGGAGCTTGGTACGGAGATTTCAAAAACCGCATCACCGGACACTATCTTGCGTGGCTGTCTAAAGGAGAAGGCAAAACTATTAAAAACTCGATTCTTGAGAATCTGGTTAACTCTGATCACTCTGCTGAGACAGAAATTCCCTCAAATTCACTAACAAAGTCAAATCAAACATTTCGAAGGGAGTGCGGATTCATCACCTAAAAACAGCAGAAGCTGTGACAATTCAGCGGTTCAAGCTTAGTCTCTATATTCATTTTAATCATAATCGTCCGAAGACACTTTATTCTTTTATTACTGGTTCTGGGCTGGAGTCTCATCTAGTTGCGGGTAAATCCAGCTGCTGAAACCCAGATAGGACGAAATGTGCCTCCTTGGTCCCACTGTGAGCCACTAAGATGAATACAACGTCAGGAATACCGGTAGAATCGAAACACTTGCATAGGAGCTCATATTATCAACAACAGAGGTCGAGCAGTTCAAGATACTTACGCAACCCGAAATTTCTGGTTCAAAACCATCGCCTACTATGCCAGTTTTAATAGCTCTTTCACTTGATGGTATCGCCAATTGCGTCACTGAATTTCACTTTGACCCTGATGCCAATGAGACTTCCGATACTTGGTTCAGGCGTTATGAAGACTACTTCAAACTGGATTTTACTGACCAAGATGATTCCTGGAAGGTATGTCTCCTACTTCGAAAGCCCGCTCCACCTGATCTTCACCAATACTACAACGTGATTTCACCGTAAAACTCATGTGATCTCACTTTCGAGGTCACAGTCCAGACACTGAATGACATGTCTGCAGAATATCAACGACTAGGCAACCTGCAGCGTTATACTGGTTTAGCCCAATCAGAACTCCAGGGTGGTTCTGAAGTACATGCAGTTCGCCAGACATCTCATTCCTCTGCATCACCCTCTGGCCACACACACACACCGGCCTTATCTTGCCTGTCCATCGGCCCAGTAACTCATACGACCCTTGAAGACGCCCCCATCGCCTTGCTGGCATTTCGTCAAATGTCCACCTAGACAACATCGATGTCGGAACAGTAGTGCAGGGGTCATAAGGACGGTTTTTGCCGTCAACACACCCAACGACGTGCACAAAGGTCATCCTCCAGATATCACCTCAGACCTCATTCTCGAATAGTAGGTAAATCTCTTGCTTGATAGCTAATTTTCATGCTCATGCACCTACCGGCCGAAAGAATATCGAGAAGACTACTGATCCTCAAGTAAAAAAGGTGAAACTCCCTCTGCATCGGTAAGATAGATGGAAGAAAAAGACAGTGTGGCCCAGTCTGACCCCAAATAACATCCTTCCGAAGAGGGAGGTGATATGGGGGTGGAGACAAAAGACTAGTCTAGAGAGGAACCAATCAAAATGTGGTTTATGTAATCACATCTATAGTTAGACAGACAGACGATGAATCAACCAATCGATAGTACCGTTTTAAACGGCAAACTATCTATATATTAAATATATTTTCCTTAATTATTGCCTTCGATCTTTTGACCTCAATATACTTTTCTACACGTTCATCATGTCTTCTCCATTATTTTAGTAGGGTTGGGAATCAACTAGGAATTTGTTGAACGTTGGTGGCTGACACTCAATATCGGTGAATCGTTATCGGCCATAACACATAGTACTTTTCGAAATCATAACACAGATAAACTTCATTTTCTAGTTACACTATCTAAATTGAGTGCATATACTTCTATAAGGTGAATTACCTAAGAAAGGCGGATTCCTGGGTCTTGACTAGATAACTTCTATCAGTCAGGAACTTTGCTATTATCATTACACTTTTGTTGTCAACTGGTTGCAACATACGATGAAAAAACCATTGTGATGATGTCTAAACAATTACAATTAAATTTCTCTCAGCAACCAGGAAATCTGAATGCGTAAGTAGATATATGCCTAGTTTATTGTCTTTCATGAGATTTGAAAAAGAAACTAACAGGAATTACGCAAAAGAACAATCAAAAATCACTTGTTTAAATATATTATATGCGTAAACCTTCAAAGAAGTTGAATTTTTGAAGAATGAGTCAATCATTTTCTAATGTTTCATTCAACTTTTCAATATTCATAAGTGAAATAAATTGACTCATTTTGTCTTCATATTCCTTCAGTTAATTAAAGTTTGCGGTTGCGCTTAAGTTATCGATTATTATTATTATAATTGCTTTTATTTCTAGATAGATTTTTATTTTGCTAAAGATTAACATAATCGATTAATTGTTACTAAAATAGATTAATATAGCATGGAAAAATATTCGAATAGGTATGACATTAGTTCCACTCAAATGATAAATTGTAGATATTGACAAATAAAGATTAGACAAGAAGCGCAAAAAAAACTGACATGAAATCAATAGAAATAGTTTAATTTAATTTTAAAATTCAAGGGATATGAATCTAAAAACATACATACTACAGGCTTTAGTTGTTAAGTGAGTAAAAGGCATAGATGGAAAGTTTTGGCATAAACAGTTGATTAAGGAATACATCAAAGTATTATATGCAATAAACGGTAGGTCAATCTGAGCGCTTTATCGATCGATTTCTAAGGTCTATGAGAAAAAAAAACCTCCATTGTCGGGTAACTTAGCGTATTGGCCAAGTGGAAAATTTGACCTAGAGACCTAGCTACGGCTTAAGAAACACATTGGTTACCCTCTGATGACCAGTTCATATATGACTCAGAAGATGAGGTAAGAAACGTGTACTTAACATGACCAAATTTATAATGATTACTAACTGGTACATAAAAGTGAGCAGACATAAAATATTGATTCACAGAGAATTTGGCAATGCAGAACTATCCAGTTAAAAAGCTGTAAAAATCTCTTTCAGCGTGCAAAATGACAGCTAGTTGAAGCAAGTTACTGAGCGCTTGAACTGAAATTTAACGACTACTCTTTAATTTGTACTGGGTGATGACTGAAGGTGCTATGAAAATCTGGACCGCGGCCGGATTCGAACCAGAGACCACTGGGTTACCGGTCCGGTGCTCTATCAATATTTGATTGACTAATCCGAGGTAAATGTCATCATATGCAACACACACACACACAAACTAGCCGTCTCTCTCGCTAGTCAAACCTATTCCATAAACATGAGAAAAAACTCATTTCTTTTCATCAAGTAAGCTGAACTACACGCTGAGTCTTTGACGTGAAAACTATCAGCTTTTAGGCCAACTTGGCCACAACAGATTAAAGTTTATTTTATCACCCTTCAACGCATAAATTGACAAAATGGCTAGCCCAAATGCTAAGTACGTTTGCAATAAAGGATACTTTTGAACTTATTGACTGCATAAGTGACGTTAATGTCAAAGATAGTACAGTGTATTCTTTTGATGTCAACTCTTTATTCACCAACGCACCTTTAACCAAGACTGTTGATATTCTTTGTGATTATGTATTCTTGAGTATTCCTTTATTCTAAGTTCTTTTTTCATCATGGACTGACCTCAGTTAAAGGAACATTGGAAACCTGGGAGCACTGGACAGCGGTTTCGTCCTAGAATGGGACTCTTCAGCTGTGCGTACCCACGGCCCCGTCGGGGATCGAACCCGCGACCTTTAGGTTCAGTAGCCAGTACGTTACCACTCAGCCACTGGGTAGGGACCCAATGGTCCATATTCTTACTCCTGTGAGCTCGCGACATAATGCCATCATCATCCAATGTTGTCGTTGAGTATCTGTCCTCACTACCATCCGATCCACTGACTCAATGATAACGTGGTGGCCATGAAACCCGAAGGTTCCGGGTTCGACCCCTGACGGGGTCGTGGGCGCGCACTGCTGAAGAGTCCCATACTAGGAAGAAAAGGCTGTTCGGTTCTCCCGGGTCTCCAATGTTCCTGCAAATGGTGTCAGTCCATGATGAAAAACGAACTAAAAATATCTTCAAATCCCCACAAACTCCCCAAATTCAATATTCCTTTATTCCCCATCCCTTCAAAATGTTCGAAACAGCTATTACTACTACGCACTGATAAGATTCACTTCACTTTCGAAGGTCCTTTAGAAGCATTGTTAACTGATGTCTATATGTCACATGCAGAACTTTTGGCCGAAATTTTAATCAAAAAAGTCCCTCTGTACAGGTGATACGCTGATGATATCTTAGTTGTATGTAGTAAACATGAAGATACGAAAAGTCTTCTACATAGACTTTCTTGATATATTATTAACTAGAAGCGAAGACAAATTGATAAAAAGATCAGTGTATAGAAAAACTACGTGGATCGTGCGGTATCTAAATTTTCCTTATTTCTGTCCAATATAATACAAACAAGGTTCGAAAGAAGAAACCAAATTCTTAGCAGAGACAATTATAGAAAACATATATCCTCTGAAATTCATCAGTCGTTATAAAAATGTTTCAACGGTATCAGTTAGTCAGTATTTTGTCCCGAAGACGGGTGTTTACAACACGATACCGTGGAAGGGAGAAGCGAACAGCACCATCTGAAGACGAAGGCTTATTCCGGTTATTAAAAAGACATTTCATGCAGCCAAGCTCGACATTACAGAGAAAAAGAAACCTACGCTTCAAAATAAACCCCAACATCACTCAGATGATTACGTCATACCCTGCTGTGTATACCAAGAGTGGCGCGGCATATGCCTAAATGGTTAGAAAACCAATTACATTCAAATAATCCGATAAATACAGGGAGGAGACAGACGTCATTGTCCATAGGTAAATACATTATAGAAACAGGTCACTGAATCAACGCTGAAACAGCCTTTAGACCATTGTATAAGAGCCATCAAGACAGTATACTTAGGATCACTGAAGCTTTAGTTTTATGTTTATTCTTACCTAAAGTGTGATCAGATTGTTCGAAATGTATTGCACGAATACATCACATTCAGATAACCTTCGTCTTCTAGTCACACTACGCAGAATCATTGAAGGGATTAATTGTTTCACTTAACCTTAGAATCCTAGCTATCACGTGATTCTTAACATGAGACGGGTAACAATAAACGGGGAAATCAATCTGTATAAGCGTCATCTTTGTATGTTGAGGTAAAGATAAAGTTTTCCGTGAAATAATTTATTGTAATAATAATGAATAGAAATATAAGAATGAATAACTGAAACCCATCAATTTATACAGATAATTAACCAAAAGAAAATTCACTTATCAACTGAATTACCAGTTACATAACCAAGTCTACATCAATATTTTTTTTCAAATAAAATAATAATTTTTCATTTTAAATGAACTGAATTTTTAGAAGGTATTCAATTGACAAATTTGGATGTGTTTTTCTTTAGGATACTAAGACACAAAGACATACAATAATAAATTTGATCAGTATTCAGAAAGAGAGAGAGAGAGATAAAACGATAAAATGTACGAAACCTCATCAACTCTTAGAATATGATTAACTCGCAGCAGGGGAACGATAATAAACGGTATATTACAATGATGTAAGACATACTCACTGACAGAACCCAGAAATGTCCGTCGTAATGCTCCAAGACCACGATTACCAATCAGTATAACATCAACAGATCGTTCTTTAGCTGCACTGACTATCAATTCACCAGGTTTCGTTCCAATCTGCATGATATACTCCAATTTAATATTACTATTCTGTAAATCTTTATACAAATGTTCACCAAGTATTTTACCCAGTTCTGCATAATTTTTAATATTTCTATCCAAATTAGTTGTAAACTCATGATGAGTCTCGTGTACATCAGATAAAATAGACTTGGAGTAGTGTGGTTCAACTGCATGAAAGAAATAGGCCAAATCATCCGGACGACTAAATTCTTTTAAGTACCAATTTACTGCACGTTTACTGTGTTCACTACCATCAATTGGTAGTAGGACTCGTCGAGAATATTCAGTAGTCATGTTGTAGAAAAAGCAAATCAAATTGACTAAAACAACTTCCACTATGAGAGCAACACTACAAATAAAGGTAAATGGTTATACAGACAGATTCGGTGTACTTTATATTCATTTATGATGTCCATGTTTCTCAGCTACGATTGGTCAACGCATCCACCAATGAAATTTGACTAATTCCAATCCCAACTGTAACATTTGTTTTGTTGGCTTTTTCAAATCCATAATAAGTACTGATTTCCTGAATGTAAAAACTGCCAACCTTCTAAGTGATTTACTCCTCAATATTAAATACAGTTGCTCTATTAAGCAATTCATGATATAAAATTTATTCATCTAATAAACTAGCCAAATTGTTTGGATTGGATGAAATCAGTAAATGAAATAAAACAACTTAAATCGAAGTTGATTATTGAGACCAGATTTAGTGAAACTAGTCAAGGGGCGAGTGATAAGCCTATAATCTGACTGATCGCTTTAATGGAGTGATCTATGCAAATGCAGCTATCCACGTTTTTCAATATAAAAGTTGAAAAATATTCAGATCTTTAACCCCGTTATCTTTTTTACTACTTTGATAAACATATAATAATGTTAGCTGGTTGAAGGTTATCGGTAGGATTCTTCACTTCATCTAGGTTTCGTGCCTATCAGATCATATTGACAGAGCCTACCAGCAGCCTCGAGATAACTTATGCCACCTTACAGGGTAGAACACTAAATCATATAGTACTAGCTAGCTATTCAGGCCACGGTTCGCCTTCTATAGGACTGTATCACATGTACTGATTAGTCATTTGACAGTAAAGAACTTAGTATTACCTAGTCCAGTGTCGTTGAGTCCCCTAACTGGCTAATGAAATTAAAAAATATGACAATGTTTAATGAAATCTACACTAGTTGTTACACCCTGAAAGGATTATCAAGCTTTTTTCCTGAGCAGGTATCACTTGAATGGTCAAACTTATCATGTTCTTTTTCTTTTATTAGTCGGTAAGGACACTTCAAAATAAACATTCACTTGAGAAAATGAAAACAAACTTTGAGAAAATAAATATTCCAAGTAAGCTAGATTATTTCTCAAAATTTCATCCTCAAATGCACTTTTTCGTTCACATTTAGCCTGTAGGAAGTTTCAGTTGTTCAAAGTCTTCCAAATATTCTCTCGCATCAAAGGAGGCAGATCAGTTTTCGAAGCGTAAAGATGAAAGCCTCCTTAGAGTTTCAGTCTAGTCACCATCCAGTATTCGAAGAACTATTTGACATTCTTCAGAATCTCCTTTTGGCACTTGTCAACTTATATCACCTTTAGTGCTGAAGAAGTATCCGACTACCTACCAAATGACAGGTATGCTGCGTTGCAGTACGTTATGTCCTGTTATAAGATTATGAAATATGGCTGTTAAAAGTAGATGACATGAAGTGGTTACAAGTATTTCATCACAAGTGTCTTCGTAGCTTTTCTCTCGTCTGGTGGAATTACTATGTTAGAAATGTAAAGAGTTCTAGGCAAACCGATTGATAGGGTTGTGAACCTTTAGTGACTGAGGTGGCTTGGACATGTGCTGCGCTTGTCGAGCCATCGCCTACCAAGACATACGATGTTAGGGGAAGCTGGATTTTGTCGGAAGAGGGTTCAGAGTGGTCAGAACAAGACGTCCAACCAGTCGATGAAGTCTCTTACTTTTGGTATGAGTCATGCGGGGTGATATAGACTGCGTGACTTAGGGTCATATATGATACACGTTGCTTGACTGTCGATTAACAATGACTGACTGACTGACAAACTTGTTATTTCGACGCATACTGTCTTATTGAAGTTTTAAATACAACTTATTAATAGTATGATAGTGAGCATTCATTGAGACACACAGATTGGTTCAAATTTGCTTTGAAAAGTTAAAAATTCGGCTCTATGCCATAAGTATTTAGGTTATCTACCATACTTCTGATTTGGTTGTTCTGAATGAACAATCACCGTCAACAGAAGGAATCTAAAGGAAGTTGTCTCTCTCACCACCTGCCTAGGCAGCATCGTTTCAACTACAGGCGGCACAGGCGCAGATGAGGATGTCAAAGGCAGGATCGGGATACACCAAGACAGATCTCCATTAATATGAAGTCAGTGTGGAGATCTACTGCACTGCAGTGCATTGCACTCAGCATAAAGCGTGAACAAGATTCAGGTTTTCAACATTAATGTCAGTCAAGTAACTCAGTGATTCTATATGGTTCATTCAGAGACTTGGCGTGTTACGAAAGGTATTTCCAACAAAGTGAAGACATACATCATCAACAGCTACCATTTACGCTCACTGGATACTGACACTAGAGATCAGATGGTGAGAATAACAAGAATAAACAAGAAGGAATTGTCTGGCTGGCTGGTTGGCAACGAACCAGCAATCTAAGAACCTATCGACCAACAAATATGTAGAAGAAAGTGGAGATGGATTGGATTGTACATACACTGAAAAGAAGACCGTTTGAGGACATCACTCGCGATGTCAGACTCTCAAGTGGAAGCTGCATGGAAAACGATGAGTTTGGCGTCCCGGTTGAAGGTGATATGGAGGAGATGGTGTGGGGAAGAAATGAAAGTTTCTGGGCATTGGTGGATCGAGGTTGAAAAGACTAGAGAGAAGAGAGTGAAACGGCGACGTGCTACTGAAGCCGTATATTCCACTAGAAATCCAAGGGACAAACAATAATAATAATAGACGAACTCTGAAACCGATCATTGCTTGGGGACTTGTTCCAGCAGTACAGGTGTTGAAAGAATACAGCTGCCATACCGAAAAATGGATGTAAACACTGTTTGTATTAGGGAAATGCAGAATTGCCAGTAGAGTGCTATCATACAAGATGGTTAAATTTCTCCGCGGGGGAGGCAATCCTACTTTCACAGTTTTTCTTTCAGTTTCTCTCCAGAAGAGAACACTATATCACTAGCTGATGTTGGCAGTTGGATAGTCACATGGAATAGCACGTTAGATTGAAGTAATGACAAGAAAAATAGCATAGCAACACTAAACAGGGTCATTTTCAGGGCAAAACAATTCCGAGGACAATTTATTCGATGCTTTCGTAGGTTAAACTACTAATATGCCCAACAAAGTTTCAACAAATAAGTTATGTAGGTTATTTGACGCTCAGGTGGTATATTAAAATCACCACTGGTTTATCTTTACATACTAGTAAACTGGTTAGTACTAAACTTCTGAAAATATTCTTATGCTTGTACAGTTGTAATTCACGATCTGAACTGGTAGCGTATATAACACTGGGATTATGGTATGTATCCGACTGACTTGTATGACTTTGCTTATACAAGTTGTGGTCAGGATCAACTGAGAATATGTACACCTAATCCCTGTCGAAAACAATGAGATATGCACTACCACTAAAAATATACACATTCTATGATAGTATACATAAAATATTTCGTATTGTTTAGGATTTGCTATGACGATTTAAAGCTACAACGGAAACAGCGTGATGCCCTTGAACTCTGTTCAATGAAACAGGCATTTTATTACTTCTCATATCTTTTCAGGGTCTAAGTATGTATAAAAACTAATTGATTTTTGGTAGAAAAGAATGTGAAAAACAGCATAGAAAGCAAAGGTGAAGAATCTATCTCTGCTGACATTAAAAACTGGTGAAAAAAGATAAGTGCTGTATTAATTAGATCCATCCGAGGTTGCTGCATACGTGTCTAGTTGAAGCGACTGAGGAGCAGATAGCTAATGACTTCTTTATGTTTTTTTTCGATGGTATTTATTTCAGGTGAAGCAACTTTGTATTCGTACAAAAGTTTACACAACCTATTGAAGTTGCTACTAATATTGTCTATTAAAACAGACACGTTGATATTTCTTAAATTCACCTAGATAGTAACCATCATGAGACTATTTTAGTTCGAGAGTAATTAAACCCGCAAAGCAGCAGGACAAGAAGGAATTCCTTCAGAAGCATTGAAAACAGACGCAGAGACATCAGCAGTGCACATGCTCACACCACTAATGCAGAAGGAAGGAAGGAAGGAAGAAAAGGTATCTGAGGTTTTTTTGGAAGAAGTGTTATCTCGTTAAAACACGAAACAAGGGTGACCTAAGTCTTTACAAGAACTGGCACGGAATCATTCTCCTGTACACCCAAAGCAAGCAAAATATTAAGCCACATCATCGTGGAGAGATTGAAACATACGCTGGATTCAACATTACAACAGGAACAAGCTGGCTGGCTAACTGACTGACTGACTGACTGACTTCAGGAAGAACAAATCATGTGCCAATCAAATTGCAACGCAATGCTACGCATCATCATAGAACAGAGTATAGAATGCCAGTCAACTCAACTCTACCTTACCTCAACTTCATCGAATTTGAAAAGACCTTCAACAGCATCGATCGAGAATTAAGTTGGCAACTGCTCCAACACTACGGACTATCACAAACCTTTATCAATCTCATTCAACAGCTATATTTGCTATTTGATGCAACATGCCAAGTAATTCACAACACAATGGAGAGCTCAGTGATACCTTTGAAGTGAAGTGAAGTGAATTGAAGTGGAGACAGGAAGAATTAAGACGAGGCTGCCGCCTACTATCATAAACCATCTTCATGATTGTGGTGGACTGCACTATGCAGCAAACAGTGAGGAGTGACAAGATGGCCATTCACTGACTACAATGATGAAAAGACCTCATGAGAAGATTTCGATTTCGTCACCGACGATGATGATTTATATCTAATGTCTTGTCGCACAAACTCGAAGATCTACATAAAGGCGAAGACTAACAAATTGAGAGAAGCGGTGAGGCAGCTAAGGAAGACGGGACTTCAAGTAAATGTAGAAAAGACAGAGGGGATGAAGATACTCAATCAACAGCAGCATCAACGACAAGCAATAATGACCATGAAGGGGAGAAACTTGAGGGAACTAGCCTCTCTCACCTATCTAGGCAGACAGCACTGTTTCAATTACAGGCGACGGCATCAAAACAAGATTTACAACACATTCATAACAACTTCTGTCTGGATATTTTTATGCTTCGAGGGTAACCGAAAATTGTTTGAAGTATGGGAGACAATTAACTCCCTCGTAAACAGGAAATTGCATTTAGCTGTAATTAGACAGCTCCAAGAGTGAAATCCAGCAGAAAGGAGACTGTTTGATGGACTACTTACTGAACTTTCAACAGCTTGATAGAGACATTGAATGTTGACAAACACCGAAATTCATGCTACATAGTGATTCCTAGACAGCTATGTCATGCCACATAGCTTAGGGGATGAATTACAAACCTGATCCATATGGAAATCGATCATCAATGACGCAACTCGACAGTTTGACAGTCAGTCACCAGTCTTCAGAGCTCGCATAAGCTGAAGAGATTACGATTCAGGTTTCAAAGACTCTGTTACTCTGTCTGAAATGTCTGAAAGCAGCGAAGTGAAATGGACACAATTAACTTCCCCTTGTCTATGAAAAACAGACACTTGATTATAAAGTAATACTTGGGATCACTATTTGTAAAGTGGGTCTTTTGTTACCATTGGCTAACACTTGACCAGTTTTATACAAATTAATTTGTAATAGTGGCCAAATAATCAGCACCTTACCTACTTGTAAGTACTGATAACAAAAGACAAGTTGGATAACATTTAATATGGTAAAAAGTTATCAGACAAATAGTTTATTTCTTAGTCACAGATTAGGGGAAGAATATTAACCTATTTGTCTACCGACAAGAACAAACAAGACGCAAAAATGGTGAATATGGATGTTTATACACTAAAATGAACTTGAAGAAGTAAAATCACTCGTCGATGACTTAAATTATTTATTCTTTAGATATTATTTACATATATTTTAAACGTTTATTTATTTTAAGCCTAGCATTACTTTGGTGCCAAGAAGGTGGACTATGAGCCCTATACTAGAACGAAATAACTGTTCAATGCTCTCTGATTTCGAATGTTTCTCCAGTTCTAGATGCGTGCAGACCTAGAGATTTTGAACAAAACTATCAGTAAATACTTCAGTGATGGATAGGGTGAAGATGAAAGTGAGTTTAACTAGCCTGATAATATTGATCATTTTACAGTTATGGATGAAGATGATAGTAACCCCTCTATTACCCATCCAGAGACAATAAATGGTAAGAGCATTGGATCATTTCATGTTGATGAAAACCATGAAGTACTTGACGACAGTTTGCAACGTGAAAGCATGTTTGGTGTAATCTAACCTTTTTAGGACCAAACCCCATACTATGTGTTCAAGGAGTACCAGTGCCAGCCTGAATATCAAAGTCAACAATTACACATATCCACGGAGGTTTAACACTTCTGCACACACATCAAACGAGGTTTCTTTGCATGACATCAGACCATCAGAAGCAATTCATGGGGGTAGTATACTTTGATGTTAACTATAGCCATTTGTCGCATAGTGGCGTATCTTATCATTCAGACTAATTGCATGTAGATTACTCTGGCTGGCATTTACAAAACTGGGCTTGTTGGCAAACGGAACCAGAAGTGTATGACAGCATTCCCTGCTCAAAAAAGGCTAAGCGAATTCGGTTCGTTGGTGTGATCTTCAAACATTATTACAAAATCAATGCCATACAACTCTGGGACTCGATATCTGAAGCTATGGGAAATGTGTTTTCTAAGGGGGAAGAAAAAGATTCATCAAATACTCTTGTTCAAATGATGGGCAAATCATTCTCCTCATTACCAGTCCTTATGGATTCAATTCAGTTACTTCAGAATACGCCATAACATAGATTCAACAGAAGGGTATCATAGGATAATTTGTCACGCTCCAACGAAACGTCACCGATCAGTCAAAAGAAGCCATTGTACAGTTCATCTGCATTTCAAGAGGGAGGTGTTATAGTGTGCACAAAGATTGGACGAAATCTTCGTAAGCAGCTGTTTGTGCCTGAAGCCTTTTTCAACCAATCGCTTTGCTCCGAAGTTCCGGAAAAAACATGTGAATCAACTTGTAACTATCAGGTTGGTTGAGGAGACGGAAAACTAATAGGACATTTAAATCTAGAAATCTAGCCTAGGCCAGTGTAAATGTATGTAAATCATTGTGTTTTGTACATATTTGTGAACGTTTCAATACACCTTCTGTTACATTACCTCGTTTAACATTACGGAGAAGCTGAGAGATCATTGAGGGTGGAATCTGATACCTATTGTCCAAGTGCCCACTTATATATAACAGGCTATCTCAAGAATATAAAAAAAGGGCAAAGGGGTTATAAAATATCCCAACCTGATATCAATAAATCCCGAGGGACCTTCAAACTGAATTCGATTTTATGTCAAAATCACTAGTCTGAAAAAAACCAGTTACACACACTGTCGCTTTATTGACTATTGAAAAAGTGTATTATTTCATACTAGAATTAAAATAAGCTCTACAATGAGTGTTCAAGAGATGATATATGTAGTTTCTTAACTAGCGGAACATACTAATACTGAACGACGTAGGTAACTGATCTGCAAATTTCGCCAGCCAGATCAGAGATATCTACACACCGGACGGCCTTTTCGTCCCTTTTAGGGGCGAACTCACCAGCAGCTGGTAGATGCAAATTAGTTCGGACCACCTGAACCTGGCTAGCTGATTTACATTGACCGGTATACCTAAAGTAGGATTATCAGTTTACTAATAGTGTACAAATTGCATGTAGTAGTAGTGTGAGTAGTAGTAGTAGTAGTATATTTCACTAGTTCTTGAGTGATCTTAGTTGAGTTGTTTCTACAAGAAACCTATTGGCACCACATTTTAGAAGTTGAGGAACGTGGACCGTAGAGTTTGTAAATCATTTTTGCAAACTAATCCTTGTACTTTAGGCTTTACCGATTGCTTCATTGCATATCTACGCATATAAAAGTTGTGGAATAAGTATGATTTTCTACAGTTTTACGGACTGAAATTTTGAATAGTCTTTTCGCATTCCTAATTGATTTAGTTTTACATGTTATTCAGCTTCTCACAGGTTTCCGATGTTGAAAGCTCCAATATGAAGTTATTAACAACATTCTGAGAAACCAAAAAAATGCTGTTTTTGTGGATGCCAGACATTGAAGCAACTGTCACGAGTATAGTGTTGATAATAAAGCTAGAAAAAGCGGTAAGGAAGAAGGTTCATGATGTTCAGATAGATATTATATATCATTGAAGTGTGTGGGTGGAAAAATCGATGTCTACCTAAGCACCACGAAATAATATATTGATTATTGAGATGAATGTGGACTTTAATTTTGAGGTAGTATTCATTACGGACTGATATAGCTTGGAAAACCATTTAAATGGAACCCAGTGGTTGAATGGTTAACGCTTTCGCCGTGAGATCTGAAAGTCCTGAGTTTGGTCTGCAGCCTGGCCGTGGGTGAGTACTGCCAAGGAGTCCCGTATTGGGACGATTTCAGTGGGTTCTCATCTGATGTCAGTCATTGATGAATACTGCCTCAATATGTTGATTAGTTTTGTGCGCCCTCACAGCCGAAGAGACATCTAATTGACGTTGTTTAAACTTGAACTTTATAGAGAGTTCCTATAGCCTACCTACTAAATTACCTACCTTTCTGTTTGAAGCCATAGAACAATGTAGAATGCTTAATTTTAGGTTCAGCTTTTATAACTTCATCTTCACAAATTATGGATGCAGGTATATCAAGATGCTTTCTGCAAACCGACATGCCCATGTCACATCCCTTTACCTCATGAAAGGGTCTTAAGAGGCAATCATCCTTGCAAGCATAGATAGTTAGTTCAGTAAGACGGGAATTCGACACACTACTGATGACCGAACCTCCTTATTATTGCAGTTATCCAAAGTGCTATCTAGACGTTATATGAATGAGTGGTGAGTCGTTGTCCTTTGATAACCACCATCAACACACTAACTACACAAACATGTCTTCACATTCTCATCCAAGAGACAGACATACTACATCTGTCAAGACTCCAAATAGTTGACCTGCTTGTTGAAAGAAGAATGCCAACCAACTAACAGCTCTAACTCTGAGCACTTTGTTCTTATCCAGCTATCCAGTAACTGTAGACAGTCCATTCACTATGACACCAAATGATCTTAAGAAACTCTTTCTTTTGCATCTCTACCAGTCATAAACAAATGCTTGAGCATTATGTAAGAAAAGTTTGATTTATTCCATTTTTGTTCAACTTGTTCTAGAATAAATTTTCCGTGTGATCTTTATTACTCTCTTTGGCATTTGGCATTATTTCTGTTCACATAAGCCTTAAGTATCACCCAAAAAAACCGTAGCTGAGTTGAATTTACCATTTTCTATTTGCATACTTGTCAGATTATGCAAATTACTTCAGAAAACGCGCTTAACCAAAGTAACAGTGATACATTCTGTTGACACAAATAAGCCATAAAAAACCCGGGTATCGCAATACACTTGGTGACACATAACCGCACAACAGGAATGAACAAAGTACTTCAGTAGAGAGCGAGATTGACTATGGAATCTGTGTTCATTAGATCGACACCGAACACATGTGAGTAATAATTTGTGCTCGGAACGTCATCATCCAGTGAATAATACTGTATCACTGTGTTCTCTATATCGAACAAGCAAATCCAATGTGGGAATTTTCGTGAGCCACTTATGTGTAGAATAAACAGGCGAATAAATTTACTAAAATCCGACGGCTATTATTACCATAACTATTGTGGTGGGCGTTGCTGATCAGAATGGATAAAAGTATTACATGTTAAGAGTGTGGCAGATATCATAGAGAATTATCAGTATTGGGTAAGGATTCTGCTAAGAGAAACCCAAGAGACAACGCCAGAGTATTAAACGAAAATCAAGAAAAGCAGAAGAGGAAATGAAGCACATTACGCAAATGATTTTCTTAGTGCAATGTGTACCATATACGATGACACCCACCAGCTGCTCGAACTACTTGAAGTCCTTGAGGAAGACCTTGATGTCTCCATCCTGGAACATTGCATGTCAAGGAATACTGATTACGTCCAGAAGCAGCGACACCAATTGAAGGAAACTAGAAGACAGAGACGAAGAAAGGAATGTGGGTGTCCAGGATCCAACAGCAAAGGTTGTGGTACTTGGCACGTTGCTGAGGGGTAGAGCAAAAGCAGCATATGACAGCGTGGAACATGGGGATGAGAAGGAGACTTGGCAGAGAATGGTTGAACGCCTAGAGGTGGAGTTTGACACCCCAGCGGACAGGGAGCTGGCGATGCAGCAGTTCCGGAGCACAAAACTTAGAATAGACGAAGATCTGCTGGTATTGGCTGTGAAGTTAGCTAAACTATTTCGACGAGTACTTCTACTTTGGATGAGGACTCCCAGGAGCAGTTGCTGACTGGGCAGTTCACCGTAAATATCCCGAATGTCATCACCCAGTATTTACGACTAGTGAATGGAGTCAACCCATGAATATTAGTGAGATGGCCAAGGTCGCCAGACAGCTAATGGGTACTGAAGTAGCTGCAGTGGAGCCACCAGAGGTAAATAGCTGGAGGAAATAAATCGTTAACCCTCAGGAGGAGGTGGCTGCACTTCAGATGAATATCAACAGATAGAGATGAAGGATGGAATGTTTTGTTAACATCTGGTGCATTATTGGTTAAATATGGTACACCTTGCACTAAGGCAGTCATTTGCCTAATATGCTTCATTTCCTCTTCTGCTTCTATCTCTTGCGTTTCTCTTGGCAGAATCCTTACCCATTACTGGTAACTGCCTGTGATTTCTGCCGCTCTCTCAATATATATCACTACTACTACTACTACTACTACTACTACTACTACTACTACTACTACTACTACTACTACTACTACTACTACTACTACTACTACTACTACTACTACTACTACTACTACTACTACTACTACTACTACTACTACTACTACTAACACTACTACTACTACTACTCACACTACTACTACTACTACTACTCACACTACTACTACTACTTTCCATTCTGATCAGTAACACACATTACACTATTACTGCACATGAACAGTATGATACCTATTTTCACTCAGTGTGTATTCACTACTAGCTTGTTGGATGTAGGATATCTGGCGTAGTTAAAGATGGTTCTCCTCAAAGGGAAAATACAGGTGCCATAACAACAACTGATACCCGTTGACCAAGAGGTGGCTGGCTGTCATGCTCCTGTGGCCTAATGGATATCGTCTTGTCATTTGAAGTGATGGGTACCTCTGTCCGAGTCTCAGTGGAAACAACGTCACTCAGTGGGGTACACGTACATTCAGCTAGAGACTCCCAAATAGGACCGGCAATTGTTCTGTTAGTCACCACCATGAATATAACATAATTCTCCCTAGTATTTGACACCAAATATATAACAACTAGAGAACGTAATGTACACGATTGTGTTGCCATAATTACTACAATACTTACACTCTACTCGAAAAAATGAATTAATTTAATGAAGAGGATTTTTTTTCGACAAATCATTTTCAGTTAAGTATAGTGACAATTTTAATGGCAGATAGGGGCTAACATTTTAGGATGTGGGAAAGAAAAGAACAATGTAAAAACAAAAAGTAAGCATAATCAGTCAGTCATCCGGTCAGAGTAAGGTGAATGTTGAAGCAATAAAGAAACTCAAGGACATTATGACCCTGGCAAAATAACAGAATGGATGTCCCTCTTCTGTACACATAGCTCAGGCTTTGATTGTTAGATTACCAGCGCCTCTAATATACGTAAGTGAGGAGTCGTTTGGCTTGACTTTGTGTAGGATTCTGAAAGAGGACTGAGAGGAACCGACGTGAAGAGAGTTGACCAAATGATTCAAGATGGAACTGTTGCTTGACTTGCTCTCTCCTTTGGACAGGTACTCGGAACAATGCTCGGAGAAGCTTTGGAATGACTTTGATTTGTGCGGCCTACATATCCAGCTCCACAAAAGCAGGCAAACTGATAGATACACATGGATGTGGCCCAAAGCGCCAGTTTTTCCTTCACACTACCTGTCGGCTATGGTTGTTCGACAGCATAGAGTGTTGTTCTGAATGCTTTGGAGAGATAATTCTTCAGTATTTCTGCTACATGTCCCCTCTGAATTCAATATTCATGAATAAGATCTTCTTAGGAACAATAAAAACTTCTTCCTGTCGTTGTTTCGACTTCATATCTTTTTAGATGAACCATGGGGAATAGTCATTCTACAGAAATACTTTCCGAAGGTATTCCAACTCATCATTTAATGTATCATTTGTGTATATTCTCCTGATTCTGGTGCAAAGTGAATGAGTCACAGACAACTGTTATCCATCTCAGGCTAAAGTGAATGATACATAATCAAGTTGAACGATCAACAAGAAATTTTCTCATAACGATGATTCATTGTTTCGTATTACATCAAAGTTCACCAGTGATAAAGATTAGAGACATCTATGCAATAACTAAGTAGAGTAGAATGTTAGAAAATCATACTTGTGTTGATTTTACTCTATTGTTGTTTTTTTTCATTACTTGACTATATTTCACAGTGAAACAGGCTAATTAATTCAGTATTCAGGTCATACTAGAGGTTATGTATGTCTCAGAATTAAAAATCCTGTGATTATTATTCATGTGTGACAAAAATAAAGTACAGTTGAAACTATTCACTAGTGTCCTCACATAGACTTGGTCACGTTCACAACATAAAGACACAATGAATATTAATGATAGATAGTGGCTAGCAGCAAAGTTCAGGGCGAGCGTTTAGTCCTATCTCCGACTGATCAACTGGATGAACATTCCTCTCAGTGGGTGATGATGTTCCCACCAAGACTCGAACTCGGGACCTATCTCTTCAAATGCCAAAAACAGTCTCATGGAAGCAAGTTTGTAGAGTCAGATTAGGTGTTTACAGACAAAGAGCAGTCTGTTGTGAGAATAAAACTCAGAGGTAAACTGTATTCGAGATATAGGGTTATTCAGAATTTTAAGTTACCTTTATTTACCCGGTGAGTAATGTTGATTGCCGTCAATCGTCTATAACTACTTGTGTCAGTCAGTAGTGGCATGGACGACACACATTCGAAGTAAGATTAAATCCCTTACTATAAGTGTGCTTCTCTGCATATAACATATAACTCATCTGTTTCTTGTGCCCTTCAATATGCGAATCGATTTGTCCAGTTAAATGTAATAAGTATATTTCTCCAACTTAACGGCAGAAGCTCGTTAAATAAGAAACATCTATCAACGTGGAAAAATGTAAGCGCCAGCACAAAAGCCAAAAGATATCGGAAATCACAGATATTTTTGGGGGGGTTGATCGAAAAGAAAGTTGTCCAGTCACTAACAGAAACGCCGCAGTAGACGTTGGAGTAATAGAACTACACTGTTAGAAACTCTTCCCACGAATCCTTCGATTTGACGACTGCATCCGCTTGTTCTTTTCATTTTTATTAGTACTGTCTCACTGGACACATTGAAAACTTTTATCACATGCATGAATTTATATGCTGCATCAGCCCTTCATCTGGGAAAGCAGCAGGACGAGACGGAATTCCTCCAGAAGCACTGAAAACAGACGCAGAGACATCAGCAGTGCACATGCTCACACCACTAATGCAGAAGGAAGGAAAGGTATCTGGCGATTTAATTTTAAGAAGGGCTACCTTGTCAAACGACGTAACAAATGTGACCTAAGTCTTAGCAAGAACTGGTGTGGAATCATTCTCCTGTCCACCCCAAACATAATATTAAGCCACATCATCCTGGAGAGAATAAAAGATGCTCTGGATTCAAAATTACGACCGGAACAGGCTGGCTGGCTGGCTGGCTGGCTGGCTGGCTGGCTGGCTGGCTGGCTGGCTGGCTGGCTGGCTGGCTGGCTTCAGGAAGAACAAATCATGTGCCGGTCAAATTGCAACGCGACACTACGCATCATCATAGAACAGAGTATAGAATAGCAGTCAACTCTCTACTCTACTTCAACTTTATCGACTTCGAAAAGGCATTCGACAGAATCGACCGAGAAGTCATTTGTCAGGCAGCTGCTTCAACACTACGGTTTCAGTGCCACAAACCTTTATCAACCTCTTTCAACAAGTATATGTTATATGATGCTACATGCCAGGTGATTCACAACACAATGGAAAGCTCAGTGACGCCTTTGAAGTGAAGTGAAGTGAAGACAGGAGTAAGACAAAGCTGCTGCCTACTATCACCGATCATCTTCATGATTGTGGTGGACTGCACTATGCAGCAAACAGTGAGGAGTGACAAGATGGTCATTCACTGACTACAATGATGAAAAGACCTCATGAGAAGATTTCGATTTCGTCACCGACGATGATGATTTATATCTAATGTCTTGTCGCACAAACTCGAAGATCTACATAAAGGTGAAGACCAACTAGTTGACAGAAGTGGTGAGGCAGTGAATGAATATGGCATTTCCTTCATGTGAACATTAAGAAGACAGAGGTGATGAAGATTCCACCCAAACACCCAACCACCCAACCACCACTAACAACAACATCGACAACAATCATCAATCACCATGAACGGGAGAAACTTAAACGAAGTTGTCTCTTTACCACCACCTATCTATCTACCTACCTACCTACCTAATAAGCAGCATCGTTTGAAATACAGACGGCAGTGGAACAGATGAGGATGTCAAAGACAGGATAGGAAGGACACCAAAACAGACCTTCCTTCATTAAGCTGAAACCAGTGTGGAGATCTACTGCATTGCATTGCATTGCACTGCACTGTACTCAGCATAAAGCATGAACAACATCCGAATTGTCAACAATAATGTCAGTCAAGTCACTGCTGCTAGATGGTTCAGAAACTTGGCACATCACGAAAAGCATTTCCAACAAACTGCACACATACATCATCAACAGGTGCCGTCTACGCTCACTCGATACTGACACTGGAGATCAGATTGTGAGAATAACAAGAATAAGCAAGAAGGAAGTCTAGCTGGCTGGTGACGAAGCAGCCTTGAACCTATCACCCCACAAACATGCAGAAGAAAGTGGATACGGGTTGGATTGGATTGGATTGTACATGCACTGAGAATGCTGATTGTGGACATGTCGCGCTAGGCTAAGCCCTCGAGTGGAACCCACATGGGAAACGATGAGTTGGGCATCCGAGGGGAGGGTAACATGGAGGAGATCATATGAGGAATAAATGGAAGCTTATGGGTATTGGTGGAGCCAGGTTGAAAAGACTGAAGAGAACAGAGTGCAATGGAGTTGTTCTACTGAAGTCCTATGTTCCACTAAGAACGCAAGGGAAAAATAATAAAATAAATAACAGACCTTCGTTAGTGAAGTCACTAAACACTGTCAACAAATAGTTTAGCGCCTATTCATAACATATATTTACTGTTTTTGTTTGCTCTAATGCTAATTGTAATTCTGTGAAACCATGAATGCCTATGAAAAGCCGTATTAATTGGTTTCCCAAGGTCATTTATTCCTTCAACACTTCTTGATACTAACTTTTTATAAATAGAGATAAAACTTTATTTTTTGTTTGTTTTTTTCAATTTCTGGTCTGTTTATTCCATGAAATATGAAGTCTGGCACAGCATTATTTATTGAACAATGTTTTGTGCATAATTTTAGAGTCTGAAAACAAACAATTGAACAAAATAAGCAAATGAGTAAGCCAAAGGAAACTGCTGTGAAGATTGATTGAATATTTACTGTTGTTTCAAATTCTGTGACTGATTTATTTGTAAAGATAATCAAAGTAGTTTCTTCAAACCCTGTTATCGGTTAAACAGAATTTCAAGTTTTCTCTTTATCTTTTCACTTGTGTACAGGAGCAGGTAGGAATAAACAAAAAGGGTGAAATAATTTATTTTCTTTTTGAAGGTAGTATTCACCACACACTGATATCAGTAGGAGAACCAGTAAAAACCTGGGAGCACTGGACTAGTGTTTCTTCCTAGCATGGGACTCCTCAGAAGTACGTACATGCTTCGAGGTGGATATCCAAAAGTTCACATAAGAGGAGGTGGGGTCAACCAGTTGGAAGTGAAGTGGATGCCGACTAAGGACCTTGGATGATAATTGCGTTATATCACGAATTGAAAGAAGCATCAAACCATAAACTATTGAACTAAGAACTTAGTGGTTTACGGGTTAACGCGTTCACCGTGAAACCTGAATGTCCTGAGTCCGGTCACTGGCAAGGCGAGGTCATGAGTGTGCACCCTTGGGGAGTTAAATACTAGATAGGTAGGTAGGTAGGTAGGTAGGTAGGTAGGTAGGTAGTTAGGTAGGTAGGTAGGTAGGTAGTTAGGTAGGTAGGTAGGTAGGTAGGTAGGTAGGTAGGTAGGTAGGTAGTTAGGTAGGTAGGTAGGTAGGTAGGTAGGTAGGTAGGTAGGTAGGTAGGTAGGTAGGTAGGTAGGTAGGTAGGTAGGTGTACAGGCTAAAACGGACAACAATGCTATTGGAAAGTTCACATTCTTCTTCTCTGACTATAATCAAGATACCATTGCTTAGCCTTAGTAACATAAATCATTGGGTTGTACAAATTTTAACTAGTGTTTAGTGATTCCATTGTTGTTTGTTATTGGGAACAGGAACGATAATATGTTAAGTACACTTCGTTGTATAAACTGATAGTGATATCTTGTTTCATTTCATATGACTGAAGAAATCATATCTCAGAATGTATAGGTCCCTCTTGACGTCACATACTGAGTGATATATCCTGCAGGCTAGACAAAAATTATTCGTCATAGTCTCACTGAGTGCTACGAAGTAACAGAAGCTGGATTTAGCAAGTGACCTTCAAAATCACCCAAACAACTAATGTGAAACCAAACTTCGAGCTTATATATATTGGATTTGTGATCTCATTAGTTGTTAGCATGGCCGCTAAAGTCACTCTGTTCCACCAATTTCATCAAATCATAAACATTAATAGGGGTTTGTCATACCTAAAGGATTCCATAAAAAGGACAGTCATAATAGGACCTCACTCCTTTAACATGAGAGATGATCGAATCACTTATGTGACTTCAAAAGCCAACCTGGGAACCGCTGAAACAACTAATCAAGTCTCCGTATTTCCATTGCAAAGGTAGTTTTTCATAAAACAAAGAAACGTAATTAGTTATCTCAACAGTTGTTAGGGTTAACTTTAAACTCATCCGACGACTTAGTTTGTTCATAGGCAAAGATTCAATGCAAATTATAAGCTGTATTCAAGACCTTATGTTGGTATTTGGGAGTGACTTTAGAGGTCACTCTTAAAACAAATGAAATAACCAATAAGGTTTCGTTATTTCGGCTGGAAAGGCAGATTTTTTATTCAATAAAGAAGTCTGATTGGTCATTTCAATAGTTGTCTGGGTGACCGGAGTACATTATTGACTATCCAGTTAACAGTTTGGAGAGTCCACTTCCATCCCATCTGCATATCCCTCGCAGATTCCAAGCACTTCCATACCATACCTCCTCATCTCTTTTAGAATCTAAGCAGCCTTGGTAGGTTCAAACATGCAGCGGAGATTCCATGTCCCCACGTTTACCTTCGCTTTCATTGACAGAAGAGAAGACACATGGGCCAATTAGCTTCCCGAAGGCTTTCTTTCACCAACTGGCGTCATTTCATCTCCTCGATTTCAGTGAGAAATAATTTTTTTAAAATATTTTCTCTATTTTCTTTGTGCTTTGAAGTTTCTTTAGCGGTTGGATTGGTTTTCCGGGGTAGGGTTGCTAGCCCTATACCCAACCTTCCCTCTTTACCGGGCTTAGAACAGGCCAGTAACTAGTGAACTAGTTAACCAGGAGAGGTTATGTTTTCTAACTACCATGATTGAATTACTTATTGCATTACAGAATGAAGACAAACCCTTCAGACTTAGACTCTTAGACATATAGTTCAAGAGTCCTAGTAAACAACCATCGTTCTGTTCTTCCCACGTGCTTGACACCATATGCTCAGGTAAGCTGGTAAATACGGTCAGAAACTTGGCGATTTTCGACTCTGACTGAACATCCTGTTTTGTACACTGCGACAATTCTAACTACATGATAAGATGGAGATGGTGTAGTCTCAATCCAATGGTTAGTTTTCACCGTAAATTCACCTTTTCTTTTGATAACCGAAGCAAGAAATATCGAATTCTTCCGAACTCTGTTGTACTCCTCCATCTTCTCTGTATTTTTGCAGTATTTCTACATGAATTTCATGTCCTGACCGTTGGTGTGTAAACAGTTATCCATTAGCTGAAATTCTTCTTTCAGCTTTTCTTCGAAGGACAACTTTTTCTTTCCTCTTATATAGTGATCTCAAAATGCCTCTTTTGTCCCTGACTAATTAAAAAACCTAGTAAAGTTGATATATTAACTGTTCTATGCTAGTTTGTAGTCAGTATTCGTCTATATTGTCGTTCAATGAGTTTCAGAAACTTAATTCTACTTGATAATTCAGAAATAAAGATATTCAATCGTTTGTAAAGTTCATTTTCTGTCTACATTTTTCATGGTATCAGTCGACGTGAATAAAGAAAGACCGACATCTGTTACACTGAACGCATACACAGACATAAACATCTGGCAGAATATATTTCTACAACCATAAGTATACATAATTTATCTGTAAGTCATTTTTTGAAATAAAAACTTTAAAAGCACCACTATACTGATTTTACACATATAATAGTAATAGTAATTATAATAATAAAGAGATTTCAACTAACATCTAACTTATTTTTAAAAATAACATTGTCTGAGGTGATTTTAATTAAAAATCAACTGAAAAATGATACCTAGACAGTAGAAATATGTTAGTTCACTTAAATAAAGCCAACAAAAGTTTAGTTGAATGAAGATGGAAAGCAGATAGATAGATAGTGACCAATGTCATTTTGCCTAGTAATGTGGGTTTGAATCTCTAAAGTACGGTCACTCCCTAAACACCTTATTGATGAATGCTAATCACAACGAGATCTTGGCCGAATAGTGCAGCTAGTCGATTGGCATAAAACACCAAAAAAAAAATGAGTAAACAGTTCACATATACATAGAAAAATTTACTTTTGACTTGCCTGAAAAGCTGGGGGACTAGAAGAATGAACAATTCCTTGATTTTGAAGGTAACTATGGTCTAATTCTTGTATATTAGTGTACAAAGTGTCATAGGTACACCACCAGAAAATTTCAACTCAAAAGAAAAGATACCATTAAAGGTGATGTTTGTAAGCGTTTGAAAGAAATCTATGAAAAACATAGCTGGCTTGCCTCCATGTATTATTATTTGTCCCTTGGGTTCCTAGTGGAACATAAGGCTTCAGTAGCACGTCACCATTACACTCTCTTCACTGTGGTCTTTTGAACATGGATCCACGACTGCCCATAAGCCTTCATTTCTTACTCACATGATCTCCTCCATGTTACCCTCCCCTCGGATGCCCAACTCATCGTTTCCCATGTGGGTTCCACTCGAGGGCTTAGCCTAGCGCGTCATGTCCACAATCAGCCTTCTCAGTGCATGTACAATCCAATCCAATCCAACCCATATCCACTTTCTTCTGCATGTTTGTTGGGTGATAGGTTCAAGGCTGCTTCGTCACCAGCCAGCTAGACTTCCTTCTTGCTTATTCTTGTTATTCTCACAATCTGATCTCCAGTGTCAGTATCGAGTGAGCGTAGACGGCACCTGTTGATGATGTATGTGTGCAGTTTGTTGGAAATGCTTTTCGTGATGTGCCAAGTTTCTGAACCATCTAGCAGCAGTGACTTGACTGACATTATTGTTGACAATTCGGATGTTGTTCATGCTTTATGCTGAGTGCAGTGCAGTGCAATGCAGTAGATCTCCACACTGATTTCAGCTTAATGAAGGAAGGTCTGTTTCGGTGTCTTTCCTATCCTGCCTTTGACATCCTCATCTGTGAC
>OX104134.1:23875512-23950633 GCA_944470555.2 Heterobilharzia americana | reverse complement strand
TAGGTGGCACCAAGGTAGCGCACAAATTCCAAATTTCCTTTTTAAGCAGTCGACGACATGTTTGACTCGTTTTCATAGCGCCATGTTATGCCAGATAAACATCTATTTTATAGTAAATTCTTATGCTTATAGCTTCAGAGACCAACAGAACCTACACTGACGATTTCGCGAATCAGTAAGTCTTCATACAATCATGTAATTCAAGTGAATATCTATGTCTAAGCATTTCCCTCTACTCAAGTGGTACCCTTCACGGTAAAATAGATTTAAGCCATTAGAATGAGATGTTTTGTGCAGAAGAATAGACATTTGAAGAACTGTAGACCAGTGGCAATGGATTTCTTATACTATTCATGTTAAAGCATGAAGGATTGTCAAGGAGGTATATTTACTGTTAGATGAAGTATCAGAGAAGTCTGTTGTATAGCATCGTTGTGAGTATATTCGCTTTAGAGTCAGTAGGTAAGCTGATATCTTAGATTTAACTGTCTATCCAGATTTTCGTTGCCATTGCAACTGTCCAGAAATTTGAGTAATTTGAGTATAGATAAATGTTCATATGGTGAAAGAGTCAAATAAGTAGATGGGACCGGTAATTATTACTTATTGGACGATAATTTTCATGGCGTAACAGCTTCATTCCTTCAAGAAACAATGTACTGTTGAGAATTTGTAACATTTAAGGTTATCTTGATGATGTGGGTCTTCAAAGTTTAGTGTTAAATCCTTTGTTCGTTTAGCGTTCAGATTTCCAAATAATTCATTAAGTTTTCATCACAGTCCATTTTCTTCATAAATTTATCATATCTTCATATTGCAATTATCTGAAATTTTGGTCGAGAAAAACAAAAAGCAGGTATAGCCCGAGTACCTTTGTGATTGGAAATTGTTTATATATTAAAAGGTCTTATTATGTCTGTAGTTTTAGTAACAGTGCTGACAGTACATTTTATAACACTGTTCTGTAATATAGAGTTAAGCTGTCTTATAAACTTAGTCAAAGTAATTGTACAAATAATACAAAGAATATAAATAGCTGGAAAAATTACGAAAATCTCTGACTGAATTTAAGTAATTTTATACATCTTGACTATACTGACCCAAACAAGCTGTTTACATGATAACTTACATGTTAGGAACAACTGTCACTAGAAACTGTGAAGGTTAACAAAAATCATTTCAAGGAACTCATGAAATAATGTGGCATATATCACTGATAAATAGTTTCTTCAAACCTACAGATCCATCATGAATAGTAGTTAGTATAGTGATTCTCAAGAGTCTCTTACTCGAATGTTGACATTTGAACTAAGAAACTGCTTCCACGCGCTAACCCTAAAAGGAAACAATAACTGTCTCGTGTAATTGCTGAATGTTGTTGGTGTTCATACCAGCCACTGATAGAAAAAAGCCTAGAAGATGTTAATAATCTAAGTGTAAAACTCAGGCGCCGTTGTAGAGTATAATTTCGTATTAGGTTCGTTTATTTGATATACAGCACACATTGATACAGTATTGTTTAATGGATGATGTTTCGAACACAAGTTATTGCTCATAAACATAAAACTTTCGAAATGCGTGATTTTCATAGATATATCACTTGATGTTCCTTGGTTTCAATGGCAGTAAAGTTTCCGCATTCATGGTTTATCTTTTAACCTCGCCTGGTTAACTAGTTCACCAGTTACTAGCTGGTCCTAAACCCGGTGAAACAGGGAAGGTTCGGCATACGGATAGCAACCCTACCCCAGCAAACCTATCCAACCCCTTAAGAAACTTCAAAGCACGAAGGAAATATACAACATAAAATTAAACTTATCCCTCACTGGAATCGAGGAGACGAAATGACGCCGGTTGTTGTAAGCCTTCGGGAAACCAGTCAGTCGATGTGTCTTCTCTTCCCTTCTCTCGATGAAAGCGAAGGTAAACATGGGGACATGGAATGTCCGCACCATGTGTCAATCTGCTTAGGTTGACCAGATTGCAAAAGAGATGAGAAGATATGGCATGGAAGTGTTAGACTGGAATCTGTGAAAGCAGGTGGAATGGAAGTGGATTCTTCACACTGTCAACTGGAGAGTCAGTAATCTACTCCGATATTGTTACCATCGAAGACTCTCTCTCTCTCTCTCTCTCTCTGTCTCTCATGCACTGGGAACCAATCTCCTCCTTCTGCATGATCACGATCATGACGGCAAGTTTCAACTCGAAAGGAAGGGAAGTCACAATCATACAATTCTATGCTACACTGTGCACATGCAAATAATGGAGATGGAGAGAAGAAGAAGGAATTCTACAGACAACTGCAATCAGAACTGGACAAGACGAGACCTCACTCTAGTTGGCGACATGAAAATTAATTCTGATGGGTGAAGTGAGATGAATACCAGCCAAACTGGGAGTGGACAACACAGGCAGAAAACTCACAATGGGTCGGGAGACACCACTCGGTGAAATGATGATGAGAATGGAGAAGTGTTTGCAGAATTCTGCACATTCAACGATTTGGTGATTGGAGGCGAGGCAGTGTGTACAAACAGAAGGATATTCACAAGGCAGCGAGCGACATGGATTTGATTTCACCAGACACCAGGACACACTACACTGAGAATCAGATCGACGAAATCGATCGATGTGAAGGAAGTGGAGATCGAGATGCAGCCAGCCTACTGGACAAGAGATCAGATGAGAAGACAACCCAGACAACTCAGACAACCCACTATCTAGTGCAAGGAACCTACCTTCAAAATCAAGTTGAAAGCCTGCAGAGAAAATGGTGATAGACCACAGTTCAAGTTGAACACCAAGATCAGAAGCTGAACTGAAGGACGAAGCTACAAAGGACACCCACGCATCAGTCAGCCATCAGGACAAAGTGGGAGATATTGAGGAACATTCCTGAAGGATCGGGAGCGGAAGAACACTGTGTCTCTTTGAAAGCTACTTGGAAGGAAATCTGCATGACCGTGTTAGGAAGGAAGAAGAAACAAGAGAATGAATGGATCTTGATGTACACATGGAAGGTGATAGAACAGGGAGAGGAAGATGGTGAGGCAGAAGATGAACCAGTGCAGTGCAGTGCAGGGATGAACAACGGATAGAGGAAATGACCACAATTTATAAACCGTAACACTGGATCAAGAAGTGAAGAAGAGAGCACGGAAAGTTAAAAGACACTTCTACGACACACTGTAAGTGAAGCAGAATAGGCTGCTGGTAGGAGAGACCTAACAACATTACACTAAATAGCCGAGTTACCGTCAGGGAGGGGAGAGATCAATGCAGATGAAACCGTATGGGTTCCACTCGGCTACCTGGCATGGCAGTTGATGTCCCTAAATGGTCTTCTCAGTGTATGTCCAGTCCAGTCCACCTCCATTCTCTTCTGCATATTTGTTGGAAGATGGGTTCTTGGTTGGTTCATTGCCAGCCAGCCAGCCAGCCAGCCAGCCAGCCAGCCAGCCAGCCAGCCAGCCAGCCAGCCAGCCAGCCAGCCAGCCAGCCAGCCAGCCAGCCAGCCAGCCAGCCAGCCAGCCAGCCAGCCAGCCAGCCAGCCAGCCAGCCAGCCAGCCAGCCAGCCAGCCAGCCAGCCAGCCAGCCAGCCAGCCAGCCAGCCAGCCAGCCAGCCAGCCAGCCAGCCAGCCAGCCAGCCAGCCAGCCAGCCAGCCAGCCAGCCAGCCAGCCAGCCAGCCAGCCAACCAGCCAGCCAAATTTCCTTGTTGCTTATTCTTATTATTCTGGCCATCTGATCTTCAGTGTCAGTATCGAGTGAGCGTAGGCGACAGCTGTTGATGAATGTCTGTAGTTTGTTAGAAATGCTTTCGTGAGGCGCCAAGTCTCTCAATCATCACATGGCAGCACTGACTTGATTGACATTAGTGTTGAAAATCTGGATCTTTTTCACGCTTTATGCTGAGTTCAGTAGATCCACACACTGATTTCAGGTTAATGAAGGCGTGTCTTGCTGTGTTTCCAACCCTGTCTTTGACGTTCTCATCTGTGCCGCCACCGTCGCCACCTGTAGTTGAAACGATGGTGCTTAAGCAGGTAGGTGAAAGAAACAACTTTCTTTAGATTTCTCTCGTTCATGGTGAATTAGTGCTTGTTGTTGTTATTGTTGTTGGTCGGGTATCTTCATCACCTCTGTCTTCTCTATGTTCACCTGAAGGAAGTCCCATCTTGGCTGGCCTGCCTCTTGTGCCAACTTGTTAGTTTTTGGCTGTAGATCTTCGAGTTTGTGCGACATTCCACATAAATCATCAGGAAATCAAAGGTATTGTAAACTGAAATTTACGATATCCAAGTTTATCTATAACCACTTGACTAGTGTTCTTCTGTATGAATGATTCTGCGTTGTCACAATTTTAGAATAAAGATGATATCCATCGAATGCCAACTTGGTTTGGATATCTATAAACTGATTAAAAACTGCATTTCACTAACAAAGCGCAAATTTCATTTCTATAATTATCTGATTTTCAATCTACATTGTTTACATAGTGGAACTATTCATAAATCCCTATGTGTTAAACCTGTCGAACATTCTTACATATCTATTATGGCAGGATAGCATACTTTCCGCATGTTCCTACTTGAAATTTTACATAATAGCACTGTAAAGCTTGGGTTTTATTGAAGACGAATTAGAAATATTGATAACTATTTTTCAAAGTTGATTACACCTGATACACTTGAATCCAAGAATGTGAATCACATTTTGACAATGTGGCCAAGAGAATGCAAATGAAGAAATTTTTCAAATGAATAGTGCAAAAACATGCAGAATATAAGCTAAAGCATGATACAAAGACTCTCAATTCAGTAAACATGTCAGATAAGATTTCATTATTACAGAAAGGTCTCATTTTGAACATCAACCAAATGCTATTTTTGAATCATGAAACAGTACCAATCAGCGTTGGAATTTAGCTTAATAACGAAGCGTAGACTGTGTGTCAGAAAATTTCGCATATTCTTTCAGCGCAAAGAAATACATCTTCTACCATCGATAAAAAAGAACTTGAAGCCCTGAAAATTTTAGAGAAAGACAAGAACATTGTAATAACAAAAGCAGATAAAGGAAATATAATGCTCATTATGAACAAAAGAGATTATGAGAAGGCAACTGAACACTTATCCGAAGGATCATACTCTTTAACTGATGAAAATAAAAGATCTACCGAACTGAATAAAATGAAACTCAGGACCAACAAAACTACTTCAAGAACTGAATCTCAAAACTGTAAGCTCAAGCCTAAGTCCTACATACACTCAAGATTCTATGGTCTGCGCAATACTGACATACCTTCCCTTCCATTAAGACCAGTTGTGAACTACACCAACACATCAGCATACAACCTCTCCAAATATCTGGCTTCAATACTAAAACCACTACAGAAACACTCATAATACACAATAAAAGACCCAGTTGAACTTAAATCCGAAATTTCTTGACTTGAAATTGAAGAAAAAGAAATTATGATAAGCTATGGTATCAGTTCTTTACATACTAGTATTCCAATTAATGATAGGCTAGATATTATTTCAAAGTTATTAGACTGAGGAACAACACTGACAAGAAGATACCAAGTGAATATCACTGGCATCATCAAAACCCTAGAATTCTCCTTGGAGACTTCTTACTTCACATTTTAAAGAAATCTATAAGGGCAAACTAACAGTGTTGCTATGGGTTCACCTTTTTCCCCCATAGAAGCTAATCTATTAATGAGTAAATTCGAAGAAAGTGTCTTCACTCAATTAATAAAGCCTAAAATTTGGCTTAGATATGTTGCTGACACAATCGTATTCTTGAAGTGTGACTTACACCAGAATATTCATAGATTAGCTGACCTCTAGTTCACCCAGTATTAAGTTCAGCTCAGAAAAAGAAAACAGGAAGAAAATGGACATATAAGTATAATCATTTCCAGGAAAGCAACGCATTTGAACAAACGTGTAAATTTCGATTCATCATATACAATCAATGCGAAGGTTTCTGTTCCTGCCTCCAGTCTCTTAAGGATAGCACACACTCTAGTAACTGATAAAAATGAAAGAGTTAAGCAACTGAAACGTGAACAATATAGTTGAAATGAATACTTATCTAGTAAAATTCATTCGCAATACAGGAAATAACAATAAACTACATCGTCAAACTACCCCTAAATTATGGATCTCAATAATAATTATCCTATTTAATTCATACACGTCGGATGAAATTAAGAGAGTGCTCAAGAAATGCAATACTAAAGTGTTCTACAGAACATCAAACAGGTTTCAGAGCACATTAGTCAATTTGAAGGAAGAAATTCCTCTACATTCACAATCTAATTGTGTTTATAAAATAAAATGCTCAGATTGTAATATAATATACATTGGAAAAACCTCCCGCGAAATCAACATTACAAAGAATGAACAGTGAAGAGCTTCCATCCCACCCTTTTTCTAGGAATCAAGCTGTAGAAACTTGAAAACACTTCAGTCATATCTCTATACACTGTAATCTCAAGTCACAATGTTGAAATTGCTCAGAAAGGCTTTAGAAATTATAAAGAATGTCTCATAGCAGAATCTCTTCATGTAAAGTGCCATCATAATTGTCTATATGGGAATGAGGAAGTAAAACGTAGTCTGACATGGTCTCAACCCACCCCCATACACATTGACATAACCAACATACATAAGATAAGAATTATCAACTCACATGTACATACAAATCTCAATCTGTGATTCATACACTCTTTACACACAATACACTATATGTGGATATCATCTTCATCCTACAATTCTGACAACGCAGAATGATGCATGCAGAATAACACTTGTCAAGCTATCATTTTTAAGCTTGGATATTGTAAATTCCCGTTCACTGTTACCTTGATAAACCTGTTCGCATTATATAACGAAACGTCAGTTGAAACAATTTGCTTTTGTTGGGAAATACCACCACCAAAATAATAAACTTTAATTCAAATGTTAAGGGCGTTTAATGTCACAGATAAAAACGGATAGTGCAGTGAAATAAGTAAGCACTCTCCGTTGGTATTACATTCTCAAGGTCAAATTAACAATTTTGTTTTCAGCGATGATTGTGTAGGGTAGCCATTGTCTACAAGATTGATTCTTCACTCTCAGGGATGATCACTGGATCTCGATAAGTGTGTTATGACACCACAAATCAACCATAAGACCAAGCTTTTTATTGACCAGGTCTTTGGTCATCCTGAGTCATTACAAGCTCTACGCAGTTGTCGTTTTACTGAAGCACTTAAAACTTGTATCGTAAAAAAAATAATCATGATAACATTGTGACCTATTTTGACCTAATTTTATGAAAAAACTCCCTGTCCAACCAAACTAAAGAGGTACGATTGGTTATTTCATGGGTTGCTGGGATGACTTTTAAAGTTACTATGTGTCATCACTCGACAGACCTCCTTGTTAGCCTACTAACCATTGACAAATTTGGTCACTTTTTGATGAGATAAAGTGATAATTGTTTGTTCTTCGAGCTTTGAGGCTTCTTTTCCTGAACGTTTCATCACCAGGCTGGATGACTTCAACAGATTCACGTCAAGAAAAGAAGTGCTGAAAGCAACTGCTTTTTAACAAGACACATCTGAAGTTCAGAGACTTGGTGCGTTACCAAAAGCATTTCCAACAAACTACAGACATTCATCAACAGCTGCCGCCTACGCTCACTCGATACTGACACTGAAGATCAGATGGTCAGAATAATAAGAATAAGCAACAAGGAAATTGGCTGGCTGGCTGGCTGGCTGGTTGGCTGGCTGGCTGGCTGTCTGTCTGTCTGGCTGGCTGGCTGGCTGGCTAGCTGGCTGGCTGGCTGGCTGGCTGGCTGGCTGGCTGGCTGGCTGGCTGGCTGGCTGGCTGGCTGGCTGGCTGGCTGGCTGGCTGGCTGGCTGGCTGGCTGGCTGGCTGGCTGGCTGGCTGGCTGGCTGGCTGGCTGGCTGGCTGGCTGGCTGGCTGGCTGGCTGGCTGGCTGGCTGGCTGGCTGGCTGGCAATGAACTAACCAAGAATCCATCACCCAACAAATATGCAGAAGAGGATGGAGGTGGATTGGGTTGGGCATACAATAAGAAGATGAGTTGGGGACATCAACTGCCATGCCAGGTCCTCGAGTGGGACCCACATGGGAAACGACGAGTTGGGCGTCTGAGGCGAGGGTGACATGGAGTAGGTCGTGTAAGGAAGAAATGAAAGCTTCTGGGGAATCGTGGAGCGAGGTTGAAAGGACTGTAGAGAAGAGAGTGCAATGGAGGCGTGCTATGTCGCACTAGGAACCCAAGGGACATATAAATAAATAAAAACCCTTACAGTATTTTGTGCTTTTTCCTCGTCAAAAGTGTGATACTCAAGGTCACACTGCAAGTCCATGTGGAAATCATAGAAGTTCTAGCGTAAATAGTTGAACGTGTTTTTTCTTTCAAGAGGGGTTTGGTGTCTGAATCGAAAATATGATATGAATTCGGTAGAGAATGATTTCTGCGAATCCATTTTCAAGTAAATGGTTACAGAAACATTCTGTATCGAATTGTGATCAAAGTATATGCTGATTGTGCATCTGTTTCACAATACAATCAGATGGCGCAGACTTAAGTCAGCGAGTCGCAACCGAAACTAGGCAAATCTTTTCGATGGACTCTAAAAGTCACCTTGATGGATTACAGAGATTGCAGCTAACAATTGACCAAGTTCATACTTATGTTACTAAAGAAATACATTACTTTCACTCAAATGAAATCGTGAGGAAATTTAAACGCCACCCTTACAGCTGCTGAGATAACCAATCAAACTTCTTTTTTTATGAAAACTCCCTTCACAAGTGAATAGTCAAAACTTAACTGGCTTTTCATCAGTTTCAATGGTAGTTGTTTAAGCCAGTCAAAATCTTCATTAAATTACTTACTGTTTATTTCAAAAATCCCTACACAAGCGAAAAAGTTGTTACTGAGCACTTTTTACTAGTCAGTACTATTGATTGGTTGCAAAACCTTGAAATAAATAAAGCAGAATACCTTGGTTGGCATAGGGGGATATGCCAACAACAGCAATTCCCATTGATTGGTATCTTCTTATTGGAATCTACAGAATGATCTGATCGACCATCTCCGATCACTTGCAAACTGATTTTCATAATTGAACGCCTTGGACAGCTATTTCATCCTAGTTCAAAGGTGTCAACTGGTGACCCTTTAGGGGTCCAGTTTAGAACAAGCAACTTAACACTCTCCCACTCCGTTGGAATTCAAGGGTTCACTTTTTCCAACTACTGTTATTTCGCGATACAGAACGACCAATGTTATCATTGTACATCTACCCTCATCTCCTATTTAGTTGACTCCATAGGTCACGGTTTCCCACTAGAATCTCAGGAAACCTGTCTCCAAAAAAACTCATCATTTGAACTTCACCAATTCAGTTATATGCATCAAGATGATCGCAGTGATTACCATTGTCTTCAGCATGCTTAGCGAAAATAATCAACCACATATAATTTAATTATGTTAGGATTTAAAAAAATTTAATTTGGTAACTTCATCCAACTTATTAACAACAGAAAATAGGCCAATTAAATTTTAGTCACGCCTACGCCTTTCACAGATGACCAATCAGGTGAGTCTCAAACAGAATTTGCACTGAAAGATGAAATAACAAACTGTTTCACTTCTCTGCGTGAACTTTTACTACTACATCTGTACTGTACTTACGTTGGAATCAAACAATTTACTCAAGGCCAATTAACAAATCTTAATGGAAATGAGTGCCTGAGCAGTATAAATTATAATCTGAAAAACAACTGAATTGATTGTGATGCTGTTTCAATTATTAGTTCAGTAATAATTGACTTGAAATCCAATATGTTGGAGAGCTTAATGCACACAAATCTCATGATTCACCTTTGGAAGTGGATATCATATTGAATAGTGTACAACTCTGAGTTAGATGACTGATTTAATAGATAGATTCACACTACTTTGTATGCACTTGTGAACACATCTCACGGCGTACCATATTGTTTTAAAAGTAAATTGAATACTAGACTCAAATCGTGTACATAATCCTTTGAGTGATGAAATGCTAGATGTTAGGAGTCGATTGGCCAAAATCTTGTTAGCCAAGGTTTCGTACTTATTTGAATACATCAATAAGGCATATCTGTAATAATGATGAAACTATCATTCTCTCAATGATTCGGGCTTACATCATTCAGTCCTGAAGTCGGATAATTTACCATTAGATTGTTATTTAGGCCATGATTGACCTTTGTAGGACTGAACTACATACGGAAGTTAGTTGAGTGATTTTAAAGGACACTCTAACAACTGCTGTAGTAACCAATCACACTTTCCTATTCAATGAAAAACCATCTTCTAATCAAAATACCCCAAGGTGGTTGGTTATTTTGGCAGATGGTAAGATTACCTTTAAAGTCATCCAGTTGGTCAGTGGTGGGTAATATCTATAGCTGTCTAGCCCCTAGGACTGCATGGTATATGCCTTAGAAGAGAGTTTAAAGGTCACCCTAGTATAAAGTAAAATGACCAATTAGACATCTTTATTTTACGAAAATCTCTCTTTTCAAAAGAAAAACTGAAATCTGTCTGTTTCAGACATTGCTAGGGTGGCCTTTAGAGACGCTCGATTTTAAAGGCTACCCTAACAACAACTGAAATAGCCAATTAAGCTTCCTTATTTTATGAAAACCTGCCTTTCCAGTCAAAAATGTAGCAAGCTAATTGGTCATATTGATTGTTGTTACGATGGCCTTTAAAGACTCCCTAAGAGTCAATCTCGGCTTATCAATCACACTGGGGGCTTGACGTTCAGTTTCGGGTGACTTTAAAGGCCACTCAAGCAACTACAGAAATAACCAATGAGGTGTCGTTAATCTGGCTAGAAAGGTGATTTTTCGTAAGTACAGAAGCCTATTTGGTTGTCTCAGCAGCTGCTAGGGTGGTGTTTAAAGTCACTCAAGGTCTAAGTAGCTACTTCAGTAGCCCATTGATGATCAATTGGTGCATGATGCAAAAGTATTCAAACAAAGCGACTTCAAGGGCCACCCTAATAACTGCTGAAATAACCAATCAGGTTCCAGTATTTCGTCGGGGATGTTAGTTTTGTATGAAATAAAGAAACTTAATTGGCCATGCACTGAGAAGGCCGACTGAGGACATCACGCGTCAGGCCCTCGAGTGGAATCCCCATGGGAAGCGACGAGTTGGACGTCCCAACTGAGGGTGACATGGAGGAGGTCGTGCGAGGAGGAAATGAGAGCTTCTGGGCTGTCGTGGGACCAGGTTCAAAAGATCTCAGAGAACAGAGGTCACTGGAGGCGTGCTACTGAAGCCCTATGTTCCACTAGGAACCCAAGGGACTAATAATAATATAATAATAATAATTGGTCATCTCAGTAGTTACCAGGGTGGTCTTTAAAGTCATTCTTTGAATACATTAGAACCAGTTTAAACTAGAATTTGAACATACCTACTCAAGGCATTGCAGCGGCTGAGTAACACGCTATTAAAACACTTTACGAGTAACTAAGGAAATTAATTTTCACAGTTTCACTCTCTAATACTAAATTAGCAAAGATCCAAAATACCAACCAAATGATTTATTTACGCAGGCCTGGAACCTCTATCGCGCTCCTGCAATTAATTCGTCACGTGTACGCTAAATAAAATTTGAGTGTAAATCACATGATCAAAGCATCTCGTATATGACTCATAAAACCGGATAAAAATAGAAGTTAGTTAGCCGTGATATCTTAATTGCTTGAAAAATATACATGATAATAACAGCAACTTGGTGGTGTTAACTAATTTCAAGATGTATACTTTGTGCAAAGCCTAAAAATGGAAGTCAACACAACTCACTAACTTCAAATGCCGAAATTAATCATCATTATGAGGTGAAACATTAGACAATGTTATCGATTTATTGATTGTAGATACTGTCTACAACCATCTGCCTAACACAGACACACACACACACACAAGCAGCACCATACCGTAATCAAAACCGGCTTGACATCGACTGGTTAGATGGATAATTTGCTTAGCACTCACCACAGCGATGACTGAATCTTTTTTCAGAATTTTGAAGACTATGAATTATGAACAAGAAAAAAGCATCATAGACTGACCGTAAAATTGTCTTTCTCAGCTCAGGGTAGCTTTCGTTTTGTGATGAATGATACTTTTGTAGGTTTGTAAGAAATAGTAGTGGAAATGTTATAGGAACATTACAATGTTCTGTTTGGTAGACTTATACAAAAAAGTTGAAATTCTGCCGGTAGTCTTTAAGTATGCTCATTCAAGATGTATTGAAAGTGGAATCTTATACTTTGGTTCATCTGTTACGTTTCTAAAGTGGATACAGAAGACTAAGTGAACAATGTAGTGTATTCTGTTTAGATAACCTTGGAACAACTTACATAATGAACAGATCCATTGTCTTACTATCGACTCCCATAGTGGTTCTATGAAATGAAAGAATGACTTTTTTTGGTAACCCTAGAAACTTCATGAATAGCTTTGAATATGGTACGTTATATTCGACAAGAAACAATCTTTTCCACTAAAATAGTGGGATTCACTTGGCTATATCATCTCGGAACGTTCCCCTTAACACCGGTTGTTTTGAAATGTTATTGTGAATTACTGACCTCACAGATAAGCTTCATTTGGCTGCTAAGGTGGTCTTTACGTTGAAATAATAAAAGGTTATCTTTCAATATTTTCCTTTATGCATATCACAAACAAGGCTATTTTGGTATACTCTTTCAGGCGAGTTACACTGTAGTCTGGCACCAAGTGAATTATACTTGTCATAAACAACTGAGAAGTGTAGTAATCAAGTTTATATACATAGTAGTAGAGATATAGTGGAGATGGACTGGGCATGCACTGAGAAGGCCGACTGGGGACATCACGCGTCAGGCCCTCAAGTGGAATCCCCATGGGAAGCGACGAGTTGGACGTCCCAACTGAGGGTGACATGGAGGAGGTCGTGCGAGGAGGAAATGAGAGCTTCTGGGCTGTCGTGGGACCAGGTTCAAAAGATCTCAGAGAACAGAGGTCACTGAAGCCCTATGTTCCACTAGGAACCCAAGGGACTAATAATAAATAATAATAGTAGAGATATAGTAACCATGTGATCAGCGCTGATGTTGTCATCACAATGCAACTACACTGTAGTGATTCGGTAGTGTAGATAAGTCCATATGGTTCAGCACAGTACTGACTAGCTCATAACTTCTTGTTGCCTGTAAGGCATTCACTTGCATCGAGCTGGTCCAAATAAACACAGCTTATGCCTCCATCAGTATAGCATAATGGGATGCATTATGTATATGGCCGATTACTGACTGATTTCGACGCCGTTTTCCTGACGAACTCATTTCAGTTGAAGAATCATTGAAAACCTGAGCCCTCTGAAAAGCTGTATCATTCAATTCCATATTAGATTGTTTATTTGATATAGCCACCACACACTGTGACACAGTATTATTTACTAGATGACAACATTCCGAGCAGAATTCATTGCGAATATTCATATCAAGGTAATCACACGACTTCCAAACTTCCTTCATATAGTCCAACGCCTCCTCTTACTTTTACCTTAATGGGTAGTAAAAGTTCCCAGATATCTGTAATATGTGATAGTGATTCCTGTTAAATGGGTGTTAGGTGTTGATTCAATGAAGAGAGACACTTTAAACAATTTCTCTCTCTCCACCTAGTTAGATATGATTTTAGAAATGTCATTCTATCCAATTATTTTGCTGGGAATATGAATCAACACATACACATGGCAGTAGCCAACCTGCTCTCTAAATTACTCATCTTGGTGAGGTCTGCCACTGTACGCTTTGCCAACTTTTTGTACTGTGCTATTCTCACTGACATCGATCAGCTGCTTCGACCTAAATGGTGCCTGACCTCACAATCATTACACGGTATTTGGTAAATTAGATTATTTTTCCAAATTGGCTCTACTGGATCTTTTACGCCTACGAAGTTTCCCTCTCAGCGAGTTCATGAGTTTAAAGCCCACCCTGATCCCACCACTGTTAAGAATTCTATGTAAAATTTCCCATATGCTTTCTTATACGGCAAGATTACAAATGACTTAAATTCCCTCTTAGGCAAGTTGCAGTCACCCCTAAAATTACCACTTCTTCTCTTATCAGTCCTTTTTTAAACTTTTAATAAACTCCGGAGGGTAGGTATTAAGAATTAGTGTCTCTTTGATGTGTTTCTTTTGCTAAGATTTTCTGACTTACTAGTCGAACTTCTAGCCTGATTACTAAAACATCTTGTCAAGCCTACATTGACAGATATCGGGTAAGACGATGTGAAATCCAAGTATCTGTTTGAATGTGCTGGTTTCCTATAAACACTGATATTTAAGCTCCCATCTACTCTCTTCTTGATTTTGCAGTCAATCATAGGTAGCTCTCCTTCTTCATATTCTAATTCATAAGTGAATTGGACTGTATCTACTATCGAGTTAATGCGTGCGAAAAAGCTTTGAATGTGTTCTGATTTTAGCACAGTAAATGTGTCATCTACATATCCCCACCATACTTTCAAGGTGGGTTGTTCCCAACTGTGTCAATCAATATGTCTGCTACGATCAAGGATACTGGCGATCCTATCTCTACCCCTTCTGTTTGTTTATATGTTTGTCTTGAAATTCGAAAACAGTGGAAGTTAAGAGCATAATTTCTTTAATAGAAACTTTGTTTCTATTACTGAGTTCATTTCTGACTGCCCCAAGTGGCATATTAATTGGTATATTTGTATAGAGGTTTGTCATATCAAAACTGACCATCATTTCTCCCTCGTCTAATTGTATATTATTTAGCCTGTGTTTTAATTCAGTTGAATTACTGAGCCTAGATTCCGAGTGATTTTTAATAGGGTATAGTATGGTAGCTAAGTGTTTAGATAGCTCATATACTGACTGATCTGTTTCTAAAGGCTTCCCTAGCAGACTGCTGAATGGACCAATCCGACTTCGGTATTTCCCATTGGAAAGTACTTTTCTACAAAATGAAGGAATGTAACTGGCTATCTTATCAGCTGCAAGATGGCCTTTAAAGTCGGAGCGACTTTACAGGTCACCCTAGCAAAAATCGAAATGATCAATTAGGCTTCTCTATTTCAGCTGGAAAGGCAGATTCTCACAAAGTAGAGAAACCTAATTAGTCATTTCAACTGTTGCTAGGGTGACCTTTCAAGTCACTTCAACTAGTGGCGTAATGGGATGATCTGTTCTATGAACCATACCATACACTCTACTAGGATCACTAGTTTTAGGCATTACATTAGCGAAACATACAGTGGTAGACTCCACTAAGATAAGTAATTTAGAGAAAAACTCGGCAATCATTCTACATGCACTGACTCATATTCCCAGCAAAATAATTGGATAGAATGACATTTCTAAAATCATATCTAACTAGGTGGAGAGAGAGAAATTGTTTAAAGTGTCTCTCTTCATTGAATCAACACCTAACACCCATTTAACAGGAATCACTATCACATATTACAGATATCTGGGAACTTTTACTACCCATTAAGGTAAAAGTAAGAGGAGGCGTTGGACTATATGAAGGAAGTTTGGAAGTCGTGTGATTACCTTGATATGAATATTCGCAATGAATTCTGCTCGGAATGTTGTCATCTAGTAAATAATACTGTGTCACAGTGTGTGGTGGCTATATCAAATAAACAATCTAATATGGAGGTATATTCTATAGCAATGCCCCAGTTTTTCCCTTACATCAACTGTATCATTCAAGTTTGTGGCTTCTAAGCTGTAAGCTGCCGCAAGCCTATGAAAGATCAAGTCCAGGACCGTTAAGTCTCATGATGACCAAACTGTTATCTAGTCACTGAATCGAAACCTAATACTTCACTTTTTCCTACTTTTATCAGTTCATCACATAACATGGCTATTGTCAGTCATCTTTAATTTGACTAACACCAGTAGACTTACACAAAAAGGTTTGGTAGTCTAGGAAACTATTTTGAACAAAGGAACTAATTTGTGATTGTATTCACTGTTTAACACTATATGATCAACACAATCTTTATAGAGAGCGCTAAATGCCCAGAAAATGTATGTAACATTCAAACTGCCACAAATCAACATCTATGAGAAGGAAAAAGCACATGTAATTCAATAACTAGATATATATGTGAATTACAAGTATGAAAATAAAACAGCCGAGAACTGCTGAAGTTGTAGATGTCAAATTCTACTCAGTTTCAGTAAGAATAATGCATCGCTCTTATCTCTTACTGCGTCAACCCTCAGTTTAATCAGAAACAAAGAAGTCACAGTATAGCTTTTAAAATACTAATACCTACACCTCACTAGACACTTTCCTTGTCAATTTCCTGTTCTTCCACAGACCAAACCTCCGTTATTCTTCTTTACCTTCATATACATAGCTGTAATATGACACTAAGCCTTGGTTAGAGATAACCACTCACAATGACCACAACTCATGCAAACAATCTGTGAATTATATGTAGTAGGTGAGTTGATTTTTAGTTTTTGTTGCTTCTTCATCCTTTTTCTTTAAAGTCTCTATGGATTCTACAGCAACTTTACTTACTTTCCCCATCGATGGCATACCGCATACTACTGACATGAGTAGTACACACCATACAACGATTTATTCACGTGAGAAACTTCCACGGAGATCATAAGAATAAGAAATTTTCATAATTAACATCTGTGAATCGTTGGAGAAGATTGAAATATGTATGGTTAACATATCAAAAAGAAGCATTAAAGGGGCTAAGTTGTAAGTTGGTCATTCTGTTTATTGATCGGTAAAGACGGTAGGTTACAGTTTCTTCCATGTGCATAATATAACGGTACGATCGAGAGGAAATGTGGAATGACTACCACACAGGTGTTGTCAATCCTAACATGAAGCTTAAGAAACGACTGCAACTCACACTCCAAAAGGTTGCTTTACCTGATGCTCAAGGTAAGTATTCTAGGACATACTTTATCCAACTTTCAGTTATACGATTATACATATATATATATACATATATATATATACATATATATATATATATATATATATATATATATATATATATATATATATATATATAAATCGTATAGTTCATCTCATTGCCCAGTCGTGATTGGATTATTCTTGTTTTTTAGTAAGGTTATTAATCATTTACACTATGGTGCATTCATATGTATCTATGATAATGTAGATTTTGATTATTTCCCAGAAGAAGCTTACACCAGACTTCTATAAGGAGCATTGGAATTTCTTATTTCAAACAGGTGAGGTTTGTTCAAATATAAGATATCTCTGATGTCAGCTTTTCACTCGATGCTCAATAGTTGTGAAAATATCCGGTCAAATCTTGACCAGGATTCATATGAGAGTTATACCAGTTTATCGGCGGTTTGAAAGGAGCGGAGGGAAATATTCAAATGACTAATGTGGATAATAACTACCATATTTCAGTTGTATGGTTCATCTAAAGCGTCAATAAGTTGCTGTTCACTGAATGCTAACCAATGATCAGTCTTATTTAGTCCAAAATTTAAAATCAATTAGGTGAAGGCTGCGGGTTTCAGCCTTTGAGTTATCATGATTTTTCCATATATTGATGACATAACTTGCCACGATTGGCAATCAGCTCATAGTCTATCCAGATCATCCAGTGATTGAGTTGCCAACTGCTCCCAGCTATACACCCCCAGCATTTCATAGGTGGATTAATAACCGGGACAATTAATCTCCATCAGTATCAACGATTGGATGACAGGCAGCCAGTTACTGTGCATTTATCTATCTGTCTAAGATAGGAGCCAAATTTTTGTTGGGTTACTTTAACTAGCGGAGACAGTAGGTGGTATATACCACCAATAGTTCTAAATTAGTCAACCCCAGGAGAAACATCGATGTGAGATCACTAGCTGAGTGCAGAATGTACAGTTTTATGCAAATACAAAGGTTGACCTCCTGGGTAGTTAAATTCCACTAGAGACTGACGGCGCCATGCCTATGCAAAACTTTTTGTCTAGTCAAGTTATAACAGACAAACAACTCATTAACAGCATATTGATAAAAACTAGAGATTGTCCATATTTTAGTTCAGTTATATCCTAATTCAAGTGATAAATTGCTTTATCAAAATATGGTGTGTTTATCCACAGACGAATGCAACCATATCACAACTGTTTTCAATTGTTGATTCCAATGAGTCAACACGCTTGAATCCAATTACTCTTTGCCTGTTTACAAATTAGTCACATCTTGGCTATTATTATTTATTTTCCAGCCACCCACTCAACTCCAACAATTGTTGCATAATTAGACAAACACACATAAACACTTGTGTTGGCTAAAATTTATTGCCGAATTATGCCACGCTTTTAGCGTACAAAAAAAGGAAAAAAAAAAGAGAAGAAATGATGATGATTATGATTGCAGATGTGAATATAATTTTTAAAATCTTTTCTATTGAAAAATTGAACAAGCTAATTTTGATTGGTCAACTAGTGTAAAGTAAACAAGTGGGCGTACAATTTCGCACACAATACACAAGAAGCGTATACACTTCATGTGTGTATATATAAAAAGGAAATAATTAACTAGGTTGAAAAGGTTTATATTGAGTTTACGCATCTATCTGACCAGCATATTAAAACATATATCTTTTGTGGAGTTAGAGTAAATGTGTACAATGGCGGCTAAATATTTTTTATTGTGTAAGTTTAAACATACGTGTGTATTAACTTGTTCTTTTTTCTACTTACCTATTCAACATTGGTAGTTATTTTAATTTGTTGTTTTTATTTTTCCAAACAATTAGCTACATTTTTTATTTATTTATCAGGTTATATAATAATAATTATGTCAAGTTGTTATTCATCGTAGGCTGACAGCAGTTGGAGGAACAGAGGAAAGCTGGGAGCACTGGACAGCTGTTTCGTCCCAGTATGGGACTCCTCAGTAGTGCGCACCCACGACCCTGCCAAGGATCGAACCCGTGAATTTCAGGTTCCGTGGCCAGCACATTACCGTTGAGCCACAGGGTCAGAATCCAACGGTCCATATTTCCAACTTCTGTTGGCTCACGATACAGCACAGCCTCCACCCAATGTCATAGTTGAGTAACTGTCCTCATGACCATCAGGCTTGACTCCACCGGTCACGACTTCTTATTGGAAATTCGGGAATACCTCTTGAAGTTGTCCAGTGTTCCCAGGTTTACTTTGTTCCTCCAACTGATGTCAATCTATGGTGAATAACAACTTGAAATATTTCCGAATCCCCACAACTCCCTCAAAATTTAATAATTATTTGATGAAAGAATTAATTTCAAAATAAATACTTCTCAATATTTCAAATTGTTGGTGGTCAGTGTACTTTTAATGAGGACTTTTATTCCTCCTAACACTATGGTTATATTTATTGGACAAAATAATTTTTGGGTTACTGATATCAGATAATATTGATGTACAGTGGCTAAAAGTGGAGTTCAGGACATATATTTTCACCGATTGAGATGACTGGTCAGCTAGATATACCTACAGCATAACGAATGATGATATTCCCCCTTGAAATTCAACCCCAGTACCCATAGTTTCAAATACCACTGGGTAGCTTCTCCTTAACTGATGATTTTATAACTTAATAGTCAATCATTGTTGACTGAAACATATTAACAGTATAAGAGATTTCGTTTATCAGAATTGTATTTAAAATCTATTCAAACAATGTATTAGAAAGGAATTTCGTTGAAGTGAAATCAACGAACTTATTTAACATTGGTATAGTATAGTGAAAAACTCAAAAATAAGCTATCATAATAAATCCAACTGGATGGATATTAGAATTGAAAGAAAACTTGAGTTTCAACAAGATCCAAAAACAACAACATCCAGGTTACTTATTTATCCTACACTCTATCGATACAGCCTGAATACCCAATTGCTGACTACTTTTCAGCTTCACTATAGTCCTCAAAGGTGTTAGGAAATTCCTTAATGAACCTTTTTTATGCCTTCTTCCTATAAATCCAACTTTTCTAATGCATTTATCGATTGGGTTTATTTTATTCTCATTGTTTTTCAACTACTATTGATGAAAAGACTTTGGATGATATAATGTTTACTATTTTTAGTCAATTTGTTCAACAGTTTTTTGATAGTGAATTTATCTTGTTTTGAGTGCAATCAAGCACACTATGAGGTCTGTATTAATTACCATGTCTTATAATTTTTTGATGAGATCCAAAATCCTCCCCTGAGTGGACAAACATTTCTTTGGCGGATTCTACCTCCAGAGTTTACCTGTCGAAAGCTCTAGTGAATACTCTCCATAGTTTTCTCAGAAAAAACTATGAAGTTGTTGCTATAATGAGTACGGGACAATGATGTAAGAGAAGGAGGGATCAATTACACCAATAAAATGAATCATTAGTACACTTGGTGAGACTGGTGGGCTTTTGTTTTACCACAGATTAATATCATTTGGAAAACCATTAAGGATCATGGAGGGCTAGATAACTGTTTCGTCCCAGTTCAAGTCTCGTCAGAAGCGTACAGCCATGAACCCAAGGGGGATCAAGCCTAAGGTTGTCGGGTTTCACCATTCAGCCACAGGGTTACAATCTAATGTTCCACGGAAAGCAGAACAATCGTATTCAAAAGAAATCATGAAATGTACCTACTTGTGATGTTTTTCTTTCAATCTCAACCGCCTAACATAGTAGATAATTGAATATTCTAAAATGAAGGTGGAAGGATAAGACTAAGTAAATTTCAAGATACGAAATAGTGAAATAAAGCTCAGTAACTGATATAGTAATTTAAAAATAGGTCACAATGTATCCCACAGATTGTTAGTACAGACCAATATGAAGCTGAATCTGTTTGATAGCTAATTCAGTAGGCTAGCCATTTTTTTCCTACTACAGCCAAGATTCTTCTGCTACCATCGTCACTATACCATTTCGTTTTCAATCGAAAATGTTTGAAATAATCGATCTAACTATATGCTCATCTGTTAACCCTTTTTATGCTGAGCAGACGTTATAAAGTTGGGGGTGGAGAAAGTCGGCATTAAGATTGCTTTGATGACATTTAGTTGAAAAATTATTATTCACATTTTTCTGCTTATACGAAATTCACATGTAGATTCATTTCTATTAAAGGCAGTCGACTGAGGTTTGTAAATGATTGAGGAGTAGTTAGTTAAGTTTTACTGGAGAAAACTAACAAAGGACTAATCAGGATTCTTATGAATTGATTATCTGACAACTGATAGTGATAATTACATTTCCTATTGTGGTATGTGTGTGCGTGTGATTATGGGAATTACTACTCGTAGAAGTATTTCGCATAGTTTACGAAGTCACTGTGTGTATTGCATCGCTTCATAATCGTAAAGTTGTATATCTGATGATGGCTAGCGTGTGTAATGACTCCGAATGTTGAACGTCATACACGGTAGAGTATAGTGTTGTCTCGCTTCGCTTTTCTGACTAGCCATAATTGGTGCAAAAAGTCACTTAGTAATCTACAATTACAATGGTTATCCATCGGCTAACATTTTCATTCACATGACACTGTCACACACCAAATGAATAGCGATAGAAACTATTCCATTAGTGGTGGTGATTCTAACTATGGAAGTAAAATAGATCTTATCATGTGAATACCGAGTGTTAGTTGCTTGGAGACAATTGGCGGAAAGACCTGTGAGACCTATATCTCTTCAGCACGGCGTATCTAAAACCTAAAGAAAACTGATGTCTACTCTGAGATTTGAACACGCGTCACCCAATGTTACAGTTAGTGAAATTACCACTGAGCTATCTGAGTCGCGATCGACCTTCCGTAGGATTGGATTAGATACATTGAGTGGTCACTCGAAGACGACTAATTTCATGTCATCTAGTCCTAAGTACCGACTGAATTCTATCAACCATTTTGTAATATAACCACCAATCTATGAAGCTGCCCATCACAGTGCATTTTCGTGGATGTAAGTTAGCTGGTGACAATCAGCAGCAAGACCTACACTTAGGTCTCGTTTATGTCGACACATGTCAGCAAGGCATATCTGTATACTACTGACTGGTCAGCAGCGGAAGACCACAAACTGGCACACTGCATACTGACACTTCTAACAACTTATGATTATTACTATCATTGTTCATCTATGCAAGTGTACTATCAAAAACTCTTGATACTTCCAGATTTATCTCAAGTATTACTCAGCCTCAGGTAATGGGAACAATTATCAGGTACTTCAACCACCTAGGTCTGTGAGAAAACGTTTCCAGATTAGCTGCTTATATCTCTTAGTAGTATATTTCATTGAAAATACTATCTAGTTTATACTGGATATGCATGCTGGGCAACTGTTGAACAGGATCACAGACCGACAAACTGGTTGAAATTCTGTAATTTGCTGACTGCAATCGTAGGTATTTTGATTGTTGTACATGAAAATATATTTGAAAGGAAATAATTTAAGAATAAGCAGTGATCAGAAAGACTAATGTTTAAAATTACTTTTCATCTCCTCAAAGACTACGTCTATACTTCAAAGGTCATTTGACGGATAGTGGTTAGCAGTGAGATCCAAGAAGCACTTTTCGTCCTATTTAGGACTCATCAGCTGGATGTACCTTCCCCACAGTGAGTGGTGTTGTTCTCACTAAGACTGAAACTATCCATCATTATTACCAAAGTGAAACTACAGGTAAATAAACTGCTGGAAGAAACCTCACTATCGTTAAAGCAGAATTCCACAATATGGGTACATAGGCGTAGGATGTGAAGAAGAAGCTTGTCGAGAAGAATATTCTTTGTTCACTCAAATGTCTTTTGAAATTACTTTGGGATTAAGAAGGAGTCCGTCATCCTCACTTATATTGCTCTGCAATCGGTGTTGTATGTTTGGAAACAGTTGAAGGAAATTTAGTGGATATTTTATTCGAGTAAATCATATCGTCCGTTTTGAAGAAAATCCTACTTTTACAGGTATGTGAACCTGTATCCCTCAGTGACTCAGGTAGAGACTTCAGTATTTAACTGAGTTCCAGTCGAAATAATCCGACAAATATTGTGTTCTTCATAATTCTTGATTCTAAGTAACTCGCATATACTCTTCTTTACACCTGGAATGTGTTCAAATGTGTTTCAACTAAAGCTATAACTAATCACATTTTAGCTTCCAGAATAGAGGTATAAAAAAGAACGAAGCTAAATAAATAGTCAGTCGAAATCGCAAACTACTGGATGCATGCTCCGTCTTGAGATAAGACTTCATAGGAATGCACACCGAAATCACATACGGGATTGGGCTTAGCACTGTTAGTTATTACCATGAGTTTGCTCTATGCTTCCTGACTAGATTACACTTTTGTCCAGGTTCAGAAATGCAGCTGGTAATTGACTTCCACTTCATCCTAGAGTGACACATTTTAGCGTCTGAAGCAATATTACTCAGTCATGATGATAAACACAAAGTATAAGCTAAGTCAACTGACGTCTAACAAAATGTTAGACAAGTGAAAGTTGTTCTATAATTTTTCTGCGCAAATTCTAACTGAAACTATATTCACAGGTAAATGCTGTCAACCTCACTTACCAGTAAGTTATCATTTCTTTGAACAGCCATACTAGAATAACTTATTACTGTAGAATTGTAATGATTAATTATGCATAAAAGTTTTGGTTAGAAGGTGAAGCTCAGAGTCTTCTGAGTCATGAAGTCACGTGCTATCAGTAACCTTGACCACTGGTGAATATTCAAGCGTTTTATACTTACAAAAATGGTCACTGTTATTTTAAATAGCCTTGTTATCAGTTAGATAGGCTGAATTTTGTAACAAAAACTATAATTCGATGATAAATATGCAGGAAAAAAAAAGATACAAGTGCTTTTCATCGATTCCTGAACAGCATTCATAATCCATTTGTTTAAGCACAGTTAGGAATTCGGTGTTAAGCCTTAATCAGTTAATAGTCTTAGTAAGAAAACTGATTAGTTTTAGTCTACTTGGCAGCTAGCAGTGAACTTCAGGACGTGCCTTTCATTTTACTTGAGACTCGTCAGCTGGGTGTACATGCACGTCAGTCAGTGATATCATTCTCCCTGTACACATCGCTTCAAACGCTAAAGTGTTATCTACTAGGTCATTGGAGTATAACAGCCAGTCTGCAAGCCTTCACTAAGTACTAACCTAAGATGATACAGAGTGCACAACACTTCGACAATCGTTACACTGACCTATGCTGATTTCTATGCATTCACATAGTATTTAAGTCATAGACACTTGCAATGTAGGTAGTTGGTTAGTTAGTTAATCAGTTATACTGCACTGTGGAAAAAAGGTTAGATTTTTAGTGAGAAAAGTGGTTTTCGGATGAAGTGATTACAATTGTCCTCTGTAATTCATTCATTAATTTGGTTTCTTTTACTCTGAGTTCCCGTAACCGATAGCTAACCTTAATTTCTTTTTATCTATGCATAAATGTTGAGGAATTATTCACTTCAAAGGATATATGTCCACCTACACTGAGGTCATCCACAAACATTGAAATATTACAATATATCTAAATATTAGAAATTCCCTGTGTGATATTGTGGTGTTGTGCGTACACTGTTTCCAAGACTGATGATCCTAGTCAGCAGGATATATGCATCAACTATGACAGCAAGTAACAGTTAGACTATTCCCTGTGCAAACGCACACTTACACCTTTCTGATCATAAGCCATCTGCAACAACAGTAAAAAAACATAATGTCAAAGTATATTCTGTTTTTGAAATAAATTAGGTCATTGATGGTTTTGTTTGTATCAGAATAACAGATTGTTGTAACACCATAGTTATTAATTCTTTTTATCTCATGCTTGACTTGGTGAAGTGATCAAGATGTGAAGTATTTTCCATTGGATAAACTGTGATTCATATTTTAGTCAGGAAGAAGAGACTCAGTCTAAGCTAAGTTGTTTGTTTGCATCAAACTCAGTTAGCAGTGGGAGTGGACGCTTACCGACGACTATGTTGGGTAATAACTTCAAATGAAACACTGGATTTTGTGCGAGGCAATGATTAGTCATGTGCTCACTGTCGTAAGGTTTGACCTTATAAGCTTACCTACCGCATACTGTTGGTGGTAATAAGTGCTGATGGGTCTTGAAGTAGATCAGGATAGCTGGCTACTTCTCCTTACATTTCATTTCTTCCTCAAGCGATCTCCTCTATGTCACCTCTGGACGCCCAACTCGTCGTTTCCTATTTGGGTTTCACTCGAGAGCCTCTCTATGATGAAAAGAAACCTGAAATCAGCAAGTCCCCACAAACCTCAAAAGTGAATTAATTCAATTCTCATTAGTGACTCACTTCGAGAGGTGGTTCCCGAAGTCCCAATGAGAAGCTGTGACTAGTGGGCCAATCAGGTTGAACATGAGGACGGCATTGGATGTAGGTCACGCTAAATCGTACAAACCTTAAATCAGTAAATCCGTAGAAACCTCAAAACTGAATTAATCTTTAGTCTTGAAAGAAAACATGGTTTATGGCAGCCTTCTAACCATGAAGTGTATGTCAGGTTACGGATGCAGCATTGTATCGCCTCAGACGCTAGACACAACTGATATAATTGGTCTTTGATTGGCTAAAAACTATTTCAATAACCTAGAGAACTCTGAACGTATATCCTAACATGACCCAAGTTTTCCTTTATTCTGTTATAATTTCAAATTACCCGTTATCAGTGATTCATTGAGCCAACGAATGACAAAAACTACAGAGGTCCTTATCGGAAAGACTTGGTCGAATAGTGTTTCCATCCGACTGTTGTAATTCTAAAACTTTAGCATAAAACAACTGTTTCCTGTAATAAAAATAACGTGTCATAATTCAGGACATTTGAAGTTCTTACCAGTCTCATTCAATTAGAGGTCACTTGATGTACAGCATGAAGATGAATAGTTTCTAATCACTATGACAGGATTCATTGCTGTAGAATTCTGATTAGCCAGCTAATAGACATAAAACAAAGGTGAAGAAAGTGACGAGTACTTTCAGAGTTAATCCAAGAGTGTGAAACACCTTCATACAATTCAATTTGGAGGCTTGTGAGGGTTCATTTATTGATTTCAGGTTGATATTTTATCATGGACTGATATTAATTGGAGAAACACTGGAAAACTGGGAGTACTGGACATCTGTTTCGTACCCAGGACCTTCAGGTTCCGCGACCAACATGTTAGCACTGAGTCACTAGGTTGGCATCCAATCCTCCTCTTTGCCTACTTCATTATCTTCTCTGATTATTCTCGTACTTGACGACTTTTAGACAGTAATATAAGTGGCATCATCATGTCTAACCTTAGAAACAATTAATCAGCAATGCAAGTGAAGGTGTCTTTGTAAATGGTACTGAAGCGTTTCTCTTTTTTTCTCTTCCTGTCTGTCTGTGTGTGTTCTGACGAACTACACGCACAGTTCACCAGTATAATACCTTAGTTTATTTTCTTGCGGCTAATTAGTACTCGTGACTGGATGATTTTCAGATATAAAGCTGGTGGGCTTCAAATTTATTGCCTGAAACATAAACTTTCGAAAATCCCGATTAACCAACAACCTGTTATCCCTACATTTTCCAGTATAATGATAATATATCACAGAATTTCACTACTATAAGTAGATTCAACTTGACTGCATTACTGATCATAGACTGAAAGTGAAACTGGTGGAGTGAACACATACATACACACAAACTGACATGAAAACATGACTTCTGTTTAGATTACTAATCCAACTACAATGATTGGTTGGGGAGGAGTATCACCCGTCAGTGTAGGTGGTATCCGTTCAGCTGTTACTATCCCCCCTCCCCCCTTAAGATATAGTTTATGTTGTGTCCACTAAGCTTATTTTAGGGTTCAGTTTGAAGATTTGTGGGGATTTATTCATTGATTTCAGGTTGGTATTCATCATGAACTGACATCATTTTCAGGTTATGTGTTTTGTGGTGGATTAAACTGTTTCATCATTTCTGTCTGCTTTTATGTTTACACCTTGCTCTAACCTTATCTCATTTTTCTGGTACAATATGGGATGACTCCTTTTATTCATGTAAATAAGCGTAGGCGTGTGGACTTCGGAAAAGGTAAACAAATGATTATGCTGTATAATAAATGATAATGAAATGAGTCAGATTGCTTGTGCCAATTTTTATCAGATGCCAAGTATCGGTTTATTCAACGCATACTATTCAAGTTTACTAATAGTACTATTCGCTACACGCATACGTACTCATGAGCTAACAGTCAGATGAAGGTTATGCACTATGCATGTAGCCTTTGAGACTGATGAGACTAGCGTGACACAAATTCAACAGTTGTCATCTGCAATACAATGTTATTTGGGGGCAATATAACGTTGGAATGAATGGGTGACAAATTCGAACAATTTGCCAGTTACTGGTGTCTGCGATAATTGTTCTAAATGGCTTAGGCTGCATAGCTCAATATTTTATAAACCAACCGCTGGGTAACCTGATAAACTTACGGAAAATTAAACACTCACTTTTTAATCACTTTTTAAACTCTAAAACATTTACTTGGTTGAAAGCATTTGGTAGGAAGCCGTACTTCACCTAGTTTTTGTGCTTGTTGATACTCATCAACAAGGCGTATCTACAACCACGTGAAAACTGATGTCTCCTTTGAGATTCAAACTCTCATCACCAGGTGCTGAAGTTAGCAACCCGCTTTCGTTTATTCGAATCATGTATAAATTTCAGTTTGTGTTATCTCCAAGTGCACATCAACCACTGTAATCTTATGGAGGCTTCTATGCTGTTCTATTGAGATGAACGTTGTGTTAGTGTCAACAATAAGGGTCACCATACATAGGATGACGTCAACCCAGTGCACTTGTATCCATGTGTTGTTGTTCTTCACACTGAAACGAACTAATTACCCATATTTCAGTTAGTAGATTAGTGGATTAAAATAGTTATTTTATTTCTGTTCTTTTGTGTAATATAGGCAGTGATTTACTGTCCAATTTCATCCTATTGGAAGTTCAGCGTTTCTGCTTCAATAAGAATGTACATCATTTCCAATGGATTATAAAGTGATTATAAACTTTATGATTAATTCTGTACTAATAAATAACTCCTCCTATAGTCTATACTTTCAGTAACATCGACATATATTAGTAAGTACATTGTACTTTCAGTAATTATCACACCCTAAATAAGAAACATCTAACAAAATACACATCTATTGCACAAAAATAAGATGGCAATGAAAGATAAGCTGTTATTGTATTAAGAAAATTCAACCAGGAGTATAACAAAAAGTGTTATACATCTCTTGTCATTATAACAATACTCTAATATGGTATAGTTTCCTTTCTATTTGAAATAGGATATGAACATCTTGAAGTTCCTAGATATGCTTAGTTGACAATTAGCGTAAAACCTAGGTCGAACAAGGCTTTCTATCACTGTCACAGACTATCATTAACAGTCAGTACACAAGCGGTGATTGCTATATTGTCTAACATTTGTTGACCAGTTTGAAAGTAGAGTCCAGTTGTGACTTTAGAAGTTTAGTAGTACGGTCTCTGACATCTATGATGTATAAAGTAGATTTTCAATTCTCATCGAATATGATCTCCCTCAATTTTGTAGCAGTATAGTACTGATGACTACCGAAAAAAAGAGAAACTTAGTTGAAGCAAGTTATCTTACAGATTGATTTCGAACATTTATTATTATTTACTATTTGTCGCTTGGGTTCCTAATGGAACATATGGCTTCAGTAGCACGTCTCCAGTGAACTCTCTTCTTTGCAATCTTTTGAAACTGGCTCCACGACAGCCTACAAGCTCTCATTTTCTCCTCCTCCATGTCACCGTCGGACGCCCAACTCATCGTTTCCCATCTGGGTTCCACTCGAGGGTCTGGTGAGTGATGTCCCCAGTCGGCCTTCTCAGTGTATGCCGAATCTATCTGCACGATGTCGAACATATAACCTCAAAATCTGTCAGTGCATAAAAACGTTTTATTCATCAAATTTTTATTACATAAAAATTCATCGTCAGTATGAAATATTTCAAAGAAATTTTCATCGTAGATCGAAATCACATGGATAACTATTGAAACGACTTGACAACTGTTCCGTCCTAGTGTCTCACTTGTCGTTAGTGTTCATTGTCAACTTTATATAGGATCTAGTCAAATAGGACAGTGTCCCACAGTAAAATTGTTCTCAATAAACCTCTATACTGTCATTCATTGATCTACGGTTACCGAGATTTTACCCAAATGGCTAAATACTAACTTGGATGCTGTGGGACTAAGTTACTCTTGCCTCAATCTACCATTTAATTGACCCTAACTGGGACAAGACTACTGTCCAGTGTTTCGTAATTTTTTGGAATACGTATTTGCGTGTTGACAATTAGAGTATTTCTACATTCCCTTGTTTGTTTTTTTCAAATAAGATTGAAGTAAGAAACGGTTCAATTCGTTAAGAAGATAACTACTAAAAATAGTAGTTGTTTTTTGTTTCATTATCCAACTTTTATGGAACAACTGCACATTAATATAACTCGGTAATGAATCAGAAAGAAGTTGGGCAGTAAAAAACGGGGTTATGACATAGAAAACATCGCGTTCATTCTATACCTGAATATGTCCATGAACGCAAGTGTGTAAACATGCGTAAATTATGCATCGTAATAAAGAAACTGATGCAGTATTAAACTGTTTGTATGCATATAGATATATCTGTGTACTATATATAGAAGACAGAAATAATTTCACCTCTGAGTGAAAGAATGTATATTCAGGGCCGAATTGCTTGACCTCTGTTGTCAGATGGGCTTTTTTACGTCATGAATATCCGTCAGCATCGAGGTGTCCGCAAAGGAGCCCATCCACCAACAGAGGTCAAACAATTTGGCCCTGTATAGCAAGAGGAAAATCACAAGTATCACAACAATAAATGATACCTGTTGCACAGCAGGTGCTATCATGCCCCAGTGGCTTAGTCGATGACGCTGTGGAGTTTGAAGTAAGGGGTACTGGGTTGGAACCTCAGTGGGAACAACATCACTCACTGGAGTGCAGGTACATCCAGATGATGAGTCTCAAATAGGCAGAAATGTGCGTTCTGGATTTCTTTGTTAGTCACCAAGTTCAATATAACATGATGTATACACACACTGCTACTGAGAAAAAGAATACTTTGATTATTTCTCCACAGATATATTTTCTAGTGGATTGTTGTCATCTGGAAAATATTGCACTAATATTTTATCCTTATTCAGAACTTATTAGCAATGCACGCCGTAGATCCTATATGCAGGTTGAGTGGTGAAAAAGTCTCCCCTCAACTGATGAAGTGAAAAGCAACAGTGCAATGCACAACTCTCCAATTCTAGTATAGTTGGGCTAACAATCTATGTAGTGTGTACCGTGAGCATCATGAGATGTGGAATCGCTTTGTTAAATGACAAAAGTAAGGTATGAAATTATGTTCGCTTCACCAAGTAACCGACTTTTCTAGGACAACGGCATACTGGTTTTACTTATCAAGTAAAGTCTTGTCGATATAAAAGAGAGATAACAAAAATGCTAAATTCTTATTTGTTCTAATGAACAAGAGAGAAGAGAAGTAACTCAACTTTATAACAAACTGTATTTTCAATCCTATGATTTGTCCTCTTTTCTTTCCCCTTATAATCCTCTAGGTGTTCTTATATCAATCAACTATGAGTTAGATTTTGTAAATTTACATCCTACCAGTAGTACAAATGGAAATATAATTCATCATCGTAATAAAAGATGGGCATACTATGAAATACATAAATGTGGTCGAATAAAAGGTTACAGTTGTCTGGAACATCGTCATTGTCATGAACGTTATCTACGTCGGGATATGGTTTGCTTTGAAGTCTATCCATGCTTAAGTTCCTGTATATTTATTGCTCAGGTAGGTATAAGTACTTGTGAACCTTAATTTTTTCATTATGACCGATTTCATTAGTGTCTAAAGTTTATCAATATGAAGAGGCAAGATACTCTCTTCGTTGATATCATAGATGAATGCTTACCTTGTTCAAAAACCAGTTTTTCTAGATCTTACTTCTGATTATATGGGAATATTATGCTCAAAGTCATTTTCGCCTTTAGAATAGTATCTCCGCATTCAACCTGATGATGGTGTACGCTTCCAGGATATAGTCCTGATTGGTCGATTTCATCTGTAAAGGATTTGAGAACTGAATGAATTAGTTTTAATTGGTTGATTTTACTCACTGTCGTCACTCAAATGCTTTCATTTTTGTCCAATTCAATCTGTTAGTGTTAATTAAACTGAGCGCATCGGAGAGTTATTTAAAGCCATGAATTATAAGTCAAACATTATTTTCTTTATTCCTTTTTTGCACGGAGTCCCCTCAAAAACTAGCATTTCATTTGGAAGGTTTGTCATTCAACTCAAAGAACAGCTATAAACTTGCTTTTGCAGTCTCAGTCATAATTCTTCATGACTCTTTCAAGACTGAATTATTCCATGTGCAGAAATTTCAATAGTTCACTGAATATATGTTAGTAATACAAAACAAAGGTTAATGTCTGACAGATTATAATGTATCCGGGAAATGCTACTCAGTACTAATGACCTTGTTCATGGATCAGATAGACCTTTAAGTATTGATATTCCACATGACTTGATACCTGGGAGATAACTAATCATAATGATAGTAATCGTGAGCATATTCAACTAACCGCTTGTGAGATGACATACATGGCTATGAACCGTATCCTCTTCGTGTGATAATACTGACAATCACCGGCAGTCAAGATAGATTCATTTCAAATAAGATCCGATTTTGTTGATGTTGATACAAACCTTCAAACCAAAGTCTGTATACTGATACTATATGTTTGCAATTGTTCGAACTTATCGGCGAGGTGCATTTTTGAAAAGGCGAATGATGCCTCTCCTCCTCACTGGCTCAAAATTGTCAATTATAATCTCAGTGTAGAACTCTACCACTATGCTGTTCAGGTCATGATTAATCATGTAGGTTTGCATTATGTCCATAAATTGGTCATCATCGTGGATTTGAACTTCAATATAGCCATCAGAGTTGTTCGTCACAGTCATCACAGCTGCGATTGCAGAATTACTTTTGAATAGTCTTAGTGCTAAATAATCTTGCTGTCCCATAAATTACTTGAAATAGTAGTAAAATACCGATAATTATTTTCTCACTATTCATTCTGTCCATAAGGATTCCATCAAAACACCTTCAGGGCCTCAGACCGCTAGAAGGAGAACTACCCAATCGTCAAGTCCTTCTTAGTTTCCACTTGTTTGATTATGAATACTTTTCTAGAAATAAACCGTTTTGTATTCAACACAAAAAAATTTTCTTCGAAATTATTTTTTGCATAAGCAAGATATCCTTTGATATCAAACAATTTTTATTGGTTTTTCTTCTTTTTTTTGGCTCCCATTTTTCTTTTCTGCTTAGCTTCAAGACGCTGAGAAGTTGAATGAACAAATCAAGAAGTTATTACTCGACGGTATTCCAGTCAATGATCACAATGATCCTATAAAGTATGTACGTGAACAAACGGAAAAACTATCAAAGGAATTAAATTTAACTCTTCCACTATACAAATCATCTGATTTAAATTTATCCACCCAGTTACAGGGTACTTCCGTTTCATGAAAAAAAAGAATTTTAAATAAACTTGTTTGTATTTATTTCATTTCACCTTGTATTTAGCTACTACTCTTATTATTTTTCAAAATATTTTATTGTTTAGGTGCATTTTTGTGATACTCCTACTGATACTACTGCTACTACTACTACTACTGATTGTATAAGTAGTATTGGTAGTGTTAAGATAATTCCAAAAACACTATTCATTCTTATACATCTTCATTTGAAGAGAGAAACACAGAGACAAGAGAAATAATAAGTAAAAATACGGAACAAAATAAAATGAAGAAAACGACATTGGCTGACAGATAGTGAACTAGAATCAGCAGAAGTAAATGGAGATGAAAATATCTGTGATACATGCATATATCTACGTATTCTTTCTTCCAGATAAAAGTATATAAACATATGAAAATATTTTTTATGATAATTGTATGTTTATTCCTCTGTAAATTATTCTAGACATATATATATATATATATATATATATATATACTATTAATAGAAGGACTCAACGTGGAATTACTAACAGTTTTTTGATTACTGAGTTATCCTTTTTGAGGTAGCTGGCAGTTTGGAGGTTGAAGAGATATAGTTATTTCAGTGTTAATGCTTTTGAAGGTGAGGTGTGTGTTTCAGGAGTGACATAAGAGTACTTACAAACATACTATAATTACATATGTAACCGCTGAATAAGAGTTGAAAGCAAAAATACCCTGACTTTATATTTCATCAATAGTATTAGATATTCAAAGGCGATTTTTAGTTTGAACAAACGTTTTCTGAATATCATAGTTCCGGTTGTATAAGTTGAAGTCCAGCCACTTCAGCCACTTGAAGGGGACAAGTGAGGATACCGTAAGTTAATTGGTCCGAAATCTAGTGAAAGTGGTGAAAACTCTGTTCATATTCACACCATGCCCATCTCCACCAGATTTAACTGTTTGTCAGTTGTGATTTCTTTCACCTTGATTTCTCTTAATTGTGTAGAGAGATGTTCTATCAAGTACTTGCATAAAATGTTTATTTTAAGTCGAAAGTGATAAACTCCAGAGGACTAATTGAAATTTCATAAGTATTAAGGTGTAGGAAGATAAGAGACTTCATTCTTTACACTGGTGTGCTAGATACATCTGCTGACAAAGTTTACCTCTGAAATGGTAACAATAACAGTCAACTGGACAATTATCCTATGGAAAGATCCCCAGGGGACCGCTGACTTATAAATCGTAGTTATCCAAAAAAACTGTTGTTACGTATAGTCTCTTTGTATGACAAAATGATGAAGATATCCGTTCTACTTATAACATTACAAATTTTCTCAAGTTGTGGAAGTTTCTCACGTGAATAAATCGTTGTATGGTGTGTACTACTCATGTCAGTAGTATGCGGTATGCCATCGATGGGGAAAGTAAGTAAAGTTGCTGTAGAATCCATAGAGACTTTAGAGAGAAAGGACGAAGAAACAACCGAAACTAAAAATCAACTCACCTACTACATATAATTCACAGATTGTTTGCATGAGTTGTGGTCATTGTGAGTGGTTATCTCTAACCAAGACTTAGTTTAACTACCTCCAACCCCCCCTCCCATCCCCACCAACTCAATAAACAACGTCATCGGACCTCACCTGTCTTGTTTCTATAATCAGTATCTGTGCCAACAGAGAAGGTTAAGATTCCATTGACTTACGCATTTGAGGTTGGATATATGCACAGCATTCTGAAAGACTCACAGACTGTTGTCATGCAGGGATCGACGGTGACTGGAGTGTATGAAAGTGTGGAGAACGCTGACTGAATGACGCTGTGAGATTGTTGTTGACCGGTTGATTATGGGGCTTGACGGAATAGCAGACGAGCAGGAAGCTGTGCAGAGATTGACATGCAAGGAGGTTGGCACAAGTGGCGACTCTATGGTATTGGGAGTCACTTTGACGAATGTGCTGAGTCGAGTGTTGTCCTCTTTGAATGGCGAGTCTCATTCTCGAGGAGCAGCTGGAGCTAGTAAATACCTCACAAGTGATGTGCGTTAGCTACTCATTTGAGGTTATCAGGCTAATAAAGAGTCACAGCATGGCTATGGTAATGAGTGAGAATGAAGAAGTGAACATCATCGTGCGGCAAGTGGATTAGATGACTAGAGCGTCGTGTGGCAGCTATGTAAATGAAAGTAAAGAAGAATAACAGAGGTTTGGTCTATGGAAGGACAGGCTTACAGTAACCAATATTGGGAACGGACTTCCAGAGGGGGTAGGTGCTATGAGTGACACGAGATGTAGATAAGTGACCACTACGCGCGGAGCATTCTCGATACACAAAAGCAGCAAAGTAGCTGAGGTAGAAGCGAATGCAACAATGACAACATTGGAGAAAAGATCAAACATCAACGAGGGACTTAAAAGTTGTGCAAAGTTATTCACTTGACACGAATAAACTTTCAGTTTTTGTTCTGAGGTTAAACACCAGATTCCAGTAAGAAAATAACTAATGAAAGCATCTACAACATGCCAAATTCCTCTAATAAATCAGAGTAGACCGACAAGTTCAAAAGGTGCTAAATTAGGGAATAATTGAAGAAACCGACAGCCCGTACAGTCAATCACTTTTCTTGGTGAAACAACTTAGTGAGAATAATACATATCTATGTCAGCTGTAGTGAACCAAATCACATAACAGAACTGGAACCATATACGACGTCAACAGTGACAGAAACACTGGATCGTCTTTGCAACCCGAAATTATTCATAACTATGGCTTTGTTCTTGGATAATTGTCTATCACCAATAAAGGAGAGTGATGAAAGAAAGCCAAAAAGAAATTCCCATGTGTCGAGAATGGTACCAGTCTAAATGTCTGTTATTTGGACTGATGGGTATGAATTTCACGCTTAAAGTACCAACCGCTTTATAATTCAAGATTCTGCAGAATACAGTATGGTGTCACTGGGAAGGGTAATTAGAGTAGATATCAGTTAGCAGAAGTTCTCGAAGAAAAAACGAAAAATGTGTACAGGAAATGTATAAGACAATGAAAGAAATAAAAGTAACTGAAGGACCATTCATCTCGAAAGTAGAATGCAGTTGCTATTTGCGTGTAGTATTTCATTAATACTCAATGTGATTTCCTAAAGCTATTCTCTTCATCCTCACCAGGTTTGCTCCCTACAAGCAGTGTCACTTCCTCTCGACAAACTGCTAGCAATATCCATCATTAACAAAACTGAAAGTAACAGCCTCAAAATTTCGCAGACAATGGGTGTGAAAAACCTTCTGAGGCCGTTTCAGAACCAGTTAGCGTCCAGAGTTGAAGTTAATTATATTTTGGACTCAGTCAAGAAGCAGGGACAAGGTGACCTACGGCCATCTGAAGGAAGCTGTTGGTAATGCGTTAATGAGGCTCATTATTTATTGATTGTTCATAGGACTAGACACACAAGAAACCATGCATCGATCTAAAAGAACGAAATTTGGCACAGGTTGCAATTCGATGGCACTGACGCTCACAGATCTACTTTGAGGCTGGCTCATATTCCATGAAAAATTTCAAGCACATTTTCGAGTGTTACAGTTTATTGAGTATCTTTACAGTTACAGCCCATTATCCACAAGTGCAGCACATCCGCGGATATCAGCGAATTAGATTGATATACCAAGCAACCAGTAAGCCCAAGATTGGTACCGCTGATAGCTGAAAGTCAACGAGTGGACCCTGTCGAGAAGGAAGTTAGAGAACAATGAAATCAAGTGGCGACCATCTAAATGAGTCAAAGAGGACGATGCTTTGTATGTAGGAGATAAGGGCGTTCAGAGTTAAGCTGTACAGTGGAATGAAGGTGCAGATGTTTTTTACGACCCTATTAGATTTTGGTTTGTGAGAGAAATCGACAGAGAAACTGTTTGCTTGAGAAGGCAAAAGCTGGACAGAAAAATTATATTTGATGGAAAGATGACCAACAGTTCTATCTCTTGAGATAAACTCCAGTGTTAGAATGTTGGATTGAGCCATTGTGGTATGCACTGAAGATATTGAAATTTTTATAGGAATAAGTAGTCGTGAAATACATTATCCTTTCATTGTGACCACAGGTGTACAGACATCCCGAAAGAGGTAGGAGAGATAACTGAAAGGAGAAATAGAAAAATGGCCATGAAGTATGATGCATTCTTGATATCTGAAAGTAGTAGTGGTAGAAGCAGTGACAACCCTGAAAAAACCGAGTGTCAATAAGTTGGTCGCTAAATATGGGAGTTTATCCACTGGAGTTAGAGGCCACTAGAGATCTTATACTGAGGTGAAACATAAAATTCCAGTTAGAAACTATGGCATAATATTCACAAGAAGCAGACCATGAGTAAGTACCTCTGCTATTACTAATGCACGAGGCGTAAAGACCGGCTTCATGAAGATAAGGGTTGAGAAAAACGTCCAACAGGGGTAAAGAAACTCTTGAACAAAGTACACCATTTGGTTCTTCTCTTAGGAAAATAATCTGTCATAATCGACCGTAAGACCTTCAGTAAAACAGGTGGATAACTAAAAATTCAGATAGGCCTCCTCATGTTATGAAAGTGAATTTCCTTTGAACTGTGGTGGTTCTTGAATGTGTCTCCAATAATGTAATGCTACCCAATATCTTTGAAGAGCGTACCGGGATCAATCCTGTTGACTACATGCTGGTTTTAAAGACAATGTACAAGCTTCTGGAAGATCATAGATATGGCAGCATCCATACTCAGAGTCCAGTCACGCCTCAGGTTAGATTCATTAATTTATTTACTGATGCTTGCAATTTCTTATTGATTATTACAGTGGACCAAACTGACCTATCACCCTTAGCATGTAGGCTGCTTGGACTAAAGGCTCAACACTGCTTTGAGTTTCATCTTGATGTCATTTACTTGTTGGTGGCTAGCAAAGGAATCTAGGATTTGCCTTTAGAACTGTTTGGTATTTATCAGCTGAATGTACCCGGATACTGGATTTCATTACCACTTCTAACTAAAAGACTCTTAAATGTTGATCAAATAATTTAGTCCTCTAACTCGGTTGATTCAAATCCTACAGATTATTTTCAAGATTTGGTCGAGAAAAACCCTAAGCTCAGTGTTTATAGAGCAAAGATCAAGTTTATCAACAAGGTTAAGAAAATGTTTTGATATTCTTTACTGGAATATCTTAAGGTTTGCACTTGCTAGAATCACTAGTGGGAATGAAACAGTGGTGAATGTTGGGGATAGCTTTTTTCAATGATTCTTTTCTGATCATTTTCATTTTTATGGTGCTTTGGAGTTTTTCGAATAACTTTATTTTCACTTACAAGGTTAATCATTTCTCCTTTTGAAAAAAACTACCAAATTTATCCCAAATAGCCTGTAGATTTGCAATCTCTGAGGGATTTAATTCCTTACAAAGAGGATTGATTTTTCCCCTGTATGCATATCACAATACTAGGTTTCATCTAGTCTTTGATATGAACAGACTGGTAGTCCTTCTTCTGGTGGAATGACCTGAATTGCCGATTTCTGTTGGTAGGTATTTCTTTAAGTTCTTCTTGGAAAATATCAGATCACAAAATAAGTGTGTCTTATCGAACCTCTAGCTATGAGAGATGGTATTATTATACACAAAACTCAACCCTCACATCATCATATTACTGTAAAGCTTTGTGTACTGAGTTGATGAAGTATAATGTTAAACGGAATGATTAGTTAGACACCAATTAAACTGATTTGTAAGTTTGACTAGTCAGATAAGTGAGTTAGACTGTGGATAAGTGTGTTCATAGTTCAGAGTCAATAGAACTATATGCTACTTGAACTTACTCGTCGTCTGAGGTGTACTCCAAACAAATAGATTAAAAGTCAACCTTTTTCGATCGTTTTGAATTAGCTGATGAAACCTTCATATTAATATTTCTGGTCTGATGAAAGCAGAAAGATAAACTTCCAAAGTTAAGATCAAGCTGATGTAACTACAGAAATCTGTATATTGACATAAGGGTTTTTAAACTGATTTTATTGTTCTGTAGTGTATCTGACTAGTTTTTAAGCCATAGTTTACAGTTCGTTTCTCACATATCACTAATATTTATAACTGACAGTTGGCAAATGTTAGAATGAGTGAAGTAATAGTGTAGAACGATATTATGGTAACCAACATTGAAATCCAAAATGTATGAATCTGGATGTCATTTAAGAAGAAACAGAATCCTAACCAGTGTGAAATCTCTAAAGAGATATTCACTTGGTCACCTTGATACAATTCAGTTACATATAACCGATTGTAGAACCTGATGAGAATTTATTGGAAAGAATATTCTTCGTCCAGATTGTTGCTTTTTATTCAGTAATTGTCAGTTGAAAGGATCTGGATTCATGTTGGTTTTCACACTGAGAGTCAAGTGTATAGCCAAAAACTAAGTATAAGCTAAAGGAATCTCTAATCTGTACACAACTGCAGTGAAATCAGTAAGTGAATCAGTGAGCACTAACTATATGAAATGACATCCTGCTGGGCTACTTGAAACCGCAGAAAAGGAATAGTTTATCTTTTCCCTTCATTCAAGTAGAAATTAGAAGTGAACTCCTATGAGGGGCTCAGCAGATTGCGAAAGAAATCTTTGACTTATAGACTGAAGCTGAGAACTTGTACTCTTAACTGGTTTTCAGCTAGCTGTCGACTGTTGATCCAACTATCTCTAGACACATCTAACAAGCTGGAATGCTAACCAGATATCAAATTCATTTCATTAATGTCTGTACTGATTACTATTGGTCACGTTTACACCAAGAGACAGAAATGAGATGGTTTCTGGACCAACTGATATGATCGCTGAAATATATTCGCTTTGACATATCTGACCCCAGTTTTGGGCAAAAACTTAGGTACTGTAACTAATATTAAGTTCTAGCTACTGATTTTCACAAAACCACATAGATGAACTAGTGCTCAGAATGTGAACATGTAAATACGAAATGCTTTTAAGTAATCAGAAAGCGGTATTAGATTATTGTTTCCTTACAGCCTGTCTATCACATTCGGCGTCATTCGCTGATTCATTCAATTAACTGATTTATATAGGATCCAGAAAGCAAAACATCTACCTGAAGAGTCCAAAATAGGACTCAACACGCATCATGGACTCCACTGCTTCCCACAAACCAAGCAGATTATAAGACGAATAACAATATTTGAAGAAGCTAAAGTGGAACGAATATTCTTGGTGTCACATATATTTATATATCTTAAGCACAGACGGAGCGCTGACAATTACTGTCATTTATCGACATATGATCCCATTTATTTTGAAACCTTCAAATATCGATTAAAACATCAATGATTCAAATCCTGCTATAAATACTGTGACAGTCAATACAAACTGTCATTTTAATCCAACACGATGTTTAGTGGACTTGTTTCGAAAGAGGCTTTTTGAGGTAAGTGTCTTGGTTGTATTATGTTCTCTGATCTAGGTTGTTTAATCGTGAAGCTTTCATAGTCCTTCTAGATGACATCATCAGCTCTAACTTCAGTATGGAGTGAGCTGTCAATATCTCTCCGTGAGTGGTTTAGTAGCTTGCCTTGACGAAGCGGTCTATGATTAGTTATTTCCTTCGATTGTTGTGTCATTGACTGTATAGATCTTCCTCTTGGCTGTCCCTCTGCTGACCTCTCACCTTTCTGTCGTTTATCATCTTTCTTATTGGTTGATAGACTGGGTCTATGTCTATACATCTACTGATTGCTGACTGATGTGAATGCCAAGCTTCGAGGAATTCTCTGATATTTCTTGTGTTTCCTCTGTCCAAAATTTCTACATTGTCGAAATTGAGTTAATGTCTATAATTATCCACGTGCATTGAAATGAGTGACGAAATTGTCGTGACGTTTAATAGCCAACTGGTGTTCATGTAGACGGAGGCGAAGAGGGCGACCACTTTATCCAATGTAGTGTTGACTACAGTCATTGCAGTTGACTCTGTAAATGATATTCTGTTTGTCTTTTTTGGTTGTTGCATCCTTTGGTCTGCATAATAGTGTTTGGAGGGAATCTGTTGGTTTATGAGCCCCAGCAATTCCAAGTGGTCTCAGCAATCTTGTCGTGATTTCTGATATATTCTTTATGTACGGTAGGATGACACGTTTGTTGATTTCTGTCGATGACTTTGTAGTTGATGATGCACGGGATAAGCATCTTCTGATAAAGTTTCGTGGGTAACCGTTCTTGTTTAGGGTGGACATCAAGTAATTTTCTTCGTTTCTCCGTGAAGTTGTTGTGCTGCAGTATGTTCTCGCTTTTTTGAATAGAGTCTGAACGCAACTGATTTTGTGTGTTGTTGGGTTGTTGCTACTGTAGTTGAGGATTTGGTCAGTGTGTTTTGGATTCCTGTACACTTGTGTTTCCATCTTTCCGGCATTTGTCCTACTGACTAAAACATCCAAGAATGGTAATTGGTTGTTTGACTCTTTCTCCATTGTGAATTTGATGTCACTGAAAACGTCGTTGATCAAACTGTGAGTGTTTTCTATATCATCTTTTTTACTGATGACGAAAGTGTCTTCCTCATAGCGAATCCAAATTTTTGATTTGATCACAGGTAGAATAATGGCTTCCAGTCTCTGCATCACTGCTTCTGCAATTAATCCGGATATCGGTGGTCCCATTGGAGTTCCTTTCATCTGTTTGTATATCTTGCCGTTGAATTGGAAGTATGTTGTCATACAGAGACTGGAAGCCATTATTCTACCTGTGATCGAATCAAAAATTTGGATTCGCTATGTGGACGACACTTTTATCATCATTAAAAAGATGATATAGAAAACAGTCACAGTTTGATTAACAACGTTTTTAAGGACATCAAATTCACAATCAGTGACACAATAATCGAAGGAGACAACCAATCACAGACCACATCGTCAGAGCAAGCCACTAAATCACTCACGGAGAGATATTTACAGCTCACTTCATACTGAAATTAGTGCTGATGATGGCGTCTAGCAAGACGATGAGAGCTTCACGATTAAACAACCCAGCTCAGAGAGCACAATTCAACCAAGACCATCCACCTGAGCTACAAATATTCTCCATTATGAGGTAATTGTCTTTTATCGAAGAAGAGGCAATGAATCATGTTCGCAAAAGTTTACGTAATATACAGATATATATTCTGGATACAGCTCTGTCCTAAATTGAGTCAAGTCTGTCTGACTGCTGTTTTTAGATATGATTTTTTATTGTTACAGCATACAAGTAATTTAACTTCATTACCTATGAAGTAAAATTGTAGTGAGAGCTACTTCTAGGAATCCATATAAGCAGTATATGTAGAAATGTTGACAGGGATAAAAACCGACCCGGTGACGTTCAGACAAAGATGAAAACAGGTCACTTGATATGTTATTCTAATTTCTCAGTACTGAACCATGGTAAAATCCGTTATTAGTTAGTATGCTCAGAGCATTTACACTCATAAAACCACATCTTACCGCAGAAGAAGTTTGCGTTCCTTAGCTAGTGACAGCTGAAGAAATACAATGAAGACTACTAAAAATGTTTTCATTAATAAGTACTTTGAAGTAGTTTTTGCCATGGACTGATATCAGTTGCATAACCACTGAGAAACTTCAAAGTGCTTTCCGTCTAGAACGAAAACAACTAAAAAATCAATCATTCCTCACGAAATCGCCAGTGGATTACTTTCCAGTGCTCGTTGGCCGCTTGGTTCCGGACGGATCTGCTGAAGATCTAATGAACCATGACCTATGCTCTCAAGCAAGACTCCGTAAATGATACTGAAGGAGAACTCTGATAGAGCTATACATTCAGAGTTGACTAGATGTTCAAGAACTCAACTGTTAACCTATTTACATCCTCAACTCAACAATCCTACTGGATGGTGCTCGGAGATACTCTTGGAAATTGCATGCTTAGTGCGGCCTATGTAACTAACCTCACCGGAGCCAATTAATTTGTAGACATACAATGAGGTAGCCTGAAACACCAACTTCTCTTTAACATATCCTGAAACCTACTGCTGACTAGAGAGGCTAATCGGTAGCTTTGAAGAGAAGGATGCCTTCTTCAGCTATTTACATGGTCCATTCTTCACGGTTTCTATTGACGTATCACCTAGGAAACCAATGTTCATAAACACAGTCTTCTTTGGAGCTGTAAATACTTCCTCCATGTTCTGTTTTGATTTCAAGTTCTTCTCAATAAATCTGAAAGGGTATCCACTTTCCATGAGAATTTTCCGTGGTTTGCTCAACTTACCGTCAAACAATATCCTTCATGCAGATTCTTGTGATTCTTGATGATAAAGAATGAATCAAATTCTTCTCTCTACTAAGAGCCACCTAGCTATGGAAATTCAAGTATTGTCTTTTCCATGTAGGCTTCCTATAAATTGACCTCTGAAGGGAACCACCCGGTCTCCGTTGAAATAAGCCATCGAGAAAATGAAATTCTGAGTGCTCTTCAAATTCTGATATGAAATGGACAGATAAGTGTCAATCAATAAAATTTTTAATTATAGTTCTAATATCTGTATTTTGATCACATATGGTGAATGTATTATCCATATATCTTTTACATGAGCAAAACTATTAGTTTTTTAGGCGGAAGATAGTGTTCTCTAAGTTTGTCACAAAGCAACCAGCCAGTATCTGTCCAAATGGTGACCCCACAGAGAACCCATCCTTTTGTCTGCAAAGGTTGTTGTTGAATTTGAATTTCACTTTGAAAGTACATCTTAGAAGTAATTCTTTGGAATCATGCTTTGAGATACCCACGTGAAAGTTATTATCTACAATAAAAGCCGATAGAAAACAGTTTTCGTGATAGTAACCATTTGTTAAGAGAGAAACCACATCAAGAGAAATCATTCCCTTACTGGATACAATGAAACTATTAACTGAGTCAACATAGTCGAAAGAATCCAATACGCTGTGCGAATTTGTCTGTTTTCTGACTGGTTGTAGGACATTAGATAGTCATTTGGCCATGGCATGATGTGATGACTTGTTTAAATCTAAAATTGTACGGAGAGAGACAGTATAAGCGAGAATTTACAAAACCGGATAGTTGTAATACCTCAAATAAGTCGAGGCTGATGATAGATTCACTCTTCGTTTACTGGATAATCTAGGTGAGTTTTCTTTCAAACCTGATGATTCTAAGGTTGGATTTTTTGCTAAGAAGTAGGTGGTATTCCTGAGAAATATCAAATCAGGACGGAGCAGCTGTTCGGTGCTTTCAGTTTTTCAATAGTTCTCCAGCTGATACCGATACCTGATGGAAACTAATTTCAAATCAGTCAACACCCTACAAGGCTCCAAATGGAAAAAAGTATTATATATCACCTGACATCTCAGAAACCTGAAGCACTTCTAAAAAAGCACTTTCGAAGAAAGTACGATAAAGAAGGCCTAAAATCTATAGATAAGGATATCTATAAGGTGCTGAGGAAGATAAAATATGTGTATACAATATATTTTTTCAAATAGCAGAAATACTAAGCTTTTAAAATGATTTAACTTTTAAAAGACAGACAACTTGGAAGTAAAAAGTCAAACATCGTCTTTATTTTATACTATGGCAACAGTAGCAATGTCGTTCACATTCTAGACGAGTGAAATTTCCGTTTATTGATAACCTTATTTGCATAATAAGTTGATGAACATTTTTCAGCACACTACAAATAATTCTATATATGTATATTCGTGTGTGGATTGGTTGAAACGAGTTTCCGTCTTCTCTGAACGCTGATTAGAGAGAGACAAGTCTGTAGAATTACTTACTTAGACCAAGGGTCGAAGTAACAATTAATCCACATTTTTTGGTATCTAAATTTTTGCTTCTTTCAATTTCTTCAAGTGACAAAGTTTGGAAATCAGATTTGCTTTAAATTACAATTTGAAACACTGACTAAATAGTTACTATGTTTAGACTTGGCTAATTTAAATTCTCTTTACTTGAAATCACAGATATCACCTAAGGTTAAAAATGTGAACAGTCTAAATCAAACCATATGGTTCGGGATAAATAAATGTTCTCTTGGAGTGTCAAGTTTCTGGTGGAAAACAATGAGAGCTATTTACGCTCATCACTAAGTGTTGTTAACAAAATTCCGAGTTATGACGATGTAGTCATCGAATAATGAGGAATACTTCCCTACTGCAGATGCCACGATTATCATTAAGACGGAAGACGATGACTGCTGGGACAATCAACAATAAAAGACTGAAACTGGATAATATTTCTAGCGTCTTTCATGGCATTCATGAGGAAGTTAATAGGATGATTAAAATAATCTGATTACTAGTAAATCTGTTTATCGTACTCCCGTTACGGTTATTTCCGAAAGGCAATAAAGCAAAATAATATCCTAAACAGTAAGCATTAGTGACCCTACGAAACAGATGCCTTTTTCGACATAAGATGAAGGAAATGATGTGTAGCTAATCAACAGAAGTAATAGAACACGGATGACTGGATTGCATCCATGAGGCTGGATGTTGACCTAGAACTAGTGTTCCTGGACACAATCCTTGACAGAGTCTAGATCAATCACTGAAAAAAGGCTCTTAAGTGGGATAGCTCCTTTTTAGGACCTATAGTCATCCACCGCCTAAACGGAGCTCAGAACAGCAAACTCAAGAAAACCAGGCAGGGTGCATCAACCATACTTTAACCCTATGACAGGTTTGGATATGTTCATCCATTTTTTAAGATAATTCGATTTGTCCATAACTACTGTTGAGTTACCTTTGTCAGATTTAGCAATTACTATACTATTATCCTTTCGTAGATTGTTTAAAGCTGAATTTTCCAGTTTCGTTAAGTTTCGCTGTGTCTTCTTTTGTTTTTTTTAGCGCTAATGCATACTGTGCTCTAACCTGTTCAGCAGTTGTCACATCCATCGAGCTTAATGCTACTTCTATGTTAGGTATGACATCTTCTGGTTTTAGATGATCTACTGTTATGTTGAAGTTTAGTCCTTTTTCAAGTACTTTCATCTCAGCTGAGCTTAAGGCTTTCGAGGAGAGATTGACTACCCACTTTGTTCTATCTATGTTCGATGATGTTTCCTTTGTAATTTCATTGTTTTCCCGAAGCATATTTTTCTTGCATTAGTTTATTGAACTTTTTGATTTGATTGCTTCTAGATTTCTTGAAAGTAGCTAATCTTGCTTTGTCTGATGTTTCTATTATAAATTTATAGTCTCTGCAGTTTACTATCTTCATAATTTTACATTTAAGTTGTTCAATTTTATTCCGAATTGTACTTAATTTCTTAATAATCCTGTGATTTCTTCTTTCAGACATAGTTTGCTGACATGTTCTATTGCCCTTTCGATTTTGTCAGTATATATTGGGATTCGTATGCGAAGATATTTAGGGATAATTTGATTTTTCATGCAACGAATATTGAAAATACGATGATTTGTGAAACGTGCTTCAGTTTGTGAAAGTCGTGTGAGTTTATTGACTAGCCTTCGAACAGGAAGACCATAAGTTTCACTTATACCTATGACAGGTTCTTGAACATAAGTATACCTACCGACTAGTGGTCGACCGTTGCCATGTTTCTTGACCTGAAGGGGGAATTCGAATCATTCGGCCGTGAGATGTTGTGGCAGTGGCTGACTGTAAAAGAAGTACCGACAAGTGTACAACGTTAATCAAAGGTCTTTACACTAACTCATAAAGCCATCTAATGGCTTTTGGAGAGTTGTCATGTGAAGTGATGACAGCTAGTGATGTCCACTGTCACCGTTCCTGTTTAACCTCGTTAAGGACGCGCTAATGGACATAGCCGTAAGTACGTCTAATTTGACAGGGACTTACCTACTCCCTAGAGGTCATCTGGATGACATGGAGTATGCAGACAACGATACTGACCTGCAGGTGGTTGAAGAAGCTGAAAATGTGTGACGTCGTTTGAACACTTCGAATGGAAATCTGGTATGTCTGGCATGCGTTTCGTTGGCACCTGTCAAATGTAAAATGATGTTGCAGGGGCGGTCTGCTGCAAGTACTCCTAGTTAAAGTATGTGAAATAAAGCTGTTGACTGTGTGGGCCACTTCACTTACTTGGGTAGTTGCATCAGCCGGGATGCTCTAGTTGCTGACGAATAAAGAAGGCCAGTTTCGTATTTGTCGGCTTGCATCATCTGTAACACCACCCGGAAAGTTATCCGACTAGAGAGTTTAGCACAATCAGACCAAGACGTTGGATCAGTCGATGAGGTCTCTCACTGTTGGTCTAAGTCGGTAGATGTAGAGTACGTGACTGGGTTCCCCGGGGACAGAAGGATTCACTGGTTGAGACCCTCTGATAATATGGCTAAAAATGGGTACAATGACACAGATGCATTCACTCCCTGACGTTTTCTGAGCTTAAATGTTCGCATCGACCTCCATCTTCAGATTGCTTATTCTCCTACACAACTTTGTCTACTTTGATATCATTCTTTTTCTATCCATCTGTTCTTTATATACTACTGTGATATGTGGCAACTTGAGCCAATGCACTTGTGTACAAGGTTCTTCGTTGTTGATTTCGTCAATCAATCAGTCTTAACTAGGATGAAAAAAGTTTTTACGCTTTTAGTTTTTCAATGGTTCTCTCTAAGATGAAAACTAATCTACAATCATAGGTAACATACGTATGCGGTGAGATTTCCTGAAAATATTCACACGCAAACAAGTTTATTTTCTATTTCACTTTCCTGTTTACAAAGTGACAGTTAAGATTTACTATGTTAGTGATAATTGTTGCTTGTTATACTTTGAATTAAGTAATGAGTAACTGATCTCAAGACTATTTAGGTAGCTGAATGCATGACTGCATCTGAGTCGAAGGTTTATTCATTGACTGTACTAAAAGGAATATTGTTTTATTTTACGCATATTGTTATATTTAAGAAATATCCCGTTTTCGACCTTAGCTACATTTAGTCAAAGCTTACAATCCACATGCGGGAGACGAGAAGCAAATGCAGTTTCCATCTCTCTCTCTCTCTCTCTCTCTCTCTCTCTCTCTATATATATATATATATATATATATATATATATATATATATATATATTCATGTGCAATATTTTCAACCGAAATAATTATAGCACCGAAGTAGTGTTAATAGTAAGAGTATTGAAGGCAGTAGGATGCAACAAGCAACTTTTGCTAGGTTTTTCATCTAGCTTGTAGGCTAGATGTTATATTGAGGGGAGGAGGTGATCAGAAAAGGGTGAATTAGTTCTACTTTGAAGCTCCATTCAGCCAGCACGATAATGTGCAGCTCATACTGGATATTACATGATGCACTGTGCAATGCTTTAGTGCCCATTGTCATCCATCATAACGTTTTTCTCCATTTAATAGGAAACTTGTGAAGCAATAGATTAAAAATACTTCTAAAATCCTTGAGAGTACATGGTAGAATTTGAGAAAATATTTAAATGATCAAAACAACGTAAGAAGGAGGAAATTGATGCAATATATGCCACGGAAACGTTTCCGTAGTTCAGTGTTTAAGCAGACCTTAGCAGTTTAATACATATGAACTGAATGACCATGAATAAAGTGTTTAGACCGATTTGTTAGGAGGTAATGTGAGTGTATATCGGTTGTTGAAGTCTATAGCCTGTCTCTTAAAAAGTATAACATAGAGTAAAAATCTCGATGTGACGAGAAAAGAGTTCTCTGAATTACCAACCAGTTGTATTTCTGATCGTTGTTAAGGTATACAGCATAGTTTTTAGTAATACGAACAGTTGGAAACCATTGACACCTGTGAAGAGAGTGATTTATTAGACTTGAACCTTCACAAATACCGTCCTTTAGTTCGTTCATTTCAAAGAACATAGTGATGGAAAACGTAAGTTTTTATCAGGTTAGCACAATGGGTTCAACATTGAAGATAAGAAATTGACCCAACATTAAAGATTTCTAAATTTATTCACAAAAGAGTTTTTAATTCAATTAATTGACTGATACAATAAAAATAATGAATGTGAACTGCTTTACATAACATGATTCTGACGTTGACATACAGTCTGAACGAGCCAATTTAATAGACACCTAATTTGTTTTTGTTTGTGGCTTGGAGTGGTGTTTACAGGTCAAATTTTGTGTTATATCATGTGTTTTACCTTTTTCACAGGTTTTCTCTTTAAGCTAGACAGTACAATGTGAAATAATTGTCGACACGTTTCACTAAAGGTTTTCCTTCATATTTTGTCTCAGTTTTTCAGAGTATTGTGTTAATATTTTTGTTGTTGTTACGTTAATAGAGATTTTTTTTTGAAACAAGTGCATGTAGTACTGGAGTCATACAAAAAAATACCAAGAATTGGCTTTTTCAACCACAAAAATAAGAAAATCCACTGAAATTTCTATTCTCTTCAAAGAGGATGAGATGAAGTTTCTATGTATTTCAAACCTATAGCTTCCCAAATCAAATGAATTCGATATTTCTTATAAGTTATCAATAACCTCTTCGTTAATATATAAATATTTACTACACATTTGTTGTATAAGTGAAGTCGAAACGTTACTTTTGTGAAACTAAACATGCTTCAGCCAATACTTTTTGAAAAACTGATATTTTCATCTCTTTATTATTGAAGCTGAGAAAGACTATTGTTAAGAAAGATAGGCAGCCACTGTGAAAAGAATCAAATAACTGGGCTCACTTTTGTGTCTGTATAACAGGTAACCTAAGTATTCAGCGTTTCAAATGAAACCTACACATGATTAGTTCTATAATCTTTTAACTATATTGGCAGTGTATCAAATTAACACTATGTAGTTTTTTTTAAGAGTGGAATCTTGACATTATGGTTGAGTGTATTCCCCGTTCACCTCATTCGTTAATTATGTTGTTAGCTGGACAAAATTTTGGATAAAATTTCTTTTACATAGTCACATCAAAGTAAGTGTACAGCCTTTAGGTCTGGATTCGAATAGTTTGCTTTGTTACAAATGATATGTTGGACATAATTTATGATACAACTGACAGCAAGTTAATGCTTTTACTTTCAATTATCTTTAGAGTGTACATAACGAACTGTTAACATAGTGCTGTTCTAGAAGACGGAAAATGGGAATCGCTGGATTCCAGTGCAGTGTGTGAATTGTAAGGTTCTCAATATGAAAGCTGATGTTCCTTCGCTCAGTACCTCTCAGGCATTTGCTTGTGCAATATTGTGGAATACTAAACTAGAATGAAACAGATGTACTCTGTTCCCTGATTTCCAGTAGTTCCCTATCTGGTACCTATCCGTTCTAAATACTTTGAAACTGGTCAGCTCTTCACAAACCTCTTCCAGTTAAGTAAAATTCGGTAAGCAAGATTAGTTTTGAAGTATGAGGTGAAGTTTGACCTAGTTAACCGCAGATTCATTCTTACAACTAAAATATTTCTGACGTTCTTCTACAATAGCTGGTCGATTTAGTCATCAAACAGCGTATCGAAACTTCTGAAAACCCGATTGATCGTTAACACCAACCGGTATCTCACGTTGTTTCATACTACTACCATCGTCTTCCTACGCAGTCACATCATAATCACCTCAGGAATTCACCTGCAACAGGCTGGTGAATAGGAAGATAAGGCCTTATCTAGCGATGTATTTCTGCTTATATACTAAACGTACTGTTTATTTTCTAGCGATTAACCTGGAAATGACCAAATTTATTCACGTGGAGAAAATTTCATTCATACTTAAACCAGCATTCGAATAGCACATGGGATTATACACGATTCCACTTTGATGTTTTATGTACTGTATGCCCATAAAACTTTATTGATCAAGTTTGCGATATGACCACTGAGACATGTTAAATTTTGATCAGAAATGGCCACCTGGCAGCTTCATTCGTTGCCCTTCCTCTTTGAATAATGATTATGTTTAATCCAGTTCAACAAGGAATCAGTTGGGGTTTAAATGATTTTCTTGAGCAGTTGCCTGACCCTGTAATCAGTTCAAGTCAATACAAATCCTCGAGGTTATAGATACTTCTGACTGATGAGTGCCAACAATCTCGAAAACTGGGGCACCAAAACTTCCTCCCCAGTGAATAATAGCACCTAACATCAAAAGAGTAACAATTAAACTAAATAAAGAGTAGTTATAGTATTTCTAATTTCCCTTTTTCAATACAGGGCGAATCACTCAACCTTTGTTTCCTATATGGATGCCTCGGTAATGCTGAACATCTGTGATGTTATACTGATCTTTGTGACCAGCAGAGGAATCAAGAACTCGCGTTTCGCCCTATTTGGGACTCGCCAGCCGGATTTACCTTCACCCCAGTGAGTGATCTTGCTCCTACTGAGACTTCAACCCAGTATATATCGCTTCAAACTCCAGGGCGTTATTTACTAAGCCAGTGGTGCATGATAGCTACCTGTTGTGCAACGGGTATCAGTTGTTGTTATGATACTTGTAAGTTCCCATTGCTACACAGGGTCGAATCGTTCGACCCTCCTACGAGCTCCAACTAGGAAGAAACGCGCGTCCTGGATTCCTCTACTACTCACCAAGATCAATAACTGTAGAGTATTCTTCTCAAAAGCCAGGAAATCATATACTGAGTAGAAATATTGGTGTCAAATTGTTGACAGAAGTCTTATTTAGCAGTCACTTTATTGATTTGTTTTTCCAAGGTTACTTAATCAGAAATATGCCTATGAATATTCTGTTTTCAAAATATATAGCTTGAAAGGGTAATAAGTCTTAGGTGTTGTGTCACACACAGTTCCTCTGATAATTCCACCTAGAAACTTGTCTCAAGAACAGTGATTTATTAGACATCAATCGTATTCTAATTTCTCGGCCTGATTTATACTGAAACGGACATCCGGATATCCATTCCTACTGAGATCTATGCACCATTGAAGTAGATTACTCTCCTTCAGCAAGCAAAACATTTTAATAAAGTATGCTTAGATTTTAGGGACACGAAAATAGAAAAATTAGTATATTGATAAGACACTAACTGGTCAAATTACATGTTCAAGCAAAACCTAAGCACACCAATCTCCTCTCAAAAGCAACAATTCAAGAAACTTCTAGTAGGAAAGAAAGATATTCAGTTACAGTTTGGCAACATCTTATTTCGCCAATTTTATGGAGTGTCAATGGGGAGTCCATTAGCGAATAATTTTACGGTTAATCTTGCGCTGACAAAACTCGGATTTGTAAGTGATGAAATAAGATTTTACAATAGATACGCAAAACGACACATTCATTGTTTGTGAGAATTTACACCATTCATCACATCTATTTGTAATGCACATTAGTGTACATGAAAATAAACTTCATAGAAAAAAAATGAGAACAATAGTAAATTTAACTTTCTGGTCATCACTATTCAAATTAGAACTGATAGTACATATCTATTCATTGCAAACGACTATGAAATGACTTTTATCTTAATTTACTTATTGTTTCTGTTTGGTCAACTATAAACGAGCACTGGTTAAGGTACTGTTCCTTAGAGTAAGAAGGATATTCTAACTAGAAAAACATTAAGGGAAACTATTGCTTTTGAGAAGTATCTTAACGAGAACGGATGTCCACAAAGCTTCATCAACAAATATGGTAGAAGAGAATGCAGTAAAATCAGGAAAATAATTGTCAGTAAGCAGTCGGTTTTGTTTACCTCGACTTTAAAGGTATTGATTCTGCTATCAGGGTAATTCGAAGACTATGCACTACACTGACAGAGACGTTTCTTGTTTCCTACTGTTTCATAATCCTTGATCGCTGGAACAGTCAAACAACGACATACACTTTTCACATGTTGATTCCAATCTTGTGATTCAACTCATCTGTTTCTGCCAAATCAGTTGAATTGGAAGAAAAAGAAGTAGGGTTTACCTTCGATACTTTGAAAATATCCCGAGGATCGTACTATTGATAAGAGCAAGTATCCTTAGTAGTGTAATTATTAAGTACTTAGTGGATATAGAACATCAGATAGACGCCTTGAAATTGTTCAAAGTAGTCAACAGACAGAATAATTCAAATTTTCTTCACTTCACTAAAGCCAATGCAATAAAACACCTTAGACCAGATTTATATGTTCAAAAGGAATCTATCGTCAATCTTCAACTCTCCTGGTGATGACAAAAGTTTTAAACCTTCCACTTATTTGCTTGCATCATTATGATTAGATTTTCACTTAATACTAAACCCCAAGTTTGACCTATTGAGTTTTACTTATTATGTTTTATCAAATTTTTTTCTTAGCTACTTACTAATCTAATGAGTTTTTTGTTTTAAATTCCACATTATATGATATTTTATCGTAATTTAGACAGTTTCTTTACTTCGGTATATCGTTTTGACTGATTTCACTGACGTAAAGTATGTTAATGTTTTATTGTAGTTTATTATTGTAAAAATTGTAGGCTGTAAGTAGCTGACGGAAACCGCCAAAATAATAAAATGGATCCATATTACTTCACCGTAATGTTTTTTCTTTCTCTTTAAAAGTTAATAAAATGGGAAATATGTCACACAATATTTAAACTTTTCAAGTTGTAAACAGCTAACGAAGAACCAGCGAAATAAAATTATCATTATTATTTGTCCCTGGGATTCCTAGTGGAACATAGGGCTTCAGTAGCACGTCCTCATGTCACCCTCGCCTCGGACGCCCAACTTGTCGGTTCCCATTCGAGTTCCACTCGAGGTCCTGGCCTAGCGCATGATGCCCCCAAATAGTCTTCTCAGTGTATGTCCAATCCAACTCCACCGAGTTATTCTGCTCTAGTCACAGTTCTTCTATAGGTGTTAATAAAGGGGAATATGTGTATGAAAAATATTTGACTGCAAATTATTCGTGCAGTTTAGTAGACTTGGAATTATTATTTTCTTTACCATTGTGAAAAATTTTGAGATACTGAACTGATATCCAATATCCAGGTCATGCATGGTGACTCTACTGACAAGTTTTGGTTACACCAACCACATGCTCAGGATATGTTCCACAAAATAAGATAACTGGCAATCAAATGAGTACCATAATAACCTGCTTTACACTGAATTTGTAAACAAGTTGTATTGCAAACTGGGTTCAATCCATCAGTGTGAATGTTCTCCTGAACTGCAACTTTAATACCTTGCCTTCCTAAAGCCTCATTACTGTCGTCGTATATTGTTAACAATAACCTAGAGAGGATTATGTCTACGTTTCAAGTAGTTTCTGCGCACATTGATTCACGTCACTTTTGGTATCAGTATCTTGTCCGAAGGTGTTTTTGTCGCCTGTCCGATTGGAATTGGTAACTAGTAGCTGGTTAAATATGATGAGATGGGCAGTCGTTTTTTCGTTTTTAATTCAACTAGAGATTAAATGAAGCAGCGTTATCTTATCGTTGTCTTCCCAACTTTAGTCTGCATACTTTACCAAAAGTCGACACCTCTAATAAATGACTTCACAACACAGGGAGCATAACAATTCCTGGATATAAGCTTCCGTCGGTGATATTTACCTTTAGGAAAAGTGTACACACATAGCTATTAGAACTTACCAACGAAACAAGTATTTCTGAGCTTTTTGTTTTCGTCACTTGCTTCTGAAAAATTAAGTGAACGTTGAGAACAGCACTTTTAGTTACTGAAGGGTTTCAGGTATACAGAAGAATCGGATTCAGGAGGTAATCCATAATCTTCTTACCATCTGGAATCTCCTTGATAATTTCAGTCATTTCGAAGATGATGGTTATGCATTAGAACACAAATAACCGCTTCTTCAGCACAAACGTTGCAAACTAAAGACCAGAACAACCCTTAGCTTACTTAGCATGCAAATAAAATAAACTATCTGTAAATAATGAGAAATGTTCTAAAAATTTGAAATTTGTGTTCAGAGATTTTTTAATTTTCCAGTTACTTCTCTCACAGGAGAAAGTACAACACAGCATATTCATCCCTTATTCAAGTAGGAATATTGACTGTGTCGATTATGAAGACAGAACTGAAGCATTTTGGTAGGTGGAAGCAAGATGTCACATTCAAGCAATATATTCAATGACATGTTAACTCTGTAATCCATAGTACTATGTAGAAGTGTACTGAGTTCCGGGAATTGTGGCTCATTTAGATTAGGATTTAACTTTCAAACAATGGTTCCATTTAATTCCATCTGAGGAGCCCTATAATGTCATAATTTCTTAAATAATAAGTGTGACTCACATATATATATATATATATATATATATATATATATATATATATATATATATATATATATATATATGGGTAGTAAGGTTATTTGAACATGGAGTGGTCTTAACTAACTGATTTGGATTTCTATACCCAATCTAAACAGAATGGTAGCGTTATGTGTATTTTTACCCAGCGAAGAATATACTTCAATAAATATCTTCACTGCTATACTCCCATTGGCTAGATCATGTGTAAGAAGTCAGATAGTAATCCAATACAAAATGTACATCATCATCATCAGTAGAGTAATATTGGGTTGTTTATCGTAGGTATATGGAACACCATGTGCAGATGTATTTCTTTCGATCTCTGTAACAAGAATCAGACGTCAATACACAAAGCAAAGTAACAAAATACAGGAACAAATTAAAACAGTACAAAGCGAAAAAAGCACACAAAGAGAAAATAACCACCAAGTGTTGCCAACTAATCACCGTTGTCGGATACCACCAAAACCTCTGACTTCATAATAACCACAATGATCAAAAGAAATGATTACAATGAATCGCCTCATTCATTAGAAACAGTCATTTTCAAAGTTTCTTTATTCTCCAGTAATCTTTACTGTCATAATATTACTGAAAATTGTTTCAGTTGTCAAAATTCTGTTATGTTCCTCCCAGTGGTAATGACATATTCAGTTCACGCGCCAACTTTTTTGTTTTTTCACGAACAAAATTCACTGCATCATCATGATTATTGACTGGAATCCCTCTCAACATTAGTTGTTCAACTTGTTCTGCAAGCTTTTCATAGTCATACAACTGAAAGTAGGAAGAAAAACAACAACAAATAAATGCAATATTTAAAAATGTCGACAAACTACTTATTTTTAGTTTGAGTAATGTGAAATATTGAAATTCAAATAATGTATACACTCTGACTTGTTTGTTTATATTTGGTGCTTACTGAATTCTCAATGAGACTATGTAATTTTAGGGACTTTTTTGTTTAGTTAGCAGAAATAGGTGGGATTTATTAACTTTTACAGAGATTTCATCACTTTTCCTTTTTACATCAGCAGTTAAATTGTAGGTGAACAGCCTAACAGGAAACGACGTAGGTTTATAACTCCGAATTAGTCTTCCACAGTGAATATTATCCCTGTACGCTTCAATATTACACGTAATGTTTACAGATTCTTGCCTGATGAATGATGTATTTTCTAATAATAACTTACGAGCAGAATGCAATTCGTTATAGAGCTTATTTTTCGAAAGTGGGTGGAAGAAAATCACCCAATGGTTCTAACTGGTTTTCCGGTTCTTCTGTTGCCTTTTCTAATCCAACTGAAGTGGCTTCGGTCCTCCCGGAAAATAACCATTTATTACACGTGTAAATGTGCAGTTCACCAAATTTCTCACTGACAGCTGCCAATGACCAAGCTGCAAGTGGTTTTCAAAGTATTTCATCAAAATAATTTAACCGAACAGAAACATAAACGATATAGTTGATAGATTGCTTCCACAAAATAACACGTATTTCAGTATATTTTCCCCTTAACTAACCTCAACCAAAAGACACCACTGTATTATCCCATCCCCGACGCCACTGGTTTTAACTTTGTTTTCACTTGCTATATTCTCGTAGTGACTATTTGATACAACCTAAATTGCATATGTGTGGACGCTTGAACAGTAACTTTCAAATTCCAGCTCAGGCGGTATGATTACAGAAATTGTATTACATCGTCAAGAAAATATACTAAGTACAATGGTTTATATATATTTACAACTACCTTGGCTATTTCAAGACCTTCCCAGATCTGAATCGTATTGATTTTCCTCTCTTCAACGAATCTGATATTTGAAACAGTTAGTCCCTTTTATGAATTTCGATAGCGTAATTAGAAGACGAAGTTTATCTGAGCAATGTGATGTATTTGCGAAATATGTTTTAAATAATCTGATCACACATTTACTTGTCAAGTCAATATATATTAAACCGAGGACTAGGAGGAGGGATAAATACAACAATTAACACAATAGGGATTAAATTTAAGAAAGATGAGGACAGTGGTAAGATTCACGTATCCTGCCACTGTGGAGAAAACAAACACATGCTTCACCAAAAACCTAAACACTGCATCAATGATTACGTCACATCCCATTGTGTTTAACAATTTACATGTGTGTGTGGTCACATATACATAGGGAGGAGTAATCGAGTTATGCAGTTGAGGGTGGGAGAACATGTGCCTAAATGGCTTCAAAAACAAATGGAGTGTAAAACAGTGATAAAAGCTGGTGGGATACGATCATCATCTATAGCTAAACATATCATAGAAACAGGTCACAAAGTTAATGTTCAAACAGCTTTCAAAGTCTTATATAGAAACAGTAAGAGACGTATTCTGAGATCTGCGGAAGCCATAGCCATACACAAATTTAAACCACCTTTATGTGTACAAAAACAGTTTGTTATTACACTACACCTACCTTGATAAACTTTGTTTTCTTACCAAGATTAGGACCAACTATGTCACTTCCTGTTTGTCCTCATCTTTCTTAATTTTAATCCCCTATTGTGTTAATTGTTGTATTTATCCCCCTCCCAGTCCTCGGTTTAATATATATTGACTTGACAAGTAAATATGTGATCAGATTGTTCGAAATGTATTGCGCAAATATATCACATTGCTCAGATAAACTTCGTCTTCTAATTACGCTATTGAGAATCTGATATTCACACGTTGGTTCATGTGCTTTCTTCCGAAAATTCTGGACAGAACGATTGGTTGCAACAGGTCTCAGAAATTTAGGGCTTTTTATCTAGATCATGGCAATTTTATTCAGCATATTGAGAATAGTGATTAGAGTTCATAGAAGATTTAAGCGTACTAGTCACTGGATCTGAAATCCTATATCCCAAAACTCTCGACGTTTCATATTGTCTGACTAGAATACCTATAGGAAGAAAAACGGAACAAGTTACACACATAATCACGAAAACTCAGTCCAACTACTTACCTGAGCTATAAATATACAGGAACTTAAGCATGGATAGACCTCAAAACAAACCATATCTTTACGTAGATAACGTTCATGACAGTGACGATGTTCCAGACAACTGTAGCCTTTAATCTCTCCACATTTATGTATTTCATAGTATGCCCACCGTTTGGGTCGATATCGCCCTAGTGCAATATCTGTACTAGTCGGTAATAAATTTACAGAGATTACTCCCAACTGAATGGTGAACAGGACACCTGGTGTAATGAAGCAAAAAAAAACTCAAAAATTTGTATCACCTGCGTATGGATATCAGTAGCATGAAGTTTATGATAGAGAAGATTATACCATCAACAGAACTCACTACTGTGTGTAATGAATTTGAGTACTATCTTAATCAAACGTCCTCTATATCGTATTGCAGGTGACCATTATGATGTATAAGAAGCTGTTTCATAGTGATGGATGGCAACAACTACACATTCAGTCAGTAAAGACAAATAATTATCAGTAATGACCAAAAAATTATCGTTTTGTAACAATCAGCCTACCATTTAATTAGAAATAAACTGTTAACTATTCACAAATGATTTACCTCCGTAATTAAGAATTTTATTGTTAAATGCTGAAGAACTTCACTTGTTGATTGTAAATATATATCAGAATTTGATAGTTGTATCCATTTTATCGTTGTGCATCTTTACATGATTAGTGATGTAGGCATTTTGACTAACAGTCATTGGGGTTATAAATTCAAAACTATTTTACCTTCTATCAGAGTAATTGGTGAGTAGCGCATAAGTGAGGTGTGAGTCAACGCCTCTTACACAAATGTGTAGAAGTTGTGGAGTTTACACATCAGTCTTCATTATTCTGAAAATGGTAATACAAATGTCTTATGCTGTCAGGTCAAGATGCATTGCTGCAAGTCTCAGTGAAATGTATCACCACTGCTGCTTTCCAACAGCACTAAATTATTCTGATAACAGAAAAACAGAAGGCGTATTCCTTAAGGACTTTTCGACTGATTTTTGTTTCATGAACATTTCACCAATAAACACAGCAAATTACAGTCATTCAACGAAGTCAATAAAGGAGTGACTAAAGGTTAAGCTAGTAAATGCTGAAATAGCCAATCAGCTTTCAGTATTCCTGATGGGAAGAGAAATGATTGGTTTTCTCAGCAGTTGCTAGGGTGGCTTTTAAAGTCTCACCTAATAAAGTCAGAGAGTAAGTCGTGTGCTATGCCTTTAAATGAGGCCAACATCTGAGTATCAGAGCATACATTAATTAATTAATTAAGTAATTACTAGTAGGAAAACCTATAAAATGAATGGCTTCAAAAACTAGCCTAGCTGTCACCGATACAGTCAATCAGGCTTCTTTTATTAAAAAACTGAGTGACTTTAAAGACCACCCTAGAAACTGCTAAAATAATCAATCACTTCTCGGTATTACGAATAGAAAGGTAACTTTTCATAAACAAAAGGACGTAAGTGGCTACTTCAGCGGTTGCTGGGTTGGCCTTAAAAGTCACTCAAATGATATCGTCCCAATCAAAAAGGGCAGAGCAGTTACTAGGATGGCCTTTAATGTCACTCTATAAACATGATGAATAAATGCTACTATCAAACAATTGTTATAACAAAACATCTTTGCCAAGTCAAATAATAATCTAATCTGTCAAAATATGTTTGTCTGAGTTGCACATCCTCACTTTATTCCCATTCCCTTCGAATAGAAGAATTTTTCCACTGCCATGTTAAATTTTTCAGGGAAGGTATGATGAGCTATTATATCATACATCACAATCTTCCGGTTTCGCTTAATTTTTCCGTTGGTCAAAGTAATATTCATATGGGGCAATCGTACTGTGCATCTGTCACACTGAACCATTTTTCTGATACAAAAAAGTGAAACACTGTATACCACCTAGTCTACATGCTGTTGGCCTCTAAAATGACGAAAAAGATCTATACCGAACCATGCATCCAATCTATGTAACTCAACTATATATGTTTATGTATGTGTGTCATAACTGCTGTCATAATTTCCTTGGTATCTTGAAGATGAAAATGTTAAGTCAACTGATATCAGAGCAAAATTTAGACACCATGTAGATTGCAATTTCATTTCGATTTATAAAATGCATCAACAACATTATTGACTGGATTACGCCTGGAACAGGAGTAATTGTCCATATTCATGTCAGGTGACGATTTGAAAATGGACAATAAATTGTATCCGGAACGCCATAATACTGTTCTACCAACCTACTTTTTAATTTGGAGGTTTGTGGGAATTTATCGATTTCAGGATGGTGTTCATCATGGAATTATATCAGTTTGAGAACCATCAGAAACCTGGGAGCATTAGACAGTTGTTTCATCCTAGTATGGGACTCCTTAGGAGTGCGCACCCATGACCCCACCAGGAATCTGAATCAATAATAACGTCCTAGTCACGGAACCTGGAGGTCCTGGGTTCTATCCCCGTCAGGGTCATGGGTGCGCACTACTGAGGGATCTCATACTAGAGCGAAACAGCTGTCCAGTCCTCCCAGGTTTCCAGTTATCTCCGAACTGATGTCAGTTCATGGTGAATACCAACTTGAAACTTACTTTTCACCAACGGATTGGCATCTCAATATTGTACTGCTTAAAATGATGAGTTTTGATGTGAATTCATTGACAAAGTGTTAACTATTAGGAAGTATTTCTTCCCTCGATGTAACCGTACCAGTGAATTAAAGTTTGCTTACGATGTGATTCTGATCACCTAACCTTCTATATCAATGAAGCATGGATTGTGATAAGAGATAAACATCATTCTGAAAGTAGTTAACTTGATCAAAGTAAATTTGTTTAGTTAAAATTCTGACATACAGCAAAGCCTATTTTAGATATCATCAGTTCAACTGTAAATTGAATTCCTGAAACAAATAGTTTTCTATTTCATATGTTGTGTGAGTGAACAGGATTTGAAGAACTCTGCAACCAAGTTTAACAACAGATTCGCTTACTTTCAAAAGTTTAGGAAGATTATTTTTAGCCCAGCAACCTGTTCTGTTGGTTGCAAATCCTAAGTCTTGCTGTTATCTGAGCCTACTCCTTCTGAGAATCAATCAGGTGATAGAACACCTAATCAAGATCACTTTCAGTGATATCATCTGTTCCCAAAAACTTGATTTCTGTGATAACCTGATCTCTTAACACATTACTATATCTTTTTTATCCCATTGAGTAACAGTTCATTTAATTGTTCACTAATTCTAGTTGTACATATCCGAAGAGAATTCCTGATATCCTGGATTTCAGACCCTTATGTTTTCAGACAATTACATACTTCCACATAAGATTTCTTCATTTGATATGAGACACAATGATACAGTATTATTTCCTTGATAACGTTTCTAGCATAAATTAATTGTTCACTATCATACCTAAAAGTAATCTGACTTTACTTTTAAAGATAGAAGTGCAACCCAATCCACTTACGAGGTAGAAAATTAACAAGGAGAACTAAATATGTTGGATTGCAGAGTAAAATGAAAAACAGACTATAGTTTTGATACTGCAGTCTACTGTTTATGGACAATCGACACATTCTGACAGGTATACAGACTTCAGGTTATCTCATCCAATATCAGTTAAGGCGGGTTTAGTCAGATGTCTATAGAATAGAGCTAGAAAACTCATCACTTCACGGACTTAAACAAGGAATTGAAACACATAAAAGAAGCATTAACAATTAATAATTATCCTCCAGAAATTACTAACAAATTCGTAAGGAAATATAAGAAGCAAACTGACGGCAGTAATATGAATACGAATAATAGCAACAACATGAGTAGAAATCAGTTCAAAACCTCTGCCGTGTTATCATAAAAGAAAGGCATATCAGAAACGTTACGTAGGATCCTCAGCAAGGCTGGAATTAAGGTGGTGTTTAAACCTATAAACTAACTCAGAGATGAGCTTTGTCGCTTTAAGGATTCAATAGAACCGATCAAGCAAAATAATCTTATTTACCAAATTTCATGCAGTGACTGTAAGGTCAAGTACACAAGTTAAACTAGCTGGTCAGGGTCAGTTAGATTAGTGGAACATGGGAATTTAGCTAAATATAGAATGATAGACCTCAATAAGATCTATAATCTAGAAAAAAATCGTCTATTGCGATGCACGCTACGAACGCACAACCACAATATAAGGGAGGATAAAACCACCGTACTTAAGTCCAATATAATTAGGTGGAGACAGAGACGGAGATTGATTACTGAATCTTTGTTCATCGAATTTACACCCAGCACATGTAACAGGAAGTGACAGGACTATAGAAACCAGAAATGTTGAAAGTAGTGTGATTACTTTGAGATATGATTATGAGCAACAATTTATGCTCGAAACGTCATCAAGTAAATAATACTGTAATCGCTGTGTACTAAATATCAAATAAACAAATCGAATAAGGAATTACATTCTACCATACTGCCCATGTTTCTCACTCATATTAATCAATTTTATTCTGATAGTCATTATGAAAATATTTTTGCCAACTGGCTAGTTGACTATAGTCAGTAATAACTGTGAAGATCAACTAGGGTGCTCAAAAAACAAATTTATAGTCTGTTATCTGTAAAGTTGCCGACTTCAGGTTGTCTACTCCTAAGTGATGTCCAACCATTTCGTAGTCGTAAGTCAACCCTTCATCTTTTCTCTCTTTTGTCAATTCATATGCAAACTGTATGAATCAAAACAAACCCGCCTACAATATTCCACCGCTAGCATTCAATATTACCATTTTAAACTTGTCACTACAACTATGCTTTACAACGTTCACTTTCAAATAAGATAAATGATCATTGAGCATTGATAATCAAATCAACTAAAGCATCAATGACAGATTTACTTTAGTCAGTATGACTATAGTGATGTTTATTTGTATATCGATGCTGTTTCGATTCATTTGTTGAACAAAACAACTAGTTCAATTTCTGGCTTCTGACAGTTGTAACGACTGAACACCTATAGTATTACCTATTACCTATTATATTACCTTACGATCAATATCTGTTTGTCTGAAGTACTCCCCTTTCTCTGTAGTCGGTTAAAACATGCTTATACAGCCTGATTAAATGTTGATTACACATGTATGAAAAAAATATTATACAAGAAAATGAAAATGAAAATAATTTCATGAGTTAAAGTGTTTCCAGTGCTTGCCATAGGATGTTATCCGCCGCTATCTTTATGCTTCATCAGCAGTCCTTAATGAAGTGAATTAACACAACAAACTTAGCACTGTATATGGATAGATAAGATGTGCGTGACGAAGTTTAGCGTGCAACTAAGCGCAACTAGATTGTAATGTTAACTAGAAGGGCTCAAAATAGAGAGAAAATAAACATTTCTGATGATAATCTCTATAATGAATTTCTTAAATCAACCCAATTGCTCTAACCGTACCTATCTAATCCTAATTTTCAAATACTGAAATTTTCAGCCTTTACGAGTTAGCGAATTAGGTTATGTAGCTTTCATGAAATACTGTCATTGTGCTAGCGCTGTGGATGCCCAAACTCGAGCCAGTAGAGTTCAATGTAAGGTGAGTACATTATGTGCTATAACAGGGGATTACGTCAGACAATAAATCAGGAGACTAACTTCCAGACTATAGTTAGTGGAAATTATGATGATTCGATTTCTTCTCGGAGGAACAACTGTAGATGAGAGGAAGGTATATGACAAGTCTCTCGGTATTTTATATTACATACGAGATCTCATCTCAAACAACTGTAAGGAACAAAAGTAAGATGAATACGACTTAGTCCTTCTATGTAGGAAAGCTTACAGAACTCTGTGACCACCCTAATCTGTACCCTGTGGACACCTGCTTCATTTTCAAAATGCAATAACTCCTAGCTTACCAAATATTTCAAGTAAAGCCTATTTGGGGTGTGGAGTTCAAAATATATCTTCATGAAGGCTTTAGGAAACCATTTGAAGGCTACTCTACTCATCAGGTTTAAAAAGTAACGAGGTCATAGCCAAAAGTGACCCCTTAGTTTTATCACATGAAGATCATTGAAAGAGGTTGTTCACTTATCTCATAGTTATGCAGATCATTGCAAGCGATTTGCACGACTATTTTCTTTGTAATGCTATTCTCTGGGTTCTATCTTTTGAAACATGACCGTTTTCAGTAGCTTATTTGTATAGGGGAAAGCCGTTGTCCACTGCTTTCCACGGTGATAGAACCCTTGGTAACTCATATCTTCTGTCACTGAGATTTTCCTCACAATTAATGCCAATTTCCAATGTTTTGATCAACCATAGGTGATATGCCTGATGAAGGCTATCTTCTATCGTTTGAAATGGTGGGTGCTGAGTACAATTTTAAGTGTAGATATGAAGACTTATTCGAATAAAAATGCACGTTGTTGTAAAGACCTGCATTCCATAACTATACAATTTTTTGACAATAGTCCATAAGACTATAAGTTAGGATGAAATTGCTGAGCCGCTATTTGGTGTTCTTAGAAAGCCCGTCGAGCTTACAAATCATTTATTTCCTAACGGAACAGTGTGAATAAGGCTGTTTCAACAATATGCAGTGTTATGCACCATCATCAACTAGGCTTGCCCGTAGTACTTAGGAAACCTATGTTGTATATTAGTTGAATGGAGGCAATCGGGAGAGAGCCCCAGACATAGGTTACGTGCTTTTGAGCACTTGTCAGCAAGGTGTTTCTGCAGACTCCAGGTAACTGACTTACTCTCCTCGAAGATATGTTCCGGACTATATATGCAATATATATTACATCGCATTTGAAGTATAGAATCTCGACAAAGAGTAGATATATTGAATCCAAAGTGGATATTCTATAGGGAATGCCAAGGGTGAAGATCAATGAAATTGTCTAGTCCTTCCTGGGGAGAATGACTGAATCTTCTTCATCTTTGTCCTATGTTTTTGCGAAGTTTCAAAGTGAACCTTGAACTGTTATGTTAAACTTTTAATATTGAGTTATATAACAGTGTTCCTCCCTCCCCATTTCTTTGAGAAGACATTAGTTATCAAAGTGTTTGTGAGTAACATTTTTTTACAGTCAGACAGTGAGTACTTTTTAAAAACCCAACCAGTTACCATATGCATGTTATTCCTTTATCAAATTATGGGAGTTTTACTTTTTTCTCTTTTAATTAGTCACTAGGCCGACTAGATACAAACTCATGGATCACACGCTGAACAGTTTACAGTCAGAGGAAACAAACAAAAGAGCTATGAACCAGAAACTGCTCACAGTTCTCAATTCCACTCACAAGAAAAATGAACTGAGTCAGCAAAATACTCATACTAAGAAAAGAAAGCTGTTTCTGAGCAAGAGTACTGAAAAGATATTTTGAATTTTGGAAATGACGAGAAGTTTATCCATCTGCATCACTGTAGTCAATTTACCTTAACTTTCCAATCATCGTTCTTCAGTATATGAAGAACTCTAGCCAAGCGCCATTTATGGAAAAGCTGCCACAGTCCTTATATTGATTAGCGCCTGACGGTGGGATCTAGAATGTAGGTTTCGTTCAATTCGAGACTCGTTAACTGCATGTTCCTGCCTTCCAGCAAGTGATGTTGTCCCCACCAGGGCCCGAACTCGGGACCTTCAACTTGAGACGTCAGGGCGTTATCCACTAGGTCAATAAGTCACGATAACCATTCTTTGTGTGATGAGCATAGTCTTGATTTGATGTTATAGCTTGTAAGTCTCCATTGTTGATAAGTTAGTGCGGTCCAGTTGACGACGGAGAGGTACAATCTATAACACCAAACACCTGCCGAATTATTGTTCTGTCACCTTTAGCTTTACTCTAACCTAACATTCTACTTCAGAGTACATGGTGGCCTGGGATGAGTCACTTATGTCAAAACCATGAACATGCCTGTTTTTAGGGAATCCAAGTTAACGAGGTGAATTATGTATAATTATATTATATAATTACATCTAGGTTTGACAACACATTCTTACATCATATTTTTGCAAACTGGAATAATAGTCCGAGGATGAATAACTCTATCTAGCCGTTCAAGCTTTTGTAGATGGTGTAGAGTTCCCAACCGTAATTTATGGTCCAAAAGTTCACTAAGAAGACTGTTTTTGAGAAGTCAAACGTCAAATTCCAAGGTTTTGCAGACAGATGTCTCTAACAGAAACAGGAGGATTTTTTAAGTTGCGTCATGAAAATGACAGGACCTCGAAAAAATGAGTGAATTCCAAAGTTTGTTTATAGCCGAAGTTTCAGTTTGTGTGCAGTTGTAAGCTCACACTATGGAGGATTTTCAAACTCAGACGAAAACGCTCTCCAAGGTGAGAACTGGAACACTTACTCATCATTTTTTGAGAGTTGAAGTCATCAAAGAACATCGATAAAGGTTCTTGTGAACCAATCTACATGTATTTATAGGGGTTCAACTATAAACCTGCTGAAACTCACAAGGAAAGCCATAGAATTCACGAAGTAGTTTGGAGATATTTCCTTCAGCTCATTAACTTAAAACCGGTCTGTGACTAGTCTTGAGAAGTAATGTGACGTTTGAAGTTAGAAGAAAGACGTTTTTCACCTTCGCTTGTTCGATGGACTTCAAAAGGTGGGGAAGATAAATACCAGTCTCTGGAAAAACTGAAAGAAAACATTTACTAGCTTTCATCAGAACAATAGAAGGTAACGAAGCCGATTAAAGCCCATAGTATGAACACAAGAATGACAAGACATTATGATAAAACTGCATTGGTTTCAAGTATCTCACAGTGTCTGACCTAGTTTCCTTGGTTCACATAGCTGAGTATGTCCTGGGTAGTTGTTTTTTCTATCTCCTGTCAATTTTCACAGAAAAAGCATCATAACCTATTTGTGACAAGTATTCTTAAAAGACATGCCGCTGAAGTACATAGATTGATCCTCCAACTAGTATCCAAAGTTTATCAGGACACTTAATAACGACTGAAATCTTGTCTGATCAGTTAAATGTTTGCTTGAGTAAACACTTGCTAACTGTAGATGGTCTAGTGTGTTTGTTGTTTGCTTTCTTTGTATATACTTAAAGATGGCTCAAGTTAAACACTGTTGTCGACACCAGAACAACGTTCGGTATGTCGCCTACCTTTCTGAAGTGGAACTTAATTTATCTATAATGTTTATGCAAAAGTAATCTTTATTGTGTTTTAAAAACTGGTCAGTTTTCAAGCCAGCTGTTTTCTTGACAGTAGCTAGACCAAGGCTCTCTGTTTTCACTATAAACCGTGATGGATAGTGGCTATCAGGTGAATACAAGTAACGTGTTTCATCCTGGCTGAGACTCGTCAGCCGGATATGCCTGGGTGCCAGAGAGTGATGTTGTCCCCACTCAAATCCAGGCCCCATCCAGCCGATGAGTCCAAACTAAGGCAGAATGTGCATCTTAGATTCCAGTGCTAGCGACTATTTACCATTACTGCCAAATGAAGTTACTGGAAATACTGAAGCATTCACGCAGGAGCCCATCCGCCAATTGCTTTCAATCAATGATCAAAAACTACAACCTATAACATCACTAACTACGAGGACTAAGAAATCTGTAGGCAAACCAGATTTCATCAAGCTTCGAACAAGGATTATCAGCAATTCAAATTAAAGTAATATCTGAAACCAGCATACTTCTTACGATACATAAAGTCTTGGCATAGATCACTTCTTGTGGTAAAGTACAAACAACAGATACTACATAGCTAATAATAGACTGCGCATTTGGTCCATGACTGCGTTATTCTTTCAGTCATAGCTATGGATTTCACGTTATCAAAAGTGTACATATCCCTTCTAATCGTATCAGCCGCCTTGCTTGCCTAGCAGAAACCCTGAAGACAAATATTTTTTGGCCAGGATAGGAAGCTTATTTATGCAACACCCTATGAAGACTTGGATTTGAATGTCAGAATTTAAAAACCTTTCTTCGAGTGGAACAGTAACCTAACTTTCTATTTATCAGAACCTAGCCAAAACTTCACACTCTTATTTTCAGTGGTAATAAATAACACAACTTATCAAAGAGCATATACAGTTACTTCGCCAGCCAAATGACCAAACTAGAGAGAATAATCACGAGCCAAACGTACTCACACATACACACACATACACATGAAATCCGATCGAAATAAAAGTGACCAGTGGAACTAAAAAGGAGCGGATACCTCGTGCTCAATCGGTTTCATAAATCTCTTCTGACTCTTAATCATTAGATGTCAGTTGCGACATCGTTCGAGTCCGTGCATTGCTTTTATGATAAACGTTTATAGCTCGACTATTAGATGATCTAATATTCAGAATTTAAATGTCTCCGAGATTTGGTGTTGCATAGGCGCAGCTCTCGACACCAGCTCAAGACTGCTTAACGAGGACTGACTAAGTGAATCTCATCTCTTTCAGTTTGGCATGTTTACCACGAAATGTGATATCTCGATTAACATTATTAAATGTAAAAATGTCTATTTTGAAAACATCATTCGTAAAGGTTGTTTGATTTTCTCTTTGCAATTATCCAGTGAATAAAAATATGCACTTAGGAGTAAATAAACGAACTCATTGTCTTGTTCATTATTTTTTAACGCGATGAAAACGGTTAAAAACTGAAGTGAAAATGGATATCACTAACGATTCAGTACTGCAGCTGAGGTAACTGAAACCCTAACTGGTTGGAGGTAGTCCCTAGAGTTGCATCTTACACTTGTGAAGGTCTTTTTGACCTTCATCATTAGCCTTCTTTCTCTGCCCTCATATTATTCATCTCTGCTTTCGTCACACCCATCCATGAGATAAACAGGGTGGAAATCAGATCGAATGAATAAACTGCATAATCCCAGCTGTTGTACAACCATTTCATAGAAAAAATGAAAAAAAGAACTTGGTGGCTGTCCCAAAGAAGAACAGTTACACATGAGAATTCATCAGAAAATATCTGTCTAATTCATCACCAGCTGCGAAGTCATCCAAGGAAGTCATCAGATAGATTGTTCTGCTATACATAAAGAGCATACCACACCTCACAATAGGACTGCTGAGGCAGTTTTGAGTTGATGCATCTCATAAATCGAAAAATCCTCTCCACTTAGCATTATGTAGACAAAACGATGTAACAGACGAAGAATACAGACCGAACATCACTTACTGAATCAAGTAGAACAATTAAAATGACCACCAAATTAGACGAAATAATTACTCTCTCAGCCTTCATCTACGTCAGCATGAGTTGACAATTAAACGGCATGACATTTCATCAATGTACTTGCCAATTGCGAACATGAATTCTACTTGGAAAATCTAGAGACTCTGGAAAGAGGAAACACAATGAATACCAGGGAATTCTTAGTCGCTTGGGTTTCAGATCGGTCAACAAGCAGTAGACATAGACCCAATCTATCAAACAATAGGAAAAATTATAAACAGCTATAGGGACAGAGACAATAGAGAGAAAGACAGTAAATAAGATCTATGTAGTTAATGATAAGACAATTATTTGTAAGTATAGGACAGAATACTGAATCACTCACGGCGAAATCCTGATAACTCTCTTCCTGTTGAAGTCAGTTCTGATGATGTCTATAAAGGTAACAAAAACTTTGCGGTTAAACCATCCACCTCAGAAAAAGCAGCACCATCAAGATAAGTAAGACTAAAAATCTTTATACTTAAAATTACTGAGATGTTAACAGACGAAAAATTAACAACTAATGTTCAATCTGATTCGTTATTTCAGGAAAACAATGGGACTGAATGCACCACATTCATACCTTTTTAAAAATTCATATAGCATACATATTTGTCGAATTGTTTTCGTCTTGAAGGATTATTTTATTCAGATTAAAAATTATGACTACTGATGACATTTAGAACCCGGAATACTTTGTTCTCACACTAAATAATGAGAAAACGTATGCCTCTTATGCTTTATGAGATTCCCTTCAGTATACAGCCTTTCTTCGACTTCGGACAGTCATTGGTTAAGAGAAAACGTGCTCTTATTTTAAAATGCATTTAGAAACGATGACTTTAGATTCCTAAATTAAGCAATAATTTTATTAATAATGAGTAGGAAGATGAACTTAGGACACGTGAAAGGTTATACGGTCTTTGTGACTCGAATGTCTTTCTAGTAGTGTCATATTTTGCTGAGCTACTACTGAAAAGGCCTTCGACAGCGTCGACCGAGAAGTAATTTGGCAGGCAGTTGCTCCAACACTACGGAATACCACAAACTTTTATCAACCTCATTCAACAACTATATGAAGATGCCACATACCAAGTAATTCACAATGGGAAGCTCAGTGATGCTTTTGAAGTGAAGACAGAAATAAGACAAGGCTGCCTAGTATCACCCATGATATTCATGATTGTAGTGAACTGGATCATGCAACAAACAGTGGGGAGCGAGAAGAGGGGCATATGCTGTTTGACCGGGGAAAAGATCCTAGAAGATTTGGATTCCGCCGATGACTTGTGTCTAATGTCGCACAAACTCGACGATCTACATGAGAGAACTAACAAGTTGACGGAAGAAGTGTGGCAGCGAAGACGGTACTTCAAGTGAACGTAGAGAAGACAGAGGTGATGAAGATACCCAACCAACACCACCACCAACAAAAGGTTTTAGTCACCATCAATGAAAGAAACTTAAAGGAAGTATCCTCTATCACCTATCTAGGCAGCATCGTTTCAACTACAAGCGGCACAGACGAGGATGTCAAATCCAGCCAGGATCGAAAAGACAGCAAGATGGGCGTTCATTAGCCCGAAACCAGTGTGGAGATCTTCTGCACTCAGCACAAAGAACAAGATCCGGATTTTCAACACTAATGTCAATCAAGTCAGTGCTGCCATGTGATGGTTCAGAAACTTGATGCGGTACGAAAGGGATTTCCAACAAACTACACACATTCATCAACAGCTACCCCCTACGCTCATTCGATATTGACACTGAAGATCAGATGGTCAGAATAATAAGAATAAGCAACAAGGAACTCTGGCTGGGCAATGAACCAACCAAGAACTTATCTCTGAACAAACATTCAGAAGGAAGTGGAGATGGATCGGACTGGGCATACACCGAGAAGACCATTAGGGGATATCACGCTCCAGGCACTCGAGTAGAACACAGGCCGGAAACGACGAGTTGGTCGTCTGAGGTGAGGGTGACATGGAGGAGATCATGTGAGGAAAAAATGAGAGCTTGTGGGCAGTTGTGGAGCCAGGTTCAAAAGTTTGCAGAGAACAGAGTGTAGTGGAGGCGTGCTACTGAAGCCGTATGTTCCACTAGGAACCCAAGGGGAAAAAAATAATGTATAGTACATATATGAAAACAAAAGAGCAATGCAATAGTTAACAGAACTTCAGCAGTACAGTTACTGGTTGGAATTTATCGGTTTTCTAATAATTGCAGTCTTATACTCAGTTGCTTGCCTATTATGTAATGAGCAGTTAGGGTCAAATTATTTTGACCACATTAAGGTATGTGCCTAGACTGTATTGCTAGAATTTATCAGTCTTGTCTTCAAATATTCAAACACCGGAGATTTGGTCATGGTGACCTTGTAATATAGCGAGTCAGTAGGTATCTCAGCCATAACTACAAGTTGTCCTTTGAACTGGACAGTCATATACACCACATATTTCACCTAAACATTAGGTTCATAGAACAAGGAATTCGATGATAAGTGAGTAAAATTTTTAGACATTTTAAATAGTTATTTGTGTTGTTAACGAAATTTAATAATGATGTAGGCAATGTATCAATATTTATTCCATATTTGGCACACTCTAATTTATTACTCAGTAAAAATGAACCATCAAATTAATAATCAGTTAGGTAGTTATAATCTATCAAATAGCTTAGATGTATAATTTAGACTCTCTTAGGCATCATTTTACACCGGTAACTGAAATATATTCTCATGAGAATAAAATCCGAATTCAGTAGTCTACCGATGAAGCATCTCTCTATGATTGGATAGTTTCATATTGTCTTGGTCGCTTTCATAGAGTGTTCAGTAAATGGGATGAAAGTTAAATGTAAGAGCTGAATCTGAGTAATAACACATCTCAATCTGATGCCAAGTGGCATATAAGTGAGGCTTCATTTCAGTAGTTGCTATGACTTCCATCAAATTCATAAGCCTAAGTTACATATATCATTTTACTGATTGATTTCAACCATCAAACATAAAACATAGGACCCTTCTGGCGAATTACTCGCCAGTGGGTAACCGATGCAGGTGTCTGGTCCTAAGGGCTGACCAAAAATTCTATCGATCAATTTTCAAATGTACGTACATGATGTATACATAATCTGGTCACATAATCGGCCAGTTATGGCCCAAACAACTTACTCGTAAAGTCTCTAAGTTCAATATTCAGTGACCCAGGTCCAAATCACATAGGGAAAAATTGTTTACTCGAGGCTGTAAATGAATTTATGTGACGAATACCGACAAGCGTGAAATCTGGGTGCATGCCTTCCTGCGAATCTCCTACCACTATTCAACACCAAAATAACAGAGTACCCTGCAGAAGTCTAGTCACGACTGCAATAGCTCAGTGGTAAAGTCTGTGACAGATGGTCTGGGTGATACTGGTTCGAATCCCAGGCGGGACGTCAGTTCCGTAGAGGTTGTAGATATGCCTTGCTGAGGGGTGCCGAAAAGCAGGAGATGCACTTTGAGCAGGGATTGCTGCCAACTACCTCCACCCAGCTAACAACCATACCAGATGAGCTACGATGTCGTAAAGCCAAAACACGCACGAGCTCCCCAGCTGTTCTAGGAAGGCATGAAGTGTAACTATCGGTTCATCGTAATCGCGGCGGTTTCTTGGTCAGTTTTCCTAGTCAGAATTCAATCGCATGACGGCTAAGTATAGTTCTTGGGGACTTAAGAACTTGTTAACAGGTGGGTCTCGTATCTCAGGAGGTAGAACACTGGGCCAGTAAAATGCAGACCGCTGATCCAAATCCTGATATGATACAGATTAAACTCCTCCTTAATCATCATTCTGTACACATAATACCAGTGTATCAAACTAGGTAGTCACATCAAAGTTCGTATGTTTATTTGTCATATTGCTCTTTATGTTCAACCATGGTAATAATCATGAAGATGGTAAACGTTACCAGAAATCTTAGCCATGACGGAATTCGAACCAATGGCTACTAAGTTGCCGGGTTAGCGTGGTAAGATCCAACTGCCAACCAAGTCCCGTTGTAACTTCGTGAATACGAAACTCATTTTTACATCACAGTCAATGAAATCTTCATGCATTACAGCTAACTGTATTGATAAAAGAGAGATGTCAATGCGGGTTATGAAGAAGGATTTCACCACTTGACGGATTCAACTCAAGTTATTCAACTAGTCCCATTCCCTTCACCCATAGGCAAGTTTTCATCGTCGGGATTACTTAGATTAGCCCAGTTATTGAGGTCTTTGCTGAAAACTGACAACAAACGTTTGATTACACAAGTAAACTATCTCAAGAAAGAATGAGAAGGTTGACCATTATATTAGTTTCTCAATTAACATTGTTTTTTATCATCTTCAAACTATGTTTGCATTTAACACACATTTTTGCTCAACATTATTCTTTAGGGTTGGTGAACTACCAAAGTTAACATGGATGAAGAGTGGGATAACAGCGTCAATTTTTTAGCTTACAGTCTCTTAGAATAGAATACAGAAAGCATAGTAAAACAATAAGCTAGTGAAAATTGCCAGCATGACTACCTACTTTAATCGATACGCAAGCCTTCTCCATGAAGAAAACAAAAAGGTCTGATGCGTACATAGAGTAGAATTAACAAAGTGTTATACAGTTTGTACGTAAAAGAAATCATCCAAGAGGAAAATAATTAACTGAATTGTAACAATTGTGACAGCTCAACTTATTGCAAATGACGTATTTGAAATTGCCGGCAGTCGACTGAAAAACGCTTCTGTTCAGCTTTATTTTCATGTTTTCCATTGACTATATTGAAAGTGAGGCAGTGCCTTCAGCCTTCTGGAAATGTGCACCTTACTAAAAGCTTTAAACATTAGCGCCACCTAGTAACTCATTCCGAGGTACCACTAGTGATTTACTAACCTCACAAAAATTCATCTGCCCTCAAAATAGATAATAGGAAAGATGACTTTTCTCCCATATCTGCATCTAAGCATATGTAAATAAACAATTCAAAGTTAGTCGAGTAGAGAAAATAGGCTCAAATAGAAGTGAGATGTTACACAGCAAAGGAAACAGTTTAGAATACTGAAGAAAGTTGGAAGATAAAGAAAAAAGGTAACCAGAGACAATTTTCCTGGTAAGGATAAACAGAAGCGCTAAGTGACAGCGTACGGCCACATTCAAGAACAGGATATTTCATGTTCTTTATGAAGACACAGATCGGACTTGAAGCTGTGGATTGCTATCACTGCTTTTGTACAAAAATACCGTATCTTTGCGCCTTTTAGACGACTTGGTGAGTAACCCTGAATGTCATTTCAAGGTGACATAGTAGTTTGATCAAATTGTACTGAGGTTTACAGGAGCAAATGAACATACGAATACACATTCATGAGTCTCAGTGCATCAAATTGTCTCTTAATGCCTTAATCAATTAGCTGTTAATGTAAGAGGGGAGTTCAAAAAATTGTAGCTGAGAATTTTCTCCTCGGATACTCCACCAAGCATTGATGGAACCAGTTAGCGGTGATGTTGTCTTTGAATTCAAAGATCCTTGAAATGGTACACTTGGGTGAGGTATTTCCAAGCCTTTATATCTTAATAAGTCGCTAGTATGTTTTGATCCAAGGGTACCACAGCTAGAATATGCCAAAGGTACTAATCAACCACTTAGTAGTGATTGGCAGGGAATTCAAAGTAGAAATTGTCCATTCAATAGTGCAAACGGAATTTTCCTAATCATCTGTTCTTCTAGAAAACATACCATCACATTTGAGCAGCTTAACTTAACTGTGTCAGTCAGACATATTTAGTGTTCGAACTATTCTTTTTCCTTTTAAATGGAAAATAGGTGCATACGATAAAT
>OX104134.1:23846950-23875012 GCA_944470555.2 Heterobilharzia americana | reverse complement strand
AGGATATTCACAAAAGAGGTACATGGGTTTCACCAGACACTATGACATTAAAAATCACGTCTATTTCATCTCAATCTTAAATAAGTAGAGACACAGCCTTCTGGACACAAAATGAAGAAGGTAAGTCGATGTAGGTGGTTCACGCCACTCCCTGTCTAGTGCAAGAAACCTTCCAAACCAAGTTGAAAGCCTTCAAAGAAGTTGGTGATAGACCACAGTTCAAGTTCAACACCCAGAACAGAAACTGAAGAACCAAACTACAAAAGACGTCTTCACGTCAGCCATCAAGACAAAATGAGAGATATCGAGCAACATCTCTGAAGAAACCTGTGTGGATGAACACTGGAACTCTTCGAAAGAGATGTGGAAAGAAACCTGCACAACCGCATTAGGAAGGAAGAATAAAAGGAAAGACAAGGAATGGATCTCGACGGAAACATGGAAGCTGATAGAGGAGGGAGAGGAAGATGGTGAAGCAGAAGATGAAACAGTGCAAGGGTATACAACGTAAAGAGGAACTGAACACAACTTATAAAACACAACACTGGACAAAGAAGGGAAGAAGAGTGTGCGCAAAGACAAAAAACACTTCTACAATACACTGGGAAATGAATCAGAACAGGCTGCAGGTAGGAGAGACCAATACTACCTGGGGAGAGATCAACACACATGAAACCAATGAGAGATAGTGAAGGGCACCTAGTTAGCAAAAAGAGTGGAGAAGTAAAGAAAACAATGGCCTGACCACTTCAAAAAACTCTTGAATCGACCTCCACCACCATCTGCAACTCCTGCACAAATACCACCAGCAGCCAAGTTGCAGAATTACCAGTGAACACAAGCCCTCCGACAAAAGCCGAAGTCCTGAACAACATAAAGTTGCTGAAATTTGGGAAAGCATCAGGACCAGATGGAATTCTTCCAGAAGCACTGAAAACAGACGCAAAGACAAGAGCGGACACGCCCATACCACTGTTTCAAAAGGTTTGGAAGGAATGGTACCTACAGATACGAAGACAAGCTACCTTGTCAAACTTCCAAAGTAGGGAGACCTCGGTCTTTGCAGGAACTGGCTCTACACCTGTCCAACTTAAGCAAAACATTATGCCTCATCATCGTGGAGAGACTAAAAGATGCTCTGGATTCAAAATTACAACCAGAACAGGATGGCTGGATTCAGGAAGAAGAAATTATATGCGAATCAAATTGCAAACACTATGCATAATCATAGAAAAGAGCATAGATTGGAAGTCAACTCAATTCCACCTGAACTTCACCAATTTTTAAAGGCCTGATGGTCATTTTTTTGATCGTGGCCCACTGGACTGGGTCATGCAAAAGACAACTGTGAAGAGCGAGAAGATAGGCCTACTCTGTCTGGACCGATGAAATATCTCAGTAGAAGATTCGGATTTCGCCGATGATGATAATTTATGTCCAGTGTCTTGTTGCACAAACTCGAAGATCTACAGGCAAAACCAACAAGTTGACTGAATAGGTGAGGCAGCGAAGGAAGACGGGACTTCCTTCAGGTGAGTGTAGAGAAGACAGAGGTGATGAAGATAAGCAACCAACAATAACAACAAGAACCAATCAGAATCAACAGGAGAAATCTGAAGGAAGTTGTCTCTTTCACCTACCTACGCAGCATCGTTTCAACTACAGGTGACATAGGCACAGACGAGGATGTCTAAGCTAGCCAAGATCGGAAAGATAGCACGACAGGCCTTTCCTTCATAATCTGAAATCAGTGTGGAGATCTAGTGAACTCAGCATAAAGCGTGAACGAGATTCGGATTTTCAACACTAATGTTGGTCAAGTCAGTGCCTCCATGTTGTGGTTTAGAGACTTGGCGCGTTACGTAAAGCATTCCCAACAAACTACAGACATTCATCAACAGCTGCCGTCTATGCTCACTCGATACTGACAATGAAGATCTGTCAGATGGCCAGAATGATAAGAATAAGCAACAAGGAACTCTGGCTGGCTGGTTAGCTGGTTGGCAACAAACCAAGCGAGAAGGTATCACACGACAAATCTGCAGAAGATAGTGTAGATGGGTTGGTTTGGACATACACCGAGAAGACCTAATGGGGCATCACGCATCAGGCCAGGCCCTCGAGTGGAATCCAGGTGGAAGCGAAGAGTTGGGCGTCCGAGGCGAGGATGATATGGAGGAGATGGTTTGAGGAAGAAATGGAAGCTTGTGGGGAGTGGTGGAGTCAGGTTGAAAAGACTGCAGAGAAGAGAGTGAAATGGCGACGTGCTACTGAAGCCGTATGTTCCACTAGGAACCCAAAGGATAAATTGTAAAAAATAAGAAGGAGAAAGATCGTCAGTGAAAGCCCTTCGTTTATGCGCAAATGCAGATAGTTTAAACATACGTGATGAAGTACAGTTTGCTGCCTCTTGGCAATTACCAGTTAGTAATCAGAGTGACTCTAGCACTTACTTTCTGCGCCCGTGTCAACTTTATTATTTCTGCGCCAAAAGTATCATAGTCTGTGCAGGATTCATTATTATCGTCACCATCGTCATTACTATCACTCATCTCCACTGTGTCTTCCGACAAATTGAAAAATATTCGTTCATACCATTCATCCCTATATTTCAAGCGAACTGACATCCATATTCACCTCATATGCCCTACTATACTTATACAAATCACTGAATGGCTATATTGTCACCTGTCACCTTTTTGTTTCGTATATACGGTCAAAGAGATTAGGAATAGTAACACACATACGCTAACCATACATTTCCACACGAAATGATTAGTAATCATATTTTAGGAAGACAATGATTATAAGAGGATTGGACAAGGAGATTACATACACGTCTTCTCATTCATTTATATATTCTTGATATTTTAATCTTTACTGTTTCCTCAAATAAGCTTGGATCTGACTTTCGTACGAACGTCGGAGTTATTTCATTTCAAACAAGCTGTGACATTTAGAAATACAAACTAAATCTAAGAGTACTCCATTTTTAAATTCTCGCCATTTCCTTCAAACTCAGGAATAACTAAATACTGAAATGTCAGTTCACAAGTATCAGTAACATTACTGTTGTTCTACAGATAGATGACATAAACACAATCGAAAAGAAAACCAATGTCTTGAGAAATCTCGAATAACCATTGATGGGATTAGCTAACTGGGCTTCGTACTGTTGGAGGTGTTAATGATCAACCTATGTGATAGAAAACCCAAAGGTGCAATCGAAGGAAGGAAATTTCATACCACTGCTGCAATTGTTGTCTTCATTATTTCAAAATTCAAAGAAAGGTAGAAGTGTATAATCAAATCATAAACTTGTGGTTTAAAATGTACCAATAAGTTATTTTACAAACAATACTTTTCATAACAATGCATAAAGTAAACTAATCATATATAAAGTGAAATTTAAAAAAATGTTTTCATACTCAAAATGAAGATATATGATAGATTCCCTCGACAAATTTCTAGAGTTTAGTCATACTTGATGATCTGTCTAAAGTTGATAAGCCTTAGCTAAACGAGGCTCACTGTTAGTTAAATAAACCCTGTATTCAAAAGATGGCTTTAGTTTTTCCAATGATGAATAACTGGAAACAAGAGGATTAGTGATCTGAACAATTTATTCAAAATAAAATTTACATTTTGCAGCTGCATAATGTCTAACTGATAATATCTGTAGTGTTTTATATAACTTTTTGACATTTTAATAAACGTTTTCAATGCCCGACGGAATTTACGTGACATAGCATTGTATAAAATTGGATTGACAGCTGAATTCAAAAATGCCATGATACGTGAAAACATACGGAACCATAAGTCATGATATCCATATTGCGAAAAACTGTTGTACACCACCATTGAACGATATGGTAACCAGAAGGATGCAAACAAAACAACTATAATCATCAGAAGTTTCACCACCTAGAAAGTGAGCAAGCATAAATAGGTGCATTTATAAAACAAAAATAGGACATTAATATTTTTTCACAGGTATAATATATTTTTAATTACACACTGTATTTATTTTCTAAAATTTCAGATTTTCAGTCAGTCAAAGAAAAACATGAAAATCATCATTATCGTAAGCCTGTCTTTTATAGCCACTTCGCAAGTAGGGAAGCATTTCACACTGATCCTAATTATCGTAGGTGTGAGTAGAGCATACTTTTCCCTGTTGAGCTGGGATGTAGTGCGTTGTTCAAATTTAATGGCGAAGCTATTAGTTATACTGTTATAACAAAATAATGACCAGTGGACATATGTATTTCTTATTTTGAAGGCCGGTGAATAATTTACAGTATTTCCAACCTATTTTTGAAATCTGAATGTAAAACCTGAATTTGTCTCCTGAATCTTGACTTCAAAACACGGTATAACAACTAGTTATTGGGCAAGATGCTTATCAATTTCTAAGTCAAGATTAAAATACATAAGTTTTACTCACCATTCCAGTACCGAATTTAGTGAATCAACATGCTGAGACACTTTGTTTTTACCGTTGACCAAACTTCTCTCAGTGTGTCACACAAAGCATGATACTACTTTTTGCGCTCACGTAGTTAAACACTGTTGTGTGTTTCATCCCTGGGATACATTCATTCCTGTCACATCATTTTATATCTCACAATTCATTAAAATAGCTATCCAAGGTAAGTAGTATATACTCATGCTGAGTGTATTATTTCAAAGTATGTTTTTTCTATGAGTATCGAGGGTTGGTTTTAATATTTTCAAGAATCATATATATATATACATATATTCTGCTGTTCAGTAGTTAGGGAAGATAAAAATTAGTCTCAGATTGCATCTTCGTACTACTAGTTTATCTTCTTGAAAATTTATCAACCTAAAAAAAATATCTTTAAATCGCAAATTCCCATGTTGCGAATATATGAAATGAATGAGACTCGTAATTAACTTTTCACGATTCACTCTCATTAACTTCGCATCAATAAAAGTTAATTCTGTGACAAACTTTTAAAATATGTAATTACTTAAGAAGGATTAAAAAAACTATCATTACTTTTTGAAAAGCAGACAAGTTTTAAAAGATATGAATGGAAAACGGATACAATTCTTACTATTCATTTCTCTTCAATCAGTTGGTTCCTTTCCTTTGGAAGTACGCCTTCTATGGTAAGTGGCATTTATACATTGGACTAGAATGTAGTGTCTTGTCAATGAACTACACCATTTAAGTCAAACTTTGTAATCATATGAGAATCTTATAATTTTAGGATTCCATACATGAAATGTGTGTTTTATAATTTTTGTACTCAAACCATAAAATGTTTGAAAAATAGAAGAAATTTTGAAAGTAAATTCTTCGATTATAATAGTCAAAATGACCGGTGTGTCAAAAATATTACACATCACTACAGTCACGAGCAAATAATAGGAGTTACATATTTTACTGAAATGAAATCTCATTGCATCAGAAGGTGATCTCAGTCTAAAATAATGAGTGAAGAATACATTAAGTTTATGACATTATTATATTTGTTTGTTTGACTATTTGTGTTACAGTTGGTCCATGTATGTAAATTATTGCGACATGAAGTTGCTAAAAAGTACGGTTAATGTGCTGAATATATGAAATAGCTATATATAAGATTATTTTCTGGAAGATGACAAAGATAGCCCAAGTCTCTGAAACCATATGAATCCACTAGATGTAAACTGAGTGCCACAAACTGATAGGTTTTGCTTCCCTAAATCAGATTACAATGGATAACACTACTCGTTGATGGGACGGCTTAACGAAAGCTAATAAGTAACAGAAAGAAATACACTATTGCTATTTCAAAGGAAACGACTGCTAAATAATATTCCTGTAATGCAAGTAAAGTATACGCTTTTCATCTTCTTTAACCTAGTTCCTCTTTCGGAAATCTCTTAAAACACTCTTTGAGACACACATATGAAATGTGCTAAAACCCAACTTAATAAATTATCTCCCATCGGCTGTGCATACTTGTCGACATTAAAATCTATACAATGAAATTTTAATAAGAAATTGTCTGACTTAACTGTTGAGTTTGTTCATAGTATGTACAGACAGGAGGGCTCTCAAAGATTGCAACAAATTTCCAGTCCTTCTTAGTAGTCTAGAGTATATCTACAAATTCTTTTACTTGAGCTCTAAAAATTTCCTGAGTGGTTTTTTCACAACTTGAAATTATTTAAAGATATTGCTATCAATGTAAGATGAACAATGCAGACTACAGTAAAAGCACTGGTGTACTCAGTGTAGTTTTGAACCTAAGAAATAATGTTTAAGATCAGTAAGTGCAATATAGATTCAGAAATAAAGCTATTCTAAAGGAGTTAGAGAGGCAGAAGGTATCAAGGTATCCAAAACAGTGCACTATCCCTTTGTTTGTTATGATGGTTCTCCTATTGGAAGTAACTGGAAGACCATGGGCTAAACAATAGGCTTCTCTGAATTTAGTCTGTCCGATCTGTGCTTCCTAACTATAATGGTCTCATTAAAGTGCTATGATGGCTTTCACCTTGATAGCTGCTTAGTCTCCAAGTAGTACTATTACTTTAATCTTCATGCCTTTGTCTCTATGTTTTCTGTTTGCAGATCACTAAACTTGCCTTCAGATAAATAGGTCTCTTATCTCTTTATTAATAATCTCACCTATCTCTCCTCTTCCTTTTCCAGATATTGTCCGACGTTGATTTGATGGACGGTCATACATCACACTAGTCTCTAGACACCCCAGATTCCGCTATCGACCACTCAAAGCAATTAGGTCCATATCATCCTTTCTGGCTGGGAAATGGAGTCTTCAGGAGCAGTCGCCGGTCGACTCTTGGACCTTTCTTATTGTCTGTTAACCATGCAGGCAGTAACGGTTGAAATACATGAGTTCTACCATTTAACAGTGGCTGCAGGACGGTTGATATTATTAAGGTGGTGAATATGAAATACGATTGGCTTTAACAGGATAATCCATGCGGGCATACGCTGTCATCCCTCCTAAGGAGATAAGGGCAGATACCTAAAACTTTAGAGCATTATTGGTTAATAGGAGCACATAGCCTGCTATGTGCGCCGTTTTCATACAGATGCATCTAGTTAGAAGCCGTTTTCATGATCACTGATATTTGTTCGACCTAGAGAACTAAAGACGGCCCAGAAAACCAAAAAAGTAGCTATAAGCCTAAGAAATGAGTTATAACTCAATGACCAAATACAAGAGACAATTATATATTTTCAAACCTTAGTTGAAAAACCAACATTGCAAAACAGCTGAAAAACTCAGTGATTCCTCTTTCTTACTGTAAAATGAAACCTTTTTTTATGAAAAATTTCAAGATATTTGTTACTGACAGCTAATTTTTTTAAATTTCATTCAACGCATCATTTGGTAAGTTAAATTATGCTTGACAACACTTGCTACTTTAATGGGCAAAATAACGGAAAACTTTTGGTTGTTAAAATTCTTCCTGATATTTTACAGCTATTTGCTAATAACTAGTTAAATACATAAAAATCAGTGTAGGTTTTTCGAAAACCAAATTCTTGCAATGCCGGGAAATCGGACAAAACTACTGAGGCTTTCTTGAGCAGACTCAAATATATAGATATGCAAACATGCTAATCAACAGACATAGTCACTTTAAAAAAAGCTAAGTGTGGTATTTCATGTACGCCTACCAATGTTTTTAAGATATCCTGAACTAAATAAATAGTGATCATCTAAAGAAATAGTAGCTTGAGTGAAGTGTATATACAGGTTATCAAAATTGAAATGAATGGAACAAATATTTCCAACATGGTTACAAGTAGGATCAAGAATCTCGCGCACAAAACGTTATAATATTTAGATCACGATTGAGCACTGAAACTCATATCGAGGTTTAATATGCATTAACATCAGTGTAAGAACAACCGAAAGATGATTGTGGTAGTTATGGAACTGTACATCTAGCTCTCAATTTAAGATATCTTGAAAAGATAATGTTCATCCTAGTAGTCAGTTCAAAATGTAAGCCTAGCAGCTTAGCGTTCTTGAAGTGTGTAAAACGCAAGGAGGATAACCGAACAGAAAGAAGTATTCAACGTCAAACTAGTTAAAGTGAAGAATACCTCGACTTTCACAGCTTTCACCAAGTCAGCTGCGACAGACGTTTGAGAAAATTCATCCGAAATAAAAACTCTTCTGGGGAAAAGGATTTTAAACAGAAATCGGACTGGCTGGAGAATGTATTACCGGTGAAATTTGAGCAGACGTAGCACAAAAATAGAAAAAAAGGAAGAGAAACCAGCATTTTGGAGATTTGGAATTCAAGGCGACGATGCAACACTTTTCATCTGTTAATAGCTGCAACTAAATCTATCAATACGCTCGTACATGTAGCAGCAAGTTAACAGCAAAAGCAGAGAAATGGTTGTCTACCAGGGTTCTTGAGCACATACTGAAAAGTCTATACTTCACAGGCTCTACATCATTTGGCGATGCCATAGCATCTCACCTGTTCGACAGGTGAAATCATATTGCTTCACCGGAATTCTTTTGATCATATTAAACAGACGAATGCTTTTAAATTTATTTCAAATTGATTATGTTACTGACATCCGACAAATATAATCCAGTTATTTATTTAAAAAGTAACAGTTACTAATTTATTACTACTCTAGTAATTAATGAATTTCCATCCTTTTCCAAAATTGTAGTACCCTCATTTTAAGCTTATCTCCAATCAAGTTGGCTGTTGTTTTATGGTCGCTGTCTTTGACTAACAAAGATTAGGAGTATTTATCTTTTATAGTCATCCTCTTGTTTAGAGAGCTTTTCTAACATTATTGTGACCACTTTCATTCATACGTAATTTCATCTTACTCATTAGAGAATATTCTACGCCTTCCCTTAAATGATGTATCTGTAGTTTACCTAGATTTCATCAATTCAAATTGCTTGTATTGTGAAATGATATTCTTTTGACCTTCAAGAAATCAACTAGCATCTTAAGACACTTCATATGCAATATATATTAAAGTTCGTTAGTTACGATTCACGTATTTATTCATGTTGTGCACAGCTGAAGAAAATCCTATAAAATAAAATAACATCATCTGTTGCAGATGTTATCACATTGTTGAAGTCCACGGAGAGGGAGGGGAATGAACTTAAGAAATGCGATACTGAACGCGTATTTGGTGATGAAGGTTTCAACAGCAAGTTTGTAACATTAGTATAATTTGAGAATGTTTCACTTTTTTATAAAGTACTGATTAAGTCATCTAGCTTGTTGATGAAAAGTTCTAGAACAAACATCAAAGCTTAGAGAATAATAAATATTCTAATTCATCCTGTTACTGAGCTTCAAATCTTATGTACTATAAGCACAGCCTTCAAACAAAGTAGTATTCAAGTACCGATTCTTTCCGACGAAAGTGGTCAGAACAAAGTAAGAAATCATTTGAATCATTTTAAACCAAGTTATTGCAGTAGAGTGTGTGAAGAATGCTCTGCTTACAAAATCGTATGAACAAATGAGGCAATCACTGCATATTCTTTGGCATAAAATAAATAGTTATTTATTTCATATTAATTATGCACGACGAAAAAATCTGGTTATGCCTTATCATTATGTTTGGCTACTTTTCTGATGGGTTACTAGCACTTTGAATGATTATTTTTACATTTAAAGCAAATAATATGCAGTTTTACGATCTTAAGTTCATAAATCTCAGTTTATTTACTCAAAAAGAACTAAACAGAAGTTCGCCCACTGTCTGTCGTTAAGAAAATATGAACAAAAGCTTCTCTGGATTAAGATAACATCGGACTTTAGTGTTTATATCAAATTTCGTTTTCTGCGAGTAACTTGTAGTTTCACAAGGTTTCAGTTGTGTTTAGTTCAGAGAAGTACAGTTTATCAACATTAATGTCCTAGAATTAGAAATGAGCAGGAATCTGTCTAGGTGTTATAAACCAAGAGGTGAACCAAAATGATCCCAGTTATTGCGTCACGTATACACTATGAAAACTTGTCAGCAGTAATAAGCACCCGTTATGTAACCTGTATGTTGTCCAACTGTTCACTTGGCATCCCAACAAACTGGAAATCCAATGCCGGCTTTTATTTACTTCATCATCTTCTAAACCGCATGATGCTCGCCGATAGTACTTCATTATACAATTTAAGATAACCAATTCACTTAATTCAGTTTTGAAGTTTTAAATAAAATTTGTCTAAAATCAACAAATCTATCCATTACAAAACAAGGAAAAACGTCATGATGTTGGTTAGAAAAAAATTAAACGTGGTGATGAAGAGAAAACAAAAATAATGTTGAATACAAGAATCTCCACTTAAATCCATAGTTAGAATACCTGCGTTTACACTAAACTAAGGCATCATTAGTAAGGCGGTCGAAGAACAAAAGACAAGATGACAAACAAACTACAAAATCAAAGAATTATTTTAGCAAGTAGTGAATTTCACTTTAGAAGACTGATTTCAGAGAGTTTCAGTTTATGCGTTGGAAACTGATTATCATTTAATCAGAAATTCGGTGAAAAGTATTTATAAGATTGTTACTATTTGGTGTACTACTTGTAGCAATTTCATTCTTCTCTGAATTATTATAACCTTGACACACCGAGAGGTGTACTGGAGTTGTACCGTAAATTTAAAATTGTTTTAAGTCTGGAAACATTGTAACATGTCACTTCTCAAGATTTGCGCTGAACCGAGAAATATTATGAGAATTTTACTGGCTAAAATCTTGTTTCAGTCATTGTGTTGCTGGATAAAACAAAATTACTGTGAAATGAAGGAGTGATAACACTTCCAGCTGTTTTCTTTTCATATTAATGTAGTTCAATATAATAGCAGTGTGCCTAAAAAATCCAAATAGCAGCTTTATGAACGTTTCGTTGTGTAAGCCACAGTTCCTAGCATTCGTGATTTGTTATCTATACTATAGAACATTGTGATTAAAATGTCAGATTACTTTCATTTCGTCTGAGTAACCGCCCTTTGGTTTTCTCACAAGGTGTACACTAACTTCAGGACAGAATCAAATCTCCTGGGGGTACTACACTGTTTAAAGCAGGTGGATGAGAAGTATATCAACATGGTTACATTTGGGTTGAAAATGTCACACATTTTTTGTGTCATCTAGTTTTCCGAGTCTTCAGTTTAGTTACATTTCTAAACAATGATAACATTCGTCTACAATGAAACGTAGAGATTTATTAGAATTTCATCTTTTAGTTACTAGGGGAATGGAGTTCATTTTTATGATAAGGGCCTTTGTGACCAAAATATCCTTTATTTAATGTTTACTTTCACAAGTGTACAAGATAGGTCTCAGCTATCACCGAATACAGATATTATCAACTGTCAAAAAGAAAGCACCTGAATAAATCAAATAATCCCTAGTGAATCTTCAGGAAATAAAACAAACTAAAACCATAGTTTTTATTATATCTAGCTGTGAACCATACCATAAGTAATATATTGTTACACTTCATTCAGGGTTACAAGCTACAAAGAAAGCAGAAATGAATTGATGTTTGAAATTGGTTGCACCTAAAAATTTTATTATACTATTATTCTTACGACAAACTAATGTTTTAACCACACTTTTTTCTGAAGATGACAACTTCTACTACTTGGATTTTATCCAGTCAACTCTATCAGTAGTAGGCATGATTTTTCTTAGAATAATTAGTTGCTGATCCTGTCATTTTGATTTCTGTATATTTACTTTGGTGACAGTGTTGCAGAGAAGAATTATGTCTCGGTATTCTTTTGATAAGCCTGCTCTTCCACAGGATATTGGTTTGCCAACCTTCCCTCTTAAATCTCCTGCTCAGCAATACAGCACATTTCTGTTTCTGGGTTATCTATACTGAATTGTATTGGCTGACTGAACTCCCTCATCAAAATAAAACTCGTTTTCGCATTCCTTCCCGAGTCAAGATCAGACGCTAATCTAACATCAGTGTTTTTATTACTGTTATTATTAACACTATGTAGTTGCAATAATTATTTCTCTTAAAAAACTGTACAGGGAGCGAAACTGTTGAAAGATTATACGCTGAGAATTCCATATTGTACCAAATATGTTGTTTGGAATAAAGCGATTATTGTTATGTCCTATTGATATAAGTAATGAAAGAAGACGGGATTAGAGTTTACATTTTGGAAACAAGTGCTGTATGTTAATGTATTCACTGAAACGTTTTAGAACCTGTTTCTGTCAAGTCATTTTATGCTTCTCACATAGCATATTTTCTCAGGACTAATCTAAGATGCCAGTGTTTTATTGAAGGATATTCAGAAAACCTATTTCTTTCCGTTGTACTTGTGAAACAGCAGGAAATTTATTAAATTTTGTGGTCGAGATACTGTTTACGTGCCAAAACCATATGCCTATTTTATGTTTTCAACAGTCGTGGAAATTTACTTCAATATCTTATCAAGTTTTGAATGATTAGTATTTCCTTGATGATATAGGTACTACAAGGTTTGAATTAGCCACCTTAAAATTACCTCTGAAATGCACTACTGATGAAGCTACTAAACAGTACTGCTAACAATGATTCTTCGGTCAGCGAATAACGATAAACCTGTATTTCAGTTTAATTCTAAGTTTTCTACTTGAATAAAGTTTGTATAAGCATTTCGCAAACAGATTACTCTTCATAACAGTCCTTACTCACAATTTAGTGTACAAATATTTTAGCGGATTGTCGGTAGCTATCTTTAGCTCCTACTTGAAAATGGGATGGTTTGGTCTATACGGATTTAACTTTTTAAGAAAAGAAAACCTACTTATTTCAACGCAGTGAAAATTTTTATTTAACTTCTGAGAGTTAAAGAAGTGCTTTCTTTCTCCTGAAATAGTCGCATAAATAGGGAGAATAAAAGTAGAAAGTATAAATATCATGACTGAAGTTGTCGGATATTCTGGCGAACAAATGGTGGAAATGCATTCATTCCGTAAAAAGATATCTAGATAGTATCTCAATTTTTAAATAGATCTGTTTGCTAGCACCCATCATCTCACCACACACGCAGACACAAAGTACAGAATCTATATAATGTACAGTGCTTTTTCTTTTCTTTGAATAATGTTGAGAAAAATAAAGGAGACAGCAGAAGATGAAAAACTACTCATGAAAGGATAGGCTAACAGAAAGAAAGGAAGATAACTATGACACATCCACAAAAAAGTCAACAAAATCTTTAATTATTTGTCACGAAAATATTCAGATGTTCAAGCAGTTCTTCAGTGACCATAACTCTAAAATTATTAGAAGCATCCTAAAATTTAATGAATCATCACCCAAATGAAAATCAAATGCAGCACTAACAGAACAAGTGGTCACTTTCAATAAATTTGTTGATTCATGACTGACATTTAATGAGAGTGCTTCATAAGAGAAGTTACATACTTCCAGCATCACCTCATGAATTCGACCCTTCGAATTTCACTATCGATTGCTGACAAATGGTTTAGTCTTTCCGAAAAGCCTCCACATAACTTACCTTGGGAATCTTTTTAACTGACATTATCATTTTAGTGACATACAGTGCTGCATTGTGAGAAACACGTCAATCAGAATTAAATCTTGAGCATATTTTATTCCTCATGTATGCCATAAATATATGTTTGCGTAAATTCCTAGTAAGCAATTAGATCATTCTAAGGTCTGGGTAAATATTGGGTAATGAATAGTAATGTCAAAAATTAGAACATGTTTATCCTTCTTCCTTCTTTCCCTATTCCTTTTCGCCCAGCCTTTGTTGATTTGATAATTTTGTTTTTACTTCCTGTAATTTATCTACTATTGCCTAATTGTTATTTACTGATATTGTACATGATACATTACTGTGAGATACAGATTTGAAACCGGAATATACACCACTCATGTCCTTCATCTGCTTTGAATTTTATTATTATTATTATTATTATTAGTCCCTTGGGTTTCTAGTGGAACATAGGGCTTCAGTAGCACGCCTCCAGTGACCTCTGTTCTCTGAGATCTTTTGAACCTGGCTCCACGACAGCCCACAACCTCTCATTTCCTCTTCGTACGACCTCCTCCATGTCACCCTCGGACGTCCAACTCGTCGCATCCCATCTGGGTCCCACTCGAGGGCCTGACGCGTGATGTCCTCAGTCGGCCTTCTCAGTGCATGGCCAATCCATCTCCACTTCCTCCTGCATATTTGTTGCGTGATAGGTTCTTGGTTGGTTCGATCCCAGAGTTCCTTGTTGCTTATTCTTTCTGGCCATCTGATCTTCAGCAGCGAGCGTAAGCAGTTGTTGATGAATGTCTGTAGTTTATTGGAAATGCCTTTCGTGACGCGCCAAGTCTCTGAGCCATACAAGAGCACTGACTTGACGTTGGTGTTGAAAATCCGTATCTTGTTCCGCATGCTGAGTGCAGAAGATCTCCACACTGTTTTCAGGCTAATGAACGCCTGTTTTGCTTTTCCGATTCTGACTTTGACGTCCTCGTCCGTCCCGCCTGTAGTTGAAACAGTGCTTCCTAGATAAGTGAAGGAGGTTACTTCCTTCAAGTTTCTCCCGTTGATGGTGATTGGAGTTTGTTGTTGTTGTTGATGGTGGTGGTGCGGTATCTTCATCACTTCTGTCTTCTCTATTTTCACCTGAAGTCCCGTCTTCGCTGCCTCTTCTATCAACTTGTTAGTTTTTGCCTGCAGATCTTCAAGTTTATGTGACATTAGGCATAAGTCATCGGCGAAATCCAAGTCTTCTAGGTTCTTTTCCGCAGTCCAGCCTATCCCCCTCTTCTCGCTGCCTACTGTTTGCTGCATGATCTAGTCGAGTCGACGACAATAAGGAATATCATGGGGGATAGTAGGCAACCTTGTTTCACTCCTGTCTTCACTTCAAAGGCATCACTGAGCTTCCCATTGTGAATTACTTGGCATGTGGCATCTTCATATAGTTGTTGAATGAGGCGGATAAAGGTTTGCGGTACTCCGTAGCAGTGAAGCAGTTTCCAAATTACTTCTCGGTCGACGCTGTCAAAGACCTTCTCGAAGTCGATGAAGTTGAGGTAGAGAGCTGATTGCCATTCTATGCTCTGTTCTATGATGATACGAAGCGTTGCAATTTGGTCTGCACATGATTTGTACTTCCTGAAGCCTGCCTGTTCCGGTCGCAGTTTTGAATCCAGTGCTTCTTTAAGCCTCTCTAGGGTGATGCGGCTTAATATTTTGCTTGCTCTGGGTGGACAGGAGAGTGATTCCGCGCCAGTTCTTGCAAGCACTGAGGTCTCCCTTCTTCGGCAGTTTGATAAGGTAACGCTTCTTCCAATCGTCAGGTACCTTCTCTTCCTTCCACACCTTCTGCAATAGTGGTGTGAGCATGTCCGCTGTTTTCTCTGCATCTGTTCTCAGTGCTTCTGGCGGTATTCCATCTGGTCCTGCTGCTTTCCCGCATTTCAGTAGCTTTATGGCGTTCAGGACTTCCATTTTCGTTGGAGGATTTATGTTCACTTGTAATTCAGCGGCTGCAGGTGGTATTTCTGGACGAAGTGCAGGTGGTGGTCGATTCAAGAGCTTCTTGAAGTGGTCGGCCCATCGTTTCCTCTGTTTCTCTTCTTTTGTAATTAAATTTCCTTCTTCATCTTTTATTGGTTTCATCTGTGTCGGTCTCTTCCCTGATAGCAACCTGGTTATTTGATACAATGTCGTCAGGTCTCTCTCACCTGCAGCCTGTTCTGCTTCACTTGCCAGTGTTTCGTAGAAGTGTCTTTTGTCTTTGCGTGCACTCTTCTTCACTTCTTTGTCCAGTGCTTTATACATTGTGCTCAGTTCCTCTTGTCGTTGAGCATCCTTGCACTGGTTTATATTCTGCTTCACCATCCTCCTCTCCTCTATCAGCTTCCAGGTATCCGTCGAGATCCATTCCTTATCTTCTTTCTTCTTCCTTCCTAATACTGTTGTGCAGGCTTCTTTCCACATAGCTTTCAAAGACTTCCTGTGTTCTTCCACACAGGTTTCTTCAGGGATGTTGCTCGATATCTCCCATTTTGTCTTGATGGCTGGCTGCTGTGAAGATCTCCTTTGTAGTTTCATTCTTCAGTTTCCGAGTGTTGTACTTGAATTGAGGTCTATCACCAGCTTCCTTGAAGGCTTTTAACTTGATTTGGAAGGCAGGTTCCTTGCACTGGACAGTGAGTGGTGTGAACCTACATCTGCTCCTCTTCTTGACCTTGTGTCAAGTAGACTGCGTCTCCATTTTCTTGAGATTGAGATAAAGTCGATTTGATTTTTAGTATGTCCATCTGGTGAAGTCCATGTCGCTTTGTGGATATCTTTGTGCTTGAACACACTACCTCGCCTCCAATCACCAAATCGTTGAATGCACAGAATTCTGCAAACAATTCTCCATTCTCGTTCATCTCACCTAGCGCTTCTCGACCCATGGTTAGTTCTCTTTCTGTGTTGTCCCCTCCCAGTTTGGCATTCATGTCGCCCATTAGAATTTTGATATCGCCAACTGAGGTCTTGTCCAGTGTTGATTGCAGTTGTCTGCAGAATTCCTCCTTTTTCTCTTGCTCTGCATTATTTGTAGGTGCGTAGCGTAGCATTGTATGATTGTGACCTTCCTTCCTTTTGAGTTGAATCTTGCTGTCATGATCCTTATCCTGCAGGAAAAGATTGGTTCCCACTGCATGAGAGCCTTCGATGCTCTTGAGGACATCGTGATAGCCACTCCATAACTCAGTGTGCTGTGCTCGTGGTTGTCGTCTGGGTGACAATATCGGAGTAGATTATTGATTCTCCAGTTGACAGTTTGGAGACTCCACTCCCATTCCATCTGCTTTCGCAAATCCCAAGCACTTCGATGTGATACCTTCTCATCTCCTTTGCAATCTGGGCTGCCTTACTGGGTTCAAACATCGTACGGACATTCCATGTCCCCACGTTTACTTTCGCTTCCATCGAGAGAGAAGATACATCGGCCAATTGGCTTTCTGAAGGCTTTCATGAACTGGCGTCATTTCGCCTCTCCGATTCCAGCGGGGAATAAGTTTGTTTTCATTTTTTATATTTTGTTTGTGCTTTGAAGTTTCTTTAGCGGTTAGATTTGTTTTACGGGGTAGGGTTGCTAGCCCTATGCCCAACCTTCCCTCTTTACCCGGGCTTAAGACCGGCTAGTAACTAGTAAACTAGTTAACGAGGCGAGGTTGCTTTGAATTTTACTAATTGTTAATTCATATCAAGGTATTTAAAGTGGCTTGTATATTCAGATATCATGATTTGAAAACTGAAAAGAATATTCACGGTAAACAGAGTTTATTACAAAAGGACATTCAAACAAAATAAATAATAGTGATAACCGTGTAGAGTGGTGCATTTGTTGCTACAGGCGCTTTTGAGATATTATGAATCTATCAGTGTAAATGTTATATGACTGAAAATATGTGACAGTAGTGCATAGTTATCCTTACTATATCATCTCCAAAATCTGGGGCACTATTTCGACTGCTTCAGTTTGTGGTTTTCAAACCAATAGAATTCTTTTCTCATTGTATTATTTTTCAACATTTTAGTTGTTTTCTCGCTTCTTTTTTTATACTGATCACCATAAGTAGTACTGATATATATTCATGAAAATGACTTGCTAGATAGTCTTTCTGTCTGATATTCAGATTTCAATCTTCTGAACTGGATTTATTCAGCTCCTTTAAGGTTACATGTCATAAATATTATAGCATCACCTTTTGTCACAACTGCCAAAACAACATTTTTCATAAAATTCCAATAATTTTAAAATGTCATACGTTTCGTATATTTCAATCAGCAGTGATTGAGGTTGTAGTGATATATTTTTTGTTTGTAGCAGTTTCACAAATCACTTTGTTCATTTTTCGTATCAACAACTCTGTTCATTTCACTACCTTCACTGCACGCTAGATAATTACTAACCGTGATAAAAAAATGAAAGCGGTATCTGCAGTCTTTCAAGCTATCATAAGCATTAGCTAGCCCTTTGTGCTTCTCAGGAATTACAACAAATAAATCAACATTTCCCCAAAAACCATGTTTTCTATGGCCCATAAGGAACTGGGAGTTACGAGCATGCAACGAAGGAATATCTACATCACCTTATTGAAGATTATTTCATTGGTTAATACTAGGCAGCATTCTGCATGTATTTGTAAATGAGCCAGTACTTCTGTTATAGAGCATACAATGAATCTTGGGTATACCTTACACTATTAGCCATAAAGACATACCGGCAGCTCAAAATGATCTGTAGAATTTGATTAACTTTGAAGACTGGAAAGTGTGAAGTTGATCACTCTTCAGTGACCAATCAGTGTATCTAGTTTAGTCTTTCAGGAAGTCAGTCACTGCCTGAATAGCTCAGTGGTAACATCGCTACCTGTAACACTGGGTGACATAGGTTCAGATCTGAGGCGGAACATTAGTTGCCTCAAGGTTGCAGATACGCCTTGCTGACTAGTGTGAAAAAGGACAAAACTTAGTTCTAGAGCTTCCTGCCGATCGCCTCCATCCAACTAACGTATACTCACTTTGGCTGGGTATGTATTTGATTGTCAATGGTATATAAAACTCATTCATCATTCTGTAGAACAGCATTTAGTTCTACTTTATAGATTTTAAAAAGTTTATTCGAAGCATACGGTAATTCTTGCAAGATTTAGGCTGTACTAGAAATAAACATTATCACAGCTAACCACTTTGTTTTCATTAAGAAAAAATTGATTGAATTGAGCATTTTGGCAAACCTGTGGTTAACTCAGGTTTTCCCCTTTAGTAGTGCGTATATCTGTGTTAAGATCCTATCGTATTCTGGAAAAATCTTACTTGTGAGATTCCTTTCTTGTTTGATCTACCCAAAGTGGGTCTTCCAGCATCTTTTGTAGTGCAATTTCGATGTGTTTGCAACTTAAAAATGAATAAAAATCTTACCAGATGATTTTTGACTTTACCACTACCTTCCTAGGTTCTATTTTTCCCAGTAGGCATTTTTTAAATAAAATCAATGCAAAGGGATGAATGATAGGTAGTAATGAGATTTGTTATTATTTTGGCGAAAAATCAAAGTATTTTTTTCAGTCACAATAAAAGACTTTTAAACGGTGAACTCACAGTTTCCTTAAACTCTTCGTTGTTCCAATTATTAGATTTATTAATTTATCGAACCTATTCATCTAAGTATGTCTTACATAACAATTCTCAGTGAAATTCAGATATCACAGAATCTTGCTTAGTTTTCAATGATTTGGAGAAAAACTGGTATACTTAGAAGGTATTGATAGAGAGATTAGCTTTATGAACTGAATAAGTTCAAATGCACTGAAAATCGAATGTAATGTGTTTTTTGTTTTCTAGCGTAGATAAAATGAACAAAGAATCATCTATACTATATGCGATGTAGATGTTTAATGCAAAATATAAAGTCATCTATGAAAACAGCATATCAGAAGAGGAAGCTAAACACTGATATTTTAAATAACTTTATATATACTTACACACACGTATAAAATGCTTACCGAGTCTTGATAAATTCTAGAATTATTTCAACTGATATATGAAGATAAATGTTAAAAGGCATAATTTTAGAATTTCAATTTGTGATCTATTTCTGATCCAAAAAATGAAAAAAAGATGAAAAATATTTTCCTTATTTTATTCATATTAAAATGACGTACAAAGTTCAAGTTATTCTTATCATTAATCAGTGAATTAGAGTAAAAATTGATAACCAGATCTATTGTATGATACTGGAAAAGATAGTTCTATTTTTGAGTATTTTTCAATCTTTATCAGACAGATGTAAAGTCTGAGTGTATGAGAAACCGATAAGGAGAAAAATAAAAACTTGGTAACCCCAGCAATTTAGTCTTTTTACGCACTATGATACTATATGTTGTCTTGGTTACCAGTTTTTACTTGAGTCTAAATTCTGAAAACATGACAATTATCTTATAATAATTAGGTGACTGCTATTTGATAACAAAGGCTTGACAATGCAAATATCTTTTCAAAGAGTTTTAGACTGATAAACAGTGCTCAGGTGTACTAATATTTCTATAATAGCGTCAATGAAAATCTTAAAAGCACACTGAATAGACAATTTAGGCAATCATAAGACGTTCAAGTGAGTGGAATTTCTGTGATTGTAAGTTCTCTTTAAATTGCTAGCACTTTTCTACTTCCTAAGGATTGTAATTAACTTTCACGATTTTCCTTGACGGAAAATATCGTTCCCTGTTTCAAAATTTTTTGTAACTTCAGCTCTAACTTGTCAGTGACAATAAGCAGAATACAATTTTCAGAATTTATAACGTTAGGCATAATATTGAATTTTGTATTTCAAAGTTCTGGAGGAATTTCACTTCAGGGTGAATACTAACCTGGTTTCAAAAGGTTAAAAGTTACCCTGTTTACCTATATTTTTCCCAGGCCATACCACTTTGGGTGGGGGGGGGATGAAATTGCTTTAATTCAGTATATTTATCGTAACAGATATGGCAAATAAAACTATTCGATGGTAGTCAATCTGGAATATTAATTCCAATGTGCTTTGTGCTTGAACGCTGTCATAATAAACATACTTTATTGTTGGCAACCTTATATATTTCTAATGTGAACAAAAAATGAACTGGTGGAGATCAGATATGAAAAGCAAAGTTTATGCATGTTCGCGAGAGCGTTGATCTCATTTTCCTCAAAGACACTTTGATTGGTTGACAGCTATAGTATCTAATATACTGCATGTATGTGAAAATGTTGGTTGTTAGGGCAGTTTGTGTGCTATATGTGGAGGGCAGTCTACTTAAACATAAGGCTACCAATATTTTTTACCTACTGTATTTCTTCAAACTTTCCTCTTTCATTATTTTTAATCTTTTAAAATATCTTTCAGACCTGTCATGTACTCTTGCAACTTTTTGAAATGCTTACAAACTGTTGTTTTTTAAACCAACAACAAAACAAGGGAAAAACGTTACGTTGGTAAAAAATAAGCTTATAAATATACGGAAGTACAGCATATTACTATTCCTAGAATATGTCAGGTAGATGCTTGACTAACTGAATAAAATACTAACACCAAAAGTTCTCTGGATTTTTTATTTACACCAGACGCTAATATGCAATAATTATTTCATTTGATGATATTTTACGGTTCATGAATTTGTTGAAATCCTGCATGTTAAGAATTACATACTGTATCATGAATGAAGTAATTATTATTATTCTTTACATGTTCTTGGAAATCGTTCATTTTAGCCTACCATTTGTCGAACATTGAATGAGAGTGTCACTCACACTAACGAACCCTATTATTGACTTTGAGTTGTTTGAATTTTGCGTACATGATGAATAGATATTATTAGACACTTGGCGTCTAGGACTAAATACCTAAGCTGATTACTTACTTGCAATTAGTTAGTGTTTCTTATGCAGTTTTGATGATCAGATGGTCAGAAAGAATAAGAAACAAAGGAACTCCGACCTGGCAACGAACCAACCAAGAACCCATCGCCAGAGAAATATGCAGAAGAAAGTGAGATAGATTGGATTGGGGATACACTGAGAAAACCGATTAGGGACATCAAGAGCCAGGTTAGGTCCTCGAGTGGAACCCAAGGGGAAACGATGAGTGTGGCGTTTGCGGGGGAGATGGAGGAGATCGTGTGAGGAAGAAATGAAAGCCTCTGGGCAGTCGTGGAACAAGGTTCAAAAAACTGCAGCATAGACAGTGAGATGGAGACGTGTTACTGAAGCCTTATGTTCCACTAGGAACCCCAGGGACAAATATTAATATAATAATCTTGTGCAGTTTTACAGAGGTTCAGTCATAGTCTAGGTAGATTAGTAGTTGTTTCTTACCTCAGCACCGAGTTCTGCGGATTCAAAACAGCAAGTGGACACCACTTTATCTATGGTTGTAGATACGCTTTGGTGATGAATGTCAGCAAGCACAATACCAAGGTCTGCAGCTTCCTGCTGATCGACTTTCAGCGTTAAGCATGTCGGGTTCTTTACCTTGCGATCAGCCATTCGAAGTAAAAGGTTAAACATCAGGAATTAAAAAATTGGAAATTTTACAATATTTAGTTTTTCAAGTGATGTATTTTTTTCTGTTTACATACAGGATATCAAATGTGAATGATAAACGGGTTAAATCTTTCTCACTGCATCACATAATGACATTGCTCATATACCCCAATAATAGTAACTAAATAATTACATCTCCAGAAACTTTTCAAAGTACAACTTTAGATATTATCTAGTACTGGTCCAGAATGTCCTTTCGTTGTCATACTCCCAATTTGCAAAAAATGCTCACCTTCATGTATAAGGTGAACACATACAAATGATAATTCAACACTTAAGCTCGAACAATAGGAAGTGAGAGGACCAATTATCTTAAAATGTCTTGGTTATATTGTGTTCTCTGAGCTGTTTTTTAATTGTAGAGCTTTCATTGTCCTTCTAGACGACATCACCACTACCAACTTCAGTAAGAAGTACGAAGAACATCGCCTGAGCTACAAATATTCTCCACTATATCTTAAAATGTGATAGTTTTTATTTTTGCAGAATTAAATAAATGAGGAATGGATATTACAGGGTCATTCAGTTTTGTTTTTAGTACCAATTCCCCTAGGATAATACATAAGTTCGAATGTATCCTTTTCGGAAAATGCTCATGAGTGATCTCAGATACGATTTTAAATTATCCTTAAAAATTAGACCAATTTATATGCTGGTAGGCAATGTTAGATTGTCTATTTTATGAAGTCGTAATTAGAAAGGCGTGAGTTTTGGTGAAGTAAATTCGCATTTATTGTTAACATTCATACTGAAAAAAGTGACTAGACTAGGTGTTGTCTCTGTTTCTAATTTCTCTAAATTACATATCTTCTCCTATAGTCATGTTTTTACGTAATGATCACATTTAACCCTTTATCGGATTCGAAAATTATCAATTAGGCCTGCTTCAAAGACGTTCTATGGATTAAAAATGCTGAAAAATTGAAATTCTAGTTTGTATTGGGCCTGTTTTTTTCATTTACGGTTAATATCCGCTAGTTTGGCCTCAAACCAACTCTGATGAACTAAAGAGCTAGGAAGAAGAGTGAAACACCAATCATAAAGATTTCCAGATTGATCATCAATAACGAAACCATACACTTTTGTATATGAAATGGCGAGACTAAATTTAAAGGACCTCATTTCACCCCTATCTAATAATCAATTAGTAAGAGTGTGATCACTTTGTCCAGCTTTTATGGTATAACCACATTACATTTCACCAATAAACTTCACATTTCTATTACACTATCTAGACTCATAAAAGGAACAAGTAATTTCAGGTTATTGAATTGAAACATCATCATTTGACTATCTGAGATAGCCGTATTTTGCAAACCAGTATTTATACTGGTTACGATTGAAAATGAAGTGAAAATCTAGACCTCGACCGGAGTCGAACCATTGACCACCGGGTTTCTGGCCCGATGCTTGAACCTCATAGCTCAATTAGTAGAGCATCGGCCCGGAAACCCGGTGGTCAGTGGTTTGAATCCGGCCGCGGTTCAAATTTTCACTACACTTTCAATCATCTCCCAGTATGAATAGAAACATATTTATATCAACTTGTGAGGACAAAATCCGATTGAAAAAATCTCAGAATATCCTAAAAATTAGAGCAGTTTCAAGTGTGGATGAATTGTTATTGAATGACACTTTGCCTCTCCAACTCCTAACTGCATTTAATGATAGTTAGTAGTAGCACAGTAAATAATATTACAGACGGACGTTGGTTCCTCTATGAAGATTTATATTTGAAAGTAGACAGAGGGATTAATAAAAAGGTTCAAACACTTAATATTTCTTTGACAAAAAACGTATTTAACTGAAACTTCACCACATTCAAGAGAAGGATGTCTCAAACTTTTCTACTGAATTCAGAATAATGCCAGAATACCTTGAGAATTACTTACCATACATTTTAAGAGTCTATAATAACCTTCCTTTTATTAAAGTTTACTTTCCTTTTTTGTTGTAGAATAATTCTGCATTTACTAATTCTGAATAAAATTTAATTAAGTTACTATGCAGTTTGTCAGAAGAACATTCTGTGAAATGAAAACATTCAAAATACGTATCAACAAACGTTAGTACGATGGCCTTTTGAGCAAATTATGTACAGCATTTAAACAACTTCATTGAACATTTTCAGATTATCTGCAGTTGGCATAGTCTAACGATATCGCAGTTTAGATGGTATTCTTAAAAGTATTGTTAATGTTGGCATTTCAGATTACGAAGAATAAGTGTGATTTTTTCATCAGGTGTCATATATGATGTCAATTAATTTGTTGAATTCACAATGATATGATCAAAAAATAAGAGTATACATATATATGATAGTAAAAATTAGAAAAGTCTACACGCTCCATAACTATTTATTGAATACATAGAAGTCAACAAATAAGTCCATGTTAGACAAATTGCTCACTATTATTTGAAATATTGTGCGGTAAGACAATGAAATTACTGAAAAATGACTCTAGGTCATTCGGATGAGTCAACTGAAGCTACTGGTGTATACCGTTATAATTGTGCATTCTGATGCTTGGTTTTTTTTCTGCAAATACTGAAATTCTCAACATCTTATACGTTTCATTGTTTTCAAGACAGTGAATTTTGACATAGGTTTTTAACTTCTCTTTCGGTGAACATCGTCAATATAATTCACTTTAGGGGATTTGTTGGGGTTTATTGATTTCAAGTTGGTATTTATCGGCGACTGACATCAGTTGGAAAAACAGTGAAAAACTAAGAGCACTGGACAGTTGTTCTCGTCCTAGTATGGGACTCTTCAACAGTGCTCACGGATGACGCCGTCAAGGATCAAACCCGAACCTGGGGCTGTAAGGACAAATACCGAATGACGACATTGGGTGATGTCGCACTATGTTATGAATTGACAGAAGTTTTAAATGTGGACCATTGAATTCTCACCCAGTGATTCAATGGTAACATGCTGGCCACGGAACTTAACTGTCCTGGCTTCGATCGTGTTAGGGTCATGGGTACGCACTGCTGAAGAGTCCCAGACTAGGACGAAAAAGCTGTCTAGTGCTCCTTCAACTGATGTCAGCCCCTGATGAATACCGACCTGAAATTTTCAGTTTACTTAGTTGTGCTTTGAAACGTGTGGAAATTATATGCAAGCTCAATTAAACGCACTAACAGTGATCATATTCACAGTTACTGTATTCAAAATAGAAAATTTCAAGATATTTAGTCTTCCCAGCGATTCTTTCTATAATTTTGCCTTTTGATCACTTTTTTCAAATTCATTTTCAGATAGATGAATATCAGAGTCATCTATCAGGCTTACTGAACACTAAAAATGAGAACATAAACCATTTAAAGTGTACGTACACTTTACAATAGATCAAATTTTTATCACAATATCACAAACAATCTCAATGGACGAATTATTTGAAAGAAGATTGATTCAAATTAGAAAGACAAAAATGTGTTCGTTCACTCACTTGCTAATTAGCATCTTGGTATAAAGTGAATAAAACTTTGTTGTCTACTTCCAACCTCATATTTTAGACCAAGTCTTTATTGTGCATGATAAAAAAAATTAAATTGTCTTATGTGGTCTAAATGATTGAGAAAAGAAATTTTCAGAAAAAGTATCCAGTTACAAATTAATTCAAAGATGGGCTATGATTCTAAATAATCCATTTCATTGACGAATTCTCAGAACAAGACCTTGAAAACTGAATTATGACAAAAAAGTCAATATTTTTGTTATCTACCACAGCGTAATTAAAAAACATAACTTTTCCAAAACCTAAATGATATCCAAGATTCAGTGAAGCGCTGTCGCTATCGGTGTAGTTGTCAAAACCATTTCCTGAAATCTGAGTACACAATAAGTATCTAGTAAATATGAAATATTTGTTTATAAACAGAAACCGAGAATATTGTAACTTTATTGTATTATAATTTAAATTTATTTGACATAACACTCATAAGATGACGAAATGTCATGCCGAAACTGTTACTATGTGGTCTAACTGTTAACTGCATCTTTTTCATTATCATATTTCTATCTTTATATCGTTAGAGAGAACTGAAATCGACTTTTAACACTACCGATGATATCTGAATTTTTTAAAACGTTAATTTGAAAGGACTGCTTTTTCAATGCTTCAATCCCAACCAATCGATTCATTTCCTTACTATCTTGTCTTGATACGAAAAGTGATTTCCTTATAATTTATGTACCATAGAAGTACTAACAAAGATTTATTCAGTCGTAAACGATCGTCATTTTTTTGCTGAGTACATTAAGGAAACATGCATATTTTGGTACTCATTTCGTGGAATTGGCGCTTTCATTTTTATGTATGATAAATTATAAAAGTAGGCTTCTTTCTTGATTAAGCAGTGTTCGAATGAATTATGTACACATTACTTTTTAGGTTCATCAGCTTATTTTACGACAATATAATTGCAGGTTTAACCTAATATAAGGTTCATTTAAATTTTACCTGATTACTTGATTACTCATATGCGATATTTCTTTTACTGATAGAAGTAGAGAATATTTTTTTTTAACTAACAATAATGCTTAGACTGAAACTACACACATTAATACAACATTTGTCTCAAATTAATATTTACTAGTTTTAAAGATGATCCCCTTTTTAGAACCTTCACCCTCCAGTTCATGAAACACTTTTTTTTCTTACAATAAAGTACATGCTTACAAACAAATGATTACGTTTTTATCTTCATCAAAATAAATGACATATGTTCATAAAATATTCAAGTTGTTAAATTTTCTTTATTATAATGTGTTCATTTCTGTGAATAAGGTTTTTATTATTGATCATCATTTACGCTTAATAAATTATCTGTACTTTACATCTTAGAGTTGAAGCGAAATTATTTCATCAGTAGATTTTGAGTCAATAACCCTGAACTATTGCTGACATTTTGAAATTGAAATATCCTAAACTGAATTACAGAAATAAAGACGCGTCTTAAAGTTGAGAATTTGGATATTACGAGATTTTGACGACTCAGTGACAGTTTTACGCTAACATTTCAACAATTTTAATTAGTAAGAGAAGCCACTTCCAGATTTATCAATTTAGAGTATCGAAATATGCAGATAAGCAAAAAGAAACTGAACAAACTAAGAACAAAACAGAAAGATATATACAAGGGTGATTGAATTGTATTTCCACAAAACAGTAAGAAGACGTAAGTTGTCTGAACCGTGTAATGTATTTGCGCAACACATTTCGAACTATCTGATCACACACGTACTTGTCATAGGTATTTATATAAAAACTCATGAAGATAAGGGGTGAGAAAATAAAAAGGGGGTCAGGTAGGAAGGCTGACTTAAAAGCCGAATAATAATGAAAATCAGTAGAGCGAAAAAATAATAGTACATCGAACTTGGTTTTTCAATAGTTGAATTTACCAAGGAAGGTTTAATGTGACAACAAATTGTTTATGAATACATAAAGGTAGTTTAAACTTCCTAATAGCTAAGGCTTCAACAAATTTCAGGATCCCTCCCCAACATGTTTTGTAAATAGGTGTAAAAGAAGTAGCCACATCAATCTTGTGACCTGTCTCAACGATATGTTTAGCGATCGAAGAACTTGGACGTCTGCTACCAACATTTATAGGTTCAGGTGATTTAATTTGCTTCTGAAGCCACTTTGGAATATGTTCCGAGGCCCTTACTTGCATGGATCTATTAGCCCTCCCTATGTATGTGTCACCACACGTATATTTGAATTGGTAGATACAATGGGATGTGACATTATCGTTCACATGCTGTGGGGGTTTGAGGGAATATAAGGGCTTCGTGGTTTCGATTACTCGAACTCTGGCTGCATAGTAAGTCCTTCTAACAGCGGCGTTAAGTCTCTGCTTAAGGATTGCACTCTGAGAGTCACCTTTGTACGGAAGGCTGATAAAGACATCCTTTTTATTTTCCTTTTCCTTTTC
>OX104134.1:23701713-23846450 GCA_944470555.2 Heterobilharzia americana | reverse complement strand
GCCACAACCTGAACGGAAACGTTAGTTGTTGCTCAGAATTGGTAAAATAGTAACTAAAGCGAAAATTGATGAACTTTCAATCAAAATTTAAGCACGTGAATGTGAATTGAGAAAACTAGGGAAGAGAAAGTGGTTATAAAAAATGAATTCATAAGGAACACCTGAAGTTCAGTAAAGTGTTTTTCGAGCAAACAATTGTTTTCAATTTCATTCTCTTCAGACTCCACAGTTATGAATCCATGAGAATAGATGAAATACAACATTCAAACTAAGACACGGCGTAAAGTTATTTTATTATTGAAAGTGTTATGCGTAAGTGAAAATTCAGTCAAAGGGATGTAAGTTTCCATCATTCCAGTTCTGTGTTATATCATGCTTTTTGCAATATCCCCAAAGCAGCATGACTGCGCATCTTTTCTCTAGACGAACTTGTACGACTTAGTACGGGGAAACCTAATCTAAGTTTTCAAAATAAATACGTGCATTAATGTGTACCTTGGCCCGCAACAGAGTCAACACATTCTTTATGAGCTCTTCTATCATAAATTTTACATTTTACCATCCTATCCCACCTAATTCCATTTTTTTACTTTGTCTCGATTTCTGTAATGGACGTTCATTTTCATATTTTATTAGTTCTATGCTCTTGTTCATCTTTATTATTACAGGTAGTCGCTCTCAAGCTCCACTTAACACTCCAAATTTGTTAGTTTGTTATTGTATTCGTATGGTTTTTCACCTACATGAATATAATTCATCGCTGCGAAATGATTATTTGATCCTTAGTAAATAAACACTCATATTTATATCCCAGATATATGTTAATAAATCAGTCACTATCTCTGGAATTTGTCTCATCTAGAGATTATCATTTTGACTGTCTGAGTGAGACAGACGTGGTTTGGGAAACTAGTACAGATACTGGGTGATGGTTGAAGGTGAAATGAAAATTTTGGTCGCGGCGGGATATGAACCAGCTACCACCGCTTTTCCGGTCCGGTGCTGGCTCATATAGTAATTGTTCTGTTAATATTGATTTGGTTGTAGAACAAACACTAGACTGATCCCACCTGATAAAAACCCATATCATTCGATTTAATCACCATTCACCCATAACAATGAGTACTTCAAAATTGAAATAATTTCACGTTATGCCTTTTATTGGCTTCTAATTTCACCTATTCTCACTGATTTATAACTGTAGAGTCTGAAGAGAAAAATACGGGAAACCACTTTTCGCTCAAAATATTCTTGTTCTAAATGTAGATAGAGATATTTAATGTTTTTTACTTGTTGAGCACAATTTTTAGGAATCTAACCATCACTATCTCGGTATATAACTACTGATTCCGACATCCTTACCACGGATTAGTTGACGCTGATAGCCTGCTCTGAATATTGACGTCACCTGATGAGTAGAAAACGTTTTACCTTACATTAAGGATGCACGTTTACGTTGGTTGCTTGAATTTCAACTAACTCATTATTTCACTGTTTCATCACTTATGAAATCTTCAAAGCGAACAGACTGATAAATAATGCTTGCAAGGCTTTATTCAAGTCCCACTTCTTTATTCTATTCCTTTACATTTGATGAATAAAAGTATACTGCTTAGTGTTTGAGACAGATTCAGGAAATGAGATGGTTGTTTGCGCAACAAATAATTCTGATATATACATATGTTTACAGAAGTTTGCATATGACAAGTAGCTCCAATTGGTTTCTCATAAATGAAGATATGAAAGATAACTGTAAACCAATGAAATCACGTTGCCATTGATAGTAGGTAAATTAATATGGGAGTTAAACTATGGAATTATTATGATAAAGCAAACGGTCTTCTAGCAGAATGACTCTTAAATGTAAATACCGTCGCACTAGAGGTGAGATGTTTACACGTTTAAATGGATCTCATCTTGACATGGATAAACAAGCTGTAGTTCTCCTCTATCAAGATGAAGGAGTCCTCAGAAGGTAATTGGTCCTCAGTAAAATCGAGGAATACAAATCTCACAAATAATCAGTTAGGTGTACATTTCTATTTAAACATTGGTTACAATGTATCGATTAAAGTGAACTCACATGAGTAACACAGTAAAAGATCTGAAAAATCCTGTTCTTAATATATTTTTCGCAAATCAACGTAGGACATAATTCCTGGTAGAGTTCAAGAGATAACCTTTTTAGAATATACCAAATTAGTTGAACAGCAAACTTTGCAGCCATTTTTAGGCTTACAGAAGAAGATTACTTATCCTTTCACTCAGAAACGTGTACACACAGCCCTGTTAAGTATCTTAACGTCTCGTGGCATTTAGCTCACCATGGAACTGCTGGGTATCAACTGTAGTCAACTCATGATGCAACAGGACCCCTGTTCGATATCTTTAGTAGGTATCTACCATAAGTCCCGACTTGGCTTGCCATAAAGGCCACAGGTTTTCATCAATGATAAAGTCGAAAGTTGCATGCCAGGCCGTCATCTCAAACTATACTTTTTAATCTCTCATAATCTTCCTAACCAGAGGACATAAAAACTTGTACTGGAATGAATGTATAGTGCAGTGAACCCAAAAAATGTTATATGCATAAGCGTATTGTAGAACAAATTTTATTGTTTCCACTATGAGGAAGTGGAACAACTTTATTCACTGACAGTAGATTTAAGGCAGTATTTCAATAAAGGATCTTCGTTTCTCATGTAAATCACATTGTGATACAAACGTTACTCTTAGAGAGATGGAATAGAGAACCACTGACATCACTGCTTACACAAATGAATGCGTGTTTTCGTATATATTTATTCTACTTCAATGCTAGGAATCGAAAACCGGAGCACTCAAATATAATGCATTGAAATCTAAGCCACTATATATCATATACACTTACATTAGACTGCTAAGGTCTATGATAGCTGGTATACTTACCAAGGTATTTATTCATACTTATCTAGGCAGGATATGCATAAAGTTAAGCTAAATATTATAATCATCAATGAATATGTTCATCACTTCCTAATTTCAGCTTTTTCAAAAATTGCATTTCCAGTCTCAGATTTATAGTTTGGTTGTTTTATAAAGTTAGCACATGACTGCAATATGAAAACGTTATCCTGAGTTGTTAATGCTGAGCTGTGGTTTTTGACTAATTTATGTCACCGATAAGTTGAGAAGCATGGACAGAAAATTATTTCTGTTTCGCAAATATGTGTTTCTATATGCTGGGTTAATTTTTTATGTACCTGATTAGAAAAGTCTTCATTTGAATTCTAGGTTTTAAACGAAAAATTAAAATGTCTTGACAAAAGTGGACTATATAACCTTACAAAAAATTAATTCCTATGTAATTATAATTTTTCTGATTTTGAGCTTTGATATCTAGGAACAATAGTATATGTTGCTTAACATACGTTATACGGCATTCTGTGGTAGGCAATCAATTTTCTTCATTTATTGGGTGATGAAAATCCTATTTCTTAAAACATCTCAAAACATACACATTTGAACTCATGTGAACTAACTAAGTGAGTACTATACACAATAAAGCATCGGTTAATAAAGTATCATTTATTTACCCTAACTGGCTGAGTATTGAAGTACGAATAGAAAAAATATTTTATACAAAATGGTACATCAGCAGTAGTCATAATAGCAGTTTGATGAACCACCTCTATCTGAGATATTCCTATAAACAAGCAATGTAACACTTCTCAGAAGGATTCGTCCTTCAGTAACTCAGTTTTTTATTTCACTTTAAATCGTTACCCAGTGCTTCGATATGTAATTTCTTCTTTGTTTATCTAATGACATTAAATCAAAGCTTTTGCCCCTTTTTAATTAATCATATGCTGGTTGTTCACAAGCTACCGTGTTTAACGCTTCTATTTTCTTGATTTACCTTACTTTCATAAAAAAGATTTTCTGACCAAAGTTACTTTTTCATTGGTTTTAACAATGATTTTTAGTCCATGTTTTTCAGATTTCATAACTCAACATCTCGCTGTTAATGCCTCATCAGGTAAGTGAATACAAGTGGCTTCTTAATTTTTTTATGATCACAGGCTTCATACAGTTGATTAAAAGAGCTCATCTTATTTTCGAAATCTCATGGCGGTTACAATTTTGCGAGATAGAATTTCGTATACTTGAGTGTCATGAAAATTGTGTTACTAATAAAAGGATGCCCTTTGAAGGATTTATAAAACGGTCAATTTTGTGATTTTTAAAAATAGTTCTTTTTCCTCATTTCTACGTTAGTAGGTAGCTTCCTTGAATCGATTACATGTAAAAAACCGACACGATGAAGACAATCTAGAAGATAATTGGTATTCGGATGGTGACAACTTACCTCTGAAATTAGAATGGCAGTTAAGAAAGTAAAATAATTGGATAAAATAAAATGATGATGGCCAAAATAGATTGTTACTCAGAGAACAGGTTACGTACTACACATAATGAATAAGGAAGAAATCAGATTCTTAAAGCCGATCCGTAGACAACCTTGCACATAAGTTTGATGCTTATTAGAGCTTGTCAGCAAGACATATCTTCAACCTCGGATGAAGTTATGCAGTTTTATCCTATATGAGATAATTTGCAGGTTCAATAACTCAATGATGATGAAAATGGTTGTAACAAGGAGTGAAGCGGGTTCACATGGCTGACAACGCATCACTTCTTTTGGTGTTTGTGGACATGCCTACCTGACGACTGCCAACGAATACAAATCTTATATGCACAGCTTTATGTCAGTTGCCACAGCCATACCAAGATACTCAGCCCCACAGCAGCGACTGACATTATATGGTCAGCCCTGAGACTACACAACATGAAATTGGCTACTTTCTAGTGACCAACCAATCAGTTATTGACACTGGTTACTGAAGAAAAATAAATGAAAGCTGAAAAGAATTGTAAAGTGCTGAGAGGGAAGGGCAATTTTATACAGCCTATGAATGTTAAATTAAATTATGTAACTGATCAGAGGAAAGATAGTATCTGTGCAAATTTCGCTTGAACATGCAAATTTGATTTGTTCAGATGAACCGTAACAGCCTTGGCTGCACGCAAAAGGTGGATTCTTAAAGTATAAATGAGAGGCGAAACATGATAAGTGATGAGGGTGGATCATCAGATTCGTTTAGACCTTAACCATTGAAAAGTATAGGTCACCTTCATATACTCGAAACCAATTTGTTATCCTACCAAACATTATTCAGGGTATGTTTGCTGTGAATCCAATATCGCTGTATGTTATATTGCTCTGATGATTTGACCGTCAATTCAGACTTTCAACTTGGTCTTCTTTCATATTCTCAATGTCCACTTCCTGTTAATCTTTCATATAAATATGATAGGAGCAGGTGTGATCAGATTAGATTGTAAAAGTATTATTTACTACATGACGTTCCAAATACATAATCATATTATGATAATCACATGGCTTTCGTGTTCAGTTACTTTAATTTTTCTGTTTTCCATTTCGTCATTCAATTTTTAGTAATTTTTTTACCTCAGCAATCGGTGTTGCTTCATTCCTAATACATGCGTGAGGTATTGACTGGATGGATGAAGCTTTCGTTGCTAGTCTTTCTCCAACTACTAAAGTTATAACTTTAAAATTTTACTGTTTCTGACAGCATGCTTGTCAATAGCTCAACCCTTCACTAGACTTCATATTATACTAAAATCTACCGTTCTCTATTTAGCTTGGTTTATATTCTAGCCTGACCTAAGCTGGCCAGTTTGACTAACATATTTAGCCTCATTGTCATTACATAAGTTCAGCAGATCAAACTATTTTGTCTAATAAGTTTGATAAGAGAGTTTGTCTGACAATACTTGTCTCTAAACAGGTTAGAAGGTTTAACAGTTACCCTCATCTCAGCTTGAATGAGAACTCTACTTTTGGCTCATGATATTTATTTTTATACGGCGAAATTACTGATGTTTTACAATCCTTCAGTCCTGTTTCTTTGGAACTATTGTTCCCGCCTGTAATCGGGTTGATATTAGATTTCTTTCCATCATTCTTTATTCGTTTCTAAATAAACGCACAAAGTTAACTGTCCAGTAATGATACTTTTCTTTGTTTCATATCTTAACACAGATAATCTGTCTTACCGGTCAGTTCTTGTCCTCTGTTGATTCAGTATTTGACCAACCATGCTTTAGCTGAAGCTGAATGGGATGGCCTGGAATCGTGGCATCAGTCGAAAATGTGAAGTCTTTTTGTAGACAGTAGTACCTTAATTTTTGTCTTATTTCTTTGGTTTCATAGTCTAAAGTATTTTCATTTTCGTATTTATGGGTGAATAAGGTTAAAGTCAAGTGCTTAGTTTGCATGTGGAAGAAATGTGTCACTCTGTTCTGTCACGATAAAGTGACATTTTTGAAAAGTAACTATGGGTTTCTGAAAAAAAGACTGACAAGTGAACCGTTGTCTGTTGAATCGACATCTAACTCTTGAGGAATGAAGGAACACCGTTTCTGAAAGGAGATATTTTTTGAATAATTAAATCATAAAATGAAAAAGAGGAAAACTGAAGCAATTAAGCACGAAAGCTTTGTGATTACCATGATGTGACTATGAGTTTGGAATGTCATTGTAGAACATAATGCAGTTTCATTATGAGACACCCATACCTAAAGAACTATAGTGAAAAGCGACAAATAAGTTTAGATGACTCATTTACTTATTCTGATGACCTCGAACAGCTTGATATTAAAGTACAGAATTCATAATCTATCTGATTCTAACTAATCTTAGCCGTGATGGATGATGTTCAGAAACGTGATGCAGAACTGGCTTAGTGATTTGGTGATGGTGACCGGCTATCCAGGAACAGTTCAAATGGTGAATGCCTAAAAGAGAGTCAAATTCAAACGTCTTCACAGACTAAAAATAATTGCATTCAAACGCGATCATATAGCTTCTGAGGATGAGATATCCAAAAAACAAATCTGTTCACCGAAGTCTTGCTTCTTTTATCACTTCATCTACCATTCCTAAACATTATTCATATTCCAGTCACTTTCTCTCTACGTTAAGTCACCAAATTTTAATTAAGGTTCTTAGAATATCTTTATATTATTCCATCACTATTCACATTATCTCTATTATTTTCCCACATACCAGATTTCCTACAACGGTCGCACTGCGCTGCTGTTCATTCTGTACTCTTGTACCACCGTGCAACATGGCCACTGAAGGTAGAAGAAGATGGAAGCAATCACACTGTTTTAATCACAGATGTCTTCGAAGTATTGTTCGCGTTTGGTGGAATCACTATGTGAGCAATGTTGAGGTCAGGTGGAGGGTACTAGGCAAGACAGGGAAGTCGATTGATGAGGTTATGAACCCTTGTTGACTGAGATGGCTTGGGCATGTGGTGTGAATGCCAATCCACCGCCCATCTCAGCTTTCTATGCTGGAAGAGGTTGTATTAGGTTGTAATAGGAATGAGTGTGACCAGATCAAGATCTGGTACCAATTGAGGTAGTCTCTGACTGTTGGTCTGAATCGTGTGGGAGAAGTAGACTGGCTGGTTGAGGTTTCTGAGATGACAGGAATCAGCAGTGGTTGATTGTTGACTCTTGTTGACATGGCTGAAAATTGGTCACAACGGTATAGATGTATTCGCTCCTTGACATGTTCTAAAGCCTGAATATTTGCATGAACCATTATCCTCAAATTGTTTATTGTTCACTGAGACACAATTTTGTCTAAATTGATATCACTCGTTTTCTATCCACCTGTTCTTTTTGGCCACCTGGACCGATGCACCTGTGTTAGAGGTTCTAATCTGATTTTGTCACTCAGTTAGTCAGTCAGCTGATTTTTGTTTCCCATGTTCATTCTTTCTTATTCAAACACCATTTCCATCCTTTTCATCATGTCCTAAATTCAGCCTTTACAAAGCAGTCAGTGTTTCTCTTTTCGGTTATTTAGGAGTACAAGATAAATATGTTGTACGTGTGTCAGAAATCGGAATCCTACCATTGTTTTACTATCAAAAGTGTTAACACAGTGCTTATTAAAACAATTATGTTAAAATTCTTGGCTCCTCTAGTTAAAGTATAGCTGTCAAATTAGTCACCCAGTTCACTTAAATGTTACCTTATCCTCAGTTCTCACAAAGTGGAACATGCTTAAGGGTGAATGAAATAGCTCATCTCTGCATATTATTGCTATGATTATTTGTACCCCCGGTTACTAGTGGAACCTAGGGCTTAAATAGCACGTCGCCATTTCACTCTCTTCTCTGCAGTCTTTTGAACCTCGCTCCACAACTGTCTACAAACTTTCATTTCCTCCTCACACCATCTCGTCCATACCACCCGCAAACGCAACACTCGCTGCCTCACCTTTGGGTTCCACTCGAGGGACTGGCCTGGCGCGTGATGTCCCTAATCGGCCTTCTTAGTGTATGCCCAATCCATCTCCACTTCCTGAAGCACACTTGTTCGGATATGGGTTCTTGGCTAGTTCGTTGCAAGAATTCATTATTACTTATTCTTATTATTCCGACCATCTGGTCTTCAGTGTTAGTATGAAGTGAGCGTAGGGGACAGTTGTTGATGAATGTGTGTAGTTTGTCGGAAATGCTTTTTGTGACGCGCCAAGTCTCTGAACCGTATTAGGCAGCACTGACTTGATTGACGTTGGTGTTGAAAATTCTCATTATGTTCATGCTTTATGCTGAGTGCAGTAGATCTCCACACTGATTTCAGATAAATGAAGGCCTATCATGCTGTCTTTCCGAACCTGGCTTTGACGTCCTCATCTGTGCCACCTGTGGTTGAAACGATGCAGCCTAAGTAGGTAGGTAAGAAAGACTTCTTCCTTTAGGTTTCTCCCATTGATGGTGATTGGTGCTTGTTGTTATTGATGCTGTTGTTGGTTGGGTATATTCATCATCTCTGTCTCCTCTACATTCACCTGAAGGAAGTCCCGTCTTCGTTGCCCTCCTCTTCTGTCCACTTGTTGGTTTTTGCCTGTAGATCTTCAAGTTTGCGCAACAAGACATTAGACATAAGTCATCATCATCGGCGAAATCCAAATCTTATTCTGGGGTCTTTTCATCGGTCCAGCCAGCGTATGCTCATCCCCTCTCACTCCTCACTGTTTCCTGCGTGGTCCAGTCGACCACAATCAGGAAGATTATTGGTGATAGTAGGTGGCAGCCTTTTCTTACTCCTGTCTTCACTTCACTTCAAAGGCGTCACTGAGCTTTCCATTGTGAATCACTTGGCATGCAGCATCATATAGCATATAGCTGTTGAATGAGGTTGATAAAGGTTTGTGGCACTAAAACTGTAGTGTTGAAGCAACTACCGAGTGACATCTCTGTCGATGCTGTTGAAGGCCTTCTCAAAGTCGATGAATTTGAGGTGGAGAGTTGACTGCCATTCTATGCTAATAATGATAATGCGTAGTGTAGGGTTGCAATTTGATCCACACATGATTTGTTCTTCCTGAAACCAGCCAGCCTGAACTGCACTGGTTCATCTTCTGCTTCACCATCTCCCTCTCCCACCTCCATCAGCTTCCATGCGTCCGTCGAGATCCATTTCTTATCGTCTTTCTTCTTCCTTCGTAATACGGTTGTGCAGGTTTCTTTCCACATCTCTTTCAAAGAGTTCCAGTGTTCTTCCACACCCTCTCCTTCAGAAATGTTGCTCAGCATCTCCCATTTCGTCATGATTGCTCATGTGAAGATTTCTTTTGTAGTTTCGTCCTTCGGTTCAGCTTCTGTTCAGGGTGTTTAACCTGAACTGTGTGTGGTCTATCACCAACTTCTTTGAAGGCCTTCAACTTGAGTTGGAAGGTGGGTTTCTTGCACTAGATAATGAATGGCCCGAGCCTACATCTGCTCCTCTTCGTGATCCGATCTTGTGTCAAGTAGGCTGCGTCTCCACTTTCTTCACATTGAGATGAAGTCCATCTGATTTTCAGTGTAGTGTGTCCTGGTGTCTGGTGAAGTCCATGTCGCTGCCTTGTGAATATCTTTGTATTTGTACACAATGTCTCAAACCACCGAACCATTATATGTTTAGAAGTCTGCAAACAGTTCTCCATTCTCGTTCATTGCACAAACAAGTGCTTCTCGACCCAAGATAAGTTCTCTTCTTGTGTTGTCCCCTCCCAGTTTGGCATTCGTGTCACCCATTAGAATGGGTTTCGATGTCGCCAACTGACGTCTTGTCCAGTGTTGATTGCAGTTGTCTGCAGAATTCCTCCTTTTTCTCTTGCTCTGCATTATTTGTAAGTGCGTAGCTTGGTACTGTATGATTGTGACCTTCCTTCCTTTTGAGTTGAACCTTGCTGTCATGATCCTGTAGGAGGAGGTCGATTCCCACTGCATAACAGAGAGCATTGAACGTTGTTAAGGATATCATGATAGTCACTCCAAAACTCAATATGCTAGTGCTTGTCGTCTGAGTGAGAATATCGGAGTAGATTATTGACTCTGTTGTTGACAGTTTGGAGAGTCCACTTCCATTTCATCTGCTTTCGCAAATTCTAAGCACTTCAAAGGTATACCTTCTCAACTCTTCGGTAATCTAGGCAGACTTGATAGGTTCAATTATTGTTCGGTTATTGCATGTCCCCAATTCTCACTTTTGCTTTCATCGAGAGAGGAAGAGACAAATCGGCCGACTGGCCTCCCGAAAGCTTTCACCAACCGGCGTCATTCCGTCTTTCCGATCCCAGCGAGGAATGAGTTCGTTTTTATGTTTTATATTTTGTGTGCTTTGAAGTTTCTTTAGCGATTAGATTTGTTTTACGTGGTAGGGTTGCCAACTCTATGCCCAATCTTCCCTCTTTCTCCGGGCTTAGGACCGGCTAGTAACTAGTGAACTAATTAACTAGGTGAGGTTCCATATCTGCATAATATCTGTGAATTAACGGAGTACAAAAGAATTGTAAATGAACTACATTCCAATTCTGCATTAAAATCAGGGCATGTACGACTTTTATTTCATTTTTTTTCTCCTATTTGTTAAAGAAAACAAATTTTTACTTTATTCCCGCATTATTTTTTGCTTAATTTCTTCATTAAGTATGCAGATGGCAATTATTTCAGTGAGATTATTCACAAGATACTCAAGAATATAAAATAGTTTCAGCTATCAAGAATACCTTTGAATTTCATAGATTAGCATGACCAAGAGTTGTTATTATGATCTGTTCAGCTAAGCATGCATCAAATGAGAAATAATCAAATATCAGGCATGAATAATACTTTTGCTGATACGGTAAGAAAGATGTAGGTGTTTTCAAAAAATGTACTTCACGTAACAGTTTATCAGTATAATCCCGTTCGAATTAGATGGTGAACAATAGCGATGGTTGAAGAATCTTAATTACATCTGGAAAAAATAAATTCGCCCCTTACTTTCTCCTCCTTTTGTCACTGGCTATTATTTGTGAGCATTTGAGCTCTATCTATCCAGTCTTTTGGTTATTTACTCCTAAGATTATGCCTTCTTTCTAGTCGGTAACGATTAGCATGATATATTGGTGTGTATGTTTTGATCGTTGCAGTTTCACTGTTAGTGTTCTTGATATCAGATCGATAACCAAAATAGTACAGTTGAAAATAAACTAAACAAGTTTTGGAGCCAGCACACCTGAAGGACATAAGACAACTCTCAGGAATTGGTAGAACCTACTCAACAGTCTCTATGATGAAGTGTGAGAAGCAATATCATGATAAGCTTTTTGAATATTTTACTAAAATATGATGCTGAAATAACTATTGATGCGGATTATATACTTCACATACATTCATAGATAAATGTAAGTCAGAGGTGTGAGACCACTGCACAAAGTACTTAGAAAAGTACTGAAGCAGCACAAACTTTATTATTGTATCTTATCATAGTATTTTGGCGCGCTTTTTGGGTTAAAAAATCATTTACATACGTTAGCTGTGAAATATAGGTCTTCTCCAAACTATAAAAAATTCTATTATGTACACGAAGATACGTCTCACATGCAGTTGTTCGTATCCTCAATCCGATTTGTTTCCCTCTCTTTGAAAACAGTCCATAATAACTTCTTGATTTGTTAATGCCAAAAACCTGAATTACTCTTGTTTCGTCTGGTTGAAATGAAATGCGCATTCAGTTAAGCAGCTTACTAAGATGAACATGTGTATTAAACATGAAATACTGTGGTTGAAAACTAATTTCCTGCAGCTATTTACTAAAAACGTTGTTCTCTTTTCATCCAAAATATGGAAAATGCATATATTCTAGAGACTGTTGATCGTGGTATACCGTAAAAGAAAATCGAGACAATACTAAGTCGATCACTAATTCTTAATTCTAACAACTTATAAACTTATCATTCAGCAAATGAAATGTATCAGCAATGGAGAACCATTCACTAACCCAGTCACGTATTTTGACTTCTGTAAGCTATTACTAAGTGGACATTTGTCACTAAGCATTATCGATACCGTAGTCTTGTCAGTGCAAAACTTCTTACAGTTCGACTGTAACCTAAATTTACTGCCCTAGTGAACAGTTATTTTGAAAGAGTAAAGTTTCATATGTTCAACGTAGAGATAAGCTATTACCTGGTCATTGATTGGAAGAAGGGCTACCTTGTCAAACTCCCAAAGAAATGAGACCTCAGTGTTTGTAAGAACTGGCGCGGAATCACTCTCCTTTCCACCCAAAGCAAGCAAAATATTAAGCCGTATCATCCTGGAGAGACTAAAGGATGCACTGGATTCAAAACTACGACCGAAACAGGCTAGCCGGATGGCTTCAGAAAGTACAAATCATGTGCAGACCAAATTGCAACACTACACCACGCATCATCATAGAAGAGAGTATAGAATGATAGTCAACTCTACACCTCAACTTTATCTACTTTGAGAGGGCCTTTGACAGCGCCGACCAAGAAGTAATTTGGAAACTGCTTCAATACTATGGAATAAGGCAAACCTTTATCAGCCTCATTCAACAACTATGTGAAGACGCCACATGCCAGCCAAGTAATTCACAATGGGAAGCTCAGTGATGCTTTTGAAGTGAAGACAGGAGTGAAACAAGGTTGCCTACCATCCCCCATGATGTTCCTGATTGTGGCGGACTGGATCATACAACAAGCAATGGAGAGCGAGAAGAGGGGGATACACTGGACTGCGGAAAAGAACCTAGAAGATCTGTATTTCGCCGATGACTTGTGTCTGATGTCACATCAACTTGAAGATGTAAAGGCGAAAACTAACAAGTTGGCAGAAGAGGCAGCGAAGACAGGACTTCAAGTGAATAAAGAGAAGACAGAAGTGATGAAGATACCCAATCAACAACTCCAACAACAACAACAAACTCCAATCACCATGAACGGGAGAAACTTAAAGGAAGCCACCTCCTTCACCTATCTAGGAAGCACTATTTCAACTACAGGAGGCACAGACGAGGATATCAAAGTCAGAATCGGAAAAGCAAGATAGGCGTTCATTAGCCTGAAATCAATGTGAAGATCCACTGCACTCAGCATAAAGCATGAACAAGATCCGGATTTTCAACACCAACGTCAAGTCAGTGCTCCTGTATGGTTCAGAGACTTAGCGCGTTACGAAAGGGATTTCCAATAAACTAAAGACATTCATCAACAACTGCCTACACTGGCTCGTTACTGAAGATCAGATGGCCAGAATACTAAGAGTAAGCAACAAGGAACTTTGGCTGGCTGGCTGGCTGGCTGGCTGGTGACGAACCAACCAAGAAGCTATTGCTCAACAAATATGCACTGGAAGAAAATGGAGATGGATTGTATTGGGCATACACTGAGAAGGCCGGCTGGAGACATCACGAGTCAGGCAATCAAGTGGAACCCTGACGGGAAAAGACGAGTTTGGCGTCCTGAGGCGAGAGTGACATGGAGGAGAATGTGCGAGGAGGAAATGAGAGCTTGTGCGCTATCGTGGAACCAGGTTGAAAAGATTTCAGCGTATAGAGTGCATTGGACACGTACTACTGAAGCCCTATGTAACATAAGGAACCCAAGGGACAAATAAATAAATAATTTGTTGTATTATTAATCTATTCAAATTTGTTATCATAATTTAGCAACACGCTGAGATTACTTCCATTCTGACTACTGATCGATACTGTCTTCCTCTAGTGAATAAGAGTACAATATGATGTTCTAAGTTGTAAGTAGTTGCAAAGATATATTAAATAAAATAGATCAGTTTTATCACCCCTTAAATGTTGTTTTTGCTGTGCTCAAATTTAGAAATTCTCCTTTTGTCTGCCACGTGTAACTGTTCAGCAAGTAAGACACTTGTAAGTAGCATGTTTTTAAAAGGTGAAAAAAACAAAGAAAAAATATATATTCTGAAATCATATGCATTTACAAAAATAGCACTCACCTAATTGTTTTATCTGAAGAGTGAAAAAGGCATACGAAGTACGCCTCAATAACTCGAATTGGGTAATAGAATTTCGGTGTAAGTTTTGTTCTTTTTCACTACTGAACTAATTACATGACATTATTTTTTAACATATTATTGAGCAAAATTGGTTTTTAAAATTATTAATCAACTCTTGAGCACAGAGACGGGTGGTGTTAGATTTCTGGCTACAATGATAGGTTTCTAACAGATAATTGACAGTACTAAACGTTGATTGGTAAAAAAAATATTTTTAGAGTGACAACAGCTTTTAGACTAAAAAACTATTTTAAAAACACAGAGCTTGCACATATTTTGGTTCAGATTTCATCATGATACAACATTCTAGTTATAACATTTAGATTTACGGTTGGTGAAACAAGTATCTGCCTTTTAACTTCATTAGGTGTATTCTTAACTTTATGAACTCTTCCATTTTTATGATCAATCTTATTTTGTAAACTGATAATGTTAATTTTGATGTTGTTATTTTTCACTGAACTCTCATCCCGCGCTATATTTTTATCTCTCACTGGAAGAAGTGAGATTTCAAAACCTATTGTCATAGATGTATTACACCAGGTATTTTTCGAAAATGTTTTCAGATGGCAAAGTTTAATTAATACTGTTGAAGTTGAACCGAAGTATTATTTTTTGACATGTGCCGCATTTCAAGAAACTAATCTTAATTGAAAGCTCCAAGTCTAAGTAGGGTTGATCGACAAATATAAATGAAGAAATTCATTCATGTAATATCTCCGATGAAAAAAACTTCTTAGGAAAACCCCCAATTGACTGAGTAAGTTTGAAGCTTACACAATATTTTATGGCCTTTATTTGCATTAAGGTATCAATGAATGTAAAGATGCTTTTACTATTATCAGCTAATTAGTCTAAACACATGAAACGTAGCGTTTTAATTTCAGTATTTACCAAGTACTTGTAGTGAAACCAACTTATGTACACTAAAAACTTCATTAATTGTAGGTTAAACAAAATGTAGGTATTTCAGTGACGTTGACTTCTTTGTTTGTGTTAACATGATCCATTTGTTAAGACGGTCCATAGTTTGAGAACACATGTATCAACGTACTCCTATTACAAACTTCATGGTTGTCTTGATGGTGCACTTCTCGTTCCACACTAAGTAACTTTATTCAGTTTCGTGATATGGTTGAATGACTGCACTTTCCATGATAATGTTATGCATATTCGGTTTAAAATAAAGATAAGTCTTTAATTTTAAAGTAGTGTATTTGTCTTATGTTGGATGAGTGAGTGTGACAGCAAATAGTGAAGTAGTATCACTCATGAAATGACATTCTGTAAACAAACTGTGGCTGTGATTCAGAGTCAGGTGGGTACATAACTTTGTCATTTAGTTTATATCATTGTATGGAGGGGAACAGAACTATCAGGGTATTCAACCACCCAAGTATTTTTAAGACATAATTTTCTATACAGAACTATTCTGCAACCAAGTCATCTTATAGTCTTCAAAGCGCTGTATTTTGCGAAATGCAAAACTCAAACCTTATGCTTTAGTGGTGCTAATTTATCTATAATTAACCAACCGAGGTGGTGATGCAGATAGCAGCAGAGTCACTGATAAGAATGTGAGAACTGATTCTGTTTTGAATTCGGAGAAATTTACATTTGTAAAGATCTGTCTCGTTATGTTGTTTATCTGTTCATTCTATTTCCTGTTACACTGATCAATGATAAGACTAAGCTCGTAGGAAGAGTTTTTTGGAAAATACAGAGCATGTTTTGTGTAAATTTTAAAATATGAAAAGTATTTTACACAAAAATCTTGCTAGAAAAGAATTCCCTTACAACAGAAAATATCTCTATGCTGCATGAAACAGAATAAAGAAAACAGTTAGCGGTCTGTTTTTTGTCATAAAATAGAAACAGATTGAATTGTTTAAACATGTTAAATCGCAGATAAATGTGAAAACATCATCAATGTTACAAAAATAATGGATGAGCTCAAAATCGACATGTCATAATTTCAAGACTCTAAAACTGGTTAAGATTTCTGCTTAATTTATTGAAGAAACTGATTTGTACAATCTACCACAACTCATTGATAGGCTATCTCACATAAAAAGGAAGCTTATTCAGACAAGTTTTATGGAGATTCCCACAATACCGACTTCTGTTCATCAGTAGAAAACAATTTATACCAGTATCTACTTATACATGGTTTCAGTTGACAAATATGCTCAGAATATTTACATAAAGTGGTTGCTGGCATTACGCGTTTAAGCAGAAGGTACATATTTTACGTGTAAGTGTTAGAGATGATGTAAAGCTTCAAATTTACATTGTCTGCGAAGTTTTTATCGTAGTATGTATATCATTTTGCCGACATTTAATCCATCTTAACCGCAAATACTGGTCAGGGGTCTGTGAAGTAATTCTGATTCAGAAGTCCAGGAACAGACATTACAACCTATGGTTCATTATCGAGTAGTTTGTACTGTATATCACTGGTCACTGAGAAAAATCTCAACAGACAATGTTTAGCAATCATTTGGGAAGAAATGGGAATGAATAGTGAAAAAACGATAAACCGGGGAAAATACAAACAGTAACATCAAAGCTGTACCCGTTGTAGAAGGAACGGCCAAATGGATAACGCTCTGACGTTAGGAACAAATGGTACTGGGTTTGAAGCCTATGGGGAACATTCACTGGGAGGCAGGTGCATCCAGCTGTCAAGTCACAAGTGAGATAAGACTTACACCCCACAATCCATTTTTAACCACTATTTCTGCTTACTATCAAGGTGAAATTATTGGGAATAGTGAGGTATCCAAGCAGGAACACGTAGACCATTAGTGGTCAAAATATCCAGTCCATTCGACGACAGGAAACTGCAAGCAATAACATAAGTGTATAGAGTCTTCCTGAATAAAGTTTCGGATTCCCAAAGAAGTACTTAAAAACTAATAACTTGTTGACTTACGACAGCACTTATGTATCAGTAATTTCTGAGTGATTTCGAAGGACGTTATTAATCACCATATAACAAACATAGTTTGTGCTGACACTGAAACTTTTATTCATTGTAAGGTATGTTCCTAGCATGCCCTTATTTCTCCTCATTACAATACGGCGGCTGATATCTGTTGTTAGAATCTTTATACATCACTTCATAATTTGAAATTAATAACGATTACCAAAAGTAGTAGAAGATTACTTCAGAGAATCATAGGTGAGTTCTGAAAGTGAGTTGAGACAATCACTATTCCATCATATCTAAAATCCATTTAGAGGCCAGAAATAGGACTGACATTTTTTACTTTGTAATAATGTGAATGAAGTTAGTTGCATGTTTATTATAGCTATGATACGAAAGACTTCCAACTGATTGTAAAAAATCTTCACCGTTTTATCCATCTTCAAGGATGATATATTTTTTACTTTTGTGTTTCTAATGGAACTCTTTCGAATTCTTTGTTTTGTTTTCTAATAGTTTTCCCGACTTTTGGTGAAAAAAAATGAGTATTTCATGTTAAGGAAAAAACTTTTTTGACCAACAGAATGTCTTTTATTTAGGACATTTAATGAAGTCCGGTTTTTAGTATTAATGAAAAAATATCACTACTCTTGAAGATGGGATTTTCGTCATTATTCTCTTCAAGAAGTGCAAAAATCAGTGCTGAAATAATGAAGTGTAGATGTATTTTATCTATGGTAAATAAAGTTAATAAGAAGACTGTATGGGTCTTTACGTAATCAAGATTCAGATATTGTATGTTGCTGAATTACAATAAAAGCTTTATCGAACTATATTTATAAAATGAGTTAAATTATAGATAAATGAGCTGATCTTCTTGTGGAATACTATGTCAGTATTCCTCATATTACTAAAGTTTGTAGCAAAATACCAGTCAGTAGTCTTCAAAAATTCTAATGTCAAAGTTTGAAGAAACTCAAATACATTAAGAGGCCTCAAGTTAAATCGGTATGCGAATTCCGATACGCCTAGATGGTTGCATTAAAACAGCATTTTAGTTCTGTACATTATGTTTTTCGACTACAGCTTCACTTCACAGACTACGTTAGACTCGCTGCCATTCGAACCGATGGTTCCTAAAATTTCCTCTATCGGCTTATGCCTTTGCTTGTTAAGCTGTCACTACACAGTATAAGCAAATACAAATAAACGTATAATGCCGATAGATGACGATATCCAGCGTTTTCAAACTTCATGCTTCTTGATTCATAACTTAAGCTGCTCGAAACAATTCACAGCTTTTGCAAGCTTCCTTGAGTTATAGAAACATTAGTCTCATATATATAGCAGTGAATAAGCGATTGTCACAGCAATAATAATTCAAATCAACTAGGTAATTTGATTTGTCTTTGTTTAAGTGCTGATGCTGTATGGTGCACATTTTGAAGATTTTGAAGGTGCCGTTCTTTCTTTCAATATGACCAATGAGATTCGCATAACTTGACCAAACAGTCTAAACATTAGGAAGCTTTTATACACCTGTGAACAATTTAACTGGTAATTAAGGCGATTAAATCAAGTGAATTCAACTCCAGTGGGATGAATTTATTAAGAAAATTATTTGAACAACGGTTCCTTGTTATGCTCGGCTTCCCACTCAAAATATTCATGGTACTTGAATGGTAAATTACACATCGTAACTAAAACCCTAATTAAGAATTTTTAGTCTTTGAAAATAACTGTTTATCATGACCAAAATCAAATGGCTGTCGTGCTCCAATGATCTAGTGAATAGCGTTTTGGCGTTTGAAGTGTATCAATATTACCTTTTATGCTGCTACATTGACATTCACCTGTCGTCATCTGATTCGACAATGCGTGAAGGATAGGCGACCACTTATGTCCACATATATGTGTATTTACAAATTCGTCTGCCCCTGTGGCGCTGACTTTATAGGATGGTGTAAACCAGTCCTCCAAAAACGAGTGGCTGGACATTCCTTGGTTTGACTTACCAAAGGAGAACGAAGAAAAACAACTTCATCCATATAAGACCACCTAGTACAGTTAGGTCACTTAGCTCGTCAACATTCATCGTTTAATGTTATTTACAAAGTTAAAGCGAGCTACTCCGAAGGTCTGCATTTCTATCACATATCCATAGCTGAAGCATTAGCTTTGTATGATTTAAAACCAAAACTTCGCGTTTACAAATGTTTTGTGAAACCACTTTCTCTACCTTGAGCTTAGTAATTTATTTTGGCTAGTTCTGTCAATTTAGTTTCACTTCTCTGTGGACACCACTTTTATTATCGCTATTAACATTATTTTACACTTCATTTAAAGATAGACCAGTCCGAGTTGTCCCTTACGGGGAAGAAGTGGTTGTTTATTGCCCCCAAGTTTTCTACAGTTCTCCAAATAATATCAATCCTTGATGAACACCACCTTGGAAGTTCATTAAGTTTGGCCCAGTATACCAATCAACAGGAAATTAGAGGAATCTAGTTAAAAAATTTATTTTCAATACATATCCTATGCAAAATTATGGAATATGAATTAAAATGCTTATTTCTTTGTTTGTTTCTCCTTTCAATTGCATCCATCTGAATCTTCCCAGTTATTTAACAGTTTAAAAACACTACTAGATAAACTAGTGGTTTATTTAGTGACGGAAGTTTTTCGATTTTACAACCAAATACAATTTTGTGAAATGCTGGTGATAAACGCAAGAAATAGTAAACCTCAAAAGGGAGAAAACAGAAGTTATGATATGCATTAATGATAATAACGAAAGTAAAGCTGAAATAAACAACTGGCTAAATAAAAAAATTGGTGTCAATATATTAAAAGTTGCGAAGCGAATGAGATTGATGTTCTGAAATAAGAAGTGTCAGTCGAATAACGAAAAAGCTTGAAAATGGAAAATGCTGGTCATACTTTCACCAACAAAGAATCTATTTTTCTCACAATTTCGATCAAAGTGCTTAATAATCACTGGATGCATTAGGTACTGTTTTCTGACTGTATGCAATATACTATATGTCAGGTCTTATTAAATGTAAGACGAATGCTACAACTAAATATCCAAGAACTGATGATTATTTTTCAGACCTACCAAATGAACATTCAATACAGAGAAGTAGAACCACACATTTTATTTGATAAAAGACATCATTTATTAATATCTGAATATAAAGATACTTAAAAATGAGTAGAGCCCTAAAGTACGCCCAACCGTAAATATATTCTACAAATGTATTAATAAATCTCTGCTATTTTTCTCCTGTTTTGTTGAGATGAATTATCAGTTTGTAGTTATAATGTTTTCTTGATTCAAACATTTATTTGGGCAAATGTCAATATTAAGTATGTCAAATTACCCTAAGGATCAATGAAACTAGAAAACAACGTTTTAAGGAATTCTTATTTTCTGTCGGGATTAATGAGTTCAGGAGATAGCTTTGGGATATTTCCCTCAAAAACTTATGTCGAAAAATAGGTCTATAAATCCACAATAAAACCAATGTGCATAGTGTCACAAGAAATGTAGCAGATTACATCTCAGACTTTAAAAATTTACACCAACATTTAGAATTCGAGATTTCAGCATCACCTAAAGGTGTTCAGAGGTTCTGTGTTTGTACTGATCAGTGTGTTCCTCATAAATACAGCCAACTTATTCTCAACACTCGCCTCTTTTTGTAATGATGGGTAGCAGTGGAATCCAGGATGCGCATTTTCTTTTGTTTGGGACTCGTCAGCTGGATGTGCGTGCCTCCCAGTGAGTAATGTTGTTCCCACCGGGATTTGGACTCGGGAGTGATTTCCTCAAACGCGAGATCGTTATCCACAACACCACTGAGGCATGACAGCCACCTCTTGTACGACGGGTATACTTTCAGTGTTATTGCTTGTATTATACCGTCATTGATTCCACTGCTAGCTACTACTCATCATCACTATACATAATTAAAACACAAGCAATTTCGAGGCATCCGCATAGAAGCTCATATGCCAACAGAGACTGGTCATTTCGGTCCATTCAACGACGGTGTAATACAAGCAATAACACTCTTCTTTTGTGCATGTAGTTTTGTCGACATAATGATAATTTTCAAATAATAACGAAAGTTTATGCAAGTGGCGCTTAAATACTAACTAACACATGAAAATATCTCACTGATACCTCAAATTTCGAGGTCAAATTATTATTTTCCCTTCACAATTTTTCCACAAAAAGGATTCATTATTGCAGATTAATTTAATAAATATTTTATGGAGCCTATATTGATGCAAAGTTTATGGCTGGACAGGCAACCTGATTAAAAAGGGAATCCGAACTTGAAGTACGAATTGCACTTTAAAGCGCATGGTGGGACCAAGTAACATTGAAGTGATTCGATTATTTATAGTTTTTGCTCGCTTATGTGTAATTTCCGAACATCAACATCAAAAAATATTTTTTTCTCTCTCTGGTGAAACAGCCAGCGCTTATTCAGCAACAACACTCAATCATTCAAATTGGTATCTTTGTAAAATATACTTCTATTTCACCTGATTTCTGTCATCTAAAGGGATTTGGCATCTGATCAAGAGTAGCTGGTTTCGTCATTTTGCATTTAAAATTGAAGCATAAAAGAGTGAAAACTCTTACTTCAGCTATAGTCACCAATAAACAAGTCTCATCACAGAGTGACTTTTTCTAAAGAGACTAATAAAGATAAGTGTTTTAGATGTTTTCTTTGACCTTTAGTTCACATTTCAGGTGACCTCTATAAGAGCTCCATTGTTTGACCGGAAATTTTCACAAATCTTACCAAAACAATAGAAGGCTTCATATTTCAACTGGGAAAATTATATTCATGCTTCAGTTTATGCTTCTACTGAAAATTTAGATGATAAGCAGTTTTACCCCATCCCATTTATTATATATGTAAGAGGAGTTCCCATCTATTTGACTAACTTTTATTTGAATAAGTATTTTTAAGAATAAGCTTAGGTGAACAATACTGTTTATACAACAAAAAATGAACGAAATAGTTTTCTAGTCATGCCAGTGTTTTATAGAATTGTTATTTGTAAGTGATATGCAAACAAAGGGATCTTGCAGTGTACTCACTTCAGGAAAGTATTTATCTACACTTGTTGATTCAAAATACACATCTAGGTGACAGTATAGATTAGTAAAATTGTGATTTTAGTAATTTACATTAGTGTCATTTGTAAAAGAAACTGCAGTCTACTCTACATAAATATGTTGTCAGGAGACTTCTCATAGATGACAATTAAAAATAATCCTACAGTTAAAGGTCAGCCAATCCCTATAATTACCTAAAGTGTTCATAAAAGGGAGATGTAAAACAAATTCCACTAGTCGATCAACATCATACAAGGTAAAATTAGATTATGGCCATCGGGAAGTAAATATTACTATATACATCACACATTTTATTTACCGTATCAACTTTCTATTGGAGACTGAAATTTGTAAACAAAACCATCACTACAATGAAGGCAGTTTTGTTGTAAATATAGCAAAGAAAGAATTAAAATTACTAACTGCACTAAACAGCAAGATTATCTTCGAAAGCAGAATAAATAGTTATTTGAAATGATGAAACGTTTTTTTAGCTCAGGTAAATAATCTTGATATTGTTACTTTTTCTGATTTGAATTGTTCAGTAAGGAAGCCTTCATAACCTTTCTTAACTACACTATTTTTGTTATCTTGAACTGCAGGAAATTTTTCGCGCTCAAAGTTGCTGTTCATCGTGAACTGATACCATTTGAGGAAACATTAAAACACAGGAGCTCTGGGCAGCTGTCTCATCCTAGCACGGAATCCTTGGCAGCGCGCACCCATGATTCCTCCAGAAATCGAACCAGGACCTTCAATTTTCGCAACCAGCATATTACCGTTCACCCATTGGGTCGGAATCCAATATATTTATTTCTAAAGATGTTACCAGTGAATTGTTTATAAACTGATAGTTTAAAATACACCTATTTGCATGGAAAATCACTGTACTATGTTGAATCTAATCCACAAAATTATGAACTCAGTGAACATTAAGACATTTACTTTAAATGGCTTCATATATATATATATATATATATATATATATTTAAAGTCATCATATCGGTTGTGGTTACGAAGTTATTTCCTTCAGAGATGACACAGATTGTTATAGATAGTAAAATACAGAAGCTTGAAAAGCTCAATTACCATGACTGCATGTTTCAGAGATATCAATTTCAGTCCAGTGATTCATATTATGCCTGTGTATAGCACCTTTACTTGTGTAAGCCAAAGAAAACTGAAGACATCTGAATACACATAAGGGTAAACAGAATGAGAAAGCATCATCTAGTTGTAAAAATAATAAACAGATCTGCTGCACTAACGATGACAGAATTATCGCTTATGAAATAAGAGCAATACACTTTTAATGGGCGAGAACTGTACTTAAATCAGTATCCGGATTACTTTAATGAAAATCAAAAGGATGAACTCCTTTTGATAATATCCTCGCTGTCTAGTGCAATTTCGAGTGTTCAGTATTTCATATTTAAACAATGGATGATTTGTTCAAGTTTGTCTACCAAAACGTTTTATTGCATAATAAAAACACTATTTCAGTCCATGAATAGAAATTGGATTAAAAATTTGATGAGACACTTTGACCTTCCAGTTATATACACTGTATACATGAATGAAATCTTATTATCATCCGTCATTTACATCTGACAGAATGCTGACTTAAGTTTAAGTGGAATTAGACCTGTATGAACAAGTATTTCTTAAGGAATAGTAATAATAAATTCATGAATGAATTCAAAATCTCTAGAATATTGCAATATACTTGTTTTTCATCTAAATGGGAAACAAATATAGATTTACTAGCTGATGGTTCCTATTCTAATCATAGAGTAATGTAGCAAATGATGTTTTTCCATGGAATCCAAGACTGTTGCGACAGTTTAAACACTTTTATGATCTTCTAGCTCGTAGCCGTAAAGAATGTTCTGGAGGAATTTGAGCCGCTAGTCAGAAAAAAATAATTATGAAAGTAAGTTAAAACATTATTTCAGTGTGCTTAAAAAATTAAAGAAAGATTTTTCTGAACTTTTCGCTGGATATTCTACAGCCTCTTCAAAAGAACTTCTTAACAGATGAAGTAATAGTAAAACATTCAAATTTAAAGAAATGGTGATGGAACTTTCATTCCAGCTTGCTGAATCTATAATAAGTGAGAACTAGTGAAAAAAATATCTACTCATCTTGACACAGTCATTTTGGGCTTTTTAAGTGTACTTTGACCCTAAATGACCAGAATGTGTCATGCAAAACGTAATGGCAGTATCTGAAATGGCTTTGGTTCGGCAGAATTGTATTATTAATACTAAGTGAAATGCAGACAAGAGGTGCAACATGATTCGTTACCATTTTACAACTTTTATGGAGTTCGTTTTTACACTTTGATACAAGATGGTTAGAGACAGTCGTAAGAACTTCAGCTTAAGTGTCATGCTCATTTTCACTCGTCAATAAGGCATATCTACAACCTTGAGACGACGAATGTTCACTCAGTGAATTGAATTCGTGTCACTCAGTGCTGTGGTTAGAAGCAACGCTATTTAGTTTTCGGGCCGTGATTGACCTGTCATATTACTGCGTTAGGTACATTGATTACATATTGCTTCAAACAATCACGGAGTTTTCAAAGTTTACTATTGTGCAAATCCTCATAACTCAACCCCCACACTACAAAATGATCAGTCTTTTTTAACCAGAGCTTTTGGGCTAGACAATGAGGAATTATTTCGTCTTTGGTGATCATCAATGTATTATTTACACATTTTTATTCGTCTGATAATAACCTTAAGTATTCAGTATAATGACTACTATATAACCTATTACGCTGTAGTAATAGAAGGTAAAATGTAATGTTGAAGATACCAAATGGTGGCTGGTTCGAACCTTTTCGTGGTCCAAAATTCATTTCACTTTCTCTTATCATATGGCATCAGTTAAATAATTCATCTGGTTTAAGTCAGAAGAGATAGACGACTGCGAAGAATACTAGTGTATCAAGAATTAAAGATATGGAGGAATTCCAAGCAGTCGATAACTCAGTAATACATCTCAAAAACACACAAGTTCACCATCAGTCCAATTACGGCAGTGAGCCTTAGAATATTTAATGTTACTACTATTAGTTAAACTGTTTTTATGGATTGCTATAAAATTCCTAATACAAATATGATAAATACTTTCATTACATTGACTGCGTTCGATTCGATGAAAGATCAAGTTTTGTACTAATTTGACAGTGAACTTCAACATTTTTACTATGGATACATAGAATTTTTGATTGATTGTACATATTTATACGAATCAAAATGATGTGCATTTATAACTTAATCAAAAGATGAAAGTGTATGTTTTTGAATTAGTATTTTGATGCGTACCATTTACAAATTATTTTAATTACCACAAAAAATAACATTCTTTAAAGATCAAGTAGATTTTGCAACATGTTTATGGGTTAACTGAGTTTTGATAATGTAACTGTATATATAATTCAAAAGAATAATCTACATGTAGTGGAAACAACTTTTTTTCATTTGATGAGGGTGATGGTAAGAAGTGACAGTTTTCATGTCAAATTATGATGCAACTTACTGACTGAATTCCATCAGCAGAGGGTAGAATGTATTTTGATTGTAGATGCTACTGAAGCTATCTTGAATTTGGGTAAAAATCTTTTTCAGAATTCTATACTTTGAAACAGGTTTTTGTGTTCAATAAATTCCTAAGTTCAAGGAAACTTTTTATTGAAGTTAGCTTACAGTTGATAGTATTAATCATTGATGCTCAGTATTAAGGTTAACTTGATATGCAAGTCCATATACGTAAACTGGTTTAAAATGATAAGTTCATTGCACTAAACAGTAAGTATCTCAGTAGTGACTTAATGGAGTTTCAATGACAACAAATCTATAAGTAGGGTGGATATAGTGACTGTATCTCAAATAGTTCAGTTCACCAGTCGTTTTTGAGTATAACTTTCTGCTATCCAAGTGATACATCGCAAGTTAACTAATGAAAGTCAGTTTCGTTTGCTGTTCGAATTACTACTACTTTTTATGTATCAATGAAATCAGGTATCGATTTCAGATCATTACATCTGTCATTATTGAAACCAACTCAAGACTGTAAATTTTCAACTTATAGGAGGTTTGTTTAGTTTTGAACGGAATAAAGAACTACTCTGTATGCTATTGATGAAATCGGTAAGAAAACAAATTTTTCATCATTAGAGCCTGTGATTGAGTTTAAAGTCATGATTCTCAATACACGTTACTTTCTGACAGTTCTGCTTAAATTGTACCTGTTTTTATTTTACAGCAAACTCATTTTGTCATTATTCACAACACCATGACATCTACAACTTACTGTTTATGTCTTTACTGTTTTAATCAAGAAGGTTTGAACAACGCTTAAGGATACGATAGAGATTTTCAAGCTTGAAAGCGTCAGAAATTATGGAAAAGCGTGTAAATCCTTAGGAAACTAAGTGAACATTTGTCTTTTTTCAGTAGAGGATTATTTTCAACCGTTTATCTGAGGCTGTGTAACAGAAAACTATTCAGATGAAATTGTTGTTAATTAAGTACTTCTGAAGTTATACATTTTGTAGAGTCAGTGTCGACAAAAGTACTGACTGAATAATTTATTAACTTTCACATAGTTAAAGCTTTTGAATGCAAAAGTGCTTCTGGAATTCAAATTTATCACCTTGTTACATATTGCAGAACCATTATGAAACTTTGTGAACACTTGTTTGCAAAGTAGGTCCCCTTTATTCCATAGCTATGAATTATTAAATGGTTAAACATTAAACTGGTCACCAATCACTGATAATAGGAAATTAAGCACAATTTTCACATATTGACCTCTAACATATTGCGTTTTGATGAAAACACCGTTAAGCTATATGAAGAAACTAGTCCGTAATATCTTATATTTGTGTGGTAAGTAAAATTATAAGATGTCGGGCTCTTGCTCAAAACTAAATTCATTCATTCAATAACTGATCAGAGGTATAATTCACTTTCGTCACAGTAACTACTGTTGGTTGGAAATCTTCTTTTCCTTTTATTTGTTTCACATAATCAGCTCAGATAAGCGAATAAAATGGTTTTTTCAATCCTGAGCAACAATTCATTTTCATGACTTTCTTTTCATTTATCCTCATTTTAAATAATCCGGATGTCTGAAAATGATTTTAAGTGTGTACACTTTTTTGATAGGTAGTCCAGAACCGTCTGTGTCTATTTTCAGTGTTTTAAGTGCATGAATACAGGAATATGTTTGAGACAATTTTCCAAAAAATCAAATTACTGATAATCCTCACCCAAAAAATGATGACATGCTAACATACAAACATATTTTTTGTATATGGATTCGATGTTTGAAAATCCCGGTAGTAAGTATTGAAACACAATGAACCTACTTTAAACTACACTTAGAACAGCGTAATGGGAAGACGATTACCTGAACATGTAGTGCATTGGCGCTATACATTTCGAACAGTCTGATTACACATGGACTTGTCGAACTATTTATGTGAAAATTTACAAAAATTGTCAATTAAGTTAATAGGAAACATAGGAATAAGAAGGGAGAGAAAAACATCTTGATCACATCACTCGGTATGAAAATTGAAATCAATACTACCAAGGTTGGTTCAAATTGAGTACAAATTGTTCTTGTATACATAAAGAAGGTTTAAACTTACGCATGGCAAGAGCTTCAATAAATTTAAACACTCGGCTCTGATCACTTTCATGTAGTACTCTAAAAGCTGTTTTCATGTCTACCCTGTGATTAGCTTTTAGTATGTGCTTGACAAAAGATGAAGATGGAAGTTTGTCACCTGCACTTATCAGATCTGTTGGGGTCATTTGTTTCTGAAGCCAATTTAGTACTTCTTCAACCATCCTTAACTGTATATCATATGGGTTTTAACACACATGGAAACTGATTGACATAGCGGAATATGATGCAGTCGTTTATATGTTGTTTTGGTATGTGTCGTAACATGGGCTGTGCCTTCTGTATAGTGATGACCCTGTCTGTATTATATGTTTTACAGACATCTGATCTAAGCCTTTTCCCTACAGCAAAGCTATGTAAACCATCTCTGAGTGTTAACAAGATGTAGACATTTTTCTTGGTAACGGAACACTGCATATTTGTTAGTTCATTGTAACTTTTGCACCTGTCGATAAATTTTCATGGGTAGCTATTCTGTATCAGTGTTGTCGTCAGTAAATTGGCTTCTTCCTTCTTCGTGTCATTGGTGTAGATGTGGTTTATCCTACTGAATCAGCGCTTACCTAAACTCCGTTTATATTGGACTAGTCAATAGCTACGGAAATTAAGACACAGCCCTGTCTATGTTGGCTTCCTATAGATTGACCTCCTGACCGAGCCATCCTCCCGTCAATTAACCAATATGACTAAGAACGGTAGCTGGTTGTTCCTCTCTTGTTCACAAGTAAGGATAATGTGATTTTGGGCCCTGTCCCTCCTCCTTAGCAGGCACATCGTATCGTCAGGCTATTCACATATGACTGCATCACAGACATATCCTTTTTAAAGTGAAACCCTTTCAAGAATATTTCAAAATTGTCCGCACACATGGAAATAATTAACATAGCTGTCAAACCAAGCACATCGTTCGAAAATGGTCAGTAACATTGCACAACAAGACTAGTAATCTGAGTAAAATGACGGAGAGATAAAATTCAGTTCTATTGACGAATGAAATTTTAAACGCTGATTTTTGACACAGACCATGGCTTTCGGAAATAGAAGGAAGGTTAAAATAAATCCAAACGATTTCTAGGGCCTGATTAGAAGTATGGAATTTAAACTCAAGATTAAACTTATTAACAGAGATTAGAAACTTGTGATATAAAAATTACACTGAAAAAGATCAGTAGCTTTCAAAAAATTTAAGAAAATGAAGACTATTTTCCGCTTAGAACAAGATGAGTTTTGATTAGTTTTGATGTCGCAAACTCGTCTCCTGATACAATCATGAAGATGACCCTAAGGGTAGTCGAAAATATGTGCCATAAATATTTTGAATTCGTTTATATACCTGGAGTAACTGCTGAAAAAACCAAGTGAGGGGAGTAACTAATTTTGTGCAACATCAACAGTCACTGATTTCCAATCTCAACTCAAAAACAGGATTAGCATTGAGAAAATCAGCATTCACGATCAAAGCGGAAATATTGCTGAATACCTGGAAACATAAACCTTTAGGGGCATTCGGTCCTACTCTAAAAACTCACTGCAAACAATGTTTAAGGTGGTTTTAAGTTGTCCTACGCTAAGAAAATTTTGTTTCTACATATTCATAAGCTATAGTACTTATAACAACACGAACTAAGTGAGAAACTGATTACTAGGAAAAACTGCGTTGATTTTCAAATGAGAACGGAGAAAAGATGTTGGTTTAGATGCCATCGTTTAAGAAAGACTGAAGCTTTCTAGAAATAATTAAGACTTTGGTTGAGCCTATCTAAGATCACTAGAAACCTCTTCCAGCTTCTGTCGATGATGTTGCTGAGAAAAATTTAGCCATTCAGTTCACAGGACCCCACACCAAAATAATTTGAATCAATTTTTAAAATATGATATTAGAAATATTTCTAATGAGTCAAAAACTTGAATATGGATTTGAAGCTTTTGAAAGAAGTATATCTAGTCAATGATCATGCAGTGGAGTGTACTCAGAAATTCGAAGAACTTATAAATAACTCACAGTTATGTGAATATAAAATGTACCACAGTTGAGATGGAATTTCAGGAATTTTCGCCTCGATGGAACCAATAAAGATTTTCGGAAACACTGTGTAGAAATTTCTAGCAGTAAGGCAACTCATAGATCGCGGCTAGCAGTGGAATTCAGGATGCGCATTTTGTCCTATATGGGACGAGTCAGCTTAATGTACCTGCTTCCCAGTGAGTGGTGTTGCTCCTGTCGGGATTCGAACTGAGAAGCGATCGCTCTGAACTCCAGCGCGTTACCCACTACACCACCGAGCCACGATATCCACTTCTTGTGCGATGAGTATACTTTTAGTATAATCCCGATGGGAACAACATCACTCACTGGGAAGCAGATACATCCAGCTCACGAGTCCCAAATAGAACGAAGTGCGCATCCTGGATTCCACTGCTAGCCACGATCCATCATTAACATAATTAGAACGCAGGCAATATCGAGGCATCCGCAAAGGAGCCCATCTGCCAATAGAGACCAATCAATTCGGTCTAATCAATGACGGTATGATATAAAAACAATTATACTAATAAGGCAACTTGTATGAATTTAAAACAAACAAACACTTTCATAAGATAACTGCATTTGCCGAAAGATCCTACTAGACTGATTTGACGCAATAGTGTAATCCTTAACAGTGATTTTACGATTAAGTTTACAGTACAAACAGCCCTATCCTGGTCAGTTAGGTCAGTAGAGGAGAGAAACAATTAAATTTAAGCGAACTGACTCCAAAATGCAACACAAAATCGACTGACATGAGTGGATAAGATAGAACTTACAAAGACTAAAATAGTTAAGTGGAGAAAGAAGTTAAGTAATTAATACTAGTTCATGGGTCAGCATGGAATGTATCCAACAGAAATGACGATCTAGTGAATAATACTAGGTTATCGTGTTGTATATCAAGTAATTTAATCTTATATGGAACTTCAGTCATTATTTCTACTTTCTTTTATCTGAAACATCCGACTACATTTCTTTCAATCATGATTTCCTTATCCCAGCTTATCTTCATCAATAGCCCTTTCTGCTAATTTCTTATCACATTAGGTTGTGATGCATGAATACGTGATATAGTTTTGAGAACCACAGGGTATGTTTGATACAAACCCAGTTGAAAAATTTGCCTTCATCACTCAGATATAATACACAAATTAAAAGTATAATATTTGCTCTTATTGAACAATTTTTGTGTCCAAGAAGTGTGATAAGAAGTGGTTAATCTGAAAGCGAATGAGACAGTTAACAAACATTCTCATGATTACAGTAACAGCCATAGTTTTGATAGTACCTGATATTTACATTATTTTGTAAAATTTGTTGTGAGATCTTGGTGAATCGGTTTTCCTATTTTGCCACTCGTTGTTATGCAGAGTCTTATGAAAAATTCCATCTTAAAACCTCTCCAACTTAATCTTGTGAAATGGAGAACAACAATGTTGAATAAGTCATCTGTTCAACTACTGCTTATTCCCACCACACTGGCTATAATCCATAACTGAAATATACCAAAATACACATACTGCTGCTATCTAGATGCTGAAAAAAGAGTTCAGCAATATGAGTATCATGGTGGATATTAAAATACCAGAGTTATTTTTCAATTTGGTCAGTGCTGCATATCATCGTTTTAGCTCTTGAAACTCATTATCTCATTCGCATTCAGAAAAAGTTTTCCGTTGGAATATTTCCGTTAAAAAGTCAAATTTAATCGGGTGTGAAGGAAGAAAAGCACTAGAAACCACTGAAGAATAAGTCTTGCAGTAGCATTTCAGCTGTCTGTGAAGACTGTCTTCTAAAAAAATATTGTGCTATGTTCGAAAAGGCCATGAAAACTTTAACAGACTTTCACGTTTCCGCCATAATTTTGGAAGAAGTAGTTTAGTGCAATTTAAATAGAGTATCTTAATGTAGCAAAGGTATTCAGAGCTAGCCTTTAGGATTATCTGACTGAATATGAAGAGTCGAAACACCGCCTTAAATGTAATATATTTGCATTTGAGTTAATTAGCATTTCTGTACGAATGAATACACAATTGCTACCAAAAATATGAAGCTGGAAAAATAAAAAGTACTGTTGTTCAGTTGATGAATATTATGTTGAAAACAATAAAAATGAAGTGCCTTTCTAACTGATTGCTAAAATGTTTATGTGTAGAATGCATAATTAGTAATTCTTCAAATAACTATTTTAGTGAATTTGGCAAACTTTAACCTTGCAAAATATTCATTTCATGTCAACATGTAAGCACAAACAGGAAATCCATCTATTCGGTGATGCACTTTATTGCATGGTGTTCAAAGAAATTATTTTTCAATATTTCAGAATTCTGATTTTTAGTGAAATATGTAAATTTTATTGAGTAAAACAAGCAAGTTCCCATTTCATTACACCACTGTTTCAAGTAACAGCTTTTTAATTTATTCTAATACGATGAAAATGTGACATTTTCAATTTAATGGGTAACTTTTTAAAACTTAAACATAGTTTTGAATGTTCAAACTGTCTTATCTGGTTGTAATGAGACTAGTTGTAATGTCTATACACAACTGTGTGTTTAATAAATAAAAACAAGTCTAGGTTTCAAAAAGGTTTTTGATATCAGCTATTCTTTATCAATTTCTATGAGATACTACAATTCTACCAGACCAAGTAGTTGTGTCTCAGAAGAACTTTATTCTAATGTAATCACTTTGTATGCATAATGGATATATATGGATAGCTCCAAATCAGAAATCCTGTCAGATACACTTCACGGAAAGTTTCAGTCTACGAATCATTGTTCATCAACTCAGAGCCAAACACTCCCAATCGAAATCGAACGACACCGAATCTGGATGTATGGAAACGTTTGTAACCATTAAATCAACGAAAGGAAAACAATCAAGGCATGAAGACCTGACCAGAAATTTGTGTGATCATCCAGAGGAATAAGTTGTGTTCAAAACATCATCTAGTAAATAGTACGACATTACGGTGTACTGTATCAAACATACTAATCTAATTTCAATCTACATTCTAACACTGCTTCAATTCTGTTTACACATGTATATAGTATTCTCATTTTCCGTTTAAAAGTATTGCGATTGAGATTGGCATAATTTATCCTAACCAGTGAAAATTGAATCCAGGTGATCATTCGATCATCTATAAAAATTCATGAGGACACAGATGCTTACCACAGGACTAGATTATCACTAGCATTATCAGTTTATTGTCTTAAAACACAAACAAGAGCTACAATACAGACTTGAAATAAACAAGATCCTCTTTTATACCCATTTCTGAACTGTTAAAAATTGATTACACGCAGTTATAATCAGTCATTAATACCCATGTATTCGTTATTGTTGACCCACTTCACAATCTTTCTTTAATAAGAAATAAAGTGAGTCCCAGATATCTGTAGTTGCCATTCGGGAAAATTGTTTCGCATGGCTAAGAATATATTTAAATATTTTGCGCATAAAATAGATTTTTCATCTTTTCTTTGATTCCGAAATACAGCTGCAAATTACTGGCCATAATATATTGACCTATGCGTTGAATATAATAAAAATCCTTACAGTATTTTCTACATACACCTATTTGAGAACTTTATCCCATTGTTAAGCTCTTCATTTATTTACATACTAGACGATATTGTGGTCAGGAGTGAAGTCTTTTCGAGGTTAAGATCACCATACTCCTATGAATCTATTGACCTGAAGTTTGGGGGCTGATATTAAGTCCATCCTATGACACAAATGTACTCCATTCTAATGAATCAGTATAAGTTCTCCTATAATATTATTTCCTACATCCTATCTGCTAATTTATATAAGAAACTGAATAATTCTGAAGGGATTTATGTACAGCGGATTACTAGGTTACACAAAACTAATTTTTCATTCTAATATTTTGGTGGAAATTATTAGAAATATTTCTCAATTCATTCATCTCCGCATGCAATAGTAATTATTCAAATATCTATTGCAGTATGTTGTATTGTATTAAAACTGGTAATATGAATATATGTAAATGAATTTAGTCTTTTAGTAAATATTTTTTCTATTTATCACTTTGCTATGAGCCTATTCATTCCCTCAGTTATCTCATTTGATTTACCTGAAAAACCTGTGATGCAATAGGTGAGTTAAAGTGTCAATTATCTATTTTTGTTTCCTTAACAGTTCAGCGCCCAAATTAATTGAAATATACTAGCGGGATATTGGAACTGCATTTATTTAATGATTCAAAGGTAATGTCTAAATGGCGAATTCCAAGTTTAATTACAATACATAATGACTAAAAGCATCTGGAAGTGCTCCTCAATGACACACTTCAGAGATAACCTAAATAGCTGGTAATGTTTCATGAATAATTTTCAGCCTAGTATAAGATAATTCTTCATAATTTATTTCAGGTTCACCTTCTCCGGTATTTTTAATGTTGATGGAGATAAGTATTTGATGATGCTCTACCAGCGTTTTGCTAAAATACAGCAGTCTACTAATTTTTCGAAGAATTATACGAATAAAGTATATCAAAATACAAATCTGAAGGATACAACTTGAATTAAAAAGTCTGTCGAAATGGGATTTGGAAACTGAAGAAACAGAAAATAACATATTCTGAAAATGATTCGATCAGAAGGTTCTGGAGAATTTAGACGTGTTCAAAATTACTGAAACGTTTGGCAGCTTAAGTTAAAAATCATAGTTTTTCGCTGCTATCGTTTATTTTAAACCCTTAAAAGCAAAATAGAAAATCTATAGTCTACTTTTAAAATTACAACAATTCTAAAGTTCCGACTCAACTTCTAATCGTCTGAAAAAGTGTTTTTCGTAACACTTTTCCAATACCACTATCATACACGAAACTGAGCAAATCACCGGAACGTTTTCATAGTAAGTATAATTACTAGGACGTAGCCATCTGTAAGGATTATGAGCTTTCGTACTGAATTCATAAAATGCTGTTCCTTATTGTATTTCCCTATGCTTGTTTTATTTCTTGGTTGGACTGGGAAAATTCTTTTCATCAAATTGACACGAATGACATTATGTTAGATCACTTAGTAGTATTAGATAATGTAAACTGAGGAATATGAATCCAGTGGCAAGGTAATAATATTCTCACCAAACGATTCAAAATGTTAGTCTAAATTTTGTATAGAATCTGAGGTCCTGATTGCTCCAGTAATCCAACCAAGGAGAAAATAGCTTTCGGTTTCTTGTTGATCGAAGTAAATTTATAATCGATATTCACCAGTGATGGTTACTGTTTTCAGAGTGACTGAAACCATACAGAAGATTCAAAGGGAAGAACGGAAAGAATTAAAGCAATCAGGCTTTTGAAAAAAATGTTGATTCTTCTGACCTTTACTCACAAAACAATAACCCTTTAAGTCTGGATAGTATCTCATTCATTATCTGCTTCTAGTTTAGAGTACTTCTATATAAAGAGAAGATGATATCATTTGCATCTTTCCTATCACTGAAAAATTAGTAACAGTCAGTTACAACCGTTTTAAGTAACTATGTAAGTGTTTTATCAAGCGAAATTTTAATTTAACTATGTTACGAAGTAAATGACACATGGATTCACTAGTCGAAACCACCTTTTATATCAAATAATACAAACTGTCAGAGGCTATTTATTCATTATCATTTGCCAAAAAGCGTCTGATTCAATGAAAAATTCGGGGAATAAATATTCCTTTAGCAGCCTGATTACTATCACAACTAACACATCAACACTTTGTCAGGGAACTAGATTAAAATTAATGATTATCTGGTTCGATGTAAATAAATATGAATGAACGTTGTTCAGAATATCATATATAATACAGCACCAGTGAATCATGAAACGAATACTTTTATTCAATATATTTGTTACCGACATATTCTTAGAAAATCACAAGTTTACAAATTTTAGAGACTATTACTCTAGAAACACTCACGTTATAGATTTAAAGTTTGAGGCAACAAGTGCCAATATTAAAATGTAGACTTCCTAGGTAAATTTACCTAAAATGATTCATGACAAGACGCATCAATATACAATCTTCTTATTACAGTAACGGATTTGTATTGTCATTAATTTCATGAAGAGTCTTCATGAAATAAAAAATTTAAAAAACAGAAGACCATAATGACAATATTTATTTCATTTGCTCACATTTTCACTGATAAAGATGTTTGCATAAATTAATGGGTGAGTTTTAAAGTGACTTGATCAAGGGTAATCAAAGTTCCCCATCACCTAATTCTCCACATACCTTATCTAGTAAAATGTAAGATATAACCTTAGGACTCTTTTAACTGTTAACTGTACCAAAAACAAGGGTGAATATTTGTGATACCTTGTTGTATTGAGATTCGGAACTGGAAAATCAGTGTAAGCGTTAGGGCAGTCAGACATCATATCCATGACAAGTAAAATATTCCCTAATCTTTGAGGGTCCACTGTTTGTTTACTTGTAGATCTCTCTGATCATCCCAATCATTCTCAATGAGCTTTTTCATCAACATCATTTGCTCCAATACGCGAAAGCAGAAGTACTTAGGAATTAGTGAGAAATATTCGAATAATATGCTTAAGTCATTTTCATCAAATCTGCATTTCTGTTGTGATTTGAATAATCTGTTGGGTTCATAACCTTTTTGCATAACTTCTCATTGCTTGAAATATGGTAGAAGATGGTTGTCGGTAGTCATTTTCTGCGTGGCAGTATGCATTTTACGAAGTCATGGTTATCAAATTTATTCCAATTATTATAAAAGACCAACAGGTTTTTAATATGTGTATGGTTTTAATTTTAATTTCTGTATTGAAACTGGAAATACTTTAATCTTTCCATATGGTATTTATAATACTTTCACTACGCTATCATATATCCCGAGATTACTATACCAAGAAACCTCATGTACACCGAAGTTATGCAACCATCCCTTCCATTTTTCAAACAAAAAGTAATAGAAACTGAACTGTTTTGTAATTTCTTCCTTAAAATCTCCATCTGAAGACAACTCTGATGATAGAATATGGTGATGGTGCAGATCTACTACCTAGTGAGAGACCATTTGACCTGATGCATGGATATGACTTCACTCAAATGCAAATGGATTACTGTAATCGCACTTAGCCATTTAGTGGTCATTATCTGTATTAATGCTGTATACTTTGTATGATCGTTGTGTGAAGTGCTCCATATAGCCTATACTTGCAGTCACCCCTGACTTTCAATCGTTGGGGGTAGTTGAACAGCTTCCATATAAAGGTCACCTGACATGTGGTTCTCCTATTTCACAAACCAAGGTAGTATTCACCGATTTCGATCACCTTTAGTGCCATTAGACGTTAGTCCATTTGTAAAATATCGAATGTATGACATATCAGTGCATACAGTTTCACTGTATGCTTTTGAACTTGAGTCATAGAAGCTGAGGATATTGGATAATATTTTACATAAAACTAATGTCATGTGTGAATCATTGATGGCAGCCATTGCAAAAGCATGCAACCAATTACAGTGTCAATCAGGGGGTGTTTAGGTAAGATGAATCTTGTCAACAATGAAGTACGGTTAACCCGAAATGCCGTCTTCCAATAAATGGATACGTGATATAAACATCTTGCAAGTGAATGAGATACTGTTAAATGTCTGCTAACCCTTGGACTATAAAGAAAAAAGAGGTATCCAAAATAAGTTTAGATGTGATAAGATTTAATGTTATGGATGCTCATATTTCCAGCAAACTTTTTAGATTTTCATTATTCGGGAAACTCTCAAATACCATAACAATGCGAATCATTCCATCTTCTTTCAAGTAGTTTCATGCCAACTTATGAATTTTTGTTACATCGAGCAATAATTATTTTAGGTGTAAGAGGTATCTAGATGACTAAGTCTCTGTAATTTACAATTTTTAGAAACAGATGTGAGTGATTGAATTTCTTGTCTAACAGAGAAAGTGGACGAAAAGTATTATCTTCGATAAACTGTTTGAACCAATATGTCTACACACTTTATTACCAAATAGATTTTGCTTCAACGTGCATTGGTCATGAAACAACTGGTAAACAAGATGAGTTTTATTACATAGTGGGCCAAATCTCTAGACCTCTGTAGGTAGATGAGCTCCTATGCAGACGCCTCAATGTTGCTTGAATATTCATTGTGTTGTACTTACTAGGTGGCCAACAGTGGAATCCAGGACCCGAGTCTTAAATGGGGCGGCACGTATATCTTTAGCTCCATTGCCACCTACCAAGTAAACTGCGATATGAAGTCCATTTCACTTTTAAAAACACGTTACACACTATGAGGTTGAACAAAACTCCTTTATATGATAATGGAAACAATAATTAGATACCAAATCTTATTTACACACAAATAAATAATATTAATACAAGATTCATCAGCGGTTGGTACTACTCATGGTCAGCAATAATCAGTATTGTTGATTTCTGTTGTGTATTTTGGAGGTTGTAATCATTGCCCAAAAAAAACATCCACTGCATCTTTGAAGATTATTATTATTATTATTTTGCCCTTAGGTTCCTGGTGGAACATAGGGCCTCAGTAGCTCGCCTCCAGTGACCTCTGTTCTCTGCAGTCTTTTGGACCTGGCGCCACGACCACCTACAAGCTTAAATTCCTTCCTCACGCCATCTCCTTCATGTCACCCTAACCTCCGACGCCCACCTCGTCGTTTCCCATCGGGTTTCCACCCGACGGCCTGGCTTGATGCATGATGTCCCCAATCGGCCTTCTCAGTGTATGTCCAATCCATCTCCACTTCCTTCTACATATTTGTTGAGTGATAGGTTCTTGGTTGGTTCATTGCCAGAGTTCCTTGTTGCTTATTCCTTCTGGCCATCCGACCTTCAGTAACGAGCCAGCGTATGCAGCTGTTGATGAATGTGTGTAGTTTGTCAGAAATGCTTTTCGTGACGCGCCAAGTCTCTGAACCATCACGTATAAGCACTGACTTGATTGACGTTGGTGTTGAAAATTCTCATTATGTTCACGCTTTATGCTGAGTGCAGTAGATCTCCACACTGATTTCAAGTTAATGAAAGCCTGTGTTGCTTTTCCGATCCTGGTTTCGACATCCTCGTCCAAGCCACCTGTGGTTGAAACGATGCAGCCTACGTAGGTAGGTAAGAAAGACTTCTTCCTTTAGGTTTCTCCCATTGATGGTGATTGGTGCTTGTTGTTATTGATGCTGTTGTTGGTTGGGTATATTCATCATCTCTGTCTCCTCTACATTCACCTGAAGGAAGTCCCGTCTTCGTTGCCCTCCTCTTCTGTCCACTTGTTGGTTTTTGCCTGTAGATCTTCAAGTTTGCGCAACAAGACATTAGACATAAGTCATCATCATCGGCGAAATCCAAATCTTATTCTGGGGTCTTTTCATCGGTCCAGCCAGCGTATGCTCATCCCCTCTCACTCCTCACTGTTTCCTGCGTGGTCCAGTCGACCACAATCAGGAAGATTATTGGTGATAGTAGGTGGCAGCCTTTTCTTACTCCTGTCTTCACTTCACTTCAAAGGCGTCACTGAGCTTTCCATTGTGAATCACTTGGCATGCAGCATCATATAGCATATAGCTGTTGAATGAGGTTGATAAAGGTTTGTGGCACTAAAACTGTAGTGTTGAAGCAACTACCGAGTGACATCTCTGTCGATGCTGTTGAAGGCCTTCTCAAAGTCGATGAATTTGAGGTGGAGAGTTGACTGCCATTCTATGCTTGGTTCTATGATAATGCGTAGTGTAGGGTTGCAATTTGATCCACACATGATTTGTTCTTCCTGAAACCAGCCAGCCTGTCCTGGTCATAGTTTTGAATCCAGCTCATCTTTTAGTCTCTCCAGGATAATGTGGCTTAATACTTTGCTTGATGTGAACAGCAGTATGATTGCGCGCTAGTCCATGCAAATATTTGGTTCTCCCTTCCTTGTAAGTTCGATAAGGTATCCCCTCTAATCTGCAGGTACCTTTCCTTCCTTCCAAACCTTCTACAACAGTGGTAGGAGCATGTCTGCTGTTGTCTCTGAGTCTGTTTTCAGTGCTTCTGGCGGAATTCCATCTGGTCCTGCTGCTTTGCCGGATTTCAGCAGTTTTATGGCATCCAGGACTTCTGCTTTTGTCAGAGGGCCTGTGTTCACTGGTAGTTCTGCCGTTGCTGGTGATATTTCCAAACGAGTTGCATGTGGTGATCGATTCAAGAGCTTTATGAAGATTACTTTGATAAAATTATTTGAAATTTAATGGTAGTTTTTTCCCGACTTTCACTCATCCTAAGACATTTCTTCCATCTGGGAACTAGATATTTGGACTAAAAAAATAATCACTCGTGTTGACAAGTTGTCTGACTTTTATGTTTCCAGACCAACATTAAAAATAAACGTATTTTGTCAAATCTGCATTAGCTTCAATCGTGTAACCTACAAAGAAGCTAAAAGAACTATTGTCAGCTTCAGTGATTCCAAAGAGCACTCCAGAAAATACCAAAGTTATCATTTATGTTTCTTTACTTCAGTTTTTTTAAAAATTAGTTTTCGTAATAAATAAATAAAGCTAACTGATCATCTCAGTAAATGTTTGAGTGGCTTTTAGAGTAGGTCTTTTATTTACGACTGTAATGACCAACAAGTGAGGCAAAAATACAGTTATTTACGTTAATAAAAACATACGTTAGCCCGTCTGCCGTTTTATTCATTGAGTTCACAGTAATTTAAAAAGGTTTGCGATATATTAAAGTGAAAAAGTGTTAAGTTTTTCGGTATACGCTTCCCAATAATTCAGTTAACACAAAGTGCATAGATGTTTACGGAATCACCGTGTGAATTGATGTTTACAATAAATGTAATCTGATCTAAGTTAAAATTACTGATTTAAGCTTTGATAAAAAGTCACGAAAAGAATAAAACAAACATCATTTTAATAAACTGATGAAAACCTGTTGCAAACTCCGTAGGATGATCATTTAAATTAACGAATTAAATAAGTTTTTTCTATGCTGTCGATCCCCCAGCTGATTACTTCACTGCATTAGCATAAGCTTTGCTTGGAAAACTATCAACCAAAAATCACAGTAGCCGGAGGTGAAGTAAGTTCATTCCATAAAGCAATTTTAGTGACTATTGTTACTTCTACGTCATTCATTTGTTATTTCCTTAAGTCTAGAAAAAGAAACAAATGTTGCCAGTTTATCAAGTGAATTGAAGAGTGACCCCAGATCATGATGTATATATGCACACTTGGTTACGAAAATCTACAAACCCTGCCTTTCGTTTATATTTATATCAGCATCTCATATCTTTATTAGCACAATGGTAACATATGTCTTAGATAACCCATTACGGCGTAAATTTAACAGTTGGGAAAGTATCTGAGCGATATTTGTCACTTTAAAATTTATTTTCTCAGTGAGTAGAAATGGAGAATAATAATAAATTTTACATTTACTACTTATTAATGAGGTTGAAAACATGAAATGTAGCACTACGTAACTTTCGTCACTTCTATCTAACATTCACATATAGTCCAAATCCGTATTTATTTAAAAATGATGTCTGCGTTATTTGGTTTCTGTTGAAACATGTTTCACATTTCCTGCGTAGAATAAGGCCCCATCAAAAGTTTGTTTTATGCTTTGAGAACCAGTCAATATTTCCAAACACATTTATATTGTGGCAATAAGTTTGTTTATATTACTTTGATGTACTAAAGAAACACGGAAATGCTAATGAAGATTGTTCAAAGATATGTTGCACTTTGTGTTTAAACATTAAGCCATTCTTTTACTCTAAAACAAGTAAAATTAATCACCATGATATCAGAAAAAAGTTTATTTTGCTATGTTTAGACAAACAAAACTTGATAAAGGCAAATGTTTTAGGAATGAGGGATCCGTTGTATTTTCTAGTTTGCAGTAGTAATAAAAAAAATTTAATTTTAGGGTTTTGAGTACTGGTGACCATGCTATTAAGTCACTGGTAATAATGGCAAAGTAAACAGTTTGGTCTGACTTCAAAATCGGCGTAATCTCACTCGCTTATATGACTAAAATATATCATCCAATACTAGCTTTATCAATCTCAATATTTGTGCCTAATAAACACTTTACGAAATATACTGAATCGACAGTAGTTGACAACCCTAATACTACAACACAACACTTCAAACAGGCGTGGCTGAAGTGCTGGATTTCTGAAGATATCGCTTTATCTTAGATCACAAATACTCTCCGATGTTGAGCATCAGCAGACGAGAAACGTAGGCTGGATGCTTACCACAGGTTGATGTCATCCACCAACCTTAAAATTTGAACTGGTCAATACAACTTTCCACAGTCAATGATATGCAGTAATACACCAGATAATTTTATGTATCCAGAGGAACGGATGGTTTAATGCAACATAATCTTTTCATTTTGTACAATACAATAAAAAGATAACTGATCAAAAGATTATCACATACATGAAATACAAAATTCTTCTGTCATAACTTTTGATAAATCATGTGCAGAATATAACAATTTAGATGATCCATTAAGTTTAGGTAATACGTATAAAGAATAATGAAACATTATCCTTAGCATATAAAGCTGACTTCAGATATCTCATGTTTGAAGCAAAAATGTCAATATTCTGCTCTGATGTTTGGTGTACTTCACTCTGAGCAAGTTGGTGGTTATGAGCTTCTTTTACAAAGCTTAGTTGGGCACTATAGGAAAATATAGTCTCTCTGAATGAAGAAGAACAAAGACAAAGTAACAAATACCAACTTCCAGCTTGACTTTGAGAATGCAACTATCAGAATGTATGACATATAAAGGCTGACCTTAAAGTTGGAGATTTGAAATATGGTTTATTCTACGCATCAATATGATGAAAAAAATAATTACATAAGTTTAGGACCATGAAGCCACTAAGCAACCAGAAGTCTGAAATTTCAAAATTACTCTCTTTTGCTTATGACGACAATAATTAACTTTTCTATGTTGACAGAGCTGACTACGAGCATCACATAATGTATATTCTATGTTAAATTCATGACTACTCTGAAGTGTATTTCTTTGTTAATGATCAGTGTAAGTAGTTTACACTACTAAACTCTATTAAATATTCTCTCCTGTTTAACTCAAAAGGGTTAGGTGCGTTTTCACTGTAAAATCATAAAAAAATGCAAAAACCCATTCAAAAGGTTGACTTAAGTAGTTGAGCATAATATGCAGTTTAGAGCAAGGACATTTCTGAATTGTGTATTTTATAGAGTTATGTTGCGTTTTCTAAAACCGGCCGATGATGACCACAAGAACTAAAGACAGACTCCCTGACTTCTCCTCGTCCATGTGCATTTACCAGTTCAACTGCTCCCGTGGAGCTGGTTACATTGGACATATAGTTAGGCAAGTCCGTCGTCGAATCGCCAAGCATCGTCCTTCATGGCTAAGTAAGGGGGAAACCAGATTGATACGAAGCTCAATACTCTCTCATCTGATTCACACCGGCCACCGAGTTAACATTCATAATGCCTTCAAAGTTATTTATCACATTCCTTCTCACCTCACCCATGCTCTACGAGTTCGTCTTTTACATACAGCAGAAGCCATAGGAATCCACCTAAACAAGCCAAGTCTGTGTATTCAGAAGAGATTCGTACAGCCTCTTTCTTTGCCTTGGCCATCTGTATAGCTCATTTATTACAACAAGACTCTTCATTTCATTCACCACACAATTGACTATAACTAACATTTCAATAGCTCTATTATTATTATTATTATTATTGCAGATTTAGCCATCTTCCTCTCCCCCTACTATCTCTAATTACCGTCAACAATTTACCATTTTACGTAGCAGTTCATTTTCGCTCTTTAGTTACCATTATACAAAATACCAATTAGATAAGAACCTGTTCACAAAATCTCTCTACTATAATTAATCTTTGCTTTAGTTAACTGTCTTAATTACCTGATCAATTATCACCTGCTTGAAACTTTGAGATTGATAACCTTTCATTGAACAACTCTCACCACTAGATTGGTATATAATTTTACGTTTGAAAATGTTATATTAGTGTAGAGCCATTGATGAGGAACTAATTGGAAAGAAATATTCCTTCTCTCACACTGTTTGTTTTACTAAATGTCTAAATGGAAATTTTTGCATTACTAAATCGTTTCTGTTCAAACAATTAAAATTGGTGGTAAAAATCAAAAGTGAATGATGTGGAAAATTAAAATTAACATCATAATTTTTAAACAAAAGGGCTTTTAAAAACAGTGGCCGACATCTTGGATGGAGTGATTCATTCTTACAAGAATATTCCTCGTAAAATGATGATGAAGAGATAAACCACAATTTGATTACAAGGTTTAATTTAATGAAAGTGTGAAAGCTTTGAAGTATGCACCCTTTTTCCAACTCACATCGAACAAAAAGTATGAAGGTGAATTTCAATATATTAGGACTGTCAATTTCCTAAATGATGAGCATTATTTTCAACTTATGATGTGACCATTTAACACTTAGAACAGTCTGCCGTAAGTAATAGAACTGTCTTGAACATAGTGAATCAGAAAAATATTTTCATATTTCAGAATGCATGTCAATGCTGTTTCTGAAAGATATTCTTTCATGGCTGGTTGGTGAATGCACAATTTACAAATGAATAAAAAGCATAATTTCAGTTTTGTGCGTATCACCCAAATTGAGAAACAATTTATCACATGGACGTACTGTGTGATATCTCAGGAATACTGAGGCTATTCGGCTTAAACGTTGAATTTTTAACCAGTGGAACATGAGTTGAAGCCCTGTTCAATTTACCAAGGTCTGAGCAGCCAGGTGCTTACACAAGAGGTGTGACTCAATGACTAATGCACAAGTGTGCTAATGGTCTCCGAGTCTCATCTCATTCTAGAATTCAATTTGTATTCCAAAGGGGGTATTTTCAGGAATTGATTCTTCAGAAACCAACTGGTAATCCTGTTATTGAAACCGGAAATCTTCTTAACGTAGAATTTAGAATGAAGTATACATTAGTATAATTGCTTGTGTCATACCGTTATCGATTGCGCCGAATTGATCGGTCTCTATTGGCATATGGGCTCCTGTACGGATGCCTCTATATTACCTGTGTTCTAGCAGTGGAATCCAGAATGCTCATTTCTTCCTATTTGGGACTCATGGACCGTGCTATAATTAGAACAGGTAATATCGAGTCCTCCCCACAACAGCCCATATGCCAATAGAGACCTATCAGTTTGGTCCAATCAACGACGGCATATTACAAGTAATTATACTAAAACTATACCCATCTCACAAAAGTGGCTATCCTGACTTCGTGGTCCAGTGGATAACGCTTTTGCGTTTGAAGCGATCACCCATGAGTCCGAATCTCGGTGTGAACAACATCACCCACTGGGAAGAGGGTAGATTTAACTGACGAGTCCCAAATAAGACTGAACGTGCATCATGGATTCCACTGCTAGTCACTATCCATCATTACTGCGAAGTATAAATTTCCTGGAATAGCTCAAATCAGGAAATAAGAAAGTTAGAAAGTTAGTCAACTACACTTTTCTTCAGCCTTCAGGATGATCAATATATTTTACTATTACACGAAATTCCTCATATTTTAGTTGTCAGCAATGTTCACAGACAGATAAGTTTAGTCTAAATTAAACAAAGATTTGGAGAATGGCGGATTCTCTACCGATATAAGATTATAGGAAAAATATGACGAAATGCTATGAGATGGCTTTAGTAGGTGAAAGTAAAGCACAATAGGAAATCGACCTTTTTGTTAGTGAAGCTAATTAAATAGGTAAGCAACATTCTTAGTCTTATAAACCATTTAAAAGAAGATATATAAGCGAACAATACTGTTTTCAGTTAGCACTCGTATGACTTCACGCTATTAAATCACTCACTCCTTTCATTGTGTTTTAAGGTCATCAAAAAACACTTTACCATGCACATAGAAGGTATTTTTCCTCGAATCACTTTCATAGGGTAAATATCTATGTGATAAGCTATAAAGTGTTCAGCTATCCTGTTGTTTTGATAGCGCAGCCAGTGAGAGCGAAACTCAAATTTAGCTTCACATATGTGAATTTGAGTTCATGTAATCACATCAGCTTCCTTCAACGGGAATTTCATTATCTCATTTAGAATTAAGATGGTCAATGATCACAACAAAATAGAAAATATTAAAACGATTTCATGTTACTTATCTGGCGGTCATGAAAAAAGACGGTGAGATATGGCGTAGAACAAATGAAATTAACATAACAAATATCAAACGTTTTCAAAGACCCTTATGAACACTGTATGAAATTCCTAATTTTGACATTTCATGGTTAGTGAGCTTGATGAAACAACAGGAGAGACGTAAATCCCGCTTTCGAAGAAAATCTGGATTATTCTACCATTTGTTTTCAACATTTATTTAAGTGTAATCTATTGTGAAAAGATGTCAGCGAAAGGCATATTCAAGTAGGTAGTGGCCATATTTGAAAAGTGAACTATTAAACCTGGTTTGCAATCACCACTGGATGGTACTACAAAGTTTACAGATCTGTGAGTTATTACTGAAGTTAATCCATTCATATAAAGGGGAAATATGAAGACTGAGACTAGTAATTCATCAAACTTTAGCAGTAAATGACGTCAGTTCAAACATGCTTAAGAGATAAGTACTAACAGATATGAAGCAGAAGCCTCAATCATCAAATGAATACGCTCCAGATAATGAAAATCATATTCGGTATACTAAATAATAGGCTATAGGAAATATATGTCACAAAGCGCACCTGGCCAGTAAATCTCAATGAGTACTCGAGAGTTGGTAGCATAAAGTTAACTACACACTACTGAAGAACTGAGAGGAGAAATTTCTATCCAATATTCACTTAAAGCTATTCATGGTGGTATCAGTAATAAATAACTTAAAAATCACTTTGAAAACCACACCAGCCATGATTCCAACATCTGTCACGTGTGTGAGATTTACTTTACTAAGGATTTCATCGTAAAAACGCATTTACGTGAGTTTATTTCAAAAGCCAATGTTAACCTGCATTTTTCTACCCCTCATTTCAGAGGTCATAAATATTCACCTTACGCTACGGAACAAGGGTTTAACAATGATGACCGACATTATATTTAATAATAACTTGCTATTACTGACGAATACTTCGAACGTAAACACCTGATTCTACGAGACGATGATTTTTGACAAGCAACAGTTGAAATTTTTAATAGGGAAACAAATACTAAATCCGTCTGTGAACATTCATCCTTTGCTGCCTACAGTTACTCGCAGTTTGTGTTTACGGTAATCAAAACGCCAAAAAGTAGGCATTCATACTTTCTGATCATAAAGCTTAAACATTATCATAGTGAAGCAAATTCAGAATATAACGAAGCCTCTCAAAATCTTCCACTACCGTTCTTTTCAGCTGATATATTGTATTCGCTCTGTTACTCTATGTCGTAACATGAGTAAATAAGAGTTGCAACATGTTGTATAAGCTTTTGGTAATTTACTATACTGCACAAATTAGGAATGCATTAACTGTCCTCTGTTAAGAAACTGAATTAGTGGGCCCTGACTTCAAGTGAAAATAGTAAAATCTAACAAGTTTTCAGTTATGCAGACTAAAATATACATTTTTCTTACCAAAGATTTCCTTTTTTAGTCTTAGTGATAACCGTCATGAACATAATTAGTTTTGTAAGGAAGTGTCTTACTTATCAACAATGCTTAGAAAATATTTTCTACTAATGCAAATTGAATTTGCAAAATTTTCCACAAAATTTATATTTGTTTATTCAATGAGACATTTCTTTTTTAACTCAAAAACGAAACACTTGACAACTGTTGTTTGGAACACATAAACTTCTAACACACTAATTAATCATAACTTTTTTTCTTGAAGGCCTCAGTGTTTATTGAGACTGAGAAACGGATACTATTTCAAATAAAATTAGACAAAACAGTCTTAAGGAATACAACTTAGATAACAAAGTTAAGATAGTCTTTTTTTCCGTAAAACACCTAGAAGTTCATAAATAAAAGTGGAGAGTAAGTTAAGTTTGTTGTCTGACATTTTCTGTGGACAAAAATAATAGTTACTAGAATATTCTTAGAAAGAAAAGCTGGATAGCAGATAGTGCTGGCTATTTCAAATTACTGTGCATTCCTCTACCAAATTAGCACTTCAGTGTTAACAGAAATTATTGTAAAAGAGTCGAATCTAGAAAGGAATACAGAGTATACTTTCAGTATAAAGGAAGGCAAAATTTCATGAAGGAGTTTGTTTTAAGTTCTGGCAGGCGATGGCATCAGTGGTTAAGTGGTCACTAAATAAAATTTGCATCATTTATTCATTTTTTGCTAGGCTAAAAAGGTATATCATCCAGTAAAGGGAATAGTCTTAGAAAAGTTGTTGAAGAACATATTACACTCAATACAACTCAATATTTCACCCACTTGAACACCAAAGTCATCCCATCGACTTTGATTCAAGGCTGAATACTACCCACAAGATAATATTATTTTGTAATGTATTCGAATATGCTATGAAAATGATAGCCTTGAACCCTATCTCTTGGATCCTGTTACAATGTCTGGCTGTATACCGAACTATGTTGCGAGTGATAAATTAAGCAAAGAAAATGATTTTCGTATTCTAATTAAATTGGCATTATCAACTATCGTAAAACAGTTTTGATGCTGACTTCTCAAGGCTAAATAAGTGATTTATCAATAACAAATGAGAAGTTGGATCAACAAGTGTATTCTAACTTCATAAAGTAACAAGATCTTTCACTCGATGTAAACTTTTCGATTACCTTCTTTTATAGTGAGTTCTAGGAGATTTAAACTTGACGGGCATCGTCGTTTCTACTTTCAGTGTAAGATTTCCAGTCAACCCAGCATAAATTACTATGAAATACGACTTCATAAATGCATTTCAAAGATGATTGACATGACTACTTTGTACTGCAACATAACAATAACTAAACGCTACTGACTCGGATAAAATACGTCAAGGAAAAAAGTATTAATGGGAACGAAAGCATGTAACCAGCATATATCTCACTTCAATAAGTCACTTATTAGTACTATTGTCCAGCCCAGAGTTTTAAAGTACTCGGAACAGTTAAAGTTACTTACCATACTACTTATAATGCTAAGGCACTTTGTAAATGAATACTTTTTTAACGAGTGAAATGAAAAGCAACAATTTTTTGTACCATTTAAATTCTTTTGACAGAAGATTTAGAGCTATGAAAACAACCTTCAACATATCAACCATCTAATCCTGGCATTCAGCTAAATGAGTCTCCCGAGTTAATGATACATTCAATGATTCTCATGATTAGAATCTTTTTGAAAGTAGTACACTATAAGAATGACTTCAAGGGACATTTAATAATGTTATGATCTTCGGTATAACTATCCCTCAAGAAAATATACTATATATGGAATATTTCTAAACGTTGACATCTTAGTCGACGGAAAATTTAAGCCTTCATTAGGTGCAGTAATAAACAGATGCTAAGACATCTGTTTCAGCGTCAATGCAATGCCTTAAAACCATATGGTAAGATGATACCGAATCTGATTTCACATTCATTAACGCACAGCTTTACATAAGCTGTGAACATGGAAAAGGTATCTGCATGAACAAAAACAGCTACGGTTTTCTGTGGAGCTATGGATTCATGTTTCATGCTTTTCAGCACTTATAAACATGACACATCTTCAGGCATGAGTAAATAGGTGTTCACTCGACAATTCTAGCCTGAATATGGCTGAAAACAAGCACAAAATCTTGATCCATGACTTTTCACTGACTGACTAATAATATCTAACTCCAAAATACATTATAGTATTATGTGGCTTCTTTCTGTGGCGTGATCACAATACTTGATCTGTAGCCTTCGATTGGAGCTAGTCACTAGCGATTAGACAGCTACTTTGGTTACTCACTGTTGACAACTTTTCGTTAAAAAGAACTTTATTTAAAAGTAATGATGTCTCCTTTAAAACCACAGCGTACAATAGCTGTCCAAAGTACAAAACGCTGGACTTAATGGAAATCATATTTATGCCACATTCCTGAGATCAGAGGGCAGGAAGGCCTGCTTAATCTAAATTTTGTGCTTGTTGCTGCTCATCAGATAGGTATATCCATTATTTAAGAAACTCGATTTACTATGGTGATCCGAATCTCATGTATTCCGAAGCAAAAGGTACGTAATCTAACTCCGTGGTTTCGAGTCAAATAACTCCCGATACTTTATTTGGAATAAATTGCAGTTTAGTTTCGTATCTTTTAGTGTACTGTAACAACTAAAAACCACTGAGTGAATGCATTCATCCTTGAGCGCTTGACAGCTTAGTATGTAATTATCTGGTAACCAAAATGACGATATCTAAATCCTTCTGAAGCTAAATCAATCATAATATTCTCAGAAAATAGTTGTCAGTAGACTCTCGATATGGACTGAACTTTCTGCAATGCGACAACTTTTGCATAAAATAGTTTAATTTAATTTTAGGCGATCACTAAATATTAAAAATTTAAGGACCCAAACCTAGCATCACGCTTGGATTTATGAGCAGTCACATTAGAGACATCATACAACGTCAGATATGATAACTTTGTGTGCTGTTCGACAGTTAACGATTAGTATTCAAACCAATACAAACTCCAACAGACTTCAGTTTGCAAAAACGTTTTGATGATTATTTACTATGTAGGAGTATATCTTATTCGATTTAACATGCTGCCTGCTCAAAAGAGATGTCTAAAAGACTGACAAAATATAACAGATTAATTTAACCAGTTTATGAACATACTAATCAAACAATCGTCTAATTATGGACATAGAATTTTCGAATATTGAAATAATTGTTGCACAAGTTAATAAATAAATAAATCATGCAGTAGCAGTTCGAAAAGGTCTATTTTCATCAGGTTAAATTATTCGTATAACTGCAAATATTGAAGTCATTATTTCTAGTCTCTTTAACAACAGCATAATTTTTTTGGCAATGAATAAGCTACATATTTATGCAAATTATCATTGATTGTGACCTAAAGAAAAAAGATCAGTAATTATTGTCCTGTGTATAGCGAAAGATAGAAAGGATTTGAATGATGGCAAAGATAAGGGAATTCCACTCTTAAAAATGCAGTAGAAGTGCTATTTTAGTCACAGATTATCAGGTTTATGAACTGGTAAAAGTCAATCAGCAAAACGTAATGATAGTTAAATTGTTTACTGTCTGTTGTGTAATATGCTGGTCACATACTGTGTTCTGAAACGTATTGGTGGTACATCTTAAACCTCGAACGCTTTCCAGCCCTTTATAAATTATCTGACGATAAGCAATTGCATAAGTTTATCAACTTTCAAGAAACAACTAGACTTCTCAAAAGCATTCTACGCTTGAAGCGGAAGGATAAGCAAACAACACTTTGTCTCCATAAAAAGACCATAACATATTTTTTTTCCGACATTACAGGACAAGTAACCACAGACTTAAAAATAAAACGATAGACCTTTTTAAATAACATTTTCGTAAACTGGTTTCTCCAGCCGTCGAAGGAATGAGACTATCAACTTTCGTTCACTTTTTTCCACTGACGTCTTGTGGCTCCTCAATAATCAAGTCTGGGATAAACATTATTTCTTCCATCCAACAGCTTGCCTTAAGCACGTCGAACAGTGTCTATTAAAAGATTATTTAAGTTCTTTTTTTCAAGTGCTTATCAAAAACCTAGGTCCTACATGTCTTTGATGTTTCACTTAAAACTGAAACTGGTGATAAAAGTAATTTCGGTATTTGGAAAAGCCTTGGATGCTCTATCGATATAAAAACTCTGGAATAATATTGAAGTTGTTCTTTTGCTCGACTCCTGTAGTCGTACCGTTGAAACTTTAACTGAAATATGTCCCTCGAGAGTTTAATGTTCCTGCATAAAAAGGTATTTGATATCACTTTTCATGTTAGTCTACATCAGAAATGCTTTTAAAGCAAAAGTGATTAGAACGCCAAAAGATGGCTCTGAACTAGCTTTCCAGTTTGTTAGGAAGGCTCCACGGAATTCAGTGATGTTATCGTAAACATCTAAGTTATGTAGTTTTCTTCACTGTCCACTAAGTTTACTCCTTGCATAAATCCTCTGGGGTTGTAAATGACGATCATATTCAAAGGCAGCATTACAGCCAACACTTTCTGCTGTATGAACATCTACTTTCTAAGCTGGATAAGAAGATATTTAAATAATCAAGACTATCACGTCATAAATCACTTTATTAAGTTGATGTGTGAGATTTATTCATCGTATTACTTTCACTGTGTTCAATGCTTTAATATGATACTGTTAAGTTACTATATTTCGAATATAATGCAGTAAATTGTAAACCACTTCTGTAAGACACTGTTTCATCAGCTTCTTGATAAAAGTGATATATTATCATACTATTCACCAAACAATGAAGGTAAGTTACCTGTAAACTCATTGACATTTTCATCTATAAATTTTGCCTTCAAATATAAAGTAACAATGAATGTGGAAACCGATGGTTTCCAGGTTTTTGAAGATCTCTTCAACTAAACATTACATTTGAAAGCGTTTTCATGAAGAATATTTTGTGTACTAGAGCATTGGCCTAATTGATAATACTTCAACTCATCTACTATTAAAGATATCATTATTACGAGGCTATTTAGTGTCAGTGTAGTTTCCTTAAATACTCAGTTAGGATGAGGTAATCACATCAAATCAGTGACTAATTAAATTTCATTAGAAAGAGACATATGGTTTTTATTTCGAAGTTCTACTATCCTCAACCCGTGTGGCAAAATATATTGAAGCTGTCAAAAAATACAATTCATGAAGTTGTTTAACGGGTTGTGACAGTGTGAAGTCAACACAATATATCAAACCACAAAGCGGGATCAGTGTTTCCAATCAGATAAGTTTCACACTTCAAAACTTAAACGGATAAATCACCTTGAATCACATCTGAAAATCAGAATAGTCTTCAAGTTTTCGGGTGAAAACAAAATAGGATAAAGTGGCTTTCTACGTTTCTTAGTGATTGTTTTTGTGAAGCGTACAACTATAATACAACTTAGAAGTTGAACTACATTTCTTTAATTGAGCTAAATAAGAAATCTAGCGCTGCATAAATGTCGTCAAGACCTAAATCGGAACATATAATAATATAGGCGAAAACGATAATTTTATCTAAGATAAGACGCCAAATATAGCTATAGGAATATTGATGAGTGGTAAGTTATTTGGAAAAAAGTCGTCAAAGAAAATAATCATTCCCTATTGCGCTTACTTTTTGGTGTACATCCAGTTCACTTTATCACTGAAGTCTAAAAATAGGGGTACCTATCAATTTGCATCTAATTATAGGAACATTACTAGGATATCCTACTTTCATTTGCTAAAGTGGATGAAATAAGCTTCCCTTGCACTACACTACCTTAATAAAAAATGCTAAAATGACTAATTTCATGTATATTAAATTAGTTATTTTCATAATCGTTCCCATGACTTATTCAATGCTTTTCAGCAAACAATTATATAAAAAGTATAGCACAAAACTTTACTCTATTGTAATGACAAAAATTTTCGCTTAACCACATTTATTGAAAAATATTCTCACTAAGGAATTATATTTTTTTGAAATGGTGATCAAAAAATTCTAACTAGACAAAAAATGAATTTTTACTGGTGACTTAAAGGCACTACTGTTCCATTCTAACAAAGCTGACTGAATCGATTTAGAAGTTTGCAAGAATCTATTCATTTCAGACTGGTATTCATCACGAACTGACAACAGTTTGAGAACCATTGAAAATTTGGCAGTTATGCGCACCCATGACCCGATCAAAACAAGTAAGCCAGTCCTACAGGAGGTCAACTGCGGCCCGAATAGCGCATTGGTAATATCGCTAACTACAAAGCTGGGTGACCCAGTTTCAAATCTCAAGCAAGACATCAATTCCGTTGAGGTTGCAGATACGCCTTGCTAATGAGTGCCAAAACGCACGAAACCTAGGTCCAGGCCTTCCTGCCGATTGTCTCCAACTAACTAACATCTATTAATGTAATTATTCAGATTACTTTTAATTCAGATTTGCCCCAAATATCGTGTGACACTTGATTTGCGATGAGGAGACAACCAGTTATCAGCATCTTTCATGATAACGGAGTCGTCTCTATAGGAGTATCCAAACTAGGATGATATGTTGTAATATTAGACCTGGTAGACAAAACTTTAAAGATTGCTGCTGTTTAGAAAATCATCATGATTAAGATCAACTTCAAACTCACTGGACTGATGATCTAGCCATATAAAACGTTTTGATATATTCAGCTTGTTTGGATGCATATCTGTCACGTCAACTGACTATGGATGTTATTTCACATGAATTATGTAACTATGCATGTGTCAGAAATAAGGCACTGTTTACAGAAATACAGAATACTACTTACTGTAGTAAGTCAATTCTTTTCACTTATGTCATGCTTAGGTATTTTTCAACCAGCTACTAAATTCCAAGATAATGAAAAAACAGATATTAGAAGTAAGGCAGCACGCATCTATTGAACGCCTCCAACAGAATGGTGTTATAAACTCCATTGAAAAAATCAAACTGATCAGTTTTTATTTGCTCTCATTTAAAATTATGTTATAAACATCATGAGAACGCCGGAGGGTAATCAGCTTAAATAAACAAAATAAAATACTTCTTCAGTTTGCAGTTAATCAATTTTGCGCTTAAAAGAAACTCAAATGAATACATAAGTATTTAAATCGCCATTGTAGGATAAATCTTGGTATATTTATCATTTAGGCTTCAAGTAAGCACATATCATTCATTTCAAACTGACTATGATGCACCACCAGCAGCTCAGTTTCTTAAGCAGCAGCATCAGCCCGAACAGGCTAGCTGCTGACAAAATATCAGCTCGGAAAAAAAAATTAACCATTTGCCAACTTGAAGAATCTGTGGCGCCAACCTGCAAGACATCTGACCATCAGTAAAAAACGACCATGCTGCGTTACAGTCCGTTCTGTCCTCTTGTACCACCGTGCAACATGGCCATTGAAGGCAGAAGAAGGTGGAAGCAATCACAGTGTTTTAATCACAGATGTCTTCGTAGTATTGTTTGCGTTTGGTGGAATCACTATGTGAGCAATGTTGAGGTCAGGTGGAGGGTACTAGGCAAGACAGGGAAGTCGATTGATGAGGTTATGAACCCTCGTTGACTGAGATGGCTTGGGCATGTAGTGTGAATGCCAATCCACCACCCATCTCAGCGTTCTATGCTGGAAGAGGTTGTATTAGGTTGTAATAGGAATGAGTGTGACCAGATCAAGATCTGGTACCAATTGAGGTAGTCTCTGAATGTTGGTCTAAATCGTGTGGGGAGAAGTAGACTGGCTGGTTGAGGTTTCTGAGATGACAGGAATCAGCAGTGGTTGATTGTTGACTCTTGTTGACATGGCTGAAAATTGGTCACGACGGTACGGATGTATTTACTCCCTGACACTGTGTGTGATGTTCTGGATAGTTTTTTTCAGTCGACCTGAAATGTGCAAGTATTGACCATAACACTTATGTGAACGACTTCTTGGCTGAGTGTGTAACGTCAATGATCCCAGGAACTTTTTCAGAGACTCCAATATTCCTTCAAATTTTCGAATTCTAGTTAAACTGCAAACAGCCAGATGCTGTACATAGTGTTAGGTAGTGGTCAAATGCACTCTATATCAATAACGGCCAGGCTGCCAAACTTCTATAATCCTACACAACCCCACAAACATTCAATATCTTGCTTCTCCTAAGTAATGCTGTTCGATGTCGACCGAAATGTAAAGTCCTGGCTTAGCAGATACCATGAATAAGACGTTCACACAGTGATGTGTCGTAGATTCATATAGGAGCAAAGCATAAGCCTTGGCGGTTCACGTAATCCTTTTATCGCCTTCCACATCCCGTATGTCAGGTAACATAATACTGGACAGGTATGCGGAGGTTGCTGGCTTAAATGCTGCTTTATCGCATGTTTTCCTTTCACCTTCAATTATCATTATATATTATTGTACAATTTTTAAACCAGCTAGTCCTAAATACTTTATCATCTAAGTAAATGTGAAAGGGCACTCTTAGCAGTTCAAAACAACAAATTTCGATCATACTCTACCTCTCTATTCATTCCGATCCAATGAAAACTCAGATTCGTTTCGCGTTGAGTTTAACAGTTTACTGCCTCAGAGAAAAAGGTAGAAGTGCATAAATAAACTGAAAAACCTTAGACTGCTGGGGAGAACGGGCAAGAATCCCAAGATCTAGGCTACATACATGTTAGCCCTCGTCAGCATGGCGTATACAAAAATTGAGGATTTCAATCAACGTCACTCAGAGACGTAATCGAAGACTATAAAACGGAGACTGACAAGTTGCGACAGGCTTTATATTAGACGTCAATAAGTACACCAATTGGCAACCGAAGGGAAAGTGATTTCACCTTTTCCAGTCTTAGCTACTGACTGAATTCTACTAATTATTTTGAATAGTCATTCATATCAGTTTACATTTAACTGTTAGACTAATCACTTAAAAATAAGTTTGTGAGCTATAAACACTTAACGGTTTCTCTTTTTAAAAACTGAATGGGTAAAGCTTGCTAGTTGCCATCTAATATTTACAATCTAGGTAACTTGCATTTTTTTATAATATACAAACTCTCGGTAGCCGCGCCCTAAAGGATGAAAAACGTTTACTGAAAGCTTCTTCACGGGATTCTTATTTTACTGTTTTCACATTCAGTAAACCAAGTTTTGACAAAAAATCTTAAAAATAACACGTTTTGGGTAGGAAGTGGAATTTTTTTAAGTGAAGATCAAACAGTTTGTTTAAAATTAATAAAATTCTTTCCTAACACACTGAACGATCTTGTCTCTTAATTTCCTTAGTCTGGAGTGTTGAAAAGAAGTAAAATATGTACTCACATTTTTAGTACCAAAGTCAACTGGTTCAAAATGTTCCTGTTTTGACTTTGATTACTCATAGTAACTCATGATTATGCTCAGCTTATGTGTTCACCATTTTCTTGATCTTCTAAAATACTATTAACCTAGGCTAAATCTTGAACGTGGCATTTTACTCATTTTTCCTCATCAAATATTTAAGTAACCCTACAATACATAGGCGTTACGCAATTTTGACGAATAAGAGATTGTCCAGATCCTATACAGAAGCTTTAAAGCCCAGAAACCCTTCGCAGCTAGTGAACGTCTCAAGAAAAGACAAACGATCTTATGCGTGGATATCAGGTTAGTTGAAGACATGAAATGATTACAAAATGCCTAAATATAAAGGTCTCGAAAGGATCAATACCAATAGTTATATGTACTTATATATACCCTTGTATTTTGTACGTACATTCTGGAGTTGTAGCAGACCTTCTGCTGCCTTACAATCTTTTCTACTTTCTGAGAAATCAGGAGACCATAAACGGTCGAATTTGAAGGTAATTGTTTGACACATATAAATGGTAATAAACTAATAATTTGACCTTTAAATTATTTTTACACATCTACCCAGGCGTCATTTAATTCTCTGTTGTCTCACGGTTAGAATGGTGCTCTTTATAGAAGCCAAAGTTTCCATTCAAGAAAACGGCTGTTATTTCTTAACCGATGATGAAAATACACCTTATTGAAGGCGAATAAATGATTTATCTACATTGGTAATAGAAACTCAATTAAGTTTTAATGTTATCTTATCAACAATCTTATTCTTAGTTCTCTACCCATATGAACAATGAGAAGTGTCATCCAAACAGCGTGAAAAAACTTTTTTTCCAGTAAACATTTTAACAAAATATTCGAATAAGTGGCAGTCGAAATAATTCCAAAGACTGAAATTCAGCTCAAAATGAGAATCAAAATTGTAAAACAGAATGTTACAGTAAGTTGCTTCATCACAAAAGTTGCCAAGTATTACCAGTCATTTTTATTTCACAGTTATTCCGCTCATAATTTGATTCAAGAGAGGGATTGCTTGAAAAAGAAACAAATATATTGTTGTAATTCCGTCAAGGTAAAACATTGAATAAACTTTTCAATATGAGATTACTGTCATAAGCCAACAGTTTTGTAAGTGTGAAAATTTAGGCTTAGGTGTGAACTCAGCCAATTGTATTCTCAAGTCGATGTAACAACTTATTATTTATAAGTCAGCCTTCATCTTTGTAAATAATTTACGCACTTTTACTTTCTAAACCACAGAACCTAACAGCCAAACTTTAAGTTTAAAAGAGAAAAAACACTGCACACGACACTGAAAACTAATTTCATTATTTTGTCTGTATTGTTCACCAACTTATAACTTGGATTATCAAAAAGCATCCGACTACATTAGAAGTCTAAGGTTTTTTCTCTCCTAACGATGAGTATTCAGTCAGCTGTGGGAACAGATAGGAATAAAAGTAGTGTCGTAAGAAATACTGAGAGAAAATTCAAAAGAGGTTAAGAGGGCTTACCAAGGGGTCATGACTATATACATTGGAGTTTAGACTTGACAGTGGTTGTCGAAAAAGATTCTTCGTTGATGTCTTTGACAAAGTCACACATAAATATTTACATATCTCCAAGGGTAGAACTTGAGCATTGTGGTAGAAAGTAATTACATTTAAACTGATTTATAAGATGTTTAATACACTGAAACGGCAGTATTTACTGGATTACGCTTCGGACACAATTTATTCCCCGTAGTCATATCAAGAGAACTCTACAACTTTAAGACATGCTTTGTATAGTTATAATTATCTAGCTTTCCTAGCGATATGAATAGCAGGATTTTCCATATATCCAGAACTGATGGTAAGTCATTCTTGCTGCGTGGGTTTGATGTTGTTTTGATCAGCAAAGATTCCCTTATCAATCTCGCCCTCCACTTCGCTAGGTTAGATTTTAGGATTTTCACCCTGTCTCATCCTACTCTGTGATTGTGTGTAATTGTATGTATAGCTATGGCTGAGCTTTTTCTAGATTATTTATCTTGCTAGGATCTATCAATTTTGTTGTAGCTAGGTTTCGGTGCCTGGATAGCCTAATTGACTGGGTGAAATTCCTAAAATCTAACCTAGCGGAGTGGAGGGAGAGAGTGATAACGGAATCTTTGCCGATTAAAACAACATCAAACCCGCGTAGCGAGAATGACTTACCATCAGTTCTGGATATATGGAAAAACCTGCTACCCATATCACTAGGAAAGCTAGGTAGTTAAAACTATATACAGCATGTCTCAAGGTTTTGGGGGTGTTGTCATGATACTTGTAATTACCCGTTGCTGTACAGAGGTGGCTAATGTGGTCCAGTGACTAAGTGGGTTCCGGGTTCGAGTTTCAGTGGGAACGACATCAATGAGGCAGGTACATCACTTTGACGAGTCTCAACTAGGACGAAGCCATCGTCCTGCATTTCTCTGCTGGTCATCAACATGAATATAAGTTGTGGAGGTATCTTTATATGACTATGGGCAATAAATGATGTCTGAAATGTAGTGCAGCCAATAATACTGTTTAGTATGAGATGCATCTAATAAATCAATTAAGATGGCATCTCTAACTGAAGCTGCCTCATTTGAAACCGTATGTTCTCCTAACGTATTGATATACTGACTTACTTAAGTAAGCTTATATTCCATCCCATATTGGTTTCTGTTACGGTAATGTATATCACCATTGCACTGATATACTCTCTTAAGCTTCTATGAATTTCTTACAATATTTGATGCCCGCATATTTCAACAAATCAGTGAATGTTCATCGTTAGGATTAAAATGGCATACTTCGATCACCATGATAAACACTGGTAAACAGCAAAGTCCAGAGAGTGTTTCGGTCTATTTGGGATTCGTTATCTGAGTGTATCTGTCTTCTCTTGAGTGATTTTGTCTCCTTTGAGACTGGAATCCAGCACTTGTCACATTAAGTACCAGAACATCAGTAACCAGGCAGCTTAGTAACTAATGTGGCCCTTAGTACGGTATGTTTCAGTATTATAGCTTGTACTTTTCCATCTTTGACTCCCATTGGAGCTATCTGATCTTTGGTAACCTCGGTTGAAAGTAGCTGAAGAGAAGCAAATAAAATATTAGTTCTGCCCCAGCTATTGTTCATGTAGATTTGAAGTTCACGAAAGAAACTTCCTGCATCAAAGTATTTACGTCTTTACCTTTTTGGCGAACGCATAACTATGTTCTCTGAAACTGATGAATCAAACAACGCTCGAGCTCAAATTAAAAAAATGCGTATCTTCAGTTATATTCTAAGTGAAAGGCGAGATTGATAAGGGAATCTTTGCTGATCAAAACAACATCAAACCCACGCAGCAAGAATGACTTACCATCAGTTCTGGATATATGGAAAATCCTGCTATTCATATCGCTAGGAAAGCTAGATAATTATAACTATACAAAGCATGTCTTAAAGTTGTAGAGTTCTCTTGATATGACTACGGGGAATAAATTGTGTCCGAAGCGTAATCCAGTAAATACTGCCGTTTCAGTGTATTAAACATCTTATAAATCAGTTTAAATGTAATTACTTTCTACCACAATGCTCAAGTTCTACCCTTGGAGATATGTAAATATTTATGTGTGACTTTGTCAAAGACATCAACGAAGAATCTTTTTCGACAACCACTGTCAAGTCTAAACTCCAATGTATATAGTCATGACCCCTTGGTAAGCCCTCTTAACCTCTTTTGAATTTTCTCTCAGTATTTCTTACGACACTACTTTTATTCCTATCTGTTCCCACAGCTGACTGAATACTCATCGTTAGGAGAGAAAAAACCTTAGACTTCTAATGTAGTCGGATGCTTTTTGATAATCCAAGTTATAAGTTGGTGAACAATACAGACAAAATAATGAAATTAGTTTTCAGTGTCGTGTGCAGTGTTTTTTCTCTTTTAAACTTAAAGTTTGGCTGTTAGGTTCTGTGGTTTAGAAAGTAAAAGTGCGTAAATTATTTACAAAGATGAAGGCTGACTTATAAATAATAAGTTGTTACATCGACTTGAGAATACAATTGGCTGAGTTCACACCTAAGCCTAAATTTTCACACTTACAAAACTGTTGGCTTATGACAGTAATCTCATATTGAAAAGTTTATTCAATGTTTTACCTTGACGGAATTACAACAATATATTTGTTTCTTTTTCAAGCAATCCCTCTCTTGAATCAAATTATGAGCGGAATAACTGTGAAATAAAAATGACTGGTAATACTTGGCAACTTTTGTGATGAAGCAACTTACTGTAACATTCTGTTTTACAATTTTGATTCTCATTTTGAGCTGAATTTCAGTCTTTGGAATTATTTCGACTGCCACTTATTCGAATATTTTGTTAAAATGTTTACTGGAAAAAAGTTTTTTCACGCTGTTTGGATGACACTTCTCATTGTTCATATGGGTAGAGAACTAAGAATAAGATTGTTGATAAGATAACATTAAAACTTAATTGAGTTTCTATTACCAATGTAGATAAATCATTTATTCGCCTTCAATAAGGTGTATTTTCATCATCGGTTAAGAAATAACAGCCGTTTTCTTGAATGGAAACTTTGGCTTCTATAAAGAGCACCATTCTAACCGTGAGACAACAGAGAATTAAATGACGCCTGGGTAGATGTGTAAAAATAATTTAAAGGTCAAATTATTAGTTTATTACCATTTATATGTGTCAAACAATTACCTTCAAATTCGACCGTTTATGGTCTCCTGATTTCTCAGAAAGTAGAAAAGATTGTAAGGCAGCAGAAGGTCTGCTACAACTCCAGAATGTACGTACAAAATACAAGGGTATATATAAGTACATATAACTATTGGTATTGATCCTTTCGAGACCTTTATATTTAGGCATTTTGTAATCATTTCATGTCTTCAACTAACCTGATATCCACGCATAAGATCGTTTGTCTTTTCTTGAGACGTTCACTAGCTGCGAAGGGTTTCTGGGCTTTAAAGCTTCTGTATAGGATCTGGACAATCTCTTATTCGTCAAAATTGCGTAACGCCTATGTATTGTAGGGTTACTTAAATATTTGATGAGGAAAAATGAGTAAAATGCCACGTTCAAGATTTAGCCTAGGTTAATAGTATTTTAGAAGATCAAGAAAATGGTGAACACATAAGCTGAGCATAATCATGAGTTACTATGAGTAATCAAAGTCAAAACAGGAACATTTTGAACCAGTTGACTTTGGTACTAAAAATGTGAGTACATATTTTACTTCTTTTCAACACTCCAGACTAAGGAAATTAAGAGACAAGATCGTTCAGTGTGTTAGGAAAAGAATTTTATTAATTTTAAACAAACTGTTTGATCTTCACTTAAAAAAAATTCCACTTCCTACCCAAAACGTGTTATTTTTAAGATTTTTTGTCAAAACTTGGTTTACTGAATGTGAAAACAGTAAAATAAGAATCCCGTGAAGAAGCTTTCAGTAAACGTTTTTCATCCTTTAGGGCGCGGCTACCGAGAGTTTGTATATTATAAAAAAATGCAAGTTACCTAGATTGTAAATATTAGATGGCAACTAGCAAGCTTTACCCATTCAGTTTTTAAAAAGAGAAACCGTTAAGTGTTTATAGCTCACAAACTTATTTTTAAGTGATTAGTCTAACAGTTAAATGTAAACTGATATGAATGACTATTCAAAATAATTAGTAGAATTCAGTCAGTAGCTAAGACTGGAAACGATGAAATCGCTTTCATCACTGTATAAATGACGTGTGTTCATATACTTCTGATTTTATTCTATTTTCATTGTTTCGTATTTGTTTCTTTTTTTTGATGATCTTTATTACAATATCAACTTAAAATTCGAGCATTCTCAAAGGATAATAGATATTATAAACTAATTCATTGAAAACTAATTTTACTAAGGTGCCCCGTAGTAAGCTTAAGCTGTGTCAAAACGCCCAGTAGAAGTCTGTGTTTTTAAACGTAGATATTCAGGGAATGACAGTCAGTTTTATTTGTTTGTGGTCGTTTTTAAAGCGGCTTTATGAGTTAAGAAGACAATCTTTCACGGTGATATCCTATATGAATGCCTTTTACTTCATAAGTGAATATAATTTCATTGTAATTAATTTTCTCACTAAGGAACTGTATTTCAATAGCAGGAGGTCTGTTTTATCTAATACGAGTGAAAACCGTATTCAGTGAAACTCCTTTAAATTATGCTGACTTAGAAATGAAACAAAAGTGGAAACATAGAGTATATGTATGAACCATATTGTATAACAGTAAACATAGAAAAGGATGATCAGAATTATAGAAATCCATCACTCAGTCATATCCAGGATTGTTTCGAAGCTTTTCATCATCTGTAAAGCCTGTTTTCGGAGTATTTCAACAAACAACTCGAGCTTTTATAGCGTCCATATGGAGCATTCTGAGAGTAATTGAGTTTATCTTTATAAAATTTACACTGTAATCAGTTGACGACAGAATCAAAAACATTCACTTGGATATTTTGAAGGATGGATAATAATAACTGAGTTTACTTGGCGTTCAGTATGCTCAGTCTAATCAGAAGAATTTTTTAAATATCACCGTATAATCTCATTATAATATTTGTTACATGTATCGCACAGTGATATAGAGTTGTCTAAAATATATCATTTCAAGCGTACTTTATTGCTTATAACTGTATCAGCGTAATTCTAGATTGTTCATAGGCGAGTTCTGTAATCCTAGTCGTTTGCTTTCCTTTATTGCGGGACGACAGATATTCGCAAAATATCTAAAACACAACAAAAAACATTTTCATTGCATTTGCTAGGCACTGTGTTAACCACAGCGATTAACTAGGGAAGTAAATAAAAACTTTTACTCAGGCCATCTTTGTAAATATTTTATTAATCATTCAATGCTCAGTCTGCGACTGAAGAGTACTCCCACTTAATTTTGACTCCTTGTCTTGTTTCGGTGGAATAAAATACGTCAGAAAAACAAATACAATACGAGAGCATTTGTTAACTCGTTTCGGAAGAAAGGGGGTGAAAGCAATAAAACGTTTAGTCTCACTAAATGTGTTTGATTTAATGGAGAATATTTGAAACTCAGGAGGATAGTTTTGATGGTGTTGTTTCCTTTGAGCTAGATAGTTTAATGATTAAACCAGAGCACATAACATAATCAACAACATTTGGTTTAAACAGGGGCACCATATACATGTTAACAAAGATTTTACTGTTATACCCCACTTTCCTAAGACATTACTACGCGCAGCTCATCACTGCATTCTCAACATAGCTGAAGGTGTAGCAACACGATTTCTCAAACCTGAATTGTGCACTCAGCAGAAGCACAATTAGCAGCTGCTCCGCTTTTGACCTTCACTAAACTAAAATTTGTTCTAATCTCCCTTGTTCACAGTATTTTTTTCCTTTCTTTCCTTCATCATAATATTCTTTTTTACGTGCAAGTGGTACCTTAATAGTTGTCAACTAAAAACGGAAAATCGGTCTCCATGCACTTTCTATCTCAAATTTAGCTTAGAAAGTGTACTAACCTCAAACTTCTCCTGTATATATGTTAAACAATCCGATTTTATAACTATGAAACCTGATAAAAATTTATTGAAAAAGATATTCTTCAATCATACTATCTTTTGATAAAATGTATTAATCCGTTCATAAACAGCTTCAGTGTTAGTCTTCGGCCACTCTTTAGACTTGATCAATTTATTGTGAAAAAACCATCATTCATTTTAGGGTTTCAAAATTCAGGGAAAAGGGGAAAATTTTACATACCTAGGTTAAACATCTATCAGAAACTAACTGCATGAGCCTCACAGTCTGGCGACCGCTTTAAAAACTGGTAGATAGATTTAGTAGGTACTTAAAGCCAGACAGCATAAAATCTTCAGGGTCTAATCCAAGTATCTGCGTAATGTGTAGACTCAGCGTTGGTTTTGTCATGTTTGTGCACTGTGTTTTGTAAAGTTAACACAAAGTAGTAATTTATTTTATGTTTTACGGAATAATTAGTTTCAACGTAAAACTCGTCACGAAACCAAACTATTTATAGAACCAATAAGTAGTTGACAGCACTGGACACCCAATTTGTCCTAGAATCGGACTCCTCAGCAGCAGGCTCCAGCAGCTCCCACGAAGAAAAAATTGTGCTCATGGATTTTTAATGGTTCTCCAACTTCTGTAAGTCAGCGATGAATACTCCATTGAGGTAAAAAGTTCTCAGAAACCGCAAAGTAAATTACTGTCTAGCGCTCATTAGTGACATGTTTCGATACAGATATCTTAAAGTTCACGTGAGAACCCGTGATCTGTGGCGTCAGCCTAGTTGGAATTAAAGCGGATGCGGACTGAAGACCTTGGACGATAGTCGAGCCATATAGTAGGAAACTGTGAACCACTGATCTGTGACTCAGTGACTGGATGGTTAACTCACTCATCGTGGGACGTGAAGGTCCTGAATTATAATGTTTGTATTCATGTGAAGAATAGCATCTAGATATGATAGTAAATAATTACAGTCCGAACTGGTTGATCTGACCAACTGATTTATTTTGAACCTTTTTATTCTAGATGATATCTTTTATTGATATTTTAAGCTTCCTTTACCTAAATACTATCTTTTTAGGCTTTCATGGATTAATCTCATATCTGAAGCACACCTGTACTGACTGTCAGTTTTTCGACATCGCACTTACGTAGTTGAAATGATTGTTTAGTTTCCAATATGACAGGATTTGAAAAACAAGATAGAGGTTACAGAGAAGTTAATTATCTTCTCGAGGGCTCATTTTCACAGCTTTACCTTCGTAAATACCATGACCTTACACGCCTCCGTCTAAGTTTCAATGACAGTCACCCTTAAGTCAAATTAACACTGGAAGTTGAAACAAACTCAGCTTCTCATCACCTCGATGTCAAACTCCAAGGGATGCCTGATTATTCCATTTCAGATCTTCCAACGGGAGAACTACTTGGAACGGCTAACTGACCAACTTTAAAAGTCGGGTGCTTCTCAGCTTCAGACATCGAAGAAAATACTTTTAATGAACTTCATTAACGTTTTTTTATCCCATTCCCTAAGTAAAACATTCTGTGCAGCAAACCTCAGTACTGTGTTCTGATATGAACAACTGATTAGTCAGTGCGTAAAATACAACCTGACACACTGGATAACATCAATGTGTATTTACCAGTTTGCTTGCCCCTGTGGCGGTGAGTAAGTTGACTTAACTATACGCTTGCTTTCCGAATGCACTTGTAAATATTTTCCAGCCTGATTGTTGAAGAGTGTGCATAAAACCATCTCCAGCTCTACCAGTGAACATCTCGTAGACTCTGGACATCCGGCTTCTTTGGAACCTTATTCTCTACAAGTATTTTACGAAGTCCGACTAAACCGTTTAGAAAGGATGAGAATTAGACACTTATGTGCAGCCAAGGCTTTAGCAGTTCACGGCTTCAAACCCTAATTGTGCATTCAAAAGAAACATGAGCAAACACTAATAAATATGGGCTAAGTCAGGTACTATGAACCTCTGTTTTCATTTTATTTTGTAGTTTATTGTCTATTTATTTGCTTATATATTATTACATGTTTATTGATTAGTTTTACCAGATACCAATCTTACTGCCCACTGCATATTGTAGAAACCATTGAGATCATATCTTGTGTTACGTAATATTTCATTCCTAACATACACCTGCCTATTAAGTTTGGTCTTTGACCGGAAGCGTGTCTGCAACGTTCTATCACTTTACCTATACATTTGAAAATGCACAGCTGTGAAAAGGAGTCGCTAAAAAGATAATTATCTGCGCCGTAACTTCCTCTTGTTTTTCAAGTACCAAATGGAGACTTTTCGTTATATAACAGGATTTTTTCAATTAATGAAGCTGTTGGGTGATAAACTGAATCGAAACTGTATATCCTTAGCAGTACAGTAATATTTTTGCCTTTGCTAATGATGATGCAACTTGAATATAGGCAACATGGTCTCTCAACTTTTGAGCCCTTGCCTATAAGTTGTGTAAATGTCACTGATAAATCAGTTGATCCTCACAACGGTGTGCGTATCAAACATTTATATGTTTCGGTATCGCATATCAGTTTAAGTAAAATACATATTAACTGGATCTAGTTCAATAAACACGCAATAAGTTTATTAATTCTTCTCCCTTCCCCAGTTATCTAGAAGACTATCAGTTACCAATGGTATACAGGACAGTAGGTAAGTATAAAAGAGTATCTATACTGATAGTTTTAACTAAGTTGAGCATATAAAAAAATGATATTTGTTCACAATTAAAGGAATAAATCATTTTAAATTAACTCCGGTCACGTTTTTTTCTTTAATTCGGGTTTATTTATAAATTCCAGCACTGTCATTTGAGTAGGATTAAACTTTTCATCAATCTATTAGGTTAGGGGGATAATATTTCTTTTCCATCCACTCTACACTACTGCATTTCTCTTTTTTTATTAATACAGTGTATAGAAATTCAGTATAGTGATGATGAATATCAAAGTTTAGGTGCTAATGTTAGGTATTAATAGCAGGAGCGTAACAATTGTTCGCGAAAATTACATTAGTCTTTTGGAAAGCAAAACTGAATGGTTGTTAACATCTGGTCAGCACATGGGTCTCGTAGTTAAGTTGGTAGAGTGCCAAGCTGATACCTGGAGGCCGTCAGTCCGAACCACACAACTACAAAGGTTTTATTTCACCTTCAAGATGCAAAGAAAGATAGAACTGTAAGGTAGTCAGAAATGAAGGTCATTTTTAAATGGCTGATCACGTTGAAGAAAGAGGCTATACGAGCTTCATTTAAACACACAGATTATGCTTGTTCAAATAAATTCCGAGCGTTTCAACTGTATACAAAAGACGTTTCCTCTCAGCATGGTTAAGAGTGTAGGCAATATGGCAACTAACTTTTAATGATTCATTCACACTGCGAGGACATTTCGGGTACAAGAATTTGAAAACCAATGAGTAATTCCAAACAAGTAAATTAGCTCATTTTGGATATTATTTTCGCGTAATGAGATGTTCAATGTTTTTTTTAAAGGATTTAAAATTATTTGGACTGCATAATAAAGTGACTGTTTAATTAAAATTTGAAGCTACAAAAGAACTTAAGTATAAGAAAGAGGCGTTTAACTTTGTAGAAATTCATTGCCTGATTCTCACGATTCCATTTTAGGTCTTAGGTTAGTTATATCTAACAATTCTTGAAAAAAAATTTCCCGTTTAGATATTTAGTAAAACCAACAATGTGAGAGAAGAAATATTTCCTTTCAATTAGTTCCTCATCAATGGCTCTACACTAATATAACATTTTCAAACGTAAAATTATATACCAATCTAGTGGTGAGAGTTGTTCAATGAAAGGTTATCAATCTCAAAGTTTCAAGAAGGTGATAATTGATCAGGTAATTAAGACAGTTAACTAAAGCAAAGATTAATTATCGTAGAAAGATTTTGTGAACAGGTTCTTACATAATTGATATTTTGTATAATGATAACTAAAGAGCGAAAATGAACTGTTACGTAAAATGGTAAATTGTTGACGGTAATTAGAGACAGTAGGGGGAGAGAAAGATGGCTAAGTCTGTAATAATAATAATAATAGAGCTATTGAAATATTAGTTATAGTGAATTGTGTGGTGGATGAAATGAAGAGTCTTGTTGTAATAAATGAGCTATACAGATGGCCAAGGCAAAGAAAGAGGCTGTACGAATCTCTTCTGAACACACAGACTTGGCTTGTGTAGGTGGATTCCTATGGCTTCTGCTGTATGTAAAAGACGAACTCGTAGAGGATGGGTGAGGTGAGAAGGAATGTGATAAATAACTTTAAAGGCATTATGAATGTTAACTCGGTGGCCGGTGTCAATCAGATGAGAGAGTATTGAGCTTCGTGTCAATCTGGTTTCCCCCTTACTTAGCCATGAAGGATGATGCTCGGCGATTCGACGACGGACTTGCCTAACTGTACGTCCAATGTAACTAGCTCCACAGGAGCAGTTGAACTGGTAAATGCACATAGAAGAGGAGAAGTCAGGGAGTCTGTCTTTAGTTCGTGTGGTCATCATCGGCCGGCTGTAGAAAACACAACATAACTTGGCGGCATTAAATGATCTTCTTATGGCATTTCTTAAGCGTTGTGTCACAATTTCGCTGATGATGTCACCTCGAAATTGTAGTCTTAGGAACAATGGTTTCTTGGAGACTGTAGGCATTCTGGTTTTCATATTGGATGTGTTCATATTTTTAGCCAGGAACGTTTCTGGATATCCATTACTACTGAGTAGATCGTGGATAATTTGAAGCTCTTCGTCAAAAGTATCATCTGAACAGATGAGTCTCGCCCGATGGACCAAACATTTAACGAGATTTCGTTTATATTGCAAGGGGACGAAACTCAAGAAGTGGGTGTATTGACCTGTTGACGTTGGTTTCCGATACACACTTCTTTTTATAGTTCCATCCACCTTCCTTGTCAATCGGATGCTGTCGTCACTTTCTGTTTCAATAGTGAAGGTTATCCAGTATGATCCTTGCATCGTCCTCATTATTCACAATCAAGAATGTATCATCTACATAACGGCAATAAAATTCTAACCCGCTTATGATGCTTTCCAGAGGGCCATTTTCTAATTTTGCTAAGAAGAAGTCCGCTAAGATTGGGCCTAGTGGTGACCCCATAGCGACACCGTCTGACTGTCTATAGAATTCCTTATTGAAGAGAAAGTGTACATTCATTGTACATCGTAAGAGAAGCTCTTTCAAGGTGGATGCCGTAATTCCAATTTCTATGTTTCTCTTTTCCAGTTCGCTACATATGAAGTCCACTGTTTCCATCAGAGGGACATTTGTGAATAGGGATGATACGTCTAAGGATATCATCGACTTATTATTCACATTCAAATCTCTTATTTTATCGATAAAGTGAAAAGTATCTTTGACGCTATGCTTTACAACCTCCTTATGCAATGGTTTCAAGAGTTGTACTAGCCATTTCGCCGTCGCATGGTATGGAGAGTTTGACATGTCGAGAATCGGTCGGAGTGGTAATCCATTCTTATGCACCTTTGGTAAACCATACAACCTCGGTGTTACTGTGCCAGTAGGTCTGAGTGTTTCATACTCATTTTGTGAAATGAAGCCTTGCTGTTTCAGCTTTTTTAAGGATTCGGATAATTGCCTCTCCGTCTTCTCTGTCATGTCAGTATTGGTTGGTAGTTTCTGAAATTTACTGTCATCACTGAGAAGTCTGTTCATTTTATCTAGGTATTCGGCTTTGTTCATAATAACCACCCCTGAGCCTTTATCCGGCCTGGTGATCAGCAGATCCTCATTCATTCGGAGTTTACGTAAGGCTTCTCTATGTTTTCTAGTCAAGATGCTTCTAGCATTCTGTTTACTATTCATAAATTTGTAGCAACAGTCAACCAGAGTAGACTTGAATCTTTCTACCTCCTCACTTGAAGAAGGTGATAAGCCTTCTGTCTGTGAGTATAAATTTTCAAACTGGACTTGAGTGTTTATTCTGTTAGGTGTAATATGACTGTCACAAAACTTAGGACCCAGAGATAATGCTTGTAGTGTTACCATGTCAAGATCAACATTGGAAAAATTATGAACATACCGACCAGGATTTGGAGGAAATCTCACTTCCGGAGTCCGGTTCTCCAAGCTTTGAATAAGGTGAATTCTTTTCTTCTCCTTCCTTTTGCTGACAATTTGATTCACATATTCCAAGAATGGCTGTTTCAGGTGGTGTGGGAGATCTTCAACAGCATGGAATCTTTCTGCAACGTTTTTCATCAACTCAGTTACGCATGATTTCAGAGAATCAATCTGGTTAAGAGCATGTCGTTTAAGTGTTCTTCCGTTTGGTCGAACTCTGCTACGACGTAGAGATTTCCAGTAGGTTTTAGGATAGCGGTTGGTCTGAATACACTCATAGATAAAGTCCATCGAACTCTTCGCTTCAGCGAGCCAACAATTTACCATTTGACGTAACAGTTCATTTTTGCTCTTTAGTTATCATTATATAAAATATCAATTAGGTAAGAACCTGTTCACAAAATCTCTCTACTATAATTAATCTTTGCTTTAGTTAACTGTCTTAATTACCTGATCAATTATCACCTTCTTGAAACTTTGAGATTGATAACCTTTCATTGAACAACTCTCACCACTAGATTGATATATAATTTTACGTTTGAAAATGTTATATTAGTGTAGAGCCATTGATGAGGAACTAATTGAAAAGAAATATTTCTTCGCTCACATTGTTTGTTTTACTAAATTCTTGAAAAGTATTTCATAAACACCTTGAATGATTTGTTTTAATGCTTTCCAGTTCACTTTGCACGTAAATTTTCTGAATCGAGAATTTTTAAATAAGCTTCAAAGAAACGCGGTATAGCATTTTACAATTTGTTCATCAAACATTTCACTTGAAACGATCCTTAAAACTTTGTACGTTGAATGTCACCAGTAAAGTAGAAGTAACGTTAATTTACTACGCTTCACAATCATGCTGTGTACTAGTAGTGTGCAAAAAATGCAATAAATTAGCTTGCTTAAATATCAATGTCAGGCAGCAACCAAGACAGCCCCTAGAAAGCTCCGTCTTCTGTGGCATTGTTTCTTCCTTCAATTTTGGACAAAAAGAGTTATAATCACTGCTTTCTATTCGATGTTTTTATTTATTACCGCAATGCACATTTCAGAAGACAGAAAATCTCTATGCTACTTACCATTCAATCGTTTCAGGTTGCAAGCATAAATGTTTGTGTAGTGGTGTATTGTTGCCATTTACAGATGAAAACTGAATTACACTATATATCTTCAATCGCTTACAGTTAGTTGGCTGAAAGCCCAATATAGGATGCTAAATAAATTTGTTTCATTTCGTATGTGTGTACGTTTTTTGTGTGAATTAGAAATCACTTCCCAAGAAACTCAATAGTTTCAACTTAATTACCTATTCATATGTCTAATATAGTTATTCAGTTAATCTGTGTTGAGTCAAATTATGGGCCTGAATTGCATCCAAACTTATGTGTACTCTTTAAACGGTAAAAGATATTTATTGTTCTTTTTCTTATGGATTGCATAGATGTGACGTAGATTTGAATTCTCAATGTTTCCTCAGGATTTCAGATGAAATAATTCATAACTTACAACAAGCAAGAAAGCTTATTGTAAGACATTCTTACAGCTCACGTTCATCATCTACGGCTGGAATTCAGTGTAGCATAACCCAGCTTATTGCATATGTCTAACAAACAGTTACCACATTTCAGTCAAAATTTCAGGCATAACAAGAACATTACTGATAATCCAAATCAGTTGTGACTTAAACTCCGTCATGGTTTAGTTAATAACGCCTGCGACGGCGGAACCGTTTGAATCCCTAGAAATTCATGTGCTGCATTGATGCTGTAAATATGCATTGCTGATATGTGCCATCAGGTATGAGTATGGATAAGGTTTCTGCCATTTTAATTAAAACCTCCAACCAAGTCGTTATGAAAACTCACTTGAATAATGCACAAATAGTTAGAGCTTTCATTCTCCCTTTGTTTGAACGGTGTGACAAAGTCAGATTTAGCAAGTATTATATAGGAGTAAAACTTGACAGCAAGTGAACACCAAGAGCTCACTTAGGCAAAAAAATATGTAGGGCTAGAACGAAATATTTCTTGTGATAATTATTTTCCTAAACTTAATTCAGAACTCGAATGAATATAATGATAAATGTGTCAGGTAGGGTTCCAAGAAAACACCTCAAGAACAAACATCATCTAGCTGAATATATGTATTCAGCCGTAAGCATTAATAAACACAGAAAATTGTCCAGTTGGTAACCCATATACAAATTTCGATAGCGTAATTAGAAGACGAGGTTTATACGAACAATGTGATGTATTTGCGCAGTACATTTCGAACAATCTGATCACATATTTTCTTGTCAAGTCAATGTATATTAAACCGAAGAGTGGGAGGACAAATACAACGATTAACACAATTTTTATTATTACTATTATTAGTCCCTTGGGTTCTTAGTGGAACATAGGGCTTCAGTAGCACGTCTCCAGTGCACTCTGTTCTCTGAGATCTTTTGAACCTGGTTCCACGACAGCCCAAAAGCTCTCATTTCCTCCTCGCACGGTCTCCTCCATGTCACCCTCAGCTGGGACGTCCAACTCGTCGCTTCCCATGGGGATTCCACTCAAGGGCCTGACGCGTGATGTCCTCAGTCGGCCTTCTCAGTGCATGCCCAATCCATCTCCACTTCCTCCTGCATATTTGTTGAGTGATAGGTTCTTGGTTGGTTCGTTCCCAGAGCTCCTTGTTGCTTATTCTTTCTGGCCATCTGATCTTCAGTAACCAGCCAGCGTAAGCAGTTGTTGATGAATGTCTGTAGTTTATTGGAAATGCCTTTCGTGACGCGCCAAGTCTCTGAACCATACAGGAGCACTGACTTGACGTTGGTGTTGAAAATCCGTATCTTGTTCCGCATGCTGAGTGCAGAAGATCTCCACACTGGTTTCAGGCTAATGAACACCTGTCTTGCTTTTCCAATTCTGACTTTGATGTCCTCGTCCGTCCCGCCTGTTGTTGAAACAGTACTTCCTAGATAAGTGAAGGAGGTTACTTCCTTTAAGTTTCTCCCGTTGATGGTGACTGGAGTTTGTTGTTGTTGATGGTGGTGGTGCGGTATCTTCATCACTTCTGTCTTCTCTATATTCACCTGAAGTCCCATCTTCGCTGCCTCTTCTATCAACTTGTTAGTTTTCGCCTGCAGATCTTCAAGTTTATGTGACATTAGGCACAAGTCATCGGCGAAATCCAAGTCTTCTAGGTTCTTTTCCCCGGTCAAGCCAGCGTATCCCCCTCTTCTCGCTCCACACTGTTTGCTGCATGATCCAGTCGACCACAATCAGGAATATCATGGGGGACAGTAGGCAACCTTGTTTCACTCCTGTCTTCACTTCAAAATCATCACTGAGCTGAGCTTCCCATTGTGAATTACTTGGCATGTGGCATCTTCATATAGTTGTTGAATGAGGCGGATAAAGGTTTGCGGTGCTCCGTGGTATTGAAGCAGTTTCCAAATTACTTCTCGGTCGACGCTGTCAAAGGCCTTCTCAAAGTCGATGAAGTTGACGTAGAGAGCTGATTGCCATTCTATACTCTGTTCTATGATGATGCGAAGCGTTGCAATTTGGTCTGCACATGATTTGTACTTCCTGAAGCCTGCCTGTTCCGGTCGCAGTTTTGAATCCAGTGCATCTTTAAGCCTCTCCAGGATGATGCGGCTTAATATTTTACTTGGGGTGGACAGGAGAGTGATTCCCCGCCAGTTCTTGCAAGCACTGAGGTCTCCTTTCTTCGGCAGTTTGACAAGGTAACCCTTCTTCAAATCACTAGCCAGGTACCTTCTCTTCCTTCCACACCTTCTGCAATAGTGGTGTGAGCATGTCCGCTGTTGTCTCTGCATCTGTTCTCAGTGCTTCTGGTGGGATCCCATCTGGTCCTGCTGCTTTCCCCCATTTCAGTAGCTTTATGGCGTTCAGGACTTCCATTTTTGTTGGGGGATTTATGTTCACTTGTAGTTGTGTGGCTTTAGGTGGTATTTTTGTACTAAGTGCAGGTGGTGGTGGTGGTCGATTGAAGAGCTTCTTGAAGTGGTCGGCCCATCGTTTCCTCTGTTTCTCTTCTTTCGTAATTAAATTTCCTTCTTCATCTTTTATTGGTTTCATCTGTGTTGGTCTCTTCCCTGATAGCAACCTGGTTATTTGATACAATGTCGTCAGGTCTCTCTTACCTGCAGCCTGTTCTGCTTCACTTGCCAGTGTTTCGTAGAAGTGTCTTTTGTCTTTCCGTGCACTCTTCTTTACTTCTTTGTTCAGTGTTTTATACATTGTGCTCAGTTCCTCTTGTCGTTGAGCATCCTTGCACTGAACTGGTTTATCTTCTGCTTCACCATCCTCTTCTCCCTCCTCTATCAGCTTCCAGGTATCCGTCGAGATCCATTCCTTGTCTTCCACCTTCTTCCTTCCTAATACTGTTGTGCAGGTTTCTTTCCACATAGCTTTCAAAGACTTCCAGTGTTCTTCCACACAGGTTTCTTCAGGCATGTTCCTCGATATCTCCCATTTTGTCTTGATGGCTGCCGTGAAGATCTCCTTTGTAGTTTCATCCTTCAGTTTCCGAGTGTTGTACTTGAATTGAGGTCTATCACCAGCTTCCTTGAAGGCTTTCAACTTGATTTGGAAGATTCCTTGCACTAGACAGTGAGTGGTCTGAACCTGCATCTGCTCCTCTTCTTGACCTTGTGTTAAGTAGACTGCATCTCCATTTTCTTGAGATTGAGATAAAGTCGATTTGATTTTTAGTGTGTCCTGGTGTCTGGTGAAATCCATGTCGCTTTGTGGATATCTTTGTGCCTGAACACACTGCTTCCAATCACCAAATCGTTGAATGCGCAGAATTCTGCAAACAATTCTCCATTCTCATTCATTTCACCTAGCGCCTCTCGACCCATGGTTAGTTCTCTTCCTATGTTGTCCCTCCCAGTTTGGCATTCATGTCGCCCATTAGAATTTCGATATCGCCAACTGACGTCCTGTCCAGTGTTGATTGAAGTTGTCTGTAGAAATCCTCCTTTTTCTCTTGCTCTGCATTATTTGTAGGTGCATAACATTGTATGATTGTGACCTTCCTTCCTTTTGAGTTGAATCTTGCTGTCATGATCCTGGAGGAGATTGGTTCCCACTGCATGAGAGCCTTCGATGCTGTTGGGGACATCATGATAGCCACTCCATAGCTCAGTGTGCTCGTGGTTGTCGTCTGGGTGACCGGAGTAGATTATTGATTCTGCAGTTGACAGTTTGGAGAGTCCACTCCCATTCCATCTGCTTTCGCAAATCCCAAGCACTTCGATGTTATACCTTCTGATCTCCTTTGCAATCTGGGCTGCCTTGCTGGGTTCAAACGTGGCGCGGACATTCCATGTCCCCATGTTTACTTTCGCTTTCATCGAGGAGAGAAGACACATCGGCCAATTGGCTTCCCGAAGGCTTTCACCAACTGGCGTCATTTCGCCTCTCCGATTCCAGCGGGGAATAAGTTTGTTTTCATTTTTTATATTTTGTTTGTGCTTTGAAGTTTCTTTAGCGGTTAGATTTGTTTTACGGTGTAGGGTTGCTTGCCCCATGCTCAACCTTTCCTCTTTACTCGGGCTTAGGACCGGCTAGTAACTAGTGAACTAGTTAACCAGGCGAGGTTGATTAACACAATAGGGGATTAAAATTAAAGAAAGATGAGAACAAACAGGAAGTGACATAGTTGATCTTAATCTTGGTAAGAAACAAAGTTTACCTAGATAGGTGTAGTGTAGAAACAAATTGTTTTTGTACACATAAAAGTGGTTTTAATTCGGGTATGGCTATAGCTCCTGCAAACCTCAGAATATGTCCATGACTGTTTCTGTATCAAAATTTGACGGCTATTTGAACATTAATTTTGTGATTACTCTTCTCCATGTATGTGTGATCACACACACATATAAGTTGGTAGACAAAGGGATGTGACGTAATCATTGATCCTGTCTAGGTTTTTGATGGAGCATGTGTTTGCACAACGGTAAGATTAGTTGCCTAATATGTTTTCTTAGTCGCTGGTGTCAGCCTACGTCTCAAAATGATACTAGATTGATATGAACGCTTTTTCTTAGGAATTGTGTATACAGTTGGATTCGGTGCTATCCACAATGGTTTATAAACTGCAATGGATATCCATTTCCCATAGGTGTTTATGTCAGTGAGTTGATATCTTCATCCATCGTATCTGATGTACTCATACAATGCGTGTACGGTCACATATACATAGGGAGGAGGAATCGAGTCACGCAGTTGAGGGTGGGAGAATAAATGGAGTGTGAAACCATGATAAACTCTGGTGGGAGACGACCCTCTCCATCTATAACTGAACATATCATATAAACAGGTCACAAAATTAATGTTCAAATAGCCGTCAAATTTTATACAGAAACAGTCATGGACATATTCTGAGGTTTGCAGGAGCTATAGCCATACCCGAATTAAAACCACTTTTATGTGTACAAAAACAATTTGTTTCTACACTACACCTATCTAGGTAAACTTTGTTTCTTACCAAGATTACGATCAACTATGTCACTTCCTGTTTGTTCTCATCTTTCTTAATTTTAATCTCCTATTGTGTTAATCGTTGTATTTGTCCTCCCACTCTTCGGTTTAATATACATTGACTTGACAAGAAAAATATGTGATCAGATTTGTTCGAAATGTACTGCGCAAATACATCACATTGTTCGTATAAACCTCGTCTTCTAATTACGCTATCGAACTTCTTTAAAGGGATTAACTGTTTCAACTACCAGTTTATAGTTGTGAATCAAACCACACTATATTCACTTTTCTGAAATAATGTTTTAAAATTATTTAGGCAAATTCGTGAATATTTGACTCGAAGAATTACGTACAACGGTAAAGTTAACAAATGATTCAGGGATGTAAAGAAATACTGTATAGTGAACAACAGTATCCTGGGTTCCTTTCTTTTGAAGTACTTGGAGTACTGCTGATTGTCTCGCAATTACACTGATTCATTCAGCGACACAGAAGTTGAACACTATAAGACGGAATGCATATGCTAACTATAGGCTCACTTACACGCAGCTTAGATGTTATAACTATATCTGCATGTTTAAAGGTGGCATATTTGACAGAAAGTACGCTGCTGTGTTGTTACGCAATGACTGCCAATTATATGGAGAAAAAAAATGTGAGAGAAGAGTAGTCGAAAGTTTGACGGGATTGCATTTTCACATCAAATAGATTTTCCCGTTTTGTTTATGAATATATCCAATAAAACACTATTGTGTTACCGTATTGCTGATAAAAATAGGAATAAAACAGTTGAATAAGTGTTTGACGCACAGTCATACAAAAAGCGTGACAGAATAAGAAAGATTGAAACAGTATGATGAGAAAAATATCATCCTATTCGTCAATATAATCCAACGACCTAAAAAACAACAATAATTTAAAACAGTATGCTTTACGCTTTGAAATCTGTAATTGAAATACTTTGTTTATGCATCTTGTGAATCCAAACCGTGAAAAAAATTAGCTGTCTTTTAATTGAACGTTTTCCTTTTTTATTATTTTTTATTATTATTAGTCCCTTGGGTTCTTAGTGGAACATAGGGCTTCAGTAGCACGTCTCCAGTGCACTCTGTTCTCTGAGATCTTTTGAACCTGGTTCCCACGACAGCCCAAAAGCTCTCATTTCCTCCTCGCACGGTCTCCTCCATGTCACCCTCAGCTGGGACGTCCAATCGTCGCTTCCCATGGGGATTCCACTCAAGGGCCTGACGCGTGATGTCCTCAGTCGGCCTTCTCAGTGCATGCCCAATCCATCTCCACTTCCTCCTGCATATTTGTTGAGTGATAGGTTCTTGGTTGGTTCGTTCCCAGAGCTCCTTGTTGCTTATTCTTTCTGGCCATCTGATCTTCAGTAACCAGCCAGCGTAAGCAGTTGTTGATGAATGTCTGTAGTTTATTGAAATGCCTTTCGTGACGCGCCAAGTCTCTGAAACCATACAGGAGCACTGACTTGACGTTGGTGTTGAAAATCCGTATCTTGTTCCGCATGCTGAGTGCAGAAGATCTCCACACTGGTTTCAGGCTAATGAACACCTGTCTTGCTTTTCCAATTCTGACTTTGATGTCCTCGTCCGTCCCGCTTGTAGTTGTTTTCCTTTTTAGTCTACCTAATCTATGATCATCTGAACTTAACCAATAGGCTTCTCTAATACAACATTTGCAATTAGTTTTAACTTATAATCATTTTCCTCTCATTGAATATTACCCTTGGTACATATAATCTTAGTAACTTTAGCTTATTTACCTAATTTCCAAACATTTACTACGCACAAATAAATTTTTAAGCTGACAGGAAGCAAATTGGATTATATGTCAGTGACAAAATGCTTCCGATTTCACAGTCGTATGATTTTTGCATATATTAAGTATTTGGTTCTTATCTAAAGTAATTAAACCTTCGTGTTAGGGAAATTTAATTAAGAAGGAACATTGTTTTCCCTACTTCACGCATTAAAAACTAATAATACATTACGCAGACAATTGTGTGATAATTTACCTACATAGCTATAAGTGTTGGAGATGCTTCTACGAGAATCTCTAAAAATTATATCTGAGCAAATGAATGTGAACAACAACAAATTTAACACTCACCAAATTGTTTGTTATTAAATTGGTGGTAATTAGACCTTATAATTGATAAAAAATACACAAAAGACGAAAAGTGTTTGTGGGTAAGAAAAAAACAACACATATCTACTCCATAGACGTTTATGATATTGCTAAGCTAACCAAACCCTTATAACCAGACTAGGCTGGGTACTTCAAAGGTATTTATTTAAAACAGTACATTAAACATTGATTGAACTATTTGTCTTCGTTTCCTCAGTTGGAGCCTAAGTAAATTTAACGTGCCTGCAGCTGACGATACAGTTATGCTGCTAAGAATGCTCATAAATTGAAAACACGCATAAAGTATTTGGAAGTGCTGACTTTTGTTGAACTTGTTAATGACAAAGGCGATTAAAAGGCTTTTTCCGTTATTAAGGCTTTAAGAATTGTCCTTGTGCGAACTTTACAGATGCACAGCCCAATCACTAATTATTCGTACTTGTTATATACCCACGAATACGAGACCAAGGAAGAACATAATACTGTAGTTAGATGGAATAGTATATTTGCGAGGTCATGTCAAGATACAGGTGCGTTCCAACTAACTGGCTAGAGGGTCAATTACGAGTAGTGAACGTAACATGACAGACTGCCAAATGGCGAGAATGCTTGACCGGGTGTCTTCAGCTTAGTGAGTCCAGTTAAACTATGAAGGTCAGCATTAATGAACCATAGGCTACTGATTCTGGAGAAGTATGTGACGCTACAAGAGGTCCAGCAGATGTTTTTTCTGACTGTCATACTGTCAGTAGAAAAATAGTTTGAATTGTAAGAAGAAATTTCTTTCACTTCTAGGAATTGAGGCTAAACATTCTTTGAAAGACTGTGCTATAAATTAAGTGCGGAAATACTCACTTTTGACCAATCGTTTTGATATCTCAAGAAAATTGTTTCATTAGTAAGATGATCAATAAACCTTCACGTACAAAACAGATTAATCCCCTAAATGGATGTTTAGTCCCAAAAAACGATTCAAAACCAAGAAGGTCTAATGCAAATATTTCGTTGTAAAATGCTAGCTATACCCAAAGTTTAACACATGACTTTCATTGATATATTTGTTTTGAATTTGTCAAGAGAAAAGTTCAAAATGTGAAATAATTGGATACCATTTTAGAAAGTGAATGATGTCACTACTTTTATTCTGTTGCTGAACGAATTGTGTTAATGTTTTGTTGAATGAGGCTAATATAAATGTCAGTATAAAAATGAGACAAGACGCTAATGACAGTAAGCAGCTTTAAGACTTAGATATCACACCAGCATATAATGCACCATATTGTCGCATCATTCAGTTGAGTAACAGCACTGTAAACTTGATAGGTGGACTTCAATCAGCCCTGAACATTAAGAGCCAGACAGCTGTACCAATACTAAATGGTCAAAAGTCCCTGAATGCTGAAATGTGCCAGAGACATCTATCAGTAGGATGTCTTGTGTGGAAAATACTTGTTTTTACAGCTCCATGTCAAACCAACAATCTAAAATGAAACTATACTCTACTACATTGCCAAAGTTTTACTTCTGCCTGAATACCTATTACTTTTCGTTTGTGAGAGTAATTTGCTGCAAAGTGAGGAAACTCTCTCTGATAGAATTACCGAAGCTGGAATATCTTTTTATTGGGTGACCATTACCACAAAATGGGTATCTCCAAAAGACCGTCGGTTAAGTGAGAAGAAATCTTTTTTCAGTTGTATTGCATATGTCTGAGAATAAACCTGTATTTAACTTGCCTATAGTTCAAGGGGAAACTACGTTATCAGTGTGAAATTTTACGACTGAAATTTGTAGAAACAGCAGCTCTTTTCACAAAGTCCAGTGTTCAGTAAAGAAGAGTAAAATGGACAAATACTGGCTTTATTTCACTTAAAACTGCTTTCAGAAATTTACAAGTAATTGCTTAGGCAAGTAAGTTGAGAAAATGAAAGGAAAATCATAAGAAAGTAATATTTCCCCTTCTTCATCTTCAGTATGCCTCAAAAATGTTTCTTCTCAGGAGGATAAATACCAATAACTGTTTTGTCACACATTGCATATTCAATAAGCAACACGAGAGTGACGTTAAAGAGGCCTTGAAAGAAATTAACCTATAACCTAATTCGAGCTTCATACCGGCTATCCAAATTAAAAATAAAAAAAAGACATCTAATCAAAAATACCTTTTTGTAAGTCTCCAGAAGCCTGAATAATTAACTTTATTATCTCTCTTCCAAATTTCTGTGCCGTAGATGCGATTACGGTGTTTTCGTCTTGACTAATCTTCAACTTCTTTTTCTTCACTTTATGTTCATAATTGCTTCCCTAGCTCTCTGCTTAATCCAAAACCATTTTCATGATGATTTGATTATTTACATTTTAGTGCTATATATAACCGACTCATTTAACTCATTTAATTATGCTGTAAACTAGTACTACTCTCATTCTAGATCTGCAGTGATAGATAAAGCTACATGACTCAAAGATGGGTTATTATTTATGGGATTTTGATTACAAACCCTCGATAACTTGCACCATCCCACAGAGAAGGCAATAAAATAGAGTGGCGTTGTTGTTATTCCGACCCTATTAATTAACATATAGGAAAGCAGGTACACGAAAGTTTTAAGTCTCCTTCTATGTAAGTTGCTTGGAACCAATGAATAGGAAGCGTTGTTTCTAGGTTTCGTGCTGACTGGCTCCCTTCGGGGGCATATCTACAAACTCAAGGGATCTGATTTCTTCTGTCGGGTTCCAGCCCATCTCACCCAGCATTGTAATCAACAATCTTAACACTGAGTTAAGCCGGTCGTGACTGACCTCCTCCATGAGTGGATTAGATACAATGAATGGTTACTGGAGAGTGAGCAATTTCATTTTATCAGGTCCTGAGTGCCGACCGAATTCTGTCGATTGTTTTGCTGCATGGCCACCAAGCTAGGAGGCTCAGTATTGTGGTGCACTTTGATGGACGTTAGTTGGTTAAAAGTAACTGATATAGAGCCCTCCTTCTAGATTTTGTAATTGTTGCACACGCCATGTCTCTATGTATTTGTAATTTTATAGTAATTGATTATTTCTAAGAACTATACTCGAACTTACGAAAAAGATTCACATAACGTCCACCCAGAAAGATAAATCACGTAATATGATGGAGCTTGTTATGGTAATATATTCTGTTACCATAGGCTAAGTGAATGTGAATTTCATCCACTGCTATGTTTTGTTCCCAAGACGTTTTGCATCACATTTATATCAAGAATTTTGCTCCTCATTCAAGATCTGCACTGATGACATTGGTTGATTCCATTACAAATAAAGTCAATGAGAAGGAGCCTAACTTTAGTTTTAGTATTGAACACCAACAAAGCATCTAACACTATCAGATTGTATTCCATCTTCGATTAATGTTGTCATCATGCTAAGCCATAATGATTTCTTTTTTGAGGTGATGGAGAATATTTGTAGTTCGGGTGGAATGTTTATATGATGTTGTGTTCTCTGAAGCTAGATGGTTTAATGGTGAAGTTTTCACTGTCATTCTAAACAATATCGTCAGAAAAATCTCGTGTTGATGACTTTTTCTAGAATGACACTGAAAGCTTGACGATTAAATCATCTTGCTCAGAGAACACATCAAAAATATTGATGTCCTATTTCTTTTCAGACTTTTCTTCAATGATATTCTGTACGGTTTTATTCAACAACTCTTAGATAGCAAAGCTCATTGCCAAATAGTGAAGTAATTCTTGCTAACTACATGCTTGATTTAGTTTGTGTATGACAGAAAAACATCAAACATGGCACAGAGGTAATGGATTCCACAAAATTACGCTATTCGAAAATTGCTTAGGGATTAGCATATTCTAAGCTCCTTTCATTTCACGCAATCATTGTAATCTTTCACAATGTCTTGTTCGCATTTTGTACATCATAAAGTTACATGTTTTTTTCTCGACCAACACTACCTTTCACAGTCCTTTATAATTGGTTGCTGATATTTTAAATAAGCTCAATCTTGTAAAATACTTCAGTAAAGATGGAAGTTGTACCGGAAGTTTCTGTTAGCTGATGTTTCTATTTGTAAAGTCTCGTTCATTTTGTTTCATCATTACTGTGACAGCTTCTTCGACGCGCAGCTTATTCATTTAGTAAAAAAATAAGGGTGAATCTTTATATCTTACAAGTTATTACTGAACTAAAACAAAATAATCATATGCGCAAAAACGACTGCCTGTTAAGTTCAAATTGTATTTCACAAACCAATGATCTCGTAAAACTGACTCTGACTAAGTATACAAAAACTCAGATTGTTCAAATTATCCGACGAAGAAAACCGTACCTTAAGCGTAAATTCATCCTTACAAACTTACTTATGTTAACACAAAACCTGTCTATACCTTATACCTATAGTAAAATATATTTTAAAGATATATAAGAGGTGCCACACCTACAAAACATTATAAATAGAAACTTATTTTCTTGTTCTGATAGCATCATTTAGCAATTCAATGATTATGGTTGCAAGACCTATATTCACACAAATCACTTATCAATATCTCACAGCAGATTTGCATGCGACTCGGACAAAACTTCTGGTGATTGAAAAAAAGACGTAGTTAGCAACTACGTTTCGTAGCTCACTTGGTGGAACTTCAGGCCGGTCACCAGATACCTCTTGTTGGAATCCCGCTATGGTCGAGGCTTTTATTTCACCTTGGATCATCACTCAGTATCAATAACATTAGTTAATAAACTACGATTTCTCAGATAATCGTAGTGAAATTACTTTCGGTGCTACATTTACGACTGTTAATTATAGGATATCGTGCAGAAAAATTGTATGCATCAATTCATTGAAATTTTCGTAAAATCAAACACATATTACACTAGAAAAAGGGTTAATGAGATGCATTTTCACTATTTAATTTGCGTTTTATTCTGAAGCTGAAAGACTAATCAATAAATGTATATCGATGAACTTCATGTGCCCTACGATATATATAATTTTGTTCTATAGAGAATTATTCTATAACTTGCCTATACACTTTGGAAAACACTGTTCAAGGCCTAAGTATTTCGTCGTGAATCAGTGCAGTGGAATGATTGTTCATATTTTATAAACAAATTAAAGGCAGACAAATGTCATCAATGTCCTTTATGAACAGTTAGGCGTATCATTTGATCACAAAGTAAGTAGTCAAAACACCGAATCAGACTTCAACACCAATGTCAGACAAAACGATTTCTGCGCTGACAGCTAATCCACCCAAAACTTCTCCCTTTGATTTCCATGTGTCGTTCATTTATTCGTCAACTCCATATCGAATATAAAAATCTCGTTCTTTTTTATCCAAAATCACTAATCAGTATACACTTAATAATCATTTGTATATTATTTATAAATTAAATCGAAGCAATAAAGCCTATTAGGTAGATTCATTTTTGACATAAACGTGGACAAAAGAAGTAATGTAGAATTCGATTTCATGCTACTGTAAATAAGAAAGTGCATTAATAGTTTTAAACAATATAATGCATTTTCAGGGATTGGTTGACATTTGCATAACCTAATTCCCCTGGATTGCATCGTTTCTTTCCGAAGGAAAATTATCAGTTACTTTATTTCGATGGGAAAAAAATCAGACGAGTGATTTTCTAGGTCGATTTCTTCTTTAGAAATAACTAATGCCTCATTAATTTTTCATCCGATAACCTCTATCTCTGCAACCGTAAACTGGACAATTTATCTACCTTATCTGTGCTCCAATCTATTTATAACAATCACACTAATTTAGAAGTATGCATTAAACAGAACGTTTTTAGTCTGAGCTGATCTACTATTCTTAGACCTCGACGGGTAGAAATTACTTCAGATGCTAAAAAGTAAGGAGTATGAGTTGCAGCTTCTGTGATGGAAGTGCTTGAATCTGTTATCCACATCTATGTAGATAAGATGGTATTGCCTCTATTTATGCATAAAATGTTTACTTTCCCAAGTACTTCCAGTTTGAAAGGGTAGTAGCGTGGGGAACATGACTTTTGGCATTATGAAGACATCTCTCAAAACTTCACAGTAAAATATAATGAAAACCTACTTAACATGTTTTGCATTTTGTAGTCGAAATGCCACTTTTCAGAGCAGTAACTAAAAAAGATCTATGTATCACTGATGCACACGGCTGAAATATGGAATTACATACACAGATTTGACCGTAGTAAACACACCTAAAACCCTGTGATCCAATAAAGTCACTGTATTTCTCCAGGCTGCATAAGTTTGCATACTGATGTGCTGCATTTGAATTGTCTTATATGATACTCGTAGGCATTTTATACTGATTTATTCATCATTCCTCAGTGGATAAGAATGGTGAGTTTCAAAAACCTTGGGATAATTTTCCCTCTTTAAACTACAGAATTTGTAATCTAATGTAGAGTTAATTCAGCTGCAATTTAAAAGCTAATTTTGCATATTAATTGTAGATGTGAGAAACTGTTACATAATGGGCAATTAACATAAAATAGCCAGAAGGCTCTTACCAAACTACAATCACAAATGAAAAAAAACTGACAATTCCACGGAGACGCAATCACGAAGAACAAAAGTAAACTAATTTGGATGACTAAATTCGCTCACGTCACATTTTCGTAAGATAGATTTGTAGTTTTAAGTGTAAAACTTGGGCACTGTGGTAGAATGTAATTCCACATTAGATTTGTTTATTTGATATAAAGCGCACAGTGATACAGTATTATTTACTTGATTACGTTTCCAGCATAAATTATTGCTCATAATCATAGCAATAATTTATGCTCGAAACGTAATCAAATAAATAATGCTGTATCACTGTGCGTTATATATCAAATAAACAAATCTAATATGGAATAGATTTGTAGTTTTGTCTAGCTTTTAGAGTAAATTTTTTTCGAAAACTGTGTTCTTAATAGCATAACTAAAAACCACATTTTAATGTTAATTAGACGGCTAGTCTGTCTTATAGGTGATATGAAAACCTAAAATAAAAAGATATTATTTCCAGTAAATTCGCTTCTGACTGTCAAACTAATTGATACACTAACCACCAAGCTTGAAGCAAATGTATTTTTAAGTAGACTGTGAGTTCAGAAATTTAGGTAAATAAACTGAAGCTTGTAAATGTTTGAGTGGATCTTTTCATGCGTATAAATGTAGTGATAACTGACTGTCATGAAAAATCGAGCCTCAAACAAATTCTGAATAATCATAACATGCATAGAAAACACTGGGAAAAGAAGAATAATTATATAAATCCAAAAGTATCAATGCGTGCTTAAACAACAGTTACATGACTGATGAAACTATATGAATGAGGTAAAATGAAAAGTAGAGACGATTACTGATCACAAGACCCTCACCGCGTTAAACAGTTGAGATGGTTGTTAGAATAAAGAACAAAAAAAGAAAACACGAGGTCAACTCATTTTCACAGGAGTAAAAGAACAAACTTAAGTCTGTGGCAATAGTACTCAGTTTGTTGAAAGTCCGGGGAAAAGCAAGGCATGAGCATACTTCTTATGAAGCTATATTTTTTACTTATTCAATTTCATTGTCACAACTCCAGGCGTGTATGCCAGTGAAATGAGTGAATTCCTTACGACTACATCTTTGATATATGATATAATGCAGTGAACGCCACACCCTATTTAAGAAGGCGTCTGCTGCAAACTAGGCTTCTACCATAATAAATAATTCCAGTCTATGTCTGTAGAGCCTGTAGTGCATTTACTAAGGAGACCGCTGATAAACGTTAGATTTTAATTTGCGATATAAGAATCGCTTAGTTTTTGAAATAATTTTAAAGAATCAACCAAACGCTACACTAACAGATAATTTGTAATTTTTCACAGTGCAAACTTAGACAACAAATGTGGAAATAAGAAAAAATCTGACCATTCAGACATTTTTGCATCAGTCAGTTATACTGACTTAAAAAGTTGTAAGTTACTTTGGAATAAATAAATATGGTAAGCATTTATTTAACTAGAATATAAGTTCTTAGGTACATATAACAAATATATCATTCGTATAAACTGTATTACTTCATCTGTATTTTTTTATCAAACAAATAACTTCATCATTTGAAGAAGCAGCAGCTGACACCATGTTTATCAACCTACTTATGGCACACTACTAGTAACTTTCTTGAAGAAAAATTGCATCCACATACGTTTTCGTGGATGAAAATAGTCGGAAAGTAAATCTGCCTGTAAACAAGGATTTGCACAGTTCTTCTGACTGATGTTCAACATTGAAATGAAACTAATATACCCCAATAACAAACAGGAGAGTAAATTGATCAACCTATGGTTCATTCACCAAAATCTTTTTGCTAGAGACTGGTTTGTTTTTGAACTAATCCTTACTCTGATTGCAAAACCAGAAGGTTGTACTGACTGAACTTTTCAGGTTATTGTAAAATCGTGTGGAACGGTTTTGGTCTTTAGAGAAAGCTTGGTATTTTAACCATCTAATTAGATTTCCTGGCAGTAAAATCTTTTCAGTTTCAGGTAAATGAACTAGAAAGTGTCTTCGTTACTATGGCATATACCTTGTAACTACTAACAACAAAATTTTATGTGCCTAGGTGCTTTTAGTAGCATGCATGAAGCACTGATTCTGATTTCATGAAACCATCGGTGCGAGCTATTCAAATCTGCTGTCGTAGGAAGTAGCAAGGGGTTAGTGTCAATGTATATTCAATCGTTCTTTCAGCAGTATCGTTTGTTGACACAAAATTTATCCAAAATGTATAACACCAATCATTTGTTTCACGAATGTTCTATGTGTCATCAAAACAATTCTCCATTGAAATGTGAATAAATCCATTCAATTTTCGGTATTGGTTTATTCTAATCAAAAGTTTGTTCTACTGTGATAGTAATCACCTGCTTTTTTTCTCAGATAGTTTATGAATTTGTTTTCGACTTTTATACAAAAGGAGCCAGCATGTAGAGTGATGCTGAGTGAAACACTTGACAGTGTCATAGTTTTTTTACAGAATCCAAGTCTGTCTATGGTAGTTTTTGAGAATGCGGTTGTGAGACCCAGAGGATAGAAATTCACCTTTTTATATTTATTTCCGCATTATGAATTATCGTTTAAGGTAACCGTGATGTCGTTTACATGTCTTTCATCGGTGCCAATGACCTGTGATTCATCGCTGTCGGAATTAATCAACCTATTTAGGATGACTATTAATCATCTTATCAACTGAGAGTGTATAACAGATTATAACTACGAAATACTGTACCCTTTGTTATAGCGAGACTAGAAAATTAATTTATATTTGTGTGTCACCGATTAGATAAAAGGCGTTTTATTATACGCTATTAGTAGTTTACTAAAAAAGAAAATGTGGTTGCGGCTTATATTACAAAATTAAGATGGATTAGTTTGCGGGAACACAATAATTTCCCAGAAAATCTGCCACCTAATTATTTGTACTAACGTGATAACCACTAGTTGGATCACAGGAATTTATCCCAATGATTTTTTTTTGAAGAATACCATAAAAGATACCAGAAACAGCGTGTGAACTATATTGCTGTTGTTCACTTAAGTAGCGGCTAATAAATGTTTTGTTTGACTGACTAAGGAAAGCAGATCGGTTTTGTCAGCGACAATCACAGAAGCAAAGTTCAAGTCACTTAAATTAGTTTGTACTTCCTTTCATGGTAGTATAAATGTGAAACTTCTTCATTATATTCCTATGGTACAAACAATCACTGGTTAGTCAAGTGTTATGGACCTTATTCTAATTAATATCGATAAGTAAAGCGTAACCATGAGTAATCAAGATTGATTAAATATCACAAAAGTAGTAGTCAGTTATAATACTTGGAGATTTTCATATAAATTAGGTTGAAGTCATTCAGAAGAAACTGTTCCTACTTCTTCAACTTAAAGTAATCTTTTTAGGGAAAAACAAACTATATCGTAAAGCTATATAGAATATGACTGACCAAATTTAAGCAAGATAATAATACTGCAATCTGTGCACAAGATGTCTAGTTACTTCAATGACTTGATGTAACATTTTGGAAAACTGTTTAATATTTCACTGTTCAATGTACTCAATAAAAGCTCTGAATAGAGGTTAAAGAAAATGAACTAATTTCAGGTGTTTCATTGCCATTGTCTTTGCAGAATATGACAAGTGTCGTCGAACCACCATTGTGGTAACATGGAAACCAACCATAGAGGTTCAGGTGAAAAAAGTTAAGTAATTTGATGATGCTGTAAACCTTCATCGACTCAAGTAGTTGGGATACTCGCTACGCATGCTCAGTCACCGTCTGAACAGTTGCATAATGTTAGCTGAAACAGTTTCCAACTGAAAAATGATTAGTGGCGGCCTGAATGAAACACGACATCAGTTCTTCAAGTTTCTGACTGTTATGTTGACGCGGGTAGTAAAATGTAAACTTCCCGGTTGGAACTCTTATAACTGCAGAAATCGGTGATCGACAGCTTGGTGACATGGCTCTTAATAGAACATAATGGAGTAGATCCTTCCACATATTATCTTCATATTAATTACACACATCAATTCTTCTTTATTTTACTCCCTATCTCCTTGTCATCTTGTATGACTTTTGATTAAATTTCTTCTTGGTTTTTTCATTGTACTGATATGAAGCATAGTAACCTTGACCAATATGCAGTATTACAACGTCTCATGTTGGTACTGATTAACTGAATAAATAGAACTGTTGTTTCCGATGACGATGTAAAGTAACTAGGCTTAACTACTTTTTCTTATTTTGGTCTTATTTTTATTCATTTCTATCAGTAATTGTTCAAATTTGTTTGTAAGAGCAAACACTACTGATACTTATAGATGCTGACCTAATTGTTTCACTGGAAAGCAGCATAAATTATAAAACATTTAGTGCTTATTAAATACCACCCAACATCGTCAGAAATTCACAGAGCTGTTTATTTTTTTCCAAAATTACCTAACATCCGATTTGTATGGTTATTCAGCTCTTGTAATCTCAAGGCGTTTTTTTCTCAGTGCTGAAATTCTCATTAATATAAACTCCAAAGTTACAAATAATCCACTGAACTTCAAAAAAATGTTGATGTCTTTGATATCAGAAAGTATAGTGGAGAAACAAACAGGAAAAACATGAATATTAGAGAGCAGCAAAGCATTAATATCCTTGTCTTGAATTAGAAATTTTCACCATTATCTCACTAGTGCACTAGCTTAAACGCTTTCATTTTGCGATTTTCACCAGAAATTTCCCCATTCATTTTAGTTGTTTCCCTGTTGCTTTGATTGTGACTTTTGAAACAATGAAATCCACAGCAGAAAATACAAAAGGCACCCATTTCATCCTATTTGGGACTCGTCAACAAATTACACTAAACTCTTTGACCAAACTAATTAGTTCATAGTTTTGGATTCTCAAGGGTAGATGAAAATGATAGCAAATATTGTGTTAACTTGCGCAGGATTTTAGAAACGAAGGTAATGAGAATATGCATTATTTGTGGATCATAACGAAGTCCAAATATTATAACCCATATGCATTAGAAGTGCAGAAGATTTAAATAAGTATGAATCAGTTTGATAAGTCTAACAGGAATTGGGAATTAAAACGGTTATTTAAAGGTATTCATGTGTCTCATCTGCATGACTATACAATGCCTTCTTAACTCTTTTCTGCTTAACCATTTTCCTAAACACTTTTATACACCGCTATGAATTAACATTTAGTGATGCATATCACATAAATGAATATATATCTCGCTGTCGTCTTCGCAGACACATCCTGGCTGTAAATACTACACGTTTTACTAAGTGACGTAGAGATAGTTCTAGAGTGTAGAAGTACATAGATTCGAACTAAGCCCAATATCATATCTTGACTTATATCAGTAATTTTATTTAGCTTATTGAGAAATAATTCTTTTTTAAAAGCCTATACTTTATAGCCATTTTAGTCATCCATGTTTCTGGATGGGCTACATCCATAGAGCCTGTGAAGTGAAATCCCCTTTAGTATTATTGATGTTCATTTCTTCACTTGGAAATGATAGTGAAACTATTCTCATATAACTATTGGTGTCGCTCCACTGCATATAATATCTATAATTAAAACAGCATGTATTCAAATAAATCCACTGCAATTTTAATAACAAAATTTTAATCCCTATTAAATATTATCACAAGTGTAACGAATGGGAAATATTGTGTGAAGAAATTAAGAATGATGAAGGTATTCTTAAGCGCATTTTCAAATATTATTCTGTTGAATGAAGGGATTAATAGTTCATAAATGCATGGAAGTATTGTAACGAACATTGGGCAAGATACAAAGAAATGTATGAATTATATATATATAAATATATATATGCGCTAAATATTCAAAAACTCCCCATAATTACCTAGCATTCAATTTTATAAGATAACATTTCCGTTGATTTTGTCATTATGAAGTATTATAAGGAAAAAAGTAAGTCTTTTTTAAGTGTGTAAAATGTGTATTTTGAAAATATGACAATTTTACTATCCCAGAAAGAGTTAAAACAATGATAACATATTGCGCATAAAATGGAAAATATTCATTGTTAGAATAGAAGAGTTGTATAAGGGTCGGTTAAAATTTATGCCCAAAACTGAATGTGAAAAAGTGAAAGTTGTATGATGAATTTTATGAGTAGATAATTTACAGTAACCTTTTTTATAGTTTACTGACAAAATCTGAAATAATAAAAATGCATAAGTTTAAATTTGCAAAGAGTGAGAGTAGTTTGCTTTCACTTGATTCTCATTAGTTTGTGAGAATATGCACACCTTTTTGAAATAAGGAAACGATCCTACTCAAAACTTTGTAAATGCATTTCGTTTTCCTTTGCCAAATGCTTTTCTAGGGAAAATATTTTAATCCATGTTTAAAATTTATGAAAATCCAAGTATAGAAATTGGCCAGTTGAATTATAAAATCCCCTTTTGGCTGAACTTTGTCGAATATGAAAACAATTATTGGCCAGTGGCATTTGATGATGATTGTGTTACGTCACAAATTAGTATGAGTAGGGGAATATGGACTACTGGGTTCGAACCCCAGGGCTCGATCTCTGACGAGATCATCGCTGCTCAAAATAGGTTTTTGTAATGAGTAACTTTACACAGGAGAATATCCGTTACTATTGGGACAGAGGAGTAACAATTTTGAACTGTTCACATTTGATACCACATAGTTTAGCTTGTCGGAAGAAGAAACCCTATTGCAAGATAAATATGAAACCCTTAGGTGTAGATAGGCTTAGATGATTTTTTTCAATTTCGAGGCTTATAGGGATTTAATGATTGATTTCAGGTGGGCATCCCAGTGCTCATTGGTGACTAGCTTCAAGAGGTTATTCCGAAAGTTCCAATGACAATTTGTGACCGATGAAGCCGACCAAGTCGAACATGAAGACAGGTAATCAACGACGACATTGGGTTGAGTTTGCAGTATATTTTTAACTGATAAGAGTAGAAAATATGGAATATTGGATTCTGACCTAATAGCTCAATGGTATTTTGCTGGTTGCAACACCTGAGGGTCTTGGGTTTGATACCTGGCGGGGTCATGATGTTTGCTGTGCACTGTTAAGTAGTCCCATACCTGGAAGAAACAGCTGTCCTGTGCTAACCGGGTTTCCAGTGTTTCTCCAACCAATGTCAGTTCATCATGAATACCAACCTTAGATGATTTTATCGGTTACATAAGCATCTAGTACCTTAGTTTAGTGTTGAAACTTCAAAGTAGACTGTTTCAGACTTACTGACACTGAAATATTAAGATAAGAAGTGCATAGATTTCATAATTCTGTGACTCTTTTTGCACTGAAGATATATGCCGGAAGGTATAGAGTTCATGTGCAAGGCAAAAGTTAAAAGCTGAGAAACATGCACACACTCAACTAGTATTTTTTCTGTGGTTTCAAAGACGATTCCAATTCTTATGTTATGACTGTGTTTCTTCATCTTCCATCCCTTTCACAGACCTGAATTTATTTTCTTTTGTTTCAAAGTACTTCATTGACAGCACCTTCGAAATATGTACCCTTTGTAACTTTTTTAGATGACATTTCAAATGGTTTTACTTGATCACAAAAGTTATCTTCGAATTAAATACTTCTCCATAAATCTCGTAATTGCATGTTATCAATCTGTAAGAAGAATTTTAAATTTATTAAACTATGAAAAATGGTTCTGTAATTGCTGTCAATCCATTATGGATACCAACCTGCAGATGAAACCTTGTTTGCAATATCCTGATAAATTTTTTTAATAACTCTACTAAAAATCTCACTTTGCAGCCTGCCGATTTAACCTCAGTTCGATAGCGTGTTGTTGTTTTCCGCATAATTACCAGTTTAACGTTGATAAATGTATTTATGATTATACAATCATACCTTGTGACTACTACTACTATATCACTCCATTTGTAGTGTAATTTTTAATGCTAGAATGCAAGAGGTGCAACTCATCTTATTTCAATTTCTTAAAATGAACTTACATGCATCTTGGTTAGTTTCCACTGTCATTCAAACCCGACAACCATCATTTTAATTGATGAAACACTAGACTACAGAGTTTCAGCTGGTATTAGTTGTTACCTAATGATACTTGATACTTGATACAATGATCTTAGTTGGCAAATAGACACTTTAAGTAAATGCCTTGATATTGCCTCAAATTTGATTATACTTACATAAAATCCTATACATTATATTCAGTATCATTGATTCACTTCCGCTGTGATTGGGTTCATATTCATTATTGGTTACAACTATTTTCTAAACACTTAATCCACCATTTTGCGTGTAAAAATCAGCTTTTCTAGGTATTAAGATTATTATTACAATTATTTTAGGCAGGCAAGAAAATTTAATTACTTGACTCACATAAAATTATTATTCACGATTTCAAAAGTAACAAAAGTAAAATTTTGGAAGCTTTTATCTTGTTCCATTTCAGAGTACCAGATAATAATGGAATCTACGTTTATATTGTCATTCTATTACGAAATCCTGTTTAAAATGTTGGTTACACTTCTTCCATTTTCCTCCTACAGATGTGAACAATTTTCATTTCCAAAGAGAAAAATACATATCAACGGAAAAACCCGAAAGTTATGTGCGACAGAGTTAACAAACATTTGCAGGTAGTATCATACTATTTCATGCAAGCGGAAGCATACTGAGGTATAATTTAGAAAGTGAATTACGTTTTTCCGCTAACCACTGACATGAAGTTTGGGTTCATTGCAATTCTTGTTGAACTAATTCACAACAACAGACTTCCGATTCAATAGCAAGATATCCAAACGGATGAAAAGAAATCCGATGGGATCACAGATATCCAGACTAATTGCGGAGGCAGTGATGCAGAGACTGGAAGCCAACATCACACCTGTGATTCAACTGAAAATTTGGATTCGCTACCTAGACAATACATCTGTAATACAAAAAAAATGATAAAGAAAACACTCACAGCTTGTTCAACAAAGTTTTCAATAAAACAAACAATGTGAGAGAAGGAATATTTCTTTCCAATTAGTTCCTCATCAATGGCTCTACACTAATATAACATTTTCAAACGTAAAATTATATACCGATCTAGTGGTGAGAGTTGTTCAATGAAAGGTTATCAATCTTAAAGTATCAAGAAGGTGATAATTGATCAGGTAATTAAGACAGTTAACTAAAGCAAAGATTAATTATAGTAGAGAGATTTTGTGAACAGGTTCTTATCTAATTGATATTTTGCATAATGGTAACTAAAGAGCGAAAATGAACTGCTACGTAAAATGGTAAATTGTTGACGGTAATTAGAGATAGTAGGGGGAGAGGAAGATGGCTAAATCTGCAATAATAATAATAATAATAATAATAATAATAGAGCTATTGAAATGTTAGTTATAGTCAATTGTGTGGTGAATGAAATGAAGAGTCTTGTTGTAATAAATGAGCTATACAGATGGCCAAGGCAAAGAAAGAGGCTGTACGAATCTCTTCTGAATACACAGACTTGGCTTGTTTAGGTGGATTCCTATGGCTTCTGCTGTATGTAAAAGACGAACTCTTAGAGCATGGGTGAGGTGAGAAGGAATGTGATAAATAACTTTGAAGGCATTATGAATGTTAACTCGGTGGCCGGTGTGAATCAGATGAGAGAGTATTGAGCTTCGTATCAATCTGGTTTCCCCCTTACTTAGCCATGAAGGACGATGCTTGGCGATTCGACGACGGACTTGCCTTACTATATGTCCAATGTAACCAGCTCCACAGGAGCAGTTGAACTGGTGAATGCACATGGAAGAGGAGAAGTCAGGGAGTCTGTCTTCAGTTCGTGTGGTCATCATCGGCCGGTTTTAGAAAACACAACATAACTTGGCGGCATTAAATGAACTTTTCATGGCATTTCTCAAGCGTTGTGTCACAATTTTACTGATGATGTCACCTCCAAATTGCAGTCTTAGGAACAACGGTATCTTGGAGACTGTAGGCATTCTTGTTTTCATATTGGATGTGTTCATATTTTTAGCCAGGAACGTTTCTGGATATCCATTTTATCTGGGTATTCGGCTGTGAAACAGAAAATGACGACAGCATCACCTTCCAGGATGTTTGATTGAAAAGGAAGGTGAATCTAACTATAAAAAAAAGTGTGTATCGGAAACCAACGTCAACAGGTCAATACACCCACTTCTTGAGTTTCGTCCCCTTGCAATATAAACGAAATCTAGTTAAATCTTTGCTCCATCGGGCTAGACTCATCTGTTCAGATGATACTTTTAACGAAGAGCTTCAAATTATCCACGATCTACTTAGTAGAAATCGATATCCAGAAACGTTCCTGGCTAAGAATATGAACACATCCAATATGAAAACAAGAATGCCTACAGTCTCCAAGATACCGTTGTTCCTAAGACTGCAATTTGGAGGTGACATCATCAGTAAAATTGTGACACAACGCTTGAGAAATGCCATGAAAAGTTCATTTAATGCCGCCAAGTTATGTTGTGTTTTCTAAAACCGGCCGATGATGACCACACGAACTGAAGACAGACTCCCTGACTTCTCCTCTTCCATGTGCATTCACCAGTTCAACTGCTCCCGTGGAGCTGGTTACATTGGACATATAGTAAGGCAAGTCCGTCGTCGAATCGCCAAGCATCGTCCTTCATGGCTAAGTAAGGGGGAAACCAGATTGATACGAAGCTCAATACTCTCTCATCTGATTCACACCGGCCACCGAGTTAACATTCATAATGCCTTCAAAGTTATTTATCACATTCCTTCTCACCTCACCCATGCTCTAAGAGTTCGTCTTTTACATACAGCAGAAGCCATAGGAATCCACCTAAACAAGCCAAGTCTGTGTATTCAGAAGAGATTCGTACAGCCTCTTTCTTTGCCTTGGCCATCTGTATAGCTCATTTATTACAACAAGACTCTTCATTTCATTCACCACACAATTGACTATAACTAACATTTCAATAGCTCTATTATTATTATTATTATTATTATTATTGCAGATTTAGCCATCTTCCTCTCCCCCTACTATCTCTAATTACCGTCAACAATTTACCATTTTACGTAGCAGTTCATTTTCGCTCTTTAGTTACCATTATGCAAAATATCAATTAGATAAGAACCTGTTCACAAAATCTCTCTACTATAATTAATCTTTGCTTTAGTTAACTGTCTTAATTACCTGATCAATTATCACCTTCTTGATACTTTAAGATTGATAACCTTTCATTGAACAACTCTCACCACTAGATCGGTATATAATTTTACGTTTGAAAATGTTATATTAGTGTAGAGCCATTGATGAGGAACTAATTGGAAAGAAATATTTCTTCGCTCATATTGTTTTTTTTTAATTGATGTTTTAATGTGAATGTTTGCATAACGTTTTCAATGACATCGAATTCATAATAGAGAAGGAGTGAAACAACGAACTACCATTCCTGGATGTTTTAGTCAGCATAACAAATGCCGGAAATCTAGCAGTAACCGAACAACACACACACTCATTTGCTCGCAGACTCTATTCCAAAGAGCGAGAACGTAGTGCAGTGCGACAACTTCACAGAGGAATGAAGAAAATTACTTGATGTCCATCCTAAAACAGAATGGATACTTTATCAGAAGATGCCCATCTTATACAACACCAACTACAAAGCCATCGACAGAAATAACAAAAACGCATCACCCTGCCGTACATAGAGAATATATCAGAAATTACAAGATTACTGAGACCACTCGGAATTTGTGTGGCTCGTAAACGAACAAATTCCCTCCGAGCACCATTATGTGGACCAAAGGATGCAACAACCAAAGTAGATAAATCGAATATCATTTACAAAATCAACTGCAATAACTGTAGTCGACACTACATTGGACAAAGTGGCCGCCCTCTTCGCCTTCGTCTACATGAAAACCAATTGGCTAATAAACGCCACAATATTTCGTCACTCATTTCAATGTACGTGGATAATCATGGACATGAATTCAATTTCGACAATGTCGAAATTTTGGACAGGACTAGACAACATGAAATTGGTTGCACTCTCATGACCAATCAATACATGTAAGCGAGTCCTACAGGAGGTCAGTCGTGGCCCCAATAGCTCAGTGGTAAAGTCTCTGACTACAACACTGGGTGAAGCAGGTTCGAGTCTCAGGCGAGACATCATTTCCGTTGAGGTTGCAGATACGCCTTGCTGACGAGTGCCAAAACGCACAAAACCTAGATCCAGGGATTCCTGCTGACTGCTTCCAACCAACTAACATCTTCTTATGTGCACCGCGATGCTGAGCTTCCTAGCTTGGTTGCCACATTGCAAATATGATTGTTAGAATTCGGTCTGAACTCAGGACTAGGCAACATGAAATTGGTCGCACTCCTGTGACCAATCAATATGTAGAGGAAACACAAAGAATATGATCTTTTGTGAAGCACTATGTATAGAAATAACGAGGCTGAGTGACTTCAACCAGTTATTACACTCATAAACTGAGTTTTGAGACTTGGCTCGAAAATCTCATGAAGTCAACCAATATTCAGGTTAAAACTTATCATGAAATACCCGTTAATGAAATCCAACTTTAACTGAGGCTGTAATTACATCCAAAATAGATAGCATTTATCTACCATGAACTATACCATTACATTCAGACTAGTTTGCAGCATATAGTCTATAAATGGTGTAAATCATGCACAGAGTGACGGAAACAATTAAAGCCATTATCGTCATGGAGTAGAGAAATCACGCTTTGGTAGGCATCTGACGGTAAATTCGTACTACTGGGTGTACTGAATGAAATGGTAAGTTGCCCACAGCATACTGCTGCATTTCGTTATTTGCAGAAAACATTGATAAGGCTCACTCCTACTAATAGACCACTCCCTCCTAGCCCATTGGACTCAGTATTGATTACAATTATAGAGATATATCGCCTGTTTGATACTTTCAAACATTTCCAACAACCTCCGTCCACTTGTTTTCGCTCCTCCTTGGCTACTTTGATCGAAATCTTCTTGTGTCGACTACTTCTTTTCATACTGTTTTGGTTTGTGGTGTGCTTGACTATCAGATTATGCGTTAATTTATCTATCTCTTGGATTATATGGATGAACTTGATCTCGTCTCTTCAATCAATGAGACACCACATTGGCGACCTGGACGTAAACCTGCACTTGTAATCGCCTACCATAGACAAGTGTAATTACTTCAGACAAGGAAAATCTTTAACCTATGGCGATTCTTGAAAGCTTTCAACCAAAAGATAATACTGTAAGTAAACAATATATGGATGTGGCTCTTTTGTCTTTAATATAAATCAATCCCAGTAAAGTAACTACGATCAATATCTGCTGAGTTTAAAGTCCTTCGTACGTCATAACTCTTAGTCCACCATAATTGACACAAATGAATTTCAAAATCGAGATGCACACTGTACTCAGTAGTGATTCTTTTTATGTGTAAATTTATGACTATGGGATTGTACTCAACTTCAAAGAATAACACAAACCAAGGCTTTGTGTTTGAGCATTGGTAGCCTTTCAAAGATGAGAAGCAACCAAGAATTCAGGAAATTGTTTTGCATAAATGTTGCAAAAGAAACTGAGACAGGAAGATTGTTTTCAGTTATCTTCTTGTCATATGACAACATTGCGGTCTCCTCACCACATTGGCAGATTTTACCTCTGTTCACAACACAAGAACCACTAAACATCTGAAAATTTTCAGGGGAAGTTTGATAGGAGCCTTTTGAAAAGGAAATGTTGACTACGTCTTGCTGGCCCTGTGGCTAGTAAAGTTGAGTCATTGTTACCAAGTTGTTAATACAAACAGGGATCTTTATGCCGACCGGTAACTTGCCTTAAGAACTAGTCACTGGAGGAAAAGATAGTTTCATTACGTGCTGACCAGATAGTTTTTGAGGAGAAGACATACTCTAAAGTGCTTTACTGTCTTCAGATGATTGCATGAGGCGAAGAATCAATCATTGAGGTCACAGCTCCAAACAGCTGCACTTAATTATCCCGCAGCTGCTGGATAAATATCTCCACAAATTGATAACAAAATGCAGCCTATTATTGACCTCTAAAGCTAAATCGCTTTGGATGTTGCAGTGGCAAATATTTCTCCAAAATCAATAGTGTAAGTCAACACGATATTCAATACCCATACTGCCTTTAGAGGTTTTAACCGACTTGTCAAGCTGAAGACGCACGGTCCAGCATCCGCGTCTCTTACATACCTTGTCCTTTTACGTTCCGCTGCTCAAACACGATACCCTAACCAGCTAGTTCAAGCATATAGATATATTAAAACGACTGGTGAAATATATGACTATCTAGTCACACTAATGTGTTCTAACTTAGTCTCGTACTCCTGCGTATTCAAGGAGTACAAAAATTAATCGTTGACCTCTATACCTGTCAAGATGACGTCTCGACAAATCAAGAAAAAAGTCTGAACCAGTGAATTCAAAAAATGCAACTAATACTGATGACTTTTTTGGAGACATATCAGATGTTTTTACTGTATCAGAATAAAATCACATCTGATTATAATTCATGCATTGAACAACACTTTTCCTAATAATTTATTCTTAAGTAGAGACAATAAAAGCAGAATATTTACTAGCATAGAACTACTCACCTGAGTTAAGGAGCCCGATATATATCTTGGAACGATGAATGCTGTTTCTCATACAGCAGAGTAATTAGAAAACTTTAAGTAATCTCAGTCAGACAAACAGACGAAATCATCTTAGAACCCCATACACAAGAGCACTGGTTAAAGTTGGCGCAGTTCACAGTGTATATCAGTAACAATTGGCTACAGAAAGAGTGATGTCGAATTAGAAGAAGGTATATGGGAGGAAAATGAATTCAAATTCACGGTTGGTCGAAACGTTCCAGCTGTAAAAGACGAAAAAGAGTGAATACTTTTGCACCGTTTTGACCGATTTTTTAACCATATCAGTAGGAGTCTTCAACCACTTATTCATATGGTCTCAAGGACTCCAGTCAGGTAGTAGTCTACACCTACCTACATGGCTGAGACCAACAGTCAGAGACTTCATGAACTGGTGACACTTCTTGATGTGGCCACTGTGAGCCGTCTTGCAATCTAATTGGACATCTACTGGCATTTGTTCCTAGAGGTTAGTGGCAGTTCAGCATGCTCAGCGCATGTCCAAGCCATCTCAATCTTTAAAGGTTCATCACCTCCCTTTCTTTCATAGTAGGCTTCGCCTGACCTCTACACTGTTCACTAAGTGATCCCACCATACGTAGGCAATGCAGAGAAAATACCTATATTTGAAAGCCTGTAGTCTCTTAGTATCTTCAACTTTCAGCGGCCATGTGTTCAGCTTTTTCGGATGGCACAGCAAACTCCAGCACAGTATACTCATCTCTTGACAGGTATTCCCATATCTCACCAGAGAGTACGCAAGTTGGCAAATGCCAAACGGGTCTTCTTTATCCAAGCTGATACTTTGTCAGCAACCAGTTCGTTCCGGCTGATGTAACTCATCAATGAAGTAAAGTGATCAACATATTCCACCACTCCACTTCTCATCCCTAATAGAAGATTAGTTGCCGATCAATCCTGGAGCTTCATCTTACATATAACAAACTCCAACGAGAAGCATGCCAAACATACTTAGATTTCTGCTCAAGACGTTCAGAAAAGCCCGCACTTTTCTAGCGTCTTCATCCGTATACCCCAAGTCAGCCAGATCCTCTCCAGTTAGGAGAGTAGATCAGTCCCTGTGTAGTCAGGGGTAAATAGGGTTATGTCCATTAGTACACCTTTAATGAAATGAAATAAAAACGGTAACAGCACCACAAGTTTTCATCAGTGCAGATGGTGACTCTCCACTGGCCTTTACATGACTGCGTGAGTATGATTGAAGCTATGATTACTGTTATATACTTGCGCAATACTCCTTTCACTGTCAGACGCTGCCAACACCTTACGGTCGATGGACCTTCGACGAGGTCTGAAACTTCCCTAGTACTCTCCAGCTTTTTGTTCCCGAGTTCTAGTTAGGAGCTGCAAAACGACGGACCCTAGGATAATGGAAACAATATTATTTGAACTGATTCCATTTTGATTGTCGCAGAAAAACTCTTCTGACTTCCCACAGAATGGAATTGTAACTGAAGTATACCAGTTTGACGGAATTACCTCTGATTCCCATAAACTACCTAGTACCTGCTTTACTCTACTCAGTAATTCCCTACCTCAAACCTCGCAAACGTCACGTGCAAACTATCAGTTTCTGCTACTGTGCATGGTTTCAGGTTCAGTACAACATTTTCAACTTTGATGAGAGTTGAAGGACCAACATGTGCGTCTCATTCGGGTTCAGGTTGGGTACTGGACAATGGAAACGTAGCTGGGCCAGTTGAACTGTGCTTCAAAGTGTTCTGTCCAATATTATAGCCGCGTGTCCTGGGAGGTTATCAGAAGACTGAATATCACACCAGGTTTCCTCAGGATTACCATTGCTGTCATTTCCACATAAATGCTTGTAAATCACCCTAAACGTCTACTTAGCGTTCACATCTTCTAATGTAGCTCAAACAAGCTTCACTGCTGCTTGTTTTCCTAGACCATTAAGGAGCAAATATACACAAGCCTGTACAAGAGCATGGTTGGGGTTCAGGTGGGTACTCCACAAAGAGCGGCAATCCTCCACCGATCATCTCCGGTGATGGTTTGTAGTAATATGATCTATCTATGTCAGTCGTTAGTTTGATGTCGGTGTACCCCATGTGAGACATTGTCTGTCCTTAAACTTGAAGTTATTGCTAGCCAGAAACATGTCATGATCAGGACAGAGTTGTAGGTGACGATCACCTTTGTTAGTTTGTCGGCATAAGATTGTGTAGATACTTGTAGGAAGCCTTTCCGATCGACTCAGCTTAGCCACACTACCTCACCATTTTAGCCATTTACTATTAGGACAATATCTGAATATTTTACTTTCTGTAGCAAAGTTGACAGCTTCTCATAGAATTTATTCATCCAAACTACAATCGGTGGGTGAGTAGACGGAGACTATGAATAGGTGAGAGCTAGCCATTAGGTCTCCAGATACTGGTAAAGGAAATTTCGAAGATGCATTGCGTTGGCCATTTGTAGTTATGTAAATAACCATACTCGGGTCCTGTTTGTGTGTCTCGTAGACAGCAAACTCCCATGCCTGGAGATTTTAGAGTTTTGGCAAATGATGCGTCCCGTCCCATTTAGTATATTATTCGGATGCTGCGAGCTTCAGTGGGAAACCGACAATGGGGTTTTAAGTGACTAGGATTTTTGTTTTGATGGTTGAGATCTTCGGCGGCGGATGCAGAGTGAAGGGCTGAGAAAGCCGTGGAGGTTTAATATTAGAATCAGGAAGTGAAGACAAAGAAGGAGATGTAGATCGGGAGTGTTGGTTATTTAATTTAACCTTGTGTACTACGGGAAGCGTGTAGGCCTTTGACACCTCCCAGCTGTCCACACCGTGAAAGACTATTTCTTCTTAAGGTGCCCGAAAGAGAGAGTTTAGTGTTACCGCAGAAGCCAGGAGACATTTGCTTGAGGCCTGCTACATGCGTCCTTTTGAGGATTGTTGGTATAAAATTCGACTGCCCTAAAGTCCGTTATAGAAAACCCATACCACCACCAACAGTGGACCGTAGGCAGGGAGGAGTGTAATATTTCCGGCGTTAACGTACTCTAACTTCCCCCTCTCCGCCCTTTCCCATAGGGAAGTCATTATTAGCTTGGTACTGGTGGTAATCCGAGGGAAAAATCTTACTGATATCACATCACATCCAGTCACCAGGATGATCTTTCACTTTAACTCCTATCTTAGTGTAGTAGTTTACATTACAACGGTAACTGCTTTTCATCTAACCGCCACCCAGTAAACGTTTATGGTACGATAGGATCTCGAGAAAACAAGGGCTGCAGTGAGGATACCCCTTCGTGTCACTGTGATGAATAAGCCCGACCTCTATGTCAAGGTAGCAGTTATCAGTCGGGTGTAACTTCAATAACAGTAGCAAAATCTCTCGGACAAAATACTTACACAAATAACTCAATATTTCCTTTGATATTATCTCGGCTTGTTCAGTGTTAGCAGATGCCAACACAATGATGCTAAATAATGTCAGTGTAAGTGAGGATTGTTTTACAGTAGAGAACAAAACCATATCGCATAACTAACCAGGTGAAAACATGCTGCTAAATTTCTAACAAACACCGACCGGATTATTGTACACCTTCCTGCTGTGAATGAGGTAAAGTAGTTTATGCTCTATATATTTCCACTGCTTACCAAGGAGTCCGAAGAGAGAATATACACTTGACTAACCATTCAGCGTATCTGTCTTCACCTTTCATGAGTACCTCATGGTAGTGCAAGGTAAAATTAAGAAGTGACCTCCATGAAACATATATATATATATATATATATATATATATATATATATATATGCTTTGACGAAGATAAAATAATAATAGGTTTTGATGTCTTACCTTATTTGCTTATGCTTCTGTTGAAGATTCATTACAATGTAGTCAAATTTCCAGTGTCAGATACTGGCTTAGACAGTCATTGTCTACTAAATCTAACTGAAATCATGAAATGTTTAGAACTATGTTTAGGGTCAATATTTTTCCCGTTTACAGATCTGTATAGATAAACAGAAAGCATTGCAATGAAATCTGCAGTATCTCCGATAGCTGCTAATTCGTTCAAGTATTCACTAGAGACTAATTCAATGGTAAAATGCTCCGTTACTCCGGGAATTCGACTGAGACAGGTAGACTATACGTTTGCTATTATTAAACGCGATAACTTGGAAGAATTTTTCAGACACATAAGTAGCGTGGTAAAAAATATGACATTGTTCAGAGTAAATTTGATGTCAACCTACTGGCTTTTTTTGAGTGAATGGTCGGAAGACAGCAGAATAACAACAAACGAAGACAAATATATTTAGAAAGTCAACTCATTTGTATAGCTATCTCTATCATTATTCTGCACATACCTTAACCACTAAATTGACGGCTGCTAAAGGTTTTTTCAACAAAGCTAGTCGTCTGGCGACAGCGGAAGACGACAAAAGCGATAAGTTAAAGTTAATCCACTCTACACTCATAACAAATAACCATCCAGAAAGATTTGTTAAAAGAATCTTCTTAAATGATGTGATGAATATTTCTAGATGTCTTTCAAAGAAGTGGATCAGTGTTGTAATGATTCCTTATTGCAAAAAGATATCAGAAGAAGTTAAAACGAGACTGAATAAGTATGATATAAAGGTTTATATCCTATAATAAGTAGTCTATATTCTGCCTTGGTGAAGGTCAAAGATATACTACCGACTCAAAATTAACCAAACTATCCCTATGAAATGAAATGCTCAGGCTGTGAACTAGTATATGTCGTGGAAACATTGAGGCAGGTGAATCTGAGTATCAAGGGACATAGATAATGCCTACAGCTAATTCTCAATAGACAATGGAAGATTGGAAAACATTCGATAGAAACAGAATACAATGTTGATTTTGATGGAACAAAAGTTCTGCAAAAGGTTTTGCGTCATGTAAAGAAAGAGTGACCCTCGATGTCCTACTTACACGAACTAATTCCAATAGCTTGAACAAACGAAATGTAATGTAATTAGCTGCATACTGATAAACTGATTGACAAATAATTATAAAGAAAAACAATGTAACCACTACAAATGTCGTTTTATTTATTTTCTATTCCTGTTGATACCGAACATATCGCACTCAACATCTTCATCCTTTACAACAGATTACTTGCTACTATTTGTATCGGTATTTTTCGACCATCATTATTATTTATTTCGCTGTAATCAGAAGGCATCGGCATACATTAAAGGAAGCAAAAAGCTAAGCTCATTCTGTTATTCATATATAGGTGAAAGTGACATGCATATTTTCATATTCTTATTCCATAAACACTCGAAAAGCACATTCTCTTCAAGGATGGACAATCAAGTCACCTGTGTTAGCTAAGGTCTGAAATACAACACACTGGTTTACATTCGTATGTCGTATATATCAATTCACAATAAATGACTAATAATCATATTGAAAATAATCATAATCCAAACAAGATTAGACAATGAGTTGAACTCTATGATTTTAACCTTATAAGCATCTATGATAAAGTAATTTTGATTATTTCCGAGCAAAAGCTCGAACAGGATTACTATGCAAAACGTTGAAATTATCTATCTAAAGTACGCTTAGATCTATACAAATAAAGCTCATATTTGATGGTATTCTTATGGCTTTTAGGCTACAAATGGAGTAACCAACTCTCAGTTGCTTAAGAGACTGAAAAACACAAAGATTTGCCACATGAAATTAAATTTTGGCTGCTTACCTTGCAAAACTTCAGTACGAAATAGCTTAGGAAACCGCAACTACGTGAATAACCTTTTACTAAAGGGCACTATGGTCACTACAAATAGTTCTGAGGAAACTGACAAAAGTATTCTTAAGATATTTAACTGCTTTTAACACAATACCACCATAATAAAAGTACATTTCCGAAAAGCACAAATTTCTTTGTTCAGGCAGAAATAAAATATGCTAAGCCAACACAACCAACCCTCATCACCACCAGATACCGGCTTTTTGACAGTGAACAACTTCACGTTGTGTTTGTATGCCTAATGGATAAATTAAGCAAATTCCCACCTCACGGAACCAACTACAACATGAAACCATCTTTTGTATTCTTCGGGTGCGGCTAGATGTGCATAATATCTGTCCATATGAATCAAGATATAGGAATCCTTAGCAGTGTGCACCTATGACGTAGCCAGGGGTCGGACCTAGGAACTTTAGGTTCTGTCAGTTCACGATTTTTTTGCCACCTCCATTAATACCGTTGTAGAGTGTCTCTCCTCACGTCCGATATGGTTGGTCCCACCGGTTACAACTCATCAGAACTTCGGGAATCTCATCTTGAAGCAAGTCACTGGTAACGTTCTGGCCACGGAACCTGTGTTTGATACCTTGGTGGTGTCATGGATGCACACCGTTGAGACGTCCCACACCAGGACAAAACAGCTGTCTAGTGCTCCTAGGTTTCTAGTGGTTCTCCAAATAATGTCGGCTCATGATGAATATCCTTAGTTGGTGTAACCTTGACTTTTAGAAAGTCATTCAAAACACGAGAATCTCGCATATTGATCTCTTATCCAAATGTGTTCAACTTTTCATGTGTTACATGTATATGCTGCTTACTGGAGGCATAACACATAAATTTTACATTTACAACATTGATGTGTTTATGCTAAATATGAAGTCGTATAGTATTGTTTATTTAAGTTACTGGTGACTAATCAATTAACGATTATCCTAATTTCAGGCTTTTAATGAGTTTTTCGTCCCAAACTCTCATTGTGATGTGCCGTTTAATTGCAGTCAGAAATGTTCTATGGCACAGCCTGTAACAGGTTTCATTGGTTTCATTACTGTTTATGTGTGAATTGCTGCAGCTTTTTATACCAATTTGCAGTTACAGAACACTCCTAAGTTGTGAACTAAGGTTAGCGAATATCCGGGAAATATGATTTTTTGCTATCTACAGTGGTATGAGTCTATCTTTCCTTTGCTGTGTTCATTCAGACTGCGACCATAGCGATTCTCACATCTTCATGACGAGGGACACTAACTAGGTGCTTGAAAATGCTATGAGTACCTGGTTGTAGACTTCCTGGATTCACATAGCTGATGTGCTTCTGCACTTATAGATATCAGAAGAAATTCTGAAGCATGGGTTTACGAATATGCAAGTCGGAGGATTCTTTATTCAACCGACAACAATGCAGGTATACAGGTTGTAAGTCATGCTTTGATCCTATAACTGTGGTGTGGAGTTTGTTCTGAATTCGGTGAATACAATAAATAACCATGTCTGTGGATTGTAACTCATGAAAGGGGATCCAATTTTTTGAAATCTAGTTGCAGAAGAGTAGAACAACATACATCCTTTTACGTAACACTCTTCAGAAATATAAAAAATGATAATATCTGCAACAAGACAATCGAAATAAAAATAATATGTTTAGTCTGGGATTTCAGAGCTAATGTAATTCAATTTGGACAGTACCACGACAACAGCCACAAGAGACTATCGAGCTTGATAGCAAATGTCTGCTGATAAGACTTCTATGAACACGAAAGGGGTTCCAACACTTCCTTGCATAACACCGCCCGAAATTGGTCAGAAAAGTGATGAGATATCAATAATTTTTAGTTTCAAAGCTATCCTGTAAAAATGAACTATAACACTGAAGTAAGGTCTCAGCAATGCAGTCTGCCCTAGGTTTAGTTAGAAACAAATTTTTAATAACCCTAACAAACACATTTTGTACGTCCCTGTATTAAACCATAATAAGAAGTATCAACCATCTTCGGGTTTGATCATATAATCAAAAGCTTGATTTTTATTCTTACTGGTAGCTGACTAGTAGATAAAATGAGCATGAATTCAACAACTACGAAAACCTTTTCACTGATAATGGCTAACTCTAGTACCATACAGCAGAATGAATATGTCAGCTATCACAGAGATTATCACTTACGATTCACACGAAAGAGGAAGATCAAATAACAAAACTTCAAACATTTCGAATATATACGTGCAACATGTGCGGCACATCTATATAAGAAAAACAAGTGTTGTAAATAGAAGCACATGCCGAATATACAGTCCGAATAATACACTTGAAAGCTAAATTTTTAAGTCGATAAAATGACGGGGAGAAAATATTGGAACAGTTGTGAAAGAAAAAGGCATGACACAAAATATGACCAATATATTGCGAAAATATGTGAGACAGTATAAAGTTGAGCACAAAACATTTATATGGAGTTTGGGAGCTGGACGAGTTGTAGACCATTTATGTGAAATTACTGTCATAGTCATAATAATAGGAAATTGGAATGCACACGAAAATACTTTTCATAGGCATTAAACTTGCTGCAAAAAGTGCACGAAAACCGGCCATCAAAGTTTGCAGACAACTGTTGAAACCTAGGCAGAGTAGTTTTTCTTATAACTTAACAAGCGTTCAGTGTACGAGAAGTCACCATAGTTTGTGTTCAAAACAGAGATATAGCTATCATTTCGAGCTGCTCCAGGATAGCTGGAGAATTCGGCCACCAACAGAGGGAAGACTACCCCATAGTACCAGCATAAGATACATGATAACTAGATACGTGTAAAAGCGTAGCTTTCACTGCAAGGACATATGGAGGAGAAAACAAGAAGAGAGCAAAAGCCAAAACAAGGCAAAGTAACATGTGAAAAAGAAAACGCTCTCATTGAAGAACCGGATGACTTACTTGAAGTGCGAAGGTATAGATAACATATTTATACGATAGATAAAAGTATGTTCATATTTCTTTAGTTTTTAGTTCGATAACTGATTGATTAGTGCTAAGGGATTCAGGTTTGCGCTAATGATCACACTGGACATTTATAAAGAGTAATAATAAATGTTAGCCAGGGCAGCTCTTATGGAAAAAGTAGCGTGAACAGTTGCTATCTATACGGTTATAAGAATGTCTTAGGCCCCCCATCTAAATATGTGCACCTTTAAGAAGTCACGCAACCAATAACAACTAAAAGCTTAAAGGTGACAGCATAATCAGATGAGTTACCAAGTAGGAATTCATTACTACTCTGAACTCATAGGTGGACATATTTCATTTCCACACGAAGTACTAGCTGGTAAAGACATCAGAAGGAAATGAAGATCAGCTACACTTTTTGACTAGACTGGTAGTTTTAAGACAGTTGGAAAGTGTGCAAAGTTTCAGATATTTGATTGTCTGATAATTTTAGCAAATGATGCTATTGATTGGTATTGGAGTTAAGATGCTTTTGATGGTGTTGCGTTCTCTGAGCTAAATGGTTTAAGTATGAAGTTTTTGCTGTCATTCTAGACAACATAATCAGCAAAAAAATTCGGAAAAAAGTAAGAAGATGAAAAAGTTAAGATGTTATTGTGACCAGAAAGGAAGACACTGAGCCATCTGCTGAAGACTTTGATGGTCAAGCTCTGTCTAATAATGTGGGATTTCAGAGTTGAGTGAATCCTATAATTAAAAGGTTTGCCCCAAGTGATGAAGAAAGGTTGTATGTGTGAACAGGGTGGAATACGCTACTGAAGTACTGGATAGATGAGGAAATGAAGTCAACCCGAGGCATTGAAATGTAGACTTAAACCACTCTAAAAATGAGCCATAGATACTAAGAGCATGAAGCCCTCTAAACAAGAAGCCGTGAGGGACTTTACTGAGAGCCATCTCAAAGTATAGAGTCACCACGGCTAGCCCAAAGTCATGATCTAAAGTTGTTTGGTTGAAGGAATCCAGGAGACAAGAAATGGCTAAGTGAGATTCTATGGACATCGTATTGATGCTTAATAGTGAGTCGTTCACTGAGGAAAAATTCTGAAACTTGATCACTAGCGATTTTCTGCGGTATTCTTGATATCATCAAGGTGGTCTGAAAAGGGCGGTTACCAGACAAAACATGCTTAGAACCCGACTTATGTCCACTGAATATAAAAGTGGTTTTTCAGGATTCAGGATAATCGAAAATATAGACAGATATGGTGACTGTCTTGAGAACCTGAAAATTCTGCACAGTATTCCCGAAATATCATTTAGAGTAAAGTCATGAATAATAGTATTATTACTTTTTTACTTTTATCGTTTTTTTAAAAGGACATCAAAGTCACTAGGTTTGAATAGCATGAAAGGGCCACTATCACTACCGAAACTTTGCGACAGTTATGATTCGTTTATTGCCATAAAAATAATGGGATCAACGAGAGTTATAGAGCACAAATACTTAGAGATGGCAGGAAATATGGTAGGTTTGATGTAGATGCCAGATTATTCTTTGAATGGGTTATGACCTTCAAGTAGTGGCGTACTTGAATAAGTGTTGTTAGGTTTAGGTAGGAATAGACAACCATCTCTAATTTCTAGTTATCAAGTCAGGTTTTTGCACAATTGGCGCACGCACAGGGAAATTTCCGCATTTCGAGCACTTAGCCAAGACAAAGTTGGATGTAGACTAACTCCACATACATATCCTCCTGTTCGTGACGAGCAATAACAGAGAGGGTTAAGGTATGGTACCTTATCTGGAGGTAATTTGGGTTTGACAAAACTATCCACCAAATATGAGTCCGATGCTCATAAGCACTAATATCTTCTCAACTAGTATGATTTGCTCTTTATTCACTGTTCCTTTGTTTTGTTACTCCGAGCATAAATGAACTTAAGCATTTTGTTTGCCGTTTCGCAATAGTATTGTAGCGTCATACACTTCCCCAAAATCAATAGCCTAGGGTTTGACGACTTTCGACATTGATGCTGACCTTGATAGTTTAACTGGACACGCTAAGCTGAAGGCACCCGGTCAAGCATCCTGGCCATTTGGCACGCTGTCGTGTTACGTCGCATTGCTCGTATTCGACTCTCTAGCCAGTTAGTTGGAACGCATCGGTATTTTGGCATAACCATCCAAATATACTATTCCATCCTACTACGCTATCGTGTTCTACCTTGGTCTCGTATTCGTGGGTATATAACAAGTTCGAATAATTAGTGATTGGTCTTTGCGTCTGTCAAGTTCGCACCAGGACAAATCCTAAAGTATAAACAAGCCAAAATGAATGATTAAAATCCAACCACAGTTGTATTTGTATCAAGAAAGCAGAATTCTCAGAAGTATATGTGGAAGAGAAATCATAATTTCAGTGACATTATTTGTCTATAACAGCACAAAGATCCCAATAATAAGTTTGAAATGGAGCACAAACTGACATATGATTAAGACAGTTAAGAACTGTCAACAGTTTACATAGAATATGATAAATTTGTAAACGAAAACGGTAACGAATTTTGACATCAAGTGAAAAGTCAACATTTGATATTAATTGCATCTTAAAAAATCCCAGTTTGAAATTTATACCAATATAACCTAGGTCCAATGCCAACTGTAACCAGTGTTTGCACAAAGATGTAGGTCAATATCTGCACCAGAACTGGAAGTTATATTTGTAGGGATCAGAGATGCGTTACGATCAGTGGCTCTGATAAAAACAGCCTCAAATAAAAATAATTTCTGTGTCAATAAAATAATAGAAATCCAGCGTACCCTCGACTTCAAAATTTTAAATAATCTTCTGCACACAACATTTGCACAGCATTGGAAAAATTACGTTTTTTAGTCACCTGTAGTTACATTGTTTTCAGTGCAAGTTATTCTAGTAACTCATAAATCTGCAGTAATAAATGTGCGTTGCTAGCGCTATGTGTATTTACAGTTGGTCTTTTTCAAGACTTTCGAATAAACTTTATCTTACCCAAAGGATTCAGTGTGTTTCCAATTCTTCCAATGCTTTAACCAAGATCTCATCCTTTTTCAATGATCAAGTCCCGAGTAGGACGAAATGCGCATCCTGGATTCCACTGCTAGCCACTGTCCATCATTACTACAATCAATGAAATGTTTGCATTCATACCCCAAACTTTGTCATATTCATATGACTTTTGGATCATGTGAATTAATCCGATGTTTTCACACTTCCAAAGCTGTGAGTTCACTGACAGCATTGCTATCAGCGGTGTTGACTAACACCCTTTCTAAATTAACCAGGTGTTCTTGTGTTTGCTTAGTGTCAGATATTTATTCTCTCAGCCTAATGCTTAATGTCACATTTTATTTCGTTCTGTGCATAACTGTTGTAGAGAAGCTGAATATTATAGCAATTAAAAATAATGATTTATTCTCACATATACTTATTACATATGGAATGTCAATTTATAGGGTTCGTTTGTGCTGTTATATGGATGCTGCAAAAACTATGTACATAACTGAGAGGGAATATAAAATCCAACTAAATTTTACATTTGCTAAGTCTGCTGCACCAGCGAGTTCAAGTCTTTTCCGATGACAAAAACACTTTTGGGCTTATCACGAAAAGTGAGCTTGAGTTACTACTATGGTAACTTCATTTTTCTGTCAAACGAGGAAAAGGGACATAAAAATCGCCATGTTTGAAGTTACAATAACACGTATGAAATAACCGCAGACTATCACACAGTAGTAGCGTGCAGTTTCCAGATATTAACAGTCTTCATTTAATTACTCGCTCATGATTAGTGACAGCACCTTTATCCTACGTTTAAATTCCATTCCTATTTCTTGCAAATTTGTGAGCATATATACCCCCTATTCCAAACATTCATCGCCAGATGAAGCAAAAACTGTTTGTATTCATCCGGTAGTTTAATAAGAAGTTGAAAGGAGTTAAAGTATGTTATCTTTGAATTCAGACGTTTTGCAATTATCTAGTTAACTCTTGAACAACATTCAGAGATGGGTCTCAGCAATCACTATTTTAATGAATTAGTTTGAGGTAAGGCACACACCTCTATATTTAAGCCTTCTGGCTCGTTATCAAGTTGTCACACCTTGAAACACTGTATTCTACAAGCAAATCATCTTTTCAGAACACGTCAGTCTGTACTTTACCTTGACTACGAACCCTGTAGATTCAGGTTGATCATGGAAAAGTACAGTCAGCGGGCAGTCACTAGCTAACTGACAAATCCTTTCTTCTCCTCCATACGGACAAGCACTACCGACTTGATTCCTAGGATAGTAAGAGAAATCACGTTATGGTCGAAAGATGATTAACCTGAAGACGAGGCACCATGTGCCGTAAATGTTTACGCGCGTTATCCTTTCTACAGAGGGATAGTGGTGTATTCTGTAGGTTTTGAAGTATGTCTGAATGGTGAACGACACTGAAAGTAAAGTGCCTATGCCAGTGTTAATCACAAAACTGCCTGAGGAATAATTTAAAATGTAATGCATATCCGCTAGGTGAGTATCTTATCTTAAACTGGTAGATTCCAAGTGTTGATTTTTATGGAGATATAAAAGACCAACTTGAAAACATCAATGTCGCTGAAATCTTAGTGGCATAATTTTGGAAAAATCACTCTGGGGAATTCTTTTATCACAAACTGGAAATCCTCAACAATATCCTGTGCGGCAGTTCTGGAAATATAGGTATTATCTCGAGGAGTCCAACTGTGAAAACGTTAAAGTTGCACATCCAATAAATCAACCATAATATGAACACTATCTATTTATACCTAATGATAGAGACTTGCATTTAGTTACCATATGGCCCAAAGAATGATAACAAAAATCATATATATGCTAAATAGTTTAGGCCCAGTACTAGTGGATAATTCACACAATTAGGTTTAATAAAACTTCTAAAGCTACATAAGGTAAAAGAATTACTGATGCACCAAAGGAGTTATATGTATATTGTTACAAAGGCTACATCCACTCATTGTGGCAAATATGCAAGCTTCTTCTCGCAAACCATAGCCACTAGGCATCTGTTTTGTATTGAACAATGAAAAAGTCCTGTGGTTCTGTACCCTGGACAAATATAACCAAATATGTTTGGGAGTTCTCCCTAAAATTATCCTGAACTGCATATTTGTTAATTAACTGCCTTTTAAGCGTTTTCAACCAACTAGGCACGCCTTTTTATATGTCACTTATTTTTCACTAATATTGAAGTATTGGTTAGATAGGGACTCATTCATACAAATTTATTGAGTAATGTTTGTACTTTGGTTGTTATCAACACTACCAACCAATCGTAAATGTATCAGTGTTCAGGCGGATCAAAATCAACCCATTTACTTCCTGATGTAACGAAACACTTCTTTCATACACTTCCTGTTCATTGTGTAATCAACTCCTGTATAGGAAACGGAAATAAATATCTTCAACATGGACTCATGGAAGTCCCATACTGCGCGCCGCATGTTCTCACAACATTTAATATGAAATGTGACGCCATTAATCTTTCGTCCCTCTTCCTGGAACGTTTTACATTCCCATGGAAAAATCTACAACAGTCACTGTGGAAAACGATATTCTTTAAAACAGGATTCAACTGCATATCAAGAGATGAAGTAAAACGTTACTCAGCTGTCAATATAATATCTGAAGTAGCAAGAATCAGAAAAACGTTTGCTCATTACCAGTCACTTTCATCACATCTTTACACTAACTCCACATACTTTCACAGCATGAATTCATTGCCTTGCGTTCATGTGCCACGCCCAACCTCGAATTTCGCGAATATGTAGCTAAAGAGAAAGACACCTGTTTTACTTTATTAGTTAATTTGACTTTGACGAGATTCTTCTATCAAATGTTTCTTCTTACACTAAGAGTGACCTTCCTCTCAATGAGTTTTATCTTTTGAAGTGAAAAATATCAGACCGTTCTTCTTGGTTGGGAGCACCCACATTTACTGGTAATAACGGTAAGGTTGAACAAGGAAGGACTTCTGTTTCCTTGCATCTACTTGCTTTAATTATGAGTGCGTGTTATCACTTGTGCCATGGAAAGTCATTTGGCTCAACCAACGACTTGAGGGTTGCATACTTGTCCCCATTTGTGAAGCGGACCCTGTTTCAACCATTAAGACCTCAACATACTTGGGTAGTTGCCATCGGTATGAGATCTCTCTCTCTCTCTCTGAATCTGAATAAAAGTGGGTTTATCCATTCTGGTCATGGCTGAGGGTTAGAACTAGAACTGTTTGCAAACTCACTAGCTTTTCTGCAGGCTGTTCATGATTTGTTTGCAAAGTTACATCTTTTACTTCTGGGAACACGTTAGATTTCAGGTGCCGACTGCAAACAAACTAGTAAACCTCAAGAATATAAACTTCTCCGTAAACTTTACGCAGTATGTTAGTCCCTTAGTCTACAGCAACTGCTGGCACTTAAACTCAACAAATGATGAAAACACACGTTAGATTTAGATTTGATCCTCACCAAGTCTCCTTTTGGCTGCTATGTATTATAGTGTGGAGTAAGATGGTCATGGTTTGCATAAAAATTCATAAATTCCTGAAGCTTTTTACAGCTATTCGTGCTGCACGGATGTTTCGCGAGAAAATACATAAAACTGTGCAAATGCAAGACTGGTTGCAGACACAGGAATCACTTGAATTTACTCAACTAGGAGAACACGTAAACAGTCAAGACCATCGTAAATATATTTATATCGTTGTATCCTCTATAAGTTGACGTTGCATCGCACCTATTACCTTACCGCGTTTTTCTTTTATCGTGAAGCGGAGCAGCCACCAACAGGATGGAACGTCCAATGTTGAAGGTTACTGTTTAGTTCCAACATCCAAAATAAATAGTGCGAGCAGTAGAAACTGGTAGTTTTTGAGCTCTTGCTTCTAGGTCTTGGGTCTCGGTTATTTTTTCCTTTTACACTCTTTCGTTGGTTGCAGAATTCTTTCCTTTTTTCCTCCTTATGGCCTTGGAGGTAGTGACTATCTACTTGAAGGTATTTTTACAAATTTTAGCTTGATTTTTGTATAAGAGGGAATAAAACTAAACTGCTGGTATGGTCAACTAACTTTTGTGATTCCCGTTTTTGTAGGTAATCTCAATTAAGTATAAAGCCTTACTTGAAAGTGCTAGAAACAACTCGAGTGGGGAATGAGAAAGAGATGAGTAAAAAGCGCTTGTAGAAAAAAGGTCACTGGTAATAATATTGGGAAGGAATGCGTCTCATTCCAGGTACTAAGGTGGGGAAATGCAGGGGTGGATAAACATACTCCCAGCCGCTGCCGATGAATATTCGTGGTAGGCCGTTTGCGCTCATATACTTATCCAGTAGTAGTTTGAAGGAGTCAACTGATATAGCTGTGGTTACTTGCTTATGCAGGGTGTTCCGTACGATACACACTATTTGTGAGAAGACTTTTGACCTCATTCTCGTCATTGCCCTACAATGGGGTATGCAGGTTGGGTTCCCGTGAGACCATCGGCTCTCGGCCGACAGGGTTGACCTATTCAGGTAGTTCATTTGCTGAGTGATCTTGTGGGCAGTTATTAGGTCACCCCTTTTCTCCCTATGGCTCGATTTGAAAAAAATTGGTCATCTATGGCGTTACACATATGTTTTGCTTGCCAGTCCGATAACCGACCTTATCTCCCTCCCCTGTACCTCCTCTAGAGTATCCGTGTCTCTCTTTAACAGCAAGGAGGGGCTATCATGTTGAATACCTTTAGGTGTGGTCTAAGATAGGTTTTAAATGTCATAAAAAAGTCCAGATTCAGAACTCTAAACTGCGTTCCTACGAAGTACTCGACGGCGTTCGCCTCTGCTGCCTTTCCCTTATGGCTGACACTAGTATCTAGTGTGTCAGAGAAGTTTGGTCCTGGGTCCTAGTCTGTGGATACTGTGGTGATTGCGCACTTTTTGAGGGTCTAGCTGGTTTCGGCGCTTCCGGCGTGTGAAGATACATAACCTTGCATTTCGGCAGGCTGAAGCTTAGGCTACTCACAGCTGACCTGGACTCTAGCTACAGCGGACCGTCTCGGGGTGCCCTGGGATCCCCTTCCCTACCCACTGCCCACCATATTTTGATGTTGTCGGCAAGTAGGAGGATAGACGAAGAGATTTTAGCAGGAAGGTTATCGATGAACGGTGGAAACAGGAGTGACCCAAGAATGGCTCTCTGAGAAACCCCTTCTCTTGCACCCCCAGGTTGATCAAATTCCCTTCGATCTGGTACTGAATTCCATGAACAACAGATTTGCTGTGAACCATGCTCCGACTGATTCAGCGATACCCACTCTTTCAAGTTTAGAGGGCGTACTGTAGTGTGAAATGCCACCGAAAGCTTTGGGCAAGTCTAAAAAGATGACGTGGATTGGTTGTTCGCTGTCATATCAGGCAGTCCAGCCATTCCAAGAAGTCATAAATTTTCTGGCACATGATCGCCCAGCTCTGAAGCCATCACTGGTAAGATAAGTAGTGTTGTTTCCAGTAAGGCGGTCCCAACCAAGCCTTCCATTACCTTGAGTAGCATGGGGAGCAACACCAGTAATCTGTAAGTGCATTGGGTTTTTGTGGTCTTCTCCCTGAAGGTTGGTGAGAGGAAAGCACGTTTCCATTCTTCAGGGAGTTGACTTACTTCCGACGACCGTGTGAACGGGTTGCATATGGGTATGCCCAGCACTTCGGCACAGCTCCTTAGGACCGCTGGCTGTATGTTGTCACAGCCCGGAGATTCCCCTACTCTAAGCGTCGGAAGTTTCGCAAACATTTGATTTGATGAGATCTTTACGCTCGTCAACTTTTTATTGCAGTCCTGGAACTTCGTCATAATAGTGAATGTTGGTAGTGGATGAATCAGTGTTGAGCTGCTTGTCAAATCGGCTGCCAACCAGTTCCGCTATCTCGCTCCTATTGAATGAGTCTCCAGCCGGTCCCGCGATTAGGTCGAAACCTCTATTTGCCGGTTTTCGTTGTGACATAAACCAATACAGACTCTTCAGATTATAACTGTTTGGCCAAACTACTTTAGTATTCATAGCTGTCATTACAAACACTTATGTCACATTAGTTACGTGGCTTGTAGCAAAGGAAGTCTGACGCCCTATACGACGTGCGCTACCGGTGCTAATCCTTCTTGATCCCCTTCTTTGCCTTCGAGTTGCGCTGGCTACCCAAGACCGTTTATAGAGTAGCCGTCTGGTTAAATTCGGAGCACTCTTTTCGAATGCGCTCCAGACAACATCCCTCACTTGTAGCTACTGTTCGTCTGTCGGTAGTGGATGACATTCTGGTTGTCATGGTGCCCCCGGAGTTCATTATTCACAATTACAGAAGAACGCTTCTTGTGCAACTATCGGTAATTTCTCCTTGGCTATCAAGGAGAATCTCATCAAAGCGTGATCGCTTTTGCCTAGGGAGACTAGACACAGATATCGACCACCAAAAGATCGTCTGTTAGGGGGCTGTCAAGTGGTGATCCTTTTCCTTCTGGTCCCCATCGGCTGGTTTCCCAGCCTTTTCTGTTTATCCTGATATCATAAACGTGCTCTGAAGTTTGTATTCAAGAGATTTACGTCTTCAGCATACCGGAAATCCCGGGTTAAGTGGCAGTGCACTGAGGTCTGCAGCGAGAACTACACAGTCATCGCCAATGGAACTCAGCATCTTCCCGCTCATCTCACGTTCCTTCCAAACCGCTAGGTTGCGAAATAATCATCAATTTTTTTAAAAACGCTGAGTATATAAGATTCTCAGTCTTCAAAGGAAAACATTTGATCATACCGAGCAGTGAGTTATCGAGGGACTCCGACTTCGAGCCTGAAGGCAAGTGGATGGACGCGCAAATGCAAGACTGATTTAAGGGGCAAAATGAGTAAAATTCGCCATTTCAGAAAACCCTAGAAATAGTCTAAGCTATCGCAAGTATACGCAAGCCCTTGCATTCGATGCCTATTTTTACCTTGCAAAACACTATCATTTATCTCACAGCCTTTTCCGTCTACCAAGAAACCGAACAACCATCAATGGGTGGAATATGAAGGCTATTATTTGAGAATCCGCCTGCACATGCATACACATCCAAGTTATATCAGATACCCAGCGAGTTCATTACACAACTCACTCTCTTTAGTTGTATATCGCACCTGACCAATTGTGCCCAAAGTTCTGCTCACAACATCAATAAGTTAGGTGCTTGGAAGGCCAAAGAATGTCACTTTTCGTGCTAAATCTCAAGTAGCGTGATTGTGGAACAGATGACGGTAACTGATTAGTCACCTAGCTCTGGAACCCGTGCATCAACATCATCTTTTTATTCACCTCCCCTGCATCAGGCGTCAGGAACGATTCCAGACCATTCGTAGTGCATAAAAACGCCTCTGTATAACCTCTGGCCAACTTCTGGAAAAGATTTCGAGATTCGTTTCATGAAAAGAGTGATTTATAGAGCCTAACTGAGCTTTCTTCAAGTTTCCTAAGGTCTGTACATTTCATCTGGAGCAAATGATTGAATGTTCATATGCTAGTATGTCACATTCTGGCGAAAATCGGCTTGCCCCGACATTAGTATACCTTCCTTTGACTCGGTGGGTTTCCTGTGCATGCTCCTGTGCCTCTGCTAATGACACTTGTCTAATATGAGCAATTTTGACGGAAAATATGTGGTTTTGGAACTGGGTCTATTCACACATTTTTCTCATACAGGATTTAACATGGAAAGGAGACCGCTGAGTGGTTTTGTCGGGCTCTGGCGTTCTCACCTTCAATCTTTTAAAAGCCTACGGGGTCATTTTGTGGATGAATAAGCAGCGTTATATACAAAGCTTTGAGAAGGCTTCTTGAATCCATTCCGAGCCCATAAGCTCACCGAGAAAGTTATTTTGATCAAAGTCCTCAAATGGTAATGAATATAGAATGCTCAAAACAACTCAAATGTTAGCTGTAAGCAAACAAAGTCACCGCACTGCACTATATTCACTTCATTCTTCAGATGTGCCTCAGAAGAAGATAACATTCTGCACAGTAATGTTTTCTGTCGGGCTGGCCTGAAACAGTAGTTCCACTATCGGGGAGTCCCTTCAAAATGGGTGGTGAATCGGAACCGTGCAGAACAGCGAACTTTAACTTACTTGAGCTCTTAGACTACCCCCTAAATGTACAATGAAGTTGGAGAATGAACCAGTTCTAATAATGAGAGACGGTGCTCACGCGTGACACCGTGCAAAAATTATCTTTTATGCCACACATGTACGGACACTGCACTTGTCTTTGAAAAATAAACGGTCAGGAAGAATAATCCCTTCCGATGACGTCGTTCATCATTCTAGATTACTGATGGCTTTTATCCTTTCAAGACTTAATTCAAGCAGCGAATTTAGCAGCAGTCAGGATCAGTATGAAAAGCTTCGAAAGAATGACGTGATGCATTTTTGAAACATCTTTCTAATTCAGCAGTAGTTTCAAAGGCATTACCTTTGTCTTGAATGCTGTGGAGTAAGCGCAGCGCGGCGTGGATGACATTAACGGCCCTCACTCGTCCAAACGGTGAATGAAAGGAGCATTCGTTACAAGTAATCTTAGTTAATCTCTTCAGTTGCTCCTGTACTTCGATTTTTATCTGCAGTATGTCGGTTTGCCCGACAGCACTACTATGGACATGTTGGTATAGGTTCCTGCATGTTGACCGAACTATCATAGCTTCCACCTGCATTATCACCCCAAGTACATGTGGGTTCTGGAATAATATTGTGGATTCATGCCCAGTGGATGTGGTTGCTACCACTGGATATGAAGGCAAATCGTGCGCTAATGCGTGCCTGTCTTGTCATCCAGTGAGCAGCTGACTGAATGCCGGAGATAGCAAGTTGACATCATTTTTAAGTGTACTTAGATGCTATCATATTCCTTGTCTCTTTCCTTATTTGAAGAATGGCTTCACGGCCAACCGTCTGAACGCGTGGCATGGGGTGGGATAATGCACTGTTTTCATCCTCAGTTACTTGGGTGTTGCGATTGTGGATTCATCGAGGTATATTTGCGCTCTGTGGAGGAATTGTTATGCTTGAGGATGAGGCAAACTTTATCCGGATATTCGCGTTTGTTGACGTTCCCTTGCTGTGTGCCCCAGCTTCGTAAAGCAGACATGGGTCGTTCAAGGACGCACTGCTGGCAACCCACTCACTTGCTGGAAAGTCGGAGTCAGGATTTCTTCCGAAGGTTCTATATTTGAAAATACACGGATTTCCAATAGCTTCCATATTAAAGTCAGGAAAGCTATTTTCGAAGTATGTCTTTGATAACTCAAGGAGTTCCTTCACTTTGACCCCCTATATATGCTGAAAGCGGTATTTTCTTTGTCCCGTAGCCGCGATCTGATGTTTTTGACAGAGTTAAACGACCTCCCCTCTGTACTATTCAGGACCAGTAAGATATTGTAGATTTTTCGACTTATATCAATGTGGTGACGCCTGTAGACCAGCTTCTTTCACGTCAAATTACTAACGTGAGAATAAAAAATTATTTATTTATTTATGTGGATTAGCTGGGGTCCCATCACAACGTGAGGTTTTGGAAGACGTGCATGAACTGTAAAGAAGTACTTGCACGAAAGCTGTCACATGTGGTTAGGTGGTCGAAAACTGCAGTTATTTTGTTCCCTGGACGTACGGAAGCTGGGTATATGGAAGCCTAGACGATCACGTAAACAGCTTTGAATTTCCACCGCGTAATCGCATAGCAAGGCTTAGAGTATATTCTTTAGGCAATTCGGAACAATACAAAAGTCCATGTGCATACAGTCTATGGTGATTACTGGAACAATTCCCGAGAATACGTTACGAATCGGTCTACTCATCTTTCATAAAGCGGTGGTCCAAATTCTAATTGATACACTTGATTTATTTTGCATACTGCAATCGTGTTGTGGTGCACCTTCCTGGCACCAAAATATAACTAGGGCTAAAACAAATAGTTTAAATTAAATTAACTAGATAAATCTGTAGCTTGCCTCCGGATGCTTAGGGTGTTTTAAGTTTTGTTTTAACGAGCATGCATCCGAGCAGGCTTGGACGCCATTTTTGCGCTCCATTGTGCTGATCACCACGCACGTACTCCGAGTCCCTAGTTCAGCCTTACAAGCCGGATAAGTTGATTAAACTTTTCCCTCATTCATTATTATTACATTTACCTTAAATACATAGCTTCTTCAAATACATTGCGTATCAGTTCTTTTGATTTGTGTTTTGTTATCAGTACTTACACGTTAGGTAAAGTACTGGTTAAGCAGGTACTAGAGCACATCAAGTTAAGTAGGGTTGATCAAACGTTACGAAATTGTAACACGCATCCCTACAGTGTTGTGAAGGTTTCACCTGGGGACTGGAAGTCTGCTCGTTTTAGGCTACGAAAAGCACATTAATTTTGGTAACCTGCACATACTGATGACAAAGTGATGTGTGTGTTTTCAAAAGTGGTCAGCGACAGGTCGAACTTATCTCGAGGATCTTAGAACTTCGCATACATGTGATCGCTACAAATCAGTCACCTTTCACTGACTGGATGCGAGCGAGTACCATTCAATGAACACTTTTATTCATTCTATGCCATAGGAATGGCATGTCATGACGTGATAGCGGGAGGACAACGTGAAAGGTATGAGTGATGAACACATGTTCAAAGGGTACTTCAAAAGTGTTGGATAATCTTTGCCGAAATACAGATTCCACATAGACGGGAATTGTTTTTGTTAAGCGATGTTTACCAAGTATTCTGGGGCTACGGGAGGTCAGTATTGTTGAACTTGTCCATAAGGTGAGCACATTTAAGGAGACGTGTGAGTGATTTGCTTCTAATTCCAGTCTAAGTATTTTCGAAAATGCTGAAGCAGTTACCAAACATTTTACCGATAGACATTCCCCTTACTGAGTGCGGAAATACTGACTCCTGGCAGCTCAAAACTCGTTGAGGTTTGTCTTATCCTAAAGAAGTGATGGTTGATCCGGTTACTCGCGGAAACGATTAATTAAATGGTCACCAGAGGCGGTGTACATGCGCTCTCAACCCAAAAGTACACTTGTAAGGCGACTGTAAATAATTTCAGCCTTTATTAAGGGAGACAAGAACTTGATAATTTACAGTGTACGATGTGTTCGTCCATGCAACCGAGCGCAAGCGGCAACGAAGCAGGCTGGTTGAACTCTGTCTACCTGTGGGAAAAAATAACCTGGACATGTTGCGTGGCACATGAAAGTCACCCGAAATTCCGTTTCGAAAATCACCAAAGGTCAGCACCGTTTCACCGTTACCGTCTGCTACTTATGAGGTCAGGTATGGGTATACACTCCACCTGACGTCTGAGCGTGCAGAATTTGGGGAAATGAAAGTGAGTTTCCCATCAATCGGGGGTTCCCTTTATTCCCAACGCGGGGAAAAAGTTAGACACCCCGCTGGGAAGAACTACAAATGTGATAGATAATAAAATATAAGCAACTTTTGATTCATTGTTGTCCAGCTGGCTTCCAGCCGTATTCAGGCCCTCTTCAGACAAATTCAAGTAGAGGCACATTGGATTATGGGCCCGTTCACAACCGTGTTGGCTCCTGAACTGAATGATTCATCTACTTGGCCTGTATTTTAGAGGGCGATAGTAATAATGTTCGTTCCTGAACATACAGGCACACACCGGCTTTGGGAGTAAGAATAATTGTTTGCGGAGATTACATGTATCTTCGTGGCACGTGACCTCAACCCCCTCCCTACTATGTCTTCAGAAGATATAGGCCGTGCATATTTATAAAATAAAACATCTCACCAGGACGAGTGTGCAAAAATTTGTGGGTTGGACAACCGAAGTTTTTGTCTTTGCATCGACAAAAAAGCCAAGGCATTGTCTGAACATTAAATATACCGCCTGGAGCAAAATCAAGCTCGAAGGTGATTCCCTCACTGTTACACCTAGTATATTTAATGTAAGGGTAATGCTTAAAAGTTCATGGGGAAATATGCGCAAGTTGTCTATTTATCGTAGTTCATTAGTGATTCTGGAATTGTAGAATTCACAACGCCCGTAGAAGTTCACTTCAGGGGTACATAGCCTTGCAGACTATTTAGACTGAGAACTAAATATCTGCATTTTCCAACTCCAGCGTCCAAGAGTGATAGTCTTGTTTGAACGTGACCAGTGGAGTTCCAGAACACTTCGTCTGCCCTTTTCATGAGTCGTAACAACTTGTCGTAGGTAAATGCTAGACTTTGCTCGTCACTTTCGTCAGCAATAAATCCCACGTTTCTATAATTATGAAGCCGCGGTCCAGTACAAATCCTGTCTCCTTGTTGTAGTTGGTTATTGTGAAGACAGTAACACCTTGACTGCCATCCATAAAACGTAATTTCAGCTAGTGTTTTTCCTTCGATAATTTACTTTCAGTTACAACCGAGCCAGTAACTAGAGCTAAAGCTTCTACTACAACGATGAAAGAGCAATGCAGCAGGCAGAGAAGGAAGAAGGGATTGCAACGAGGAGTTTGCCTCCTTTTCGCTTGTTTCTCCTAGCTCAACTTTCGTGGCCATGACTGTGGTTAAACATCCTTTCTCTGCCAACACTTTGGAATATAAATTTCTTGCTATTCGGTAGTTTAGGGCCTTCAGTTATGTTTACTACGTCGAGTAGTGCTAGTGTGCCTTTGGTGTGAAGTGAGAATTTAGGCTAATTCCCTGAAAGTTGCATCTGAACTGTCACCGCAGGCGTAGCAGATCTTTCATTGGACATCAAGAGGGCCTAGCATATTTGGTGTCATAGAGGATAGTAATGGTAAACTCAGCAAGCCGGATAGGCTGCTGGGTTTCATGCGCCTTCAAGTGAAGAGCTTTCCGCTTCTGTCTTTCGACTGCGCATCTCTGGCTCACTACCTGTCCGTCTATGGCAGTCTTAAAGTACACACGCGACCACGCTGCTTAATCAGCAATATAACAACTTAAGCGAATTCCAGGATTTGCGAGCTAGCTGTATTCGTGTGCCGACAGGGAAAGAGGGATGTTTTTAAACCCTACAAGTATGCATCCCCCGATGGATATCAACTTCCAAGTTTCTATGACCATCCAAAAGAAACCCAATTAGTTAACTTGTTTTCAACGTACACACCTTGCGGCCGTTTAAAATCCGTAAAGACTTAGTTCACCCAGAACCGGGGAAGGCCTTCTGGATGCAGCATAGGCTTACTTCTCAATATAAGGCAACATCATTTCAAACCCTTCCCTTCCACTTCTCCTACCATCCCGCGTTTGTGCCTTTTACGTAGACATGCGGACATCTGCTTCTTCTTAACGCCTTCTTATACAAGCTTCCCTCCATGTTATTAGTATTAATACCCAACGTTGGATCTTCATCACTGAAGGCAAGAGATTGCTGTCGCTTGCGAATCATCCACATGCGACCCAAATATCCCCTCTTAACCTGGCCATTCGCTCTGGTTATACGACCATGCGCGTAAAACTCGTAATGGATGTCGTTATGTTGTTGTCACTCTTCCTAACTGCACATTTATGCCGGACAGAGGTACCGATCGGGAACAGCATTCTGCGTATAGGCTCAAAGTGCACATAAACTCTTGCTTCAAGTGCTTACGTTTTTCACACTGCTCTACACACCTGCAGTGCACATAGCACTGTCTGTGTTCCGAAAGGTAAACGACACAGCCACCTTCGACGACGTTGTCCAATCCACAACAAGCGTCCCTGTAGCTCCGGGTTCATCCATTTGCTCTAACCTATTCCATCCAAAAATCACCGGCCGATGGTCACTGGAACTGTCTGTCAAAATCGTAGCTGTGTTTGAAGTTACCATGATGATTGGCTTACCTCGTCCAGCTTGAATTATAGGTCGAATCCGGGAGTTGCTTGTAGATGGCGATTCGATCACTACTTCTGAGGCGCTGCCGATCTACATGCTGACATTAACGAGCAAACCAGGACAGCACCTGGACAGCGTCCGTCAGTTTGTTGAACACAACTGTTTTAGACTCATAAGCTGCTGGGTAAAAGTTACTAGAAGGAAATGTTAACTGACATGAGCTTCCCCGAATACTCTTCAGGTAACCACAAGGTATCTCTTGACATAACCTCCTTTACTAACTGCACAACATGGGTCTCATAACCTTTAATTATTCCTCCGCCAACCGTCTGCACTGTGAGTATTCTGTTTGGCATTCGAGATCACGGTGGTGGTCATGCATCACCTAAACACTCGGGAAAACAGACCGATGGAACGCAAAGCAAGTTCGAACTCTCGCTCGACATCCAATGTACTTAGATTTAAACTTCCGTCCCAATCCATAGCCCGTGATTACCCCCAAGTGTGCGGTTCCTTACTCTCTGGCTTCTTTTCGTTGTCGAACATGTTTCATTCAGCCTGATTTCATTCTTGTCGTATATCCAAGACTATTGACCATTTGTGTTGTTAGATGCCGTTCAATTTCTTATGCGACCATATGGAAACTTTTGTTTCGATTGGTGTCATCATTGTATTTCATTTTGGTCAGGAACTGGGATAGCCCCAAAAACCGAAGGTTTGTAAATAAATTTTTGTACATATATTTTGCTGTAACTTCAAAGAACTTATCTGCAACCGAACAAACACTCACTGTTTGTTAGCTAAGTGTTCCGGATTTGATTGGTTTCGCTTTGGCTCTAGGAACTCTGGAGATTTGTATCCTCGTTAGACGCAACTCGCTGATTTTACAATAATAAAATGTGTATGACAGCACCAAGCAACACTGCTTCAGGCAAGAATGGAAAGCACTTACATCGGCACCTGTTGTTTGGATACACTGATCTGGGCTGCTAACGTACAAGGAATTTAGGAAGCAGGCAGCATAGTAAGATTTTCATCGTCAAGCCGTCGTCCAACGGAACGAGAACGATAAAACACTCACAAATATACACAAATCCATTCAAATGACATGAACCAATACAACTCGACAAACACACGTGGAAGACGCACCAGTTGTAGCCGATCTATGCATCGAAACATTAGAAGCAAGAAGATCAGTGAACCACACATGTGACCAACAAAGCGGACGTGACAAACATAGCACAACGTCAACAACGGCCGCAACATGAGTAAATAAACAAAGAAGCAGCTATTATGAGACACGTCATCCAAAATGGGCCACTAAGATGACATATCTAGCGGTCAGAAAGGCAGCATTCCGATTGGATGCCAAGTAGCGAGGCGGATGTTCAACTTTCTTGATAAAACAAAGCAGCGTTTCAATAAAACACTATATTTGTGTTCCCTCAGTGCACTGCACGTGCACTAGATTTATGCTGAATGGAAGATAGTTTATTACAAGCCGCAAAGTCCACTGGACCTTAAAGTCATAGATAAAACCACAGAAGTGACATTTTGGCTGCGGGAAAACGGACGCCTTGTCAAACTGCGATTTGGGAGTTTGTCACCGTCTACTGGGACCATGACTGAACGCCAAGTGCTAGTCATATTCGACTTTATTAGCATCCCAAAATGTTGGACGAAACTTCTGGGTGGAAGACCAACTGCCTCTGAGCGCTGCAAGAACATCCAAATGAAGGCGTTCTACAAACTGGTCAAAAAACGCATCCGATCGAAAATTATAAGACTGCCAAAGGGAGATCTGCGATTGTTGATAAATCGGAGATGTATTTAAATCCCGCCCTACCGAAGTGTTATCAACAAAGGCGAGTATATCATTCACGTCTGCTTACCATTCATAAAATTCTGCTGCTGTGTCGGTTCCCAGGGAAGGCAGTAACTCCAGCTTTATATGCTCGGCAGCCGTTTCAGAGAATAAGGTTAACCCCAGGTTATCACCTGGCACAAGGTGGCTAGAAGTTTCAGAAACGATGGCCATGAAATTTTATCCACTGTATACCACAAAAGTCATCTTTGGAATCTGGTGTCGACGATGGTATTAAAGAGTCACGCAGGGTTCGGAGAGGCTCAACATAGACGCTGACCTTCACAGTTTAACTGGACTCGCTGAGCTAGAGATGCCCGGTTCAGCATCCAGGCCATTTGAAACGCTAGCGCAGCGAATCGCGTGGCTGTCAAGAAACTAAACAAGACAGAGTTGTAGACCCTAAATGGTGCTGCTTTCCAATGCCTCTGGGGACGAAGCCAGGAAATGTCGGAAGCCATGAAGTTTCAACACAAATACTCAGGAAACCGTCCCGCTGCCATGCGTCCGCGGCAACCGTAGCCGGCAGTAACAGCCGTTTGCTCTACGTTACCGGTATAAGAACAACAGTTAGCTACCTCATTGGCACCGGTGCAGAAGTTGGTGTTCTTCCCACACCGACTAAAGAATTTCATCATGACCCATTCTTTTATCCTGGGGTAGCTAGTGGCAAGCAGATCACAACATTTGGGAGACTGTATGTCCACCTCAACTTAGGTGTACTTAAACCTATTCATCTGATTTTCCTCCTGGCTGACGTTAATATGCCCATCACCGGCATCAATTCGCTGAGCCATTACGATCTACTCGTAGATGCTTGTCGTTGGTGCCTGACAGCTAACACCGCAAACTTATCTACTGGCGGCACCACCTTTGTAGATCCGAGTTTGGCCATCGTTAGAACTAAGCACTCAGGCGACGCATCCTACTAAGCAGTTTTGAAGAAATATCCAGGGTTGCGAAGACCGAAGCACACTCTTCGTGCGTAACCAGAAATTTTATGCATCATATCACAACCACAGGTCCACCTGTGGTATCCAAAGTGCGCCGTCTAGCCCCTGATAAGCTCAAAACGGCGAAAAGTGAACTCGAACATATGCTTGAACCGGACATTATCAGAGCTCCAAGTAGTTCTTGGGCATCACAACTGGATATGGTTTGCAAAAGACGCAGCCTAAATATCAAAGTTCTTGATGATGTACCTGGTACCACACAGACGCGTTAACCACCGGCACAATAAGATGCAGGATCAGGTCAAACCGTCAGGCCCTTGGAGTACTTAAACACATAATCAACCACGTAGTTCGACCTAAAATGTGCCATCCATTTTTACACTCAATTTCTTTTGGAAACACCATTTTTAGAATTTTTTACCCGAAACGCAAAAATCCACCAACTTTTCCCCTTTTTCTTTCAATTGTCACTACCACGTAGTCACACTTTTTCAAAAAGCTAAATGGAAATAAGTGCAAAATTTACTTTCGACATATTTATTTATGATGCTTCCCATTTCCACGAAACTTTGTTGTGGTATTAAAGGCTCTTATATATATTCCAGGTTCAATGAGCACTGAACGGAGCGTCAAAGGACACGGGATCGCGATCGACATACATTTCGATTTGTAGTATTTCATTTTTCATTCTCCACAACACCCTAGGATAAGTTGGGACAACCAGGGGCCATTTCTCTCAGTGATCCTATCGAAAGAGCTCACTGGGTTCTTACTTCCGGCCTGTATTAACCTAAGGTCCGCACGGGCTCACTAAGGGGGAGTGATCCTTAGCCTTACGCACTTCTCCAGAATCAATAGCCTAGGGTTCGAAGAGACTCAACATTGGTGCAGATCTTCACAGGTTAACCGCACTCGCTGTGCTGAAGACGCCCGATTCAGTTTCTAGGCCATTGGCATGCTGTCGTGTTACGTTGTATTGCTCGTAGTCGACCCTCTAGCCAGTTAGTTGAAACTCATGGGTATCTTGACACGACCGCACAAATATACTATTCCAACTAACCACGCTATTGTGTTCTTTCTTGGTCTAATGTTCGTGGGTGTTTAACAAGTACGAATAACTAGTGATTGGTCTGTGCGTCTGTCAAGTTCTCACAAGGACAATCTTTAAAGCCTCAACAGCTTACCGCTTATCCCATGTGTTTTTCATGTGGCCTTTGTATTCTAGACCGTTTCCCTACTTTATTGCCAGGAAACCACAATATAAACTATTTATGACGAAGAATAAACACGAGAAGTTGCGAGTGAAGAACATTCTGTTCTCAACCATTTATGATGTAAATGACAAGTTGTTGATTGAAAGATGTTTGCCTGTGGTGTTTTCATTTACATTCAGTCATACAGTGGAAACTCAGAAGAATGTCTCAGTATTCTTTGCTGAAAATTTTGCCGCAACAAACAGTGTCAACTGTACTTAAACTCATAAGAAATAATTGAAATCACTCATAAACTTTGTTATTTCTCATAGATGAAAATAAAACCTAAACTTTGCACTAAGGGCGGTTATTTAAGTTCGCAATTCGCTATCACTTTTTTCTGCATCCCGTAAGTTTGTCGGGAAGATAATACTTATTATCTTACTTTCGTTTTTTCACTTGAAAATGATACTTGTTTCAATTTTGAAATGACGTTCATTTGATAGATGTGCATCTTTGGTTTTTTCATCACTCCAGTAACCACCATGTGTCTTTTACCCTTTCATGGAGAGTTCATTTCTTCCCTCTGCATCTTTTCTTCTTTAACTTTGAGAAAAATTTCTAATCATTCCCCCGTGTGTTGCTCACGAGCAACTTACTCCTTACTCTGAAGAGTTTATTTTATTCATAAACCCTGTAAAACTACAAGTGCTGTTTTGTTAACAGAATAGCACTTCTAGTAACAATTGTTACCTTCTAACTGTAGAAATTCAAAGCCTCTTATTTTTGATGTCATTCTGAATGATTGTCTGGCGTCAAATTTTCTGACTATCATAGCAGTGCTTTCTTTTTCGTATAAATAATGCATATTCTTTCTCATTTAACGGTCACTCAAACGTCTAGTTGTCTCACAAGTCATATTTGTATGCACTGCTTTCAGACTACCTCAGGAGTTAAAAACGCTTGACAATGAGGAAGAGGTAAATAGGAAACAATCAGGATTACACTATATTTCAATAAGGTCACGAAGTATTAGACGAATTTCCCTAATTTCTCCCTTTTTCTCTCTGAATTTCAGTTTGAATTCGGTTAGTTGACCTAACCTGTACGCTGCAGAAGTGTTTTAGAAATATTGACCAGAATTTGAAGTTGTCACAACAGTGTAACAAATCAAAGACCTGGCTAACATGCTTTGAGGACTTTTCTGAAAGCTGTCAATTTTAACTAAAGTACTAGGCAGAACATGGTCTCACTTGCGTATTTTTAAACCTTTGGCTTTCTTTCTGATACTTATCACGTATTGTCGATGATATAAAAATAACGTGTTTTGACAGTGTTGAAAGGAATATTCCTTACCATAACCTTTCCGGATATGAAGTAGTTCTCAGAGTGTTTCAATTAGTAGTATTTCAGTAATTCTACAGTCATGACTAACATTTTTTAGTAGACAAACCATTATTACTTTCATTTCAAACAAACCCAAAGTGACTGCATCAGGCACTCTCCAAGAATTGAATCTTCGAGAAGTGTCATATGTTTCCTATTCTAAACATCCTTCTGTTTTCAAAATAACAATGATATTCTAAGCGCTTGCAGGTTCCACTTTAGAAGCTATACGGTGATGGCGTTTCCCCTCGCAGTATTATTTAGTCTCATCTAATCTGTGTATTTGGTCTGTACTTCATACTTGCTTTCATTCAAAAGAATGGTACTACATCTTGTAATTTTTTCTGAAATTGTGCACATTGAGATTCACGATCATTTTTAAGTCAACTGCTTAAGAGTTTTATGCAAGACGTAAAAGAAAATCCCCAGGAGTAAAGATGAGATAAGTGTGTGAATTTTGAAAAGATTAAAACTCCAGAAATCTCAGATAAATTAGTAGATAAGGAGCGGCGTTCTACAACTGGTCAAAAATTTTACATAATTTCTGATCATGTGGTGAATTATATCACTGACTGTTCAGGAACTTTTCCAATGGGCTTGGATTCCTACTACCCTGCGTTTCGATCATAATGAATAAAAGAACTTTTTTGAAAATCCCCTCTCTTCGTTTATCTTCATGGCCATAATTCAACCTGCTTTGCACACCTACTTACTGAAAGACTAATCATAGACAAGTTTTGAGCTTTTTTTTCAGAACATATTTAGTGCTCAGCGGAAATGTTGTCTTTATTTATTCTAGCTTTCATCATTAAGAGCAGCCTGCAAGTTGATCCCTCTGATTCTTCTTTTTAGTACGTATGCAAAGACCCAGGTCTGTTATAAAAGCCGATACTCAGTGTGTCAGGAGCACTTATCGTTGACCACTCTGTGTAACAAATGCTAATTCCCAATAGTTTGCCTTGCATTTAAATATTCTTATGGGCTTTCAAAAATAAACAATTCTGGTGAGAGTATATAGGTCAAGCATATAACTACTGAAACCATTATTGTGAAAACATCATACCAGTATTAGATAGTAAACCGGATGATATTTCGTGTAAAGGGAATAGTTTGAATTAGTGAATGAAGGATTGAATGGAATTTCCTTTAGATCTTGTGTACAGCGCTGTAAGTTTTGTAGACATTTTCACTTATTTCTAGGATTGTTCTGACGCAGTAGCTGAAAGGCAGAATGTTCCCAGATAGACCTAAAGGCCCCAAGTTCGATCCTTGGCGGGGTAATGGGTGCGTACAGCTGGGAAGTCCAATCCTATGAGGAAACAGCTGTTCAAAGATCCCAGGTTTCCAACGCTTCTTCACCTGATTTCGTTCGATAATGAACACTACTTTGAAATGAAACAATCGATCCTAACAGGCCTTCGATTTTTTCTAATATATATTTTTGTTGTTAAATCTTGTTTCCAACTTATTACGAAGTCAGGCATAGTACCCTTTTTTACTTTGAACAAGATAAGTTGTCAAAGTATAATACTTACTCTAGAGATCATAAACAAACTTTGTTTCACTACTCGAAAGGCTTGGTGATTACCGTGTTATAATCTAAAGTATTGTTTGTAAATCCTAGCTTTGATGTAGATGTAGGTTTAAATATGAAATTTTAAAGAGGAGGAGGAATAAATAGAAACAGACATTGATAGGTGGATGATGTACCTGAACTGTAATGAAAAATCACTTTTAAGTAAAAGCCATGACTTATAACTTTCTAAGCAAACGTTTGTTCGTTTTTGAAATGTATATTTTCTTTTTCTGTTATGTGTTACTTCCCATGACTGATAATTGTTCCAATATAAGGCGATTTTTAAAAAAATGTGTGAAAATTATTTAGGCCCTTCATAGATTTTAAAGTGACCATCAGTGTTTACAAAACATTGTGTCCGTTCACTGCTAGTGTAACTGAGGGTCACGCACGGTGAAAAACTTCGGACACATAAGAACTTTGGGAAGCTATATGAGTTACAAATAAAGTTTAAGTGCCAACCTGCGTCATCTGTGGCACTGGCAACATATCCAACTATTTATCAGAGGACGAGTATAATACACTGCAGCCCGTTCTGTCTTGTAATAGGGCTGTGAGACATACCCGTTAAAAGTAGAAGTAGTTACATAGCTTTGACGGTAGGTTTCTTCGTAGCATTGCTGTCACTTTGTAAAACCACTATATGAGCAATTTTGAGGCCAGACGAAGAGTACTAAACAAGAGAGGTAAGTCTATTGATGAAGTTTTGAACCCCCATTGACTGAGGTGGCTCGGAAATGTGCTGCGCGCGCCTATCCACCAGCTACCTCGGCGTCTCACGTTAGGGGAATAAGGATTAGGTTGGAAGAGGGTTCACAGTGTCCGAACCAAAACGTGGCAGTAGTTCATGACATTTCTGACCCTTTGTCTGACCCGTGTGGGGGCGATGTAGACTGCAGCCGAGACGGTTATAATCAGGGGTTGAGAATTCTTGGTGACTTGGTTGAGAATCAGTCACAATGGAGCAGATCTATTTACTCCTCATCATCGTCTAAAGCTTGAATATTAGCACTGCGATTTATCCTTAAACTGTTTTTTCTCTCCAACAACTTTGTTTACTTTGATATCTTTCTTTTCCTATCCAACTGTTCTTTGTGTTCTACTGTGATTTGTAGAAAGTGAGGGCGATACACCTGTTTTTTGAGGTTCTTGGTTGATTTGGCCTGTTTATCTGTCTTTCTGTCTTTTAAATTTCACCGTTCCTTATTATCTGATATATTTTTGAGTCGTTTTAGTAATCAGCAGGTTATGCTGGGAAGTAGTCCCTTTTTTCTTATCAAGAATAAGTATATTGTGTCTTTTCATAAACTTTGTTTCCTTTGACCTAATTTGAATTCCTTCGAGTTCTGTTGGTTTCATCTTTCTATGATGTCACAGCTTGTGGCAATTTGAGTCAGTGTCCTTTTGTGTCAAGTTCTACATCGATCTATGAATGTTTATCATACATTTGTCGGCAATAAGACATGACGAATGTCTATTATCAAAACATTATTAGCTGCTCTGAAGGTTTTCTTTCTGCCAGCACTGCGTTCACCTAATAAGTAAAATAAAATAAACCTTCTAAATGTGAATGTCGAATAACAAGTTCAAGTTTTCACGTTATTGATAAGAAAACCTATAAAACTCGAGCTCTTAGTTAAACAATACTTATTGGAAAACAGTGGGCTAGCCTTAATTGAGCTAACAAACTAGGAACTATAACTGGTACACTGAGATTTTCAAATGTGTCTGAATTTATCGCATTTCTGGCGTAAGTAATTTCTAATCAAACAGTCGTCGTTAGTAAAAATTTTATATTAGCATGGACGGTATCCAAATACATTATCCCTGATAATTTCTTCCAAGGCTATCTAGATCTCACACATTCAGACACTGTTTGCAACACTAAAAATTAACAAGCTGAAAGTACATTGACTGGCAAATATACAGTTTTTATACACTAAATTATGTTTAGATTATGCGGTTATTTAACTACTAAGACCTGGAGAAACGCTTACGAATAATAGTGACAAACAACATGTGAATTGCCAAGAATTGGCAAGTTAAATACTTTCTTCACGTAGTGATGTAGGTTGCAAAACTTATCATGTTAAATGCAAGTGTAGTTGACGGAGAAAATTTCAATCATACAGATCATATCGAGACAGATTCACAATAACGCAAATAAAAATCATTTGTCAGATAGGCTGCTGACCAAACCACAACGACTGTATGACTGTTGAATTTTTTTGTTTTCAGTAGTTTTATCAAGATATCAACTCTTTGAGCCTTGACAACAGACTTTGTATCTAATAACAGCAACCGTAAATATTATGACAGTGAGATCTAGGGCTAAAAGTAGTTAGACAATCGTTACACAGTATAATTCATAACAGTGGAACTCCAAACACTGACCTTTATGATGCAGAATGTTTCAAAATGTTTCATAGTTGATTTCTTATTCCATTCAAGTACGCTTCTCCAAATGGTAGCACTTTGAAACTAGTTTCTTAAAGAAATATTAAGATGTTGTAAATAATATATACAAAAGCTAATCAAAATATCTAGACAAGTGGTATAAGTTCGCGTCCACGAGTTTGAATGATACTCACTGTTGGATACAACCAACTAAATTCTCTGAAATTCTTGGGAGTACTTAATTTTATTGCTCAGTAAAACCACATCATTTAAACCCACTTGATTACTCCACCTGTATGTGATTTAAAATGAATTCATACTTTCTATTGGGCTATCACTCATCTCAAAAATATGTTCCGTAGTAATGGAATCTGAAATATTTCGAAAGATCTCACTTACTTTTTTCGAAAAACCCATCAAAAATAAAGTCTCCGTTTCATAATAGAAAAAGCTTAAACATTTGTGAGTTCAATTTTTTTATTGATAACTAATTCTAAGAGTTTATTATACTCAGTATTACAGAAACTGATTGCAATAATCTGGCATAGACTTCTGTAAAAATGGTCAAGATTTTCAAAAAAATTTATATAGAATTCGGCTACAAAATTCTAAAGTTTGTCTAAAGCTGAATATAAATGGTTTTTTTTCTATTTCCTAATTTCATAGGTCTCATTTGAATGTACGTTCAAATACATGTCAACTGATTTGAAATTTAGGTCTCAGGCAAATTCTGCTAGCTATGAAAATGTTTGCAAAATAGCAGGTTACATTAAGAAGCATGTATCCATTGTTCCAGAGGTAGGGATAATCTGCGGAAGTGGGCTTGGAAACTTAGCCGATGGGATTGAGAATAAAACTGTTTTGCGATACGAAGATATACCCGATTTCCCACGAACAAGCGGTATGGCTTAAATTTTTTATTGATTCCAGTTGCTGGACATGCTGGTAACCTGGTATTTGGTAAACTTGGTACACGCTCAGTGGTGGCTATGCAAGGAAGGTTCCACATGTATGAAGGATACACTTCACAAGAAGTAAGTTGCATTCTACATAGCTCATTCACAAAAGATTGCCATTCCGATTCGTGTGATGAAAATTTTGGGTGTGAAGGTGCTTTTAGTAAGCAATGCCTCCGGTGGACTCAACAGGAGTTTGAGTTGTGGAAATTTTGTAGTGGTGAAAGATCATATCAGCTTACCCGGACTTTCACTGAATAACGTATTATTGGGACCAAACGAAGACAAGTACGCTTCGATTTCTGTTCATTACATGTGTTTATAGGTTCGGACCGCGGTTTTTGGCAACCTCAAATGCTTACAATCCTGAACTTCGTAAATTATCTATTCAGTTATCGGAGAAGCTAAATATTCGCCATTTGGTTCATGAGGGTGTATATGCTTTTGCTGGTGGTCCAACATATGAATCACCAGCTGAATGTAAGATGTTACTGTCCATGGGCGCAGACATCGTCGGTAAGTCACTGCAGAAAAATATTTACAAAACTTTATTGGATAAATTTAGTTACAGCTTTGTAAGTAATTCCAACAGTTTTCATATATTCTATCCTACATTACTGGTGAAATGCACGTCAAGATTGCTCACTGTGACCATACTGCGGTATGGCACCAACCTACGATATCAGTACTTATGATGCGAGCTGCGTTTAGGAGTGTAGAGTAACTTCTTGAAGCCGATGAGTTGTTGTTACCCAATAACTGAAAACGTTAGGTGATATGGTCCAAAAATGACTAAACTTGTGAAATCGTATTAATTGTACTTATTTTTCCAACGTTTTGATTTTCTCGAAACTCTACTCGCAATTTTCGTCCAACCGACACTTTTCTACTTGTTCATATTGTTAGTTTTTCGTTTATTTTCTCTTACTAAGCTGTTTCAAAGCATGACAAGAAATATTGCACTTTTATACAAGGATGACTCCCACTATCCTTGTCTGTTTGATGATGAATCATGAATTCACTGTAAAGTGAGGATAATTTGGAGACTTATTTTCAAATAAGTCTAATTCTACTTGTGACTATGTTTGCTATTCTTGCTAGCTGGAATAAGAATGAGATTCAGAATAACGTGAAACTATTACAAAACAAAGTCTTTGCTCCGCTTATACAATGGTGCACTGATCTAGTGGTTACTAGAAATAGTTGGTATCACATTTCATGAAATCATTCATGCGAAGTTCAAGGCATGCACTATGATATAACACTCAACAATGAAGTTTAGTTTTTACTCAAAGCTGCTGAATAATTTAAATAAATAAAATCATTTTTGTTTGTCAATCTGAAAGTCTAGGCTCATAACACGTTCTACAAATTTTGACTAATAATCGAACCCAGTAGTAGGTATCAGTGAATTCAAACAGACTGACTGGTTTAATTTTTGATTCAGTTTACTTGGTTTATTTCGGCGTCCAAGTTCGTATTCAGATTTAAGCTCAACAATATTCACTGCAAAAGTTATACTGATGGTGGTTTGGTTTTCTCTGAGCCCGTGGATGTTTTACCACCAGGCCTGGTGATATCCTAACCAGCACTAATTTCATAAGGAAGTGGAGCATATTCGAATACTACACGACTGTTCAGGCAGTGATTTTGCTAACCTTGAGCGTTGTCCAGTTGTTAGTTGGTGAAGAGAAACTTGTCACACCTTGACTTTTTTGACACTAATTTTCACTCGGTCACGCTATAGAAAATCTTCGTTGAAGTGAGATTATGCTACATGTTGCTGTCATACTATGCTTCATTATTGAATTGTTTAGTTAGTTTCGTCCTTGTTTGACGGAAGGCTGCATTTTTGTAAAAAATTGGTCATAGATTAGGTCTTTATCTGAATGTCTGTTGATTGAATTTTCGTTAAAGTGCCATGCTTCTAGGAATTTTTTCGCACCTTTTGAATTTGCTTTTTAGCGGTTTTTCACACTCTCCAAGCCGAATTTGTGATCTTTACCGCTTGCACGCATCGAAACTACGAAGGTTACTTCATGTTTATTACATGGTCTTAGATGCCCATGAATTCCTTGAACAATTCGACTGCTAGACTGGTCAACGTAGTGTGAAGAACAATCTTTACAGTCGATCCCGTAGATAAAACTTGTCTCATCTTCCTTCGACAACTGATCCTTCAGCTTTCATAACATTCTCTATAGTGATTTCTTCGGTTTATGTGCAACTCCAATCCCAAACGGACTAAGCGACTGGCTGACCGTTACTGAGACATCTTTGATGTAGTGTAGAGTAACGCATTTAATGACTTGAAGAATTGTAATGTCATATGTTCTGCTGATAAATATTTTTGATAAAGTTGTGTGGATAATGAAGGACTTTGACCACCTTGTAAAAGTATTTTTCTTCGGGTTTACTTAGTGGTTCAGCTCTGCAATATGTTTTGGCTCTTGATAAAAGTGTTTGCGTACAACATTTCTTATGGGCTACACGATAGTTGCTGTTGTATTTCAAAATTTGATCTCCCTGCGTGTTCTTTCCGTTCACTTGCGTTTACAACGTTGCTACGTGAGTTCTGGTGATGAAGATATCTAAGAAAGGGATTTTGTCATTGTCTCCTCACTCCCTTGTGAAGTGAATTCCTCCAAGTGTCTGGTTGATTATTTGGAACGTGTTTTCTTTTCTATCCACATTAAGAACCACGAACATGTCATCAATGTGCCGAATCCAAATTTTTGGTTTGATATTTGGGATGGCTATTGATTCCAACCACTGCATCACTGCTTTAGCATTCAGTCCTGATGTTGGCTATCCCAAAGGTGTTGCTTTCGTTTGTTTGATTGATTGTGAATCTTCTCATTAAACTGCAAATAGGTCGTGGGTAATATATCAGTCAGCTCTATTAGTTTAAAACGTTGGTTTTCGTATAGTCCGAAATTTCTTTTATCGTTCTTCAAGATAATATTCATTGTCTCCTTGGCAAGATTTGGGTCGATTGGAGTGAAAAGTGAAGTCACATGAAAGGATATCATCGTCATCATCATCATCGTCTATCTTTAAATCTTTTATTTTGTCTAAAAACTCAGTTGCCGAACTGACTGAATGTTCGATTCCATTGACGACGTGCCAAAGGTTTTGATATAGTTCTTCCAATTGATTGCATGAAGGACTCCTTGGTTATGAAACTAATAATCGTTGTGGAGTACCCATCTCGTGTATCTTGGGTTAAACGCAGAACCTCAGCAAGACTAGTACGTTTGTCCTCATCCACAAGTGTTTTTCTTTTTTGATTCGGTTAAATGTTACCGAATTTTTGAGTTTTCTTTGGATCTGTTTGTCTAACTATTTAATTGGGTTTTGACCAAGCGCTTGGTAAAGACTTTCGTCGTTAAGTAATTCTTTTATCTTTAGCCATAGTCTGTTGTGTTCATGATGGAGGTTTTTCTTCCTTCATCTGATGGCAATATTATAATTTTCCTATTAATCATTAGTGACTTCAATGCATTCCCTTCTTTTGCTTTTAGTAGATGGTGATTTCCTTTGATTTTGACTAGAGGTACAATTGAGTGGCATGGTTTCTGTTATTTCTCAACATTTATAGTTTTGGAGTTTTCAAAGTGAACTTCAGTGAAGCGCCGAAGTCTAGTTTGCTTGTATTTCTAGCTTTGTAGTTCAATCCCCTCTGAAGTAAATCAATCTCGATTGCAGACATTGGACGTTCTGAAAGATTCATTACCCATTCATCATTGTAAACCCCTTTATGTTGGTTGTGATAACTTAAGTAACTTATCGCTCAACTTCTTCCTACTGTTTTGGCCTTAGTTCTTAGTTTTCATATCGATGAGTGTTGTTAATGTACTCATCAAATCGGCTCCGATGAATGGTTCCAGTATTTGTTGTTGTGTTTCAATTATTTTATTATATTTGATTATTCTCTTTTAAACATTTGAGATCACTACACGCACCATTTTTCTGCTATTTTGTTGGGCAATCTTCCATGCAGTAGGACAGTTGATTGGTGGTCTGTATCTCATAAGTTATCTAAGTTACGGAAAAATCCATTGTTCAGTGGGTTTTATTTGCTTTATACCTTCAAGTTTCAATCACTGAGAGATATTCTATGTGATTTGATGAAAGAGTTACATTTTTCTGTTGGTCTAGAAAAGCTACAATTTCTAACAGCTAATTAATCCATTTTCATTTGATGAGATAATGCTTATGTCTCGAAAATAGAATGAGTAGTACTACATCATACATTGAGTTTGTATCAGAAATAAACAAATGATCTTATCACTTAGCATATGTCTGGTAATGAGTCATAGTTCAAAGTCGTAAATTATAAAATTTTGTACACTTTGTTGCAATGGTACTTTTTATGCTGTTACTACTGTGAATCTTTACTGATAAACCTGCTTACTGTGGTGTTTTATAGCCGCAGCATATTTCTTACATTTTATCTGCATAAATTTCAAGCACCTTTCTTAGGTAACTGTGCTTTTTATCTTGAAGTCTAGCTATTGGAAATATATATTCGATTTACAATGGGTTCATAAACGTCTTTCTGAATCAATACGCATGAATAATTTTCATGAAAGTAAATGAAAATATCCGGGTTTTCATCTCATGACTATAGCAGACAACAAAACGAAAGTTTAAGTATTACTGTTATATAGTGGAAATCGTCTTGATAACTTCCATGTGTTTTATGGTCCTTGAGGTGGAATTGCAAAGAACAAGCTTTGGAATAACTGGGTCAAATACCGTCAAAATGTTTGTGATAGTGTAGCCATTATTTAGGAATAATGTAAAGTATAAAATAAAGTGATAACTGTTTTATTTTATGATGAACTTTATACTAATCTTTTTATTCAAAGTCAAAGTATTCACTCTGATGGATCTTAGTTGGTTGAAGCCAATCAACAGGAAGCCCTGGACCTAAGTTTCGTGCTTGTTGGCACTTATCGGCAGGGCGTATCCGCAACCTCTAGGGAATTGATAGCTCCTGTGAGATTCGAACATGCATCACAGTGTTGCAGTCAGGGACGTTACCACTGAGTTGTTCGGGTCGTAGATGGCCTCCTGTAGGACTAGACTAAAAACGTTGATCGGTTACTAGACGGCAACCAATCCTATGTTGTCTAGTTCTGCGTCGTGACCAAATTCTATCTATCATTTCGCAACGTGGCCACCAAGTTAGGAGACTCACCGTCGAGGTTGCAGATATCCTTGCTGACGGTTACCAACAAACACGAGCCTAGGTCCAGGGTTTCCTGCAGATCGCCTCTAACCAACTAATATTTGTCATAGTACGCCACGACGGTGAGTCTCCTAGCTTGTTGGTCACACTACAAAATGATCAATAGAATTCAGTCGGACCTCAGAACCAGACAACATAAGATTGGTTGTTCTGCAGTGACCAGTCACTGAAATTATTCACTCGTTTTTGAATATTTTGTGACATTACTCAATGTTTACATTTTACGTGCCCTAAAATGAATAAGTGTTGACAACAACAGCCAGCATATAAGAAATCTCTACTTTCATTAGATGTATACACAGAATTCAAGGTTACAAATACAGAATTAGCAGTCAAGACCACAGCCAAAGGGTCAGTGTAACAGTTTACATAAGTGTACGGAGATCCAAGTTGTTGTAAGTTGGAGCCAATATTGCACGACAAGTAACATTTCGAATGGTTATTTTTCTTTGTTTATTCTCCATGTTCAGCCATATTTGTGCCAAGAACCTAGTACTATAGGACTTGTGTAAACATTCGTTTCCACGTGGCCAAGTTATTTCATCAAAAATCTTCAATAATTTCCTGAACAACGTCGGTTCATTCTCAGCACTCATTTTAAATCAGTTAATCTCACCACAGAGTAACTGTAAAGGTCCCCCTAGAAACTTCTGATTTAACCAATTAGGTTTTTCTATTTCATAAAAATCTACCTTCCCATAGGAGATATCAAAATCTGATTGGTCATTTCAGCGTTTGTTAGATTGGCGTCTAGAATCACTCTTAAAAACCCTGGAATCGAATTTCAAAATGACTAGCTATTTTCACAACACTAGTGTGTCCATAGTGTTTATTCTAACTTATTTCTAATGCATATTTACGGGTGAATGACATATTTATATGATGAATTTCAGATTAATCTGCGCTATGTATCTTCTTACTTCCTCACTTTATGAAAACAAATGTTATCTAATCCGATTTTTTATATGCTGCAATCGATGATCTTGTAGTCAAATCATCATCATTATTCTGACTGAAAAAAATATCCGGTTGCACTAGAAACACGAATACATAGTATCTAGTCCTTAGCGAAAAAAATCATCAGGTTAAACATTTTCTCTAGTAAAGTATAATATTGCCATGGTTCAGTGTGATAAGTTACCATGTGAATTTCGGTGAAATTATTACACTGTGGTTAATATTACCAATATAAATCTGTAAGAGAAATTATATTTATAGCTTTGTACTGAAATTCATGTTCTTATTTCGTTCAAATTGATTGAAAAAGAGTAAATAAGGAGTGAAAGGTTGTCATAGCTATTTATTTAGCTTAACGAAATATACATATGATCGTGTTAATTTGTTTTCGTTCTCTTAATTGTAGGTATGAGTACAGTACCAGAAGTTTTAATTGCGCATCACTGTGGGATATCTGTGCTTGCTATTTCACTTGTAACTAATATGTGCATTCTGGATGTAGAAAGTAACGTAACAGCAAACCATGAAGAAGTCTTGGATACAGCAAAAAAGAGTGCAGCAATACTACAGTCATGGTTTAAAGAAATAATTAACAATATTTCAATCAGTTAAGTAATTTGAACTGACCAAAGAAAAACATTTATTTTCTTTTCCAGAATATGATCATTTTATAAAGATTAATTTTTATTCCACTCTACTGATAACTTTCAACTTTGGCTTAAGTGTAACACTTGAAAATTTTGATGACATTTTCGTTTACAAGTCTGACTTTTATTTTTGATGTTTTAAATTGAATACGATGGGAGAAAATATTGAACATTTGCTTCAGTTAACTATTATTGCATATATTACACTCATTAGAAGAAAATTTTTAATTTATAACATAATATGCTATTTCTGTCAATGGTTGAATTTACCTATCAATCTACTTAATAATAAAAATAATTTCTTGATTGCTATACTGTTTATCTTTTGTAAGTGAAACTTTTTAACATTTTTGCAGAAGGCTAGGGCAATTTTCAAAGTATGTACATTCGAATAGCTCATATTGAATGGCCAAAATTTAATACTGACAATGAACAGTTATATAAATCACAGATTTCCTATAAAAAAAGTTGAACACAAGAAATAGTTGTATTCTTTCTGCAGCAGATTCACATCATGTTCACAGTTGGCTTTATCTGCTGTCACCGTTACAATTTATATGTAGTTTTTTGATTTTTATTATCATCATGGTCACTAAAACGTAGTTACTGACCGCTGTAAAACAACAACAACTTTGAATGAAACAAAAAACCTGCTTGTTTTACAGTAGGAATCATCATATTATTATTATTATTATTTATCCCTTGGGTTCCTAGTGGAACACAGGGCTTCAGTAGCACGTCTCCAGTGCACTCTAATCTCTGCAACTTTTGAACGTGGTTCCATAACAGCCCAGAAGCACTCATTTCTTCTCACACGATCTCACCCATGTCACCCTCGGACAACCAGTTCGTCGTTTCCCACCTAGGTTCCACTCGAGGGCCTGGTGCATGATGTCCCCAGTTGGCCTCTCAGTGTATGCCCAGTTCAATCCATCTCCACTTCCTTCTGCATAT
>OX104134.1:23666191-23701556 GCA_944470555.2 Heterobilharzia americana | reverse complement strand
CATAATACAATGACGGACATGAGATTATATCATTACAATTTGTATTTTGTTAGTTGTTTTACGTAGTTTTCAGTTTTCAATTGTCATTCATTTTCGTTCCTACTAAATTATGTGATCTGAACTCAATGTTACTTGTTACACTTATTTGCTATTGTTGTATTGTTTTTTTCCATCCAATCAGATTACCGGTGATTTACGCATTAACTTTCATTATTTCCTGTGCTCGTATAGTGCATTGCGTACTACTCGATTTTCTTTTTAGATAAGGGTGCAATAAATGTATGAAAAGAAAGTAAACCGGATATTGAACGTTTACGGAGAGTTGATAAATATAAAAAGGGTTTTCATCATGAATTGACATCATCAAGAAAACCACTTAAAACCTAAGAGTAACTGGATAGCTGTTTCATCTGAGTTTAGGACTCCGTTTCAGTGTGCACCCATGACGCGGGTGGAGATGGGACATAAAACTGCTTGGTTTAATTGTGAGCATTTTTACCACACAGCTACTCTGTCGTAATCCGATGGCTCACATTTTACAACTTTTACTGAACAGCCAGATAGTACTTTCGTAGATGATAAGCGTTCACAGACGAGAACATTATCATGCCAGTCATTTGAAAGTTAAGGAACATTATATCAGGCATTTTCTGTTGCATGGCAATGTAAATATGGTGACTTAGTTGGATAAAATTATCGCAGATATAGCTCTGTATATTAGCACATCAAAGGAGTGTATACTTAACCTATCAGGTTTCATTATGGATTGTATGTTGTGCACACACACCCTAGCGGAATATCACATACAAGACCAGATGTTCCAGACAGGTTTTCTAGTTTGTATGGATGCTATTATTATTATTATTATCGTTATTATTATTATTATTATTATTATTATTATTATTATTATTATCGGTTTCCTTGTCTTAATGAGTTAAATTATGATATTAACTCATTTAGAATGCAGACTTAGCAAACTATAGACATCAAGAAATACAGCACGAGTAGTTTTTTTAAAGTAAACTATATGAGGGTAATGAGATATGAGGAATCATAGGATGATTACGTGAGCAATCTGACAAAATATATTCTTAGAAGTAATAATTGCTGTATTACTTTCTGGCAAAAGAAACAAGAAGGATGCTGATTTTGATTCTGACTGGCATGTGCAATCTTTTGTAGTCTTCTCAAGCGGTCGTGATATACCAAGAGATATGACACAGTTATTCTCCATTCCATGGGGCGAAGTCACTGGATAGCTATCGCTTTGTTTCCTCTCGTAAGTCTCAAAACTGACAAACAATGAACAGTATAAAAGCCTATGGGATGATATTCACAACAGTGGTTCGAGATATCATAAACTCCCTATAACCGTATATTTCAGCATAATCCTAGGGTGTTTAAAAAACCAAATCAAGATTTTTCTGAACCTTTCGCTGTGTAGACCACAGCTTCTTCAATATAATTTCTTTTGCCGTATCCCTCATATTTCAATCGAGCTGTGTAACTGTATTGCGCGTAGATGACTGTTGCTGAAAATCCTGTCGAGTAGTTCAGCTTTGACTCTAGCACTTAGTACAATACTAACACTAGGGAGATTAAAAGCTGGTGCTACGGTTTCCCAGATAAGCTGAGGTGAAAAATAATTTTCGAGCTGATTGAGAGCCTAGAAGCATCACTATATTGGAATCCTGTATGCGTATCTCTAAGATACCAAAAAAAGTGAGCAGTCAAGTTATCAGGATTCTGTTTGTTACCTACATTATATTGTGTGAATGTTGAAGGTAGCAAGACTTGACAGTGTAAACACTTTCAATATAGCTTGCCTAGATATTGCACTAGAAGACAGCCTTGTGAAAGTGACTGTTCAACGACTTAGAGGAATAAGTAGCTTAGTGTAATAATGATGCTCATAAAGGCAAATTTAAAGGAATAGCAACCAAAATACAGTTCATATGTAAAAATAGTGGGGATGCGGCTTATTGGCTTAATCAATCAACTTTTAAGCAATGGCTTCCGGGTTCAAATCACACCATCTACTTCAACCTGAGGAACCAAGTAGTATCGTATGGTGACACAACTGTTGGTTATAGCTAAGTACGAAAACATGTGCCGAGTTGATTTCTATCAAATTTTTAGGTGAAATATGTAAACATAAGATAATAAAAATAAACTGAATAATTGCGTCCACATTTTACAATGGTGTAATCTTGCTTAGTTGTGAAATTGCTTATGCATCTTCGTTTAAATTGTCGTTTAGTGGTTTGTGTTGAAGCTGAAACACTTCCCGGACATCAAACCGAAGCAGGCACTTGTCTAAAGCGACCGCTCTTCAAGTTTAGTCCACAAAGTAAGCATATGACGTCAGGACTTGCATTTCATGGTTACTGGCAAGCGAAATCGGTTCATATTTCATCCGTCTTTCCGGATGCTGTAGCTGATATTCACCAATTTTAATGTAGTTTTTATAGCTCCACTAAATGGACTATTCGTACCTATTAATTCAATCATGAACACCATGAATTCACTTTTGTGAGAATTTGAGCAAGCAGAGACCATCAATAAGACTTTTCTGGGACATGCTTGACCGTATTTCCAGAGGAAGAATCCCCTCTTGCTACCTGGATCACATCAGGAAATTTCGGGAATATATAGACTATTTAAATATTTCAATAACCACACGTAGTGTCGTAACAATTGTCATTATTCTTGACATTTAAAAATTACAATAACTTGTGTGATAGTTCAGAATATATAAAAGTATGTGCCATGTAGTATTCTACAAAGCATATTTTTTAAACAGTAAAATATCATATCCAAGTAAAAACAGTGTATGTCGTCACAAGTGCATTTACGTCAGCTTACTTATCCTTCTAACTGTCAACTGTAAAAATTACGCTAACGCTGTTAAACGTGCATGTTAGACCATGTATAGAATTTCAAAATAGGAATGAGATTTTTCAAGAAGGATTTAACCTAATTTATTGGTCTGTTAATTTCCTTTTTTAAAATTACTTTTCTGCACGCTTATAAATATCTTCTTCACTTCTTACTGGTGCATTTTGTTTGGAGCTTGCTATGTCATATTTTCTGTGGGAGTTGTTTCTTCTGATATTGAACTCTGGTGCGTTCTTAGAAGAAGTGTTGCTGGATTCCTTATGTGTCAATAAGCATCTTATACATAAACATTTTATACGAGTCACGGAAAGGTAACCTCGGTGGTTTTCTATATATCACTTTTAAGCAGACTTATTGGTTAGGCATTCTCATGCAGCTGGTTACTTCATTTTTTTCCGTCTACATAGTCTATTTACTAAGAATCTTACTGAGTTTTTGTCATTGTAAATCATCAAGCGTTTTATTTCTTGTTTTATATTTCGTCACTTATAGCTTTGTTTAGGCTTATCAAACAATTTAAGTCTTATTCGTTTATAATTATCTCTTTTTCTTTTCAATACTCTGATTTTTAGGATAGGTTTACGTTCAGTGGGTGCAGGCGGAACAACGTTTGCTTTGTTTTCCGTTCTTCCGTATCATCGTAAAACGACAGGTACTAATTTCAGGTAATACACTACAAATTCACTTGGTGATTTTATGACACATTCCCTTCTTACATCAATGTTTCAAATATAATTGAGTTGACTATATTTTTAAACTAAACTCTTGGAGTTTCTAGACTTCATTCGCAAAAAATCACCATCCTAATGTCATTCTACAACTTTCTGTGGCCTGTTTATTCAGAGTTATTCTAATAGGTTAGACTAGTATAGTTTATCTCTTTGATTTTCATGTAAATGTTTGTAGCATTTAGAGAAACAGAGTTGGGAACCTTGAAGAACTAGTAATAATGGCATTGAAGAGGTGTTGCTTTTTTCACACTGAATACGGTTGAACTCTAGTGTGATAAGACAAGTCCCACAGTTATTTCCGTGATATACTTTCCTAAGTTGGGATATTTTATTGTTAAAGTTATATCGATTCTATAGTTGAAAATATGCCTAAAATTAATTTCTGCATATTGAATCAAATCTTCAGAAATCTTAAGAAAGTGTCAACTGTGATTGGTGTTCAATATATGTCAACAAATGGAATGACATAAAGTCAATAATTCAGACTTTATTGGCTTATTTAGTTAAAAAGGCTTTTATAAGATTGTTGTTGATTGAACTCAATCAACAAATCAACCTAAAGGAAGTAACCTCCTTCACCTATCTAGGAAGCACTATTTCAACTACAGGTGGCACAGACGAGGATGTCAAAGTCAGGGTCGGAAAAGCAAGACATACGTTCATTAGCCTGAAACCAGTGTGGAGATCTTCTGCACTCCACTCAGCATGTGGAACAAGATGCGGGTTTTTAACATCAACGTCAAGTCAGTGCTCCTGTATGGTTCAGAAACTTGATGCGTTACGAAAAGCATTTCCAACAAACTACAGACATTCATCAACAACTGCCTACACTGGCTCGTTACTGAAGATCAGATAGCCAGAATACTAAGAATAAGCAACAAGGAACTTTGGCTGGCTGGCTGGTGACGAACCAACCAAGAAGTTATTGCTCAACAAATATGCAGGAGAAAGTGGAGATGGATTGTATTGGGCATACACTGAGAAGGCCGACTGAGGACATCACGCGCCAGGCCAGGCAGTCGAGTGGAACCGAGATGGGAAGGGACGAGTTGGGCGTCCGAGGCGAGAGTGACATGGAGGAGATCGTGCGAGGAGGAAATGAGAGCTTGTGGGCGGTGTTGGAGCCAGGTTCAAAAGATTTCAGAGAACAGAGCGCATTGGAGACGTGCTACTGAAGCCCTATGTTCCACTAGGAACCCAAGTGACAAATAATAATAATAAGTATCTAGTGATTGCACTTGTAAAATATTTATTCCCTTAAACGTAGAAGCTTCTGAACAAGCTAAAAAAATGTAGTAAATGCTTTGCTTTCATTTCCTTCTTTGTGCTTGTTTCTAGAAGTGCACGTAAATAGATAAATGCAAAGGAGGATGGTATAAACAGGGCATTTGATTTTAACCTTTAGTTTACGCTGTATAGTATAATTAAGATAGTTATAGGGTATATCCTCTTTGGTGGGACTTTAACGTTCAATTCAAGTATGCACTTTTTTCATGTCTCTTTTATTGAAATGGTCTTAGCAACTATATGATCATTTATTCGCTTCATATTAAGGTTACGAAGGTAAAGCTTGCTATCATATTTATAAACTTGACATGTATCAGCTACGCTAAGCTTTTCAAACCGTTGAGATGCATGATTCATTTTACCGCTAACAACAAATGTGCAATAAGCTGAGGTCAATTTATGCTGCAAATTTTTTCGTTTTTGCTTTCTTTTATTATCTAAGCACAGAACTCTACATGAACTGAGCAAGACTAAGATAGTTGGTTATTACTTTACTATCGTTTCTTGGTTTATCCTTAGATTACATTTTCCCATCCCTGTCAGCCTTATTGTCTTAGTCAAATTCTTTCTTAAATTTTGTGAAATTGTTGTATGAACTTATTCAGTGAAAATATCACCTTTTTAAAACAAATCCATAGAAAAGTAATGAGAAGAATAAAGAGGAAGTGTACAGTACTTAAAAGTGAGTCAGTAGTCTCGTTAATATTTTGATTTTAATGATTAAAAAAGGAGTCCTATTTATCGATCAATTTCTTCATAATTCGCTGATTAGAATAAAAAGTGCCTAGATCTAGGTCATTTAGACCAGCTATCATTACTCAATACTTGACGGTGCAACACTATTAATGGAGTAATTTTTTGTGAAAAGTATAACAATACAAATATTACCTTGACTAACGGTATAAATTTTGATTGTGGCTTAAGTTATTCCACTATCTTAGCTAGTCTCATCCTATCTTGTACTGACAAAGAATTTGATATTTCTCAGTCGAACATAAAATTGACTATTTTGACTGTTTATAGACAAAAAAAGTACGTTCACATGTGTTATAATTGTATCAATGTATACTATGAAAGGAAAATCTCTATTCATAGTAACCCTCGTTTACGTAGTTCTATGACTTACACCATTATAATAACAATAACAATAATAATTCACTTTATTCCAAACAATTTGTGGTACAATTTGGAATTCTCAGCGTAATATATATTGCAATAACAACAAAATATAAGTATATACATACTACTTTGCAGCCTTTTGAATTGTTTTATTATAAAAATTTAAGTTATGTGAAGAATATTAAAAACGAGAAAATTTTGCATTGTAAGTTAAATTATTGAAATGAGATTTTTAACTGTCACAAAGTTGATGTGTGATTTCTGTTCTAACACTTTTTTCCTCACAAAATATGCGTGCAAGGTAAGGTACAGTCGAATTCTTATACTTAGCTGTACGAGCATACAGTCTTATGTAGTTTCTCCTTGTCCTCCCTGAGGAGATACATGGAGAGAGCTGTAAATGAAGTGGATGCTCACTGTCAGTTAAAATTTCTGTAGCTAGTAGCTTGCAGGAATTTATATGTCGATCAACTACAGTGTTAATCAGTTGAGCCAGAGACACACCACTCACCCTGCTGACGGTCTTCAAAGCCCTACGCAACATAACATAGTCCTTTTTAAGAAGACCAGGAAAGATTAATGGGGAACAATATAGAAGAATAGGTAAAATGCAGGAATTAATAAATTGTAAAAGAAGCAGTTGAGTTATACCAGAAAGCCTCAATTTCTTTACGTAATAAGTTAAACGAAAGATTTTTTTACAAGTCAATAAAATATGGGACGACCAACAAAGGTCAGAAGTAAAACGCAACCCAAGATAGTTCACACTCGATTTACTTTCTGCAGAAATACCATTGATGCAGCAGGCGTCATGAGATTTAAGCAGCTCACATAAGTCTTGTTTACGCCTGAGGCTAAAATTAACGGTCTGACATTTAGAGGGGTTTAGTTTGAGACCATTTTTTTTTTTTTTTTGACCAACTTCAGACAAGAATTCATTTAATTTCGAGCAATCCAAAGAAGAGTTTACTGGAATAGAAATCGTCAGGTCGTCAGCATACTTGATAAAATTAGTTTCAACAGAATAAGGCAAATCGTGCAAAAAAAGGAAAACAGAAAAGGAGAAAGTACAGCACCTTGAGGCACACCAGCTTCAGTAAGCAATGAAGTGGAGCGCATCCCTTTATGAATAGTGTACTGTTTCCTTTCAGAAAAATAAGAATGCAGCCATTTTGTAACCCATGGATCAGTGTGAGCTATGGCAAGCTTATTTAACAAAAGTGGTCTAGGAACAGAGTCAAAGGCTGATGAGTAATCCAAAAAGGCACAACGGACATACTTAACACCTTTGTCGAGACTAGAAACAATATTATGATGCAAGACAGTAGCTGCATCTAAAGTACTCCTCCGGTGTTTGTAAGCAAACTGTTTTGGATCTCTGAAGGCCATCAATGAAGGCTCAATCACAAGCAGAAGTAATTTCTCCATTGTCTTCAGAAAAGGGGAAGTTATAGCGATGGGTCGAAAAGTAACATCTGATCCAGAAGATGGCTTAGGCACAGGTACAATTTTTATCTGCTTCCAAGCAGTGGGTATTATGTTTTTAGAGAACGATACATTGAAGATATCTGTAAGTGGATGACACAAAATATCTGCACATTTTCTAAATATGATACTAGAAACACCATCAGGACCTAAGCTTTGGGAGGGATTCAAAGACTTTAGACATTTAAATACATCATTTGTATTGAAACCTGGAAAGCAGCTATCCACTTGATTTTGCACATTAGGAAGGGTGAAATTAGCTTGCCGACGTATAAATGACTTGTTTAACGCGCAGACATCCGAACGAGTTTGTGTTGTCATCTGTTTTTTACCAGTAAGCTCTTTAAATAATTTCCATATATTGGAAGAGTTCTTACACGATAAGAACTTCTGTTGTATATAGTATTCAGACGTTGTATTTCAGACTTAATTAGGCAGTTAAGCCTTTTAACGCCAGGGTGATCTCTCGCCTTATACAACCTTTCCTTTTCTCTCCGAAGCCTCTTGAGATGAGGAGAGGAAAGTCTGTCAAATCTCATGTAAATTGTTTCAGTAGGGCAGCAGATATCGAGACAGAATCTGAGATAGCTTGTGATATTGGTAATAGTGTTGTCTAAAACTTCATCAGCAAATATATCCCAGTCCGTTTCTATAAGCATGCTTCTCAAACGTAATATATTTTCTTGTGAATAGCATCTGTATTGAACTTTCCTTGAAAGGTATGCAAAAGCTTTCTTGTATAATTTTCCGTACACTTTAGGCAAAACACGAACGATACAGTGGTCGGAATTTAGCAGTGGAGCCCGTTTACGGGCTTCATATATGCCAGGTTCATTTGTAAATGCAAAGTCTAAGGTGTTGTCAAGACGAGTGGAAAAGTTAACCATATTTTTATGACCCAATGATAATAGAAAACTGTAGTCACATGAGTTAAAATCACCACAGACAATAGACAAGGAGTTTCCCAGAACCGGAGCAGCAAATTCAGTGAATTTATCAGCAAAAGTTGACAAATCTGAGAAACTGCAGTCAGGTGTGACATACATGTTTGTGATATATATGTATTTGTATTTGCTCAAATGTTTGGGACGACATTTGATGGTAATGCACTCAATTTTTTCGTTAGAGAAGCAGAAGCATACATAGTTGGAGGACGACCAGTTAGTACTAATAAATGTTGCTACACAACCACCACATTTCTTCTTCGAAAAGCTTCGATCTTGTCGAAATAATTTGAAACCATCTAAGCAGACTAAGTCATCATCACACAGATTATGAAGCCATGTTTCCTGCAGCATTATTACACCCGTGTTTCGATAAACATTTGTGGACAAGAGTGACTGAAGGTAATCAACTTTATTCGGCAACGACCTGCAGTTTGTGCTAAGTATTTCCGGAATAGTCATTTGATCTATGGTCATACGCTTCAGAGCTCGTTGCCATCCACCGTGGTGCTTCTTCTTAAATTTCCTATCAACTTGCGAAGCGATAGGTTGTAATGATTTTAAAAACATGCGAGAATATACAATACGATTGGTTGACATAATTAAACGATTAAAAGAATATAGAAATAAGAAATTTGATGCAATATACTCGATTATAGAAAACGGTAGGAAGAAATTTTCAAAGACAGGAATACATAGAGTGGATTTCAACGTTTCTGTTTCTTTTTCTGTGATACTCTTACAATGGTTGCGTTAGAATTCCATTGCATTATTCTACTTTCTAACTTTTAACTGCGTAGAGCACTACCAGGTTTTTTTCTTCAGCAATATTTCTTTTTTATAGAAAAAATTCTTTATCTTCTGTAAACTAGTTAGAGTTTTGATCTGATTGTCATATTAACATACAATTAGTTGAATATCTTATCAATCTTCGGCACTCACTTAAGTGAACCATATGTTAAGACTCATTTACTTGTTTAGTGAGTATGTGTAATATAATCTTTACTCCACAGTTTGATATGAAATGATATTGTTTAATGATCGACTTTATTAAGTTGTCATTTTTCTTGTTAGTTTTCGTAGATTGTGAGTGACTGAGGTTAATACTTGCAAATTATTCATACCCAGTTGTATAGAAAACTGTGAAACCGAATTTGTTTCATCTCATAGTAATTTTTGTATCATATGCACTAACAATATTTTATGTTTAATTTTTTTTTCATTGTTTGACTAAAATTTGATGCTTATTTACTCTTCAAATATCATGTGTGTATACTACATGTTTGTTTTACTCATATTTCTAGGGTTGGACGTCGACAGTTTCTTCCTAATAATTCTCAGAAAGTTTTATCAGGTGTTGAACAGTTTCATACCCCGTCAAATTCTGTCCGTTTACCTCAGACATTCATATTCCCTGGTGTTACGCATGCCCGAGAATCTACAGCTCACTGTAATCATCATATGGGGGCAAATCTTAGTTCTTTTCGACCTGTTAATGGTGAGGTAAGGAGACTAAGTTACTTTGAGTATTTTTTGTATTATTCAACTTGCTTTCAGTTGAGTTAGTGTTGTTAAATATTCATGCAAATGCATGATTTTAATGTCTTGTTGAAGGTATACTCATTAACTCTGGAATCCGTTAGCTATAAGAATTTTACGCCAGTTATGATATGTATAGCAGCTACCAAGGATAGTTTTTTTTCATCAGGTGTAGCTACGCTTTTCGTTCGTGTGGCACGAGTGGATTACTATGCTGTCTATTTGTCTATTTTGCATCATCCGCTAAGTCTAGATTATCAATAAGGAAATGTTACTTTGTCTCCTGAAGTGTTGTGCTAGGAAGTAAAGATACAACTTCAAGAATAGTGCTTGTATATGGAGCTTCAGTTTCTGTATTGATATAGAACATATTATAGATCATTTGTAAATGACAGTCAATCAATCATGTTTTTCATTACCAGAACCATTCGGCTGTTTATGTAGAAATATTGTAGTGGAATGTGAAACTACTAAGCTACTTGACAACATAATGTTCTTGATAGATTTTGGCTATTAGTTGTTTTTCAATAACTGTTTTTATTCAAAGTGGATGACTGTTTTAGTAGTTGAATCACCCACTGATAACATTTCCAATTCTGGCGTTTATTGATAACTTAGGAGGAAGTTCCATGCTGTCTCGGTTTCAATTATACCTTGCTTCTGATTACGGAAAACAAAATAATCTACAGGGAATAAAACAACTGATAATCAAATTAGAGATGCTTTAATGTTGTTTTATTTTCATTTTATATGCGACTCAATGGTCAAATAGCATTCTTAAATAATGTTTCTGAATATCGATGTAACCGTATTATTATTACTATAACCTTGGGTTCCTAGCGGAACATAGGGCTTCAGTAGCACCGCTCCATTGCACTCTGTTCTCTGCAGTCTGTTGAACCTGGAGCCACAACTTCCCACAAGCTTTCATTTATTCCTCACACAATCTCCTCCATGTCACCCTCACCTCGAACACCCAACTCGTCGTTTCTCCTTTGGATTCCACTCAATGGCTTGGCCTGGCGCGTGATGTTCCTAATCAGCCTTCTCAGTATATCCTCAATCCATCTCCACTTCCTTCTGCATATTTGTTGGGCAATAGGTTCTTGGTTTGTTGCCAGAGTGAGTTCCTTGTTGCTCATTCTTATTATTCTGACCATGTGATCTTCATTGTCAGTATCAAGTGAGCGTAGGCGGCAGCTGTGGATGTGATATAAGTCTGTAGTTTGTTGGAAATGCTTTTCGTGACGTGCCAAGTTTCTGAACCATATTTAGAAGCACTGACTTGACCGATGTTGGTGTTGAAAATCTGGATCTTGTTCTTTGTGCTGAGTGTAGTGGAGTAGATGTCGACACTGATTTAAGATTGATGAAAGAAGGCCTGTCTTGCTGTCTTTCTGATCTTGGCTTTGACATCCTCGTCTGTGCCACCTGTGGTTGAAATAATGCTACCTAGGTGGCAGTTAGGTGAAAGAGACTACTTCCTTTAGGTTTCTCCCGTTGATGGTGGTTGGTGCTTGTTGTTGTTGGTTGGGTATCTTCATCACCTCTGTCTTCTCTACGTTCACTTGAAGTCTCCTTTTCGCTGCCTCTCCTCTTCTGTCAACTTGTTAGTTTTCGCCTGTAGATCTTCGAGTTTGTGCGATATTAGACACAAATCATCGTCGAAATCCAAATCTTTTAAGTTATTTTTATTGCAACTCAAGGAACTCACTCTGGCGACGAACCAACAAACCAAGAACCTATTGCCCAACAAATATGCAGAAGGAAGTGGAGATGGATTGAGGATATACTGAGAAGGCTGATTAGGGAATCACGCGCCAGGCCAAGCCATTGAGTGGAATCCAAAGGAGAAACGACGAGTTGGGTGTTCGAGGTGGAAGTGACATGGAGGAGATTGTGTGAGGAATAAATGAAAGCTTGTGGGAAGTAGTGGCGCCAGGTCCAAAAGACTGCAGAGAACAAAGTGCAATGGAGCGGTGCTACTGAAGCCCTATGTTCCACTAGAGGAACCCAAGGTGAAAAAAAATAAATTACAAATTGTGTAAACGCAGACACTCAACTGTCATACAGGTGGAAGTTTGAATATACGTACCGAAATTTAACCATCGTTTCTTTAAGCTTACTTTCATCGTACCAGATAGCAGTATAGCTCAATTCTATTTATTTATGTATTAGGTCATTTCATATGCTCATTTAATTCAATCTAATTCCACGATGTTGAAAAATAGTCTGAAACCAATCCAACCTACGTCCACGTCACTTACGTCATATCCAATGGATTCTGAATCATTATCGCACATTATATCTAATGCAGATTTAAAGTCCAATTATGAGTCTACTACACACACTTCTGAAGGTGAGTGGGTTAATTATTACGGATGGATTAAACAATCATTGGTTTCTATTCTTTGTGTAACCCTACTTATCTCTATGCTCTAATTAACTTGTAGCTAAAGCTGATATGATTTCTTTGCACTAGACATAAAGAAATATGTAAGATTTCCATTTAAGTGAATTGAAATAGAAAGATTTTATTTTTTCCACCATATTGTAATCGTATTGCTTACAATCTAGCACTTATTGTTTAAAAGGAAGAGGGGTAGTTTTGGGAAGGTTTCAAACAAAGTTTTGTTTTATGTTGACTTGGTATATTTTCAGCCTGAATAACCATCCTACGGTAGTTTAGAAAAAAAATGAAGACTTAGGTTAAGGAGATTGACCAGTGACATTGTTTGACCAATGCAAAATCAACATATTTATATTTATTCTGCAATTTCATACTGGGCGGTTTGCATATTTTTTATTTCCGTTTTCATTCTGTTTCATTAGGGCAATACCATATTGACCATATTGCCTAGATTGTTAAGGGAGAAATTAACTACTACAACTCAGAAATATAATATATAGGCTATGAACTACAAATAATGTATGAAGGTGTATGTTACTACTCTGTTGCTTAAGCTTAAGTATGTCCAGCGGGATATGAACTCTTGACCTATTTACTTAGGAGATTTGGTACACATAAATTATGTGCTTACACAGATGTGATAATGGATGTTTACACCAAAGAATTAACTATGAAGGTGATTAGATGCTTATCATAGAAAGACGGTGTATCCTGGATACGTTTACCCGATTATATGATTCCACGTCTTGTTAGCCAAACTATATGACAACATTCTTTCTAATATGTCGCGTATACTGACAGATGATATTGAACATCTCTTTACTAGCCTTCAGTTCTCATGCCTTGGAAACGGAAAGGATGGTGAGGGAATAGAATGTTTATTACAACGTTAAATATATATGATAACTATTTACATATGTACTGTTCCAGTTATATGTTTGATGAGTAACTTTTCTGGGAAGTGTTTTATTTTTCTCTATGTATCATTAACATATACGGTCAAGAAATTTTTCCTGAATATTTGAAACGTGCTATTTAGTTGTGTGTTCGTGGATTTCTTGCTTGTGTTGGATTAGTTACATAAAGATAAAGTTATCAGTATTAAGGGTTTACGGAGTAGATGTTACACATCTTAAAACTTACATTTTGTTACGTTCTTACTTGGTGTACTGATATGAGATGTGACCACTTGGATCACTACTCAATAAAGATCAAATTTAATGTTGATAGCATTTATCTGTCTGTTAGAGAAAAATGGATGGGCAGTTATCATTGGGCGGTTACAAGGTAACAGTTTTCAGATATTGAAAGTTGTGTAGACGCGACTTTGTACTTCTCTTCTATCCATATCAGAATATAGATTGTTTTTCTGAAGGATACATCAGAAAATTACCGTACATAAAGTTTTTGCCATAGAAGAAGAATATTTGGTTGGAAGTCACTCTTAAGTAGTTTACAGTCATTTGTTTACGTTTTTACTTGGCTTTTGTGGTTTAGCTTTACTTTCTACACTAGCTTAGTGGTTTCATTCCAGGTTGTTTAGTTCACCAGTCACATGCTATATTTTTCCTGTTACATGTCATACTCTGAAAAATTACTCCAATACCAACGAATTCATTACCTTTATGATCTTTTTCTAATGCCTGTTAATCGAGGTTTATCTCTTCGGTAATACACTATTGTCATATAGTTAAATTAAATAGTATTGTGGTAGTGAATTTGAGTTGTGCTGATCAACCTTGTGCACATTCAGGCAGTAGGCAATGAACCACACGTATTGTGTGAGGGCTAATGATACTACTTGACTGCCCAAATCTCGTTAGGTCGAGCAGGACTTGAATCTGTGACCCATTGGTTGGAAGTCAATTATCTTAACCAATGAGCCACAGCTCCACCATTGTAGTAGTAATGATAGGCGCGTTATCATCAACTTGTATTTCATTTTTATTAGCACTCTTCATTGCATTATTTGGCTGGTTACACTTTACTTGTTTTCGTCTAGTGAATTTTATTGCTTATAATGATTTGGTGTTTTTTCCGCTATTCCTGCGTTACAAATCTTTGTATTCACTTCTCAGCTTTGTCATTTCTTCAGACAACTTTAAACTTTTTCTTTGTATTGGCTATGCATAATTTAGTATGTTAATGAATTCCATCTTATGTGAGCAAATTCATCCATAGGCTTATTAGCATTCAAAATGTATATTTTTCCCCCACTTTTCTTTAATCATTGTTTTGTCCACAATGTGTTCCACTAAGATGATATCATAGTGTAGCACCAAACCTAAGGTTAACAAGTTTGTAATCATAAGATTAATAAGGCATTCCAACTCTATTTTTCAACTAGTGAACATTCCTAATACTTTGAAGGCAATATATTGCTTGAGTGTGTTTACGGAGTGGTACGTCATAGTGATGTAGTGGAATAGTGTATACCTATTAGTCATAACTTCACCTTTTATTATACTTCGAATAATGGTTATTCTGAAATTCAAACTAAGCAATGATCAAGGGTAAAGGTGAAGGTTACTAGGCAATCAATAATTTTTTACCAATGACTCTAGACCTAGTTTTCTTCCTCATTTAAAGTTCGTAAAACTTTGAATACTTCAGTGTAGATTTTGAAGCGTTACAATGTTGACTGTATATCACCGACTAAATCAATACGATAATATCTTGTATAGAATAAATATTGGCATTCAAGGCTTTTGTTTTGTTGACCAAAAAGGTGCTTGCTGAATTTATCAAGGAAGTGAACATTAATGTAGGTGTAAAACATGAGCATCTATCGATCCAATATGAGAAGAAATGGATATTTTTAGCTCCTGTATGCATTTTTTTGTGTTTCTTTCGAACAATATCAAAGGCTATTTCTCAGGATTAGTCCGTTAACAATGTATTTAAGATTGAAGAATACATGGGTTAAGCAGAGGATGGTTGAAAAGTTTGTGATGAGAAGAGTTTCTATTATTGCTAAGAAGCACATAGACATTTGGTGTTTCTAGGAAAATAAAACTGTTAACGAGTATCAACAGATATCGTTATCAATGTCAATGACAGTTATGATATTTAATGCAAAGATATTATTCGGCCATTTGAACGAGTGTAACCTACATAGTACCATTCCCTACTTTTATGGTTTGATACGATAGTTGTACTGCTCGTGTGATGGGCTTATTATGTCTATGTTCTTGATGTAGGTATATTATTGCAGAGTTGGAGAGAAGTTTGAATGTGCTTAGCTAACTATGACGTCGTTAAATTTGCTAATCTTTCTGATCTTTGAACTAGATATTCATATCACTACTATATTTGTAGAAGTAGGGTCTTGGTGTAAGCTTTTTTGCGTTGTATTGACGCTGAGTAATAATGTAGATAGCAATCCCATCCTCATAGTTGCTGAATTTTTTAAGAAATTAAAGTTTATAGAATAAAATTATTTGCTTTTCAATACTTTTTGTTGTTGCTTTTACAGGTGCTGTAACTAGACGTGGTCACTCAAACAATCCTTCAACTGTCTCTTCTAATACTGCATGTTGGCATCGTCCTACCAAGTCATTCAGCAGACAACGTAATACTAGTTCAAGCAGTACAAGTCGTAATTCTCTTGTAAATATCGTATCTCTATGGCCATCTACAACGTTAAGTTATCCGGATCCATTGATAAGTTACAATCCATTTCTTCTGGATGATCCAGAACTTTTAGTTGCTACCGGAAAGCGTGTACTGAAGCTTCCAAACTATCTAGTTAGTTATTCAGATTTTCGTTTGTGAATGAATATAAATTATTTATTGTAGAGGCCATTTGTGAGTTGATCAGTCTAGGGACACTTATCGTCACTAAATGATGATGGCTAGAGAAAAGCTATTAACCTTAGGGTACCAAATAACTATTTCTTTTTAGTTTTGGATAAGCTAGCAGTCCATATCCGGGATCCAATCTGTCACTGAACTCGACCGTTGTCTCTTTTTCATCCAGTACATTAATGTTCAATCTGGATTATAACACGGAAATAATGGTCAACTTGACTTCTGACTCAGACAACTTTGGTTTGCTGTAAGGGAAAATAAAAAATGATACAGATGAAGACATGATGGTCTAAAACGCAGTATATATATAGCAATGAGGTTTCCAGCTTTTTATCTGAACTGTGTAAGGAATTTCAGCCTTAAAAAAAGTTAAGCTAAATATTCCGAACGCTTCAGCAGTACAGAAATGGAAATTGAACTAGTATATCGCAAAACTACTTTTCTATTCACTTTTTATTCATCCAACTTGCTTTGTTTATACTTTGAAAAATTTCCTTATTGGCGAATTTTCTGATCAGATAATGACTTTTTAAAAGATTTTATTGTTTCACCAATAACCTGTTTCCCACTCTCACATCTTCTTGCTTCTTTGATTTCAGTTCACGCTTATTTCATTGTATATACTGAATCACGCTTCCAAAAATTTCATATCTCCTAAACAACTTTCATCCCTGGCCTTTTTCTTTTTTGCAGTTCACAAAGTAGTAATGTTTCGTAAACTGTGTAAAAATTCTTCGGCTTTATTTTTGTTACTAATTATAATGAAGTGGGATTGTGATATCATTGAGAGTGAAATAACTGGAAACTGAAGTGTTTCTTTGATAATTTGATTGGTGAAAACTCCGTACTATACTATCTTATGCAGTGTGTAGCATACGCTGAAGCGTGGTTGTCAGGGCTAATTTTACTCTTTTGACCATTACTATTATGGATAATAACGTGTTAATTATTTTGCTTTGAAAATGCTTATTTAATAATGTTGTGTTCTGTGAGCTTCTGAAGTTTGTGCTGATGTTGTCTAGAATGACAATGAAAACTTCACGATTAAACCTTCTAGCTCAGAGAACATAATGCAATCATAATCATCTTCCTGAGCTACAAATATTCTCTACCACCGAAAATATTTATAGAATCCGAGGGAATGAATCCTACTGTGCGTGCAGTGTAAGGCAGTGGTCATTAAAGATTGTATGAAAATTACTGTTTCATCTGATGCGAAGTAGGTGACAATACAACTTATCAACTACTTGTAGATGCGTGCGACTAGTCGCAAACTAAGTGTAAGAAGAATCAAAGGGATTATCTGTCGATATATTCCAAGACAAATAAAGGGCTGTTCTAATGTGACTCAGTGTTTTAAAGTCGATTACCTCAACCTCTGAGCTACGAGTATGGTATGGTTCTAGAAGATAAAAACACTTCATCGGATATTGAGTGGAAAAAATCATTTTAAAACCATGACGACCACTCATGGAATTGCAGTGCAGTAGTAATATGTAGACCATGGCAGTACAAAATAAATATTCCTTTTAAGTATATGCACAGTTTGTTAAGTACTCAACTTATTTTGTCCCCCTCCTCCTTCAAGACTTTAACTAGGAAATGTATAGCTCCTCATGCATCTGTGATCGAGGGCTAATGTCTTCATGTATTTGTAGAATGTTTGTATTTCACCAATTAAATTTCTTTCATCTTACTTGTCAAGCTAATTTTGCACGTTGAGATAGGTGATGGTTAGATATGCCTAACAAAACACTGATGCAAACACCACAGATACAAGTAACCTATATGTATTGTAAGAAATAAACATCATTGGTACTACTCATCTGGGATTATTTTCGGTGGACATTTTTTGCTAAATAGGGTTATGACATTCTACTCTAATCCATCCACCCATCATTTTATCACTTGTATTAAGCTTCCTATTTGATAACTTTATTTTTGAAAATAAATGTTTTTCATCTATCTGTCCATAAAGGGTGTTATACATTAAACATAGTATAATTGCTTGTATTAAACCGTCGTTGATTGGATCGAATTAATCAGTCTCTGTTGGCATATGGACTCCTGTGCGGATGCCTCGATATTACCTGTGTTTTAATTATGACAATGATAGATAGTGGGTAGCAGTGGAATCCAGGATGTACATTTCGTCCTGTTTCGGACTCTTTAGCTGGATGTACCTCCCTTCCAGTGAGTGTTGTTCCTACCGGGATTCGAACGCGGGACCGATCGCTTTAAACGCCAGAGGATTATCCACTGGACCACCGAGTCACGATAGCGACTTTTGTGCAGTGGATATAGTTTCAGTATATTTGGTTATATTCGGACGAAATGGGCATCCTGGATTCCACTGCTAGCCACTATCCATCATTACTAGAAAACATTGTTTAAATATTATAAAAGATGGAGTGATCACTCAGATAAACACTTAACATATTCATGGATTAATGTGTCATGTTCATAAGTTCAACTCACTTTCAACTAGATATATAGAACCATGAGATAATAACTGAATGGTTTATTCGATTTCTTACTATTTGTGCTTATTCATAATATGCCGATCAACCTTATACTAATTACTTTAAGTACATATGTCTGTTTATTTCTGATGTAATTGCCTGAATTCAGTGAGCTGTTTAGATAATACGTTTCTCTGGGTTTTGAACTCGGTGTTGATATAAAATTATAACTACAAGTTTTGTCCTTTCTTCATGATTGTGAGTTATAAGTCTTAGTTGCTACCAAATATGAAGACTAGTTCATAGTTTTATTTCAAAATAGTAGAGTCAGCATATTTCGATTTCAAATAGTGGTATCACTGTCAGTTAAGATTATGAATCTTGCAAACACCTTATTGAATTCCGTATTTTTCTTAAGTGGTATTTATTAATGATATTGTATCACAAGATGAGAAGTGGGTTAGATCAGCGATCAATATACCGATAGTCGATGTTTTCAGCAATTCAGTAGTATAATTGCTATATCTGTATAACTTCTTCTGATCGGTTAATATAACAAATTATAACTATTAAAAAAAAAGTGTTTTTTTGATATCAGTGTAAAAGTTGTTTTGTAGAGCTGTGTCTAATTAGTTCAAGTAATTGGTTCCGAGTTTTTGGGATCACAGATTTTAAAGCATCTCTTCAGCTATTTAGATTTGTGCAGCTAATCTCCAGCATGATAACTTGTTCCATGCGAATGCATGTGATCGATGTGTTGTCATATTTTTATTACTTGACCACTTATATTCCTTATGTAGAAAACCAATGTACAGAATAAACTCCACTGAAAATATTTTTTTTTTAAAAAAAAATACATATTGAAGATTGATACTTATTGTTTAAAAACATGACTGTTGAGTTATTTTCTTTAGAATGTTACATTTGTTTTTTTATTCACTTCAAATCTGTCAATTTTGTTTGATATTGTCTTTATACTTATGTTGGATTCCTGACAATGTGTATTTATTTACAAGGTCAAATGAAGATTCATATTTTGCATATCTGTTGTTTATTTATAATATTTATGACTAAATTTTTTGTTCGAATTAGTCAAGATTACACTGCTTCATCCATTTCTAATGTCATTAGATGTGGAATAGTAATATCAGTCAAAGATGTTCAGAGATTGTGTCATTACAACACACACTATTTAAAAGTAATTACACTACTTGGTAATTAGTTAATTGTAAGATATAAAAGTTAACTTCTCCAATGAACAACACTTCTGATATTAATGATATCATATTTCTATCAATATTCAATTTTATTTTAATTTACTCTCATATATCAATGCAATACTATATTTATGTTTCTACTTTTGTTCATTATGATACATAGACTAGTATTTTGGGATATGTTCGTCCAAATGAACGTAAACGTGAAGTTAATCGGGAATTCCATGAAAGATTTCCACTGATACAGATTACACTTACCAAATTGCGCAGTATAAAATTAGTATTAGTGCAGATTGTACAAAAGGTTAGTTTTGTTATTTCCTGTTTTGGTTAATTATGGTTTAATCCACTTTTTTTTGTTGGTTTATATATTTTCTTCTCATCTGTTATCCATGTTAGGCTATGATACTGGTTTCTACTGTTTGGGTTCTTAGGTTGGGGGCGATGACGTTAACGCCAATAGTTTTTAGCATAGCAGCCTCATGATTACAAAATGGATCATATACCGTGAAGTCTAGAAGCAATGGTAGGTGGAGTTAACAACATGCAATTGTAGATTAGTAAAATTCAGCGACTTTTAACAATCCCATTTTACTCTATTCATGTTTGATAATCTACCCTTTCTCAATCCCACTGCAATAAGGAATGAAAGCTGGTGAGTGGGTCGACCAGATGTTTACTCTCCACCGTACACACTTACCTGTACCCGACATTATCTATATTCCTTTACGTAAAAGCGATATTTGACTCCATCGATGGAAAGGTCTTATGGAAGTGCCTCTGGCCGGAAGAGGTGTCAAGTAAGTACACCACCCTGTTGAAGGCTCTGCATTTGAAAATTGGTGGTCGTATCAGAGCCTATGGTGAGTTATCAAGTTAGTTGTTTGATATGCACTTGCTCCATTCTCATTCAGCTTTATCATAAAGTACTTATGGAGATATCATTCTGTCACAAGAGACTCCTTAAGAGACCTAGTGTATGAAGATTTCCTAGTCTTGTTAGATGAAGACGCTAACAGATTGCAGTCTAGTGGACTCCTTATGTAACAGTTTGTTGCAAATTGTTGTTCTATCACTGGTTTTTACTAGTGCCTTGTCTCATAGTAGTGTGGAATAGTTGTGCGCGTTGACGATTTCACTTGCCTGGAAAGTTGGATTAGCCCTAATGGGTCAGTGACGAAAGATATCTCTGCACGGATATCAAAAACTCGCTTAGCTTTCGCCAACTTATGCCATTTTTGGGGCCACCGTGATAAGCGATTGCCCGTTAGGAGCTGAGTGCGCTGCACTGCAGTTAAATCTCTTCTACTGTTTTACTATGAAACATGACCACCAAAGTTGGGGTGCAAAAACAGGCTTCAAGTGTTTGGCCACTGTTGCCATCGTAGCATACGCTATCCTAACGAAGATAACCTTAGGCACGTCTGACTTCACTGGGATTGATCTACTCCTCTATCTGGAGGTTATCTAGTTAACTTGGAGTATGGAGACGATATTGTCCAGTTAAATGAAGACGCTGACAAAATGCGAAGCCTTCTCGACACATTGAGGAGAAATCTGATTGCGTTTGACACGCGCTTCGCACCTGTCAAACGTAAGGTGATGCTCCACGACCGATCTGCAACTACTCCTAGTTTAATGATGAAGAGTGATGTGGTGGAACGTGTCGACCAATTCAACTACTCAGGGAGTTGAATCAGTCTCAACAAACTGGTTGCTGACGAGATCTCAGCTCAGTTACAAATGGCCTGTTTGGCATTTGCCAACACGCGTCATCTGCAGTCCCCACAGGAGAAATTTCCAACCATCTATAGAAGGACAAATATACTGCGCTGCAGTCAGTTCTATCCTGCTGTACACCTACCTGTGAGACATGGCCGCGAAATATAGAAGACATGAAGCGGTTAGAGCGTTTTGATCACAGACATCTCCGTAACATTGCTCACTTGTTTTGGAATCACCGTGTGACCAATGTTGACATCAGGTGAAGGGTAGTAGGTAGGACAACCAAGTCGATTGATGAGGTTGTGAACCTTCATGGTTTGGACATGTACTGCAAAGGCCGAGCATCGCCTATCTCGACGTGCCATGTTGGGTGAAGCTGGATTAGGTTGAAAGAGGGTTCATGATGGCCAGACTAGGAAGTGGCACCAGTTGATGAAGTCCCTGACTGTTGGTTTGAGCAGTGTGTGGAGATGTAGACTACCTGGTTTGGGGTCCCCGAGACGAAAGAAATCGGTGGTTAGGGACTCTTTGTGAAATGCCTGGAAATCAATCACAATGACGTAGATGTATTCACTCGTTGATATCTTCCTAAGTTTGAATATTCTCACTAACCTTCATCTTCAAATTGTTTAGTCTCTTACACTACTTTGTCTTTTTTAATATCACTCTTTCTATCCACATTTTCGTTGCATGCTTCTATGAGGAGTAGCAACTTGAGTTGATGCACTTTTGTGCGAGATTCTGCTTATATTCTGTCTGTCTGCCTAACGCTACATCCTGTGTTGAAGTCACGCATAGAGTTGTGGGCAAAAGTGGCTCTTCAGTCGGTAGGGTTGTGAACTTTCATTGAGTGAGGATTTGTGGGATTTGTGTGACTCAGCCCTGATCGCTAATAGATCCTCCATACGTTATTAGCGCAAGTGGGCTCAGTTTGGAAAATGTTGGAGGTGACAAGAGTAGAACATGGCATCTATCCACAAAGTGTTTGACTGTTGAACTGGGCCAAGTAGGGATGTGTAGACTTTTAGGTTGGAGTTCGCATGACAAAAGAAACCTGTGGCTATTGACTGTAGATGGTACGGCTCAGAACCAGTCTTAGTGGCGTAGATGTATCCAGACATTCTCCTTATCTTAATCTACCCACTGAATCTCAGTTTTGTTTCGTTCTTCCTTCCTATGTTTCCATTACCGTCTTCTCACTTTTGACTACCTGCTTCCTTATCTCTAGCCTCGTTTAGATTAATGCATTCTCGCTTGATGTATTGATATGAGAAGTAGCAACTTAGACCGCTACGCAATAATGCCATATCTACTATTGAAGTCCTCGTTGTTTTTGACCTATACTTCATTCTAATCATTTTATGATACTTCTTTTTCCCTCTTTACCTACAATTTTACAGCTGCAGATATTATTGTTTTCATCTATTTGCTTTCTCTGTTTTTAAATGTTACTGTGATTTGCTGTTATGAAGTATGCCAAGTTGGACCCATTTCTTCCGTTTCATGACTTATGTCGGTAACAGGTTCATTATTGTTACCGCTTCACTACAGAAATTTCTGCTACATTCTTTAGTACTCCATCTCTGTTTCAAACCGTTCGCTGTACTAGCATTGTAATTCGATTTTTTAGACAAAGAGCCCTTTTCTGCTAGATTCGCTGTTTGGTTTATCGTATTTTACTAGTTTACTGCATCGTGAAATAAAAACTTCGTAGTTAAAAGCACACATCATTTTCTTGGTTCCAGTCTAAGCTACCGCATAGACGCTAATGTCTAAAGGGTGATTAACAAGCTGAGATCGGTCTGTACCGTGACAACTTGCGTGAGGTAATCTAGTTTATTTGTCAAGGAGTTGAACAACTCCAAGACGGGGATCTTGGCTAAAATGTCAAACTAAGTAGTGACTGGAAATGCCTGGATTATTTTTTAAACTGTGTAGGAAATTGTATTTTATGCCACAGATGTCCGTAACATATCTAAGTTTAGCATTTGTACACCTGGCTAGTTGGTTATTGAAGGTGTCTTCTTTTCGTTAACATCAGTTCTACTGCTTAATCTCTACTTTGTTCAAGGATACGATGATTTGATTGGCTTATGAGGAAATGGTTTTATCATCAAGTATAGTTCCCATTGAGATACTTGGTTCAATCTCCTAGCCCTTAAATATCTTATGTAAAAAGTATGTCCTGTTTCATTATTTGATTCCCCGAGATATCCATGCAAATTGTCCTAAGAAACGTCTTGGTCTTTACTTTTTTATGATAATTTATGGTTCCGTTGGTCAGTTGTTGGGTGAAGTTGGTGTAATTGGATTGTGAAGCCCACCCTTCATGGATTGGTTGCCTTTATCAGTGAGCCACAGTCTCAACAAAACGCTTTAGTTGCACCCGTAAATCTGAATTTTCACTGGGATTATTTTGGTGATTATATATGTCAGAAATCATGATTCAAATCCTCTAATCATTGTATCAGGCTGTATGTGTAGTAACAACTAACCATAGTTACCTCCCATACTTTTTAACTTTGACGTTTTCGTTCTATGTACTATTTATGTTCTTAGTTAGTAGTATAAATTATTTTCCTAATTTAGTTTGGAAAGTTCGTATCAAGTTTTACCTTTTTTAATTTTCGTGTTTTGCAGTTGTCTTTGGACCTGTGGGTTTGTGCACATGCCCATGTACTCTTTGAAAAGTTGATCCTAAAGGTAATACTTTTTTCATACATTGAGTTTTATGCAGCTGTTAACAACACATTATTTATCCGTTGAGTTCCTAGTAGAACATAGGGCTTCAGTAGCACCGCTCCATTGCACTTTGTTCTCTGCAGTCTTTTGGACCTGGCGCCACTACTTCCCACAAGCTTTCATTTATTCCTCACACAATCTCCCCCATGTCACCCTCACCTCGAACACCCAACTCGTCGTTTCCCCTTTAGATTCTACTCAATGGCTTGGCCTGGCGCGTGATTCCCTAATCAGCCTTCTCAGTATATCCTCAATCCATCTCCACTTCCTTCTGCATATTTGTTGGGTGATAGCTTCTTGGTTGGTTCGTTGCCAGCCAGAGTTACTTGTTGCTTATTCTTATTATTCTGACCATGTGATCTTCATTGTCAGTATCGAGTGCGCGTATGCGGCAGCTGTGGATGTGATATAAGTCTGTAGTTTATTGGAAATGCTTTTCGTGACGTGCCAAGTTTCTGAACCATATTTAGAAGCACTGATTTGACTGACGTTGGTGTTTAAAATTCGGATATTGTTCATGCTTTATGATAAATGCAGTAGATCTCCACACTGATTTAAGATTGATGAAAGAATGCCGGTCTTGCTATCTTACTTATCCTGCCTTTGACATCCTCATTTGTGCCGCCGCCTGTAGTTGAAACGATACTGTCTAGGTAGGTAGGTAGGTAGATAGGTGAAAAAGACTTCTTCCTTTAGGTTTCTATCGTTGATGGTGATTAGTGCTTGTTGTTGATGTTGTTGGTTGGGTATCTTCATCGCCTTTGTCTTATCTACGTCCTCTCTTACTTCACCGCCTCGCTTCTTCTGTCAACTTGTTAGTTTTCGCCTGTAGATCTTCATGTTTGTTTGACGTTAGACGTAAATCATCATCATCGTCGAAATCCGAATCTTCTAGGATCTTTTCATCGGTCCAGCCAGCGTGTGCCCCTTTTCTCACTCCTCACAGTTGTCTGTTGCAAGATCTAGTCCAGTCCAGTCGACCACAATCTGGAAGATCATCGGAGATGATACTTCTGTCTTCATTTCAACGGCATCACTGAGCTTTCCACTGTGAATTACTTGGCATATGACGTCGTCATACAGCTGTAGAATGAGGTTGATAATGGTTTATGGCACTGAATCCGTAGTGTTGAGTCCATTGCCAAATTACTTGTGGTTCGATGCTGTCGAAGGCCTTTTCAAAGTCGATAAAGTTGAGGTAGAGAGTTGACTAGCATTCTCTGTCCTGTTCTACGATGATGCGTAGCGTAGAGTTGCAATTTGATCCGCGTGTAATTTGTTTTTCTTGAAGTCAGCCAGCCAGGCTGCTTTGGTCATAAGTTTGAATCCAGCTCATCTTTTAGTCTCTCCAGGATGATGCGGCCTAATATTTTGCGTGGTGTGGACAGCAGCATGATTCCGCACAAGTCACTGCAAACACTTAGGTCTCCCTTCTTTGGATGTTTGACAAGGTTGCCATTCTTCCACTCGGCAGGTACCTTTGCTTCCTTCCTTCCAAACCTTCTGGAATAGTGATGTGAGCGTGTCTGCTTTTGTCTTTGCGTCGGTTTTCAGTGCTTCTGGCGGAATTCCAGATGGCCCTGGTGCTTTTCGGATTTCAGCAACTTTATGGCGTTCAGGACCCCAATCTCCACTTGATTATAACCTCTGTTGTCACTTGTGGAATTCTTTTAGTGACTAACTGATAAATGGAAAAGTGGTAAGACAACAGAAGGTATATTGCAATGTCTAAAACATGTGCGAAATACGGTAGTTTATATATATTTATGATGGCCTTAACTATTTCCAGACATTTGCAGATTTGAATATTCTATTGAATTTTGTTTCTCTAAGCAATCTGATATATGCACGTTGGTTCACATGGTTTCTCCCGAAACTTGGGAACAAAACAATTGGTTGAGGTAGGCTTTAGGGAGATATGACTTCTTATGAAGATTTCGTCAATCTTATTTCACACTATAACATCTAGTTATTTGATATCAGCAAGAGTTTCCCATGAGTTGCAAAGTCGTGTTTCAATTTAGCAGTAGTTAGGGAAGTCCACAAATGTGTTAAGTAGTAGGAACTTAGGAAGTATGAAGTAGAAATTATTATTGTTCAAGTAAAATGTTATGTGAATGATAATAAAATGAAGTAGTTAAGTAGGTCAGCACAAAGAATCACGTGAAATCTACGGTTTAATTATTGGTAAAAGTTGAGGAGTGTAATAAGTTGTCAGGTTTGAGAACATGAACTGCTAGTAATCCAGCTGTTTGTGGATGGTGAGGTTTGAATTTTTTTCAGTGAGATATGGAGGAATAGTACATATTGTGCTAGATACCATGACGTTTTACGAAACATTATGATGAAGCTGGTAACCACGCTACTCTCTTCTTTTGATAATAGTGATCAGGAATATTGTTGGACATAGTCTGTCTCCTTAATCCATATGAACTTCAGTGATCAGAAGTAGCATGAGATCGGTAGAATTTTTTTTGCTGAAACGAATTCTAATCCTTTGAAATGTGTATCGGTTAGTATACTATTGACCCCAAACCAGGTAGTCTACATCTCCACACACTGCTCAAACCAACAGTCAGGGACTTCATCAACTGGTGCCACTTCCTAGTCTGGCCATCATGAACCCTCTTTCAACCTAATCCAGCTTCACCCAACATGGCACGTCGAGATAGGCGATGCTCGGCCTTTGCAGTACATGTCCAAACCATGAAGGTTCACAACCTCATCAATCGACTTGGTTGTCCTACCTACTACCCTTCACCTGATGTCAACATTGGTCACACGGTGATTCCAAAACAAGTGAGCAATGTTACGGAGATGTCTGTGATCAAAACGCTCTAACCGCTTCATGTCTTCTATATTTCGCGGCCATGTCTCACAGGTAGGTGTACAGCAGGATAGAACTGACTGCAGCGCAGTATATTTGTCCTTCTATAGATGGTTGGAAATTTCTCCTGTGGGGACTGCAGATGACGCGTGTTGGCAAATGCCAAACAGGCCATTTGTAACTGAGCTGAGATCTCGTCAGCAACCAGTTTGTTGAGACTGATTCAACTCCCTGAGTAGTTGAATTGGTCGACACGTTCCACACATCACTCTTCATCATTAAACTAGGAGTAGTTGCAGATCGGTCGTGGAGCATCACCTTACGTTTGACAGGTGCGAAGCGCGTGTCAAACGCAATCAGATTTCTCCTCAATGTGTCGAGAAGGCTTCGCATTTTGTCAGCGTCTTCATTTAACTGGACAATATCGTCTCCATACTCCAAGTTAACTAGATAACCTCCAGATAGAGGAGTAGATCAATCCCAGTGAAGTCAGTACTACTTAAGGTTATGTCCATCATCACGTCTGTGGCGAAGTAAAGTAGGGCGGTGACTCTAGACGTCTGTGGCCGATAGTACTAGTTGTCTTTAATTCACATGACAGCTCTCCATAAACCCCGATATGGCTGGGTGAGTTCGAGTAACGATCTGTATTAGCTCTATTTACGTGCACGGTACTGCCTTCACCGTCAGTCACTGCCTGGAATCCTTACGACCAGGGGGTCTGATCACGCCTCTCAGAACTCGTCCTAGTGTGAAAATGTGATCGATGCACTCTCATCCAGATCTGAGATCTGCCTGGTCTTCTCAAGCTCTAGTTAGCGTCGGTATCCGTGGAGTCTGGTATCTTGGACACGGCATGAGTCAAGGTAATTCCCCTGTGGTTGTCTAACGAAATTTTACTCCATTCTGATAGACTGGAATTATCAGTGCAGTACGCCAGTCTGACAGGACTACCTCTTATTCCTACACACTACCTAGTACTTGCGTTACTGTATCCAGTAAGTTCAAGGAGAGTTGAAGGACGGACGTCTACTTACCATTCAGGTTCAGGCTGAACGTTGAGCGGCTAAAGCTTTGCTGAGCGCCATTTGAACTGTACTTTGAAGTATTCTGCTCAACATTCTAGCTGCCTATCCTGGGAGATGATCAGCTTTCCATCCTTTTGGGTGATGGTTTCACAAACCATCGTCTTCTTCTTGCCTAAATAGTTCCCGAGTTTTACCTACATTTGATCGAGCCTACCTTAATTGACATTGGATGAGATCGGCGGAACGTAGGAATTTAGTCAAATATCGAGTGAAAGACCTAATAAGATCACTAATCTAGAAAAAAACACTCGGTCGTTGCAGCGCATGCATTTACACACAACCACAATAGGGTGGGTGGGATAAAGCCACTGTACTTGCGTCCTGTATAATAAGGTGGAGAGAGAGATTAATTACTGAATCTTTGTTCATGGAATTAACACCGAATACATGTAGTAGGAATGACGCAACACCTGTACCAGAGATATGAAAGATTTTACTAGCAATAAAAACAAATCAGTATGAGGTAACATGACTACAAAAATCTGATGTCGAAAGCGGTGTGATTATGAGCAATAAATTATGCTCCAAACGTCATCAAGTAAATAATGCTGTATCACTGTTTTAAATCAAATAAATGTAATATGGAATGATATAAATTTTCATTACTTTCTTTCCAGTTAAATATTTCGATGGTATTTGTCAATTAACAGTGTTAAATCCAGTCTGGAGATGATAAATTATACTAGTCGAATTGTTGTCCTGTATGTATCAGTAGAGGATTTGTCTCTATCCTGATAAACAATTTTAACTATTTTGACAATATCCCTGTTTCTCATCTTTTCGCTAGTACATCGCTTTATGTAACCAGTAAATTCTAATAACTGTCCTCAAAGAAATGTGCTGGAAAGTCGTCAGGTCCTGTTATGATTCCTTATTTCAGTTTCAAAACAACCCTCTCAACTTCATTTAGAGTGAGAAGCCCAATCGCAGCATTCTATTCAGATTGGGGACTAGATGTTGGGTTGTGAGCGATCCCTCTTCCTCAGCAGTAATCTTTAGTCGTCATCTTTTTTCGGACTAGTTTCTTTGATTACCATGAATAACGTCTGGGCCTCACCTGAGTTCACTAGCTTTTTCATTTCTTACGCTTTCTCCCTTCATCACTGTTTGCCATCATTATCAAGATTATTAGACATTTTTTTAAAGCCGCCCTTGCCTTTCACCAATCAACTCACATGAAACTGCAAAGATGCATTGGTTTTCGATAGCATCTAGTTGTTATATGTCTTTAACAATCCTTATTGTTATTTCTATAGCAATCTAAATATCAAGCTATCTCTGAATGAATGTTTATTCATCCTCAACTTTAATACAGACTCTATCTTCATCCTTCTATAAAGTCTTTAAAGCCAATTTTCTTTCACCCACTAAGGCGCAGACATTTTCATGCTCAGAATAATGTATGATCAAAGTTCAGCAGGGTGCTTGCAAAAATGCAGCAGTCATCTACTGATTACTATTGTTAGTTCTTGGAATATATCGTATACTTGCAAGAAGCGTTTTGGGTTGGCTTACCCTTTCTTATTTGAACATTTAAGTCTCATATGACTGTGACTATATCTGAATACAAAATTGACATCTTCTGCTAAACTTGTTCTCTATATCATCCAAGATGCAGTTAGCAGTTGTTCCCCTGCTTCTGGAACCTGATGAACGTCCCATAACTGATTGTGTTGTTTGTTTTTTTTAGTTGAAAATGCTGTAAGTTTTTAAAGCACTTTTGACAGAGATTGAAACGTGTAGTAATGAGTGTGTTGATTACACGCAAGATTTTCTCTGAAGATAGACGAAGCTGTAAAACCGCACTCGAGAAATACGATTATCATATACCATGTGTAAACAATTATAACATTCTTTCAGTCACTCAAAATTACGAATAATTCTTTGTTTAAGAAAATCCAATCTTTTCTGTATAATAGTGTTTTTTTTTTTAAATATTGAAATCTTTTAGTTATTTATAACAAAATTGAATCGAAAGCTGTGTGCTTCAGCGTCACTAATGATCAGTGCGAAACTGAACGATGTTAAAGGCTCTGATTTCACTAGTCTACTTCAAGTAAGTTTACATATCAATCTCTTCAATTTAGTAATTAAAAATGATTTTCTTATTAGAAAACTCTATTTTCATTTATTCAAAACTATTGGCAGTTTGTATTCTGTGAATTGAATAAATAGTGTAGTGGCTATCTTCAACTTTTGAAGATGTATTATTATTAACTTACAGGATTTCTTTTCATGAAAAATCTTTAACCGAAAAGAAATCAATGAAAGTTTTTGTATCTAAGTTGAAGAGTTCAAATAGTAATAAGAACATTTTGTTTTGTTTGAATGCTTGATAGTATAAAAACTAAGAAGTGAATAAGAATGATGAATAGAAAAGTTGTTTTTGTATAAAGGATCCCAGTATTGCAAAAGCTTTATTGTTGCGAAATAGACGTTTTTTTAAACACTCTATGAACTTAATAGATTGTAATTGTAATCACTTTCAATTAAGTGTCATAAAAATGGAGGAGGTAATCAATCTGCAATGACCGACATCGTCACTCTAGCAGAGTTCGGTAATCGATGTTAGATATAAAGCGTGTGCAAGTTGATTGATATATGTATATGAAATAAACCAGTAGTGGGGCTTCATCCTTCTTATGTGTGCTTACCGTTGAGTGATTCATGTGGATAATTGACACAGCTCCCTCATATAATATTCTGTTGATGACCTTCACTAGTCTGCATATTAGACTTTTGCCTACTGCATCTCTATTGAGTGTCATATTCAAAAGCAGTTTCTTCTTCTCCATATTGATAAGTAATGGATGGGTAACATTGTAGTTCAGATTTTTACTAATTAATCTTCCCGGGTGTACATTTCAGATGAATACCAGTCTTGAAAATTGATTTAGTCTCTTAGAAGAAACTAGAATTTTGTATCGAGAAGTGACTTTTCCATTTGCCGTTTTAATCCACTTTATTTCTTTTAACATTCATTTTACTTTCGCCTCATTGTAGTACTTCAAATAGGTTCGAATCTCGGTGGTAACAACATTACTCACTAGGATCTAGGTACATCCAGCTGATGAGTCCCAAATAGAACGAAATGCGGATTCCGTTGCTAGTAATTAAAATGAATATAGTATCTGTTAAGTTTTACTTAGCCGATGATGATTAGTCAGTCCTCTGATTGCCATGAATGACGAGTTATTCAGCCAGATACCGCCTGTTAGATGGAAAGCTAGGAAATAAGTACAGCCACTCATGTTTCCGAGTTGAGGTTTTTCAGTATCATCTTGAAAAGGTTCGTACGTTTATAGTATGAAGGGATTTTCAATATACTGTTCAACAACGTGAGTAGCTAGGGACCACTCACGCTGATCTGTCAATTTCGCTAACCAGATTAGATTGATCTAGGCATCGGAAGGCTGTTTCGCGCATATAGGGCAGAGCTCGTCATCAATGTACCCAGGCAAATTCAGTTCACATAAATCACACCAGCATAAGTGATTTCTAACTACCCATATTGTTAAGTAACACATTTCGATAGTTCATGACATTTTCGTGTCAATGGTCACACCTTGTGATCTTGGCTGGTTAACTTCCTACGGAAATCCTGGTACACCACCAGATTTGGTCAATTGAAAACCTACTCACCTGTGAGAAATATCAACCTGGACCGTGCAGTTTTTAAATCACTTGCAAATAGTTTATCCTATTTAAAGAATTTTTAAGTCGAACGGAAAAACCTTTCAGCATTTTCAGTGGTTGATTGACTGGTATCAACTTGAGATATAATCATCACTTTCAGTAATTAGTAAATTGTTCGCGAGAAACAGTAGTATGACATGTATTTTCAATATTCTTTTTTATACTGATTCATTATTCATCAATTGTTTGTTAAAGCACTATTCAGTATTTTATTTTTAATATGCATTTCTGTCACCATAATCATAACAATTTTCTAAAAATATGCCCAACTAGTAATTTTTTGAACATTATCTGTAAGGTCAGCAAATTTTATCAATCAGTTTTTCACTCTAATGTTTTATTCTTCTGATATTTTCAGATAACAAATCGTGTTTAGTTTATGTTTGCTTGTCGCTGTCCTTACACCTATATGATACATGAGAAGACCTCATTTACCCTCTTTGCCTCGCATGATTTTAGAATATTTAAGTGAAATATGATATTTAATGCTCATTTGCTTACTATAGTTTGTATTAAAATCATCAATTTCATAATTTAGTTCCTGAGAAGGGATTATGTGTTGATTGCTTCTTAGGAGTTGCAGAAAATGACAATTTTCGTTCTAAAGTTATCTATATGAAAATCAGTTTTAACTATTTGGGCTGTGTAGACATGATTTGCAGGTGTTGAAACCACTGTGAGAACAATGTCAAGTTTCAGCGTAGAGCTTTTGTTTGGTGAGTTGAAACTTAATCCATTCGGTAAATTGTAAATTTCTATCGACTGTAGTGATTGGGATATGTGTTCCGCATGCCTAATCATTTCTCTTGATAATGCCGAACAACAATCGAAGTTGTTGGTATTGAGTTGGGCGGTGATTACTAAGGTGAAGAGGATTAATGTTTATTAAGTTAACCAATAGTCTGCATTACAGACAGATGTAGTCGAGCGAAATTGGAATGATCAATAAAATGAGTTGTTGACTGAGATCTATTTAGGGCTCAAATCACATTCTCACTGGGATTCTATTTTTGCTGTCAAAGTAGCTAATTGTTAGATAGCTTAAGTTCTTTTCTACAGTGAAAAATCTCCTAACCCTCAATACAATATACCAGACTGTATATAACATAGCTTAAGGAAGAAAAGATCATTATTTATTAAGTCAGTGACGTACATCCCTCTTTACTTTCACTTGTGTAGAAGAACAAGAAATTATGTTACATTTTTTAGATGTTCTTTTGATTAAAAGAGATGATGGGTCACTCAGTAGAGGAGTGTACAGAAAGCTGTAGTGGGTTTACGACTAAGCACCTTAACAAACATGTGCTGCGCACCTGTCTTCATAGCGGCCTGCTGAAACTTTAGGCTACCGAAAGTTTTCACCGAATATATTTCATCAAATCTTTCCCTATCAGTTTATTTTAATCTTTTAAATATGCCGTTTAAACTCGTGAAGTACTCTCGCAAACTTTTGAAATAGCTCCAAGCTGTTGTTTTTCGAGCTAACAACAAGATTAAACGATACGCCAGTGAGAGATAGGCTTATAAGTGTATAGAAATACAGTACATTACTATTCGTTGGATAACTATATCGAATTGCAGATTTCGGTTCTGGCTGAATAAACTACCACCACCAAAATTACGCTTGATATTATTTTCATTCACCAGTCTAAACCAGACACTAATGCGATACCAGGTGCCTGTTTCGCATTGTGCCTTTCATCAATATTATTGTTAACATTCAGATGTAATGATTACTTCACAGAAGAATATTGCACAGGGGATGAAATTGTTGAACTGTTACATTATAAGAATTCCATACTGTACTACAAGTCTTGTTTGGAATAAGGCTATTATTATTAATAACTAGGAGAGGGACAAGTGAAGTTAGTATGAAGTTCAATTCTGTCGTATTTGGCCGATAGTGGTCATGTGATAGATAAGACCGAAATATTCGAAATCATCTATCTCATTCCATAAAATTTTTCTAATGGAATTCGTACTCGCATATTACATGCAGCTGAAGCTGTGGGAATTAAACAAACCGACCCTAGTCTTTGTATACAGAAAACGTTTTTACAGCCTTTATCTCTGCCTTGCCCAGTGCTCTAGTGATAACGCTTTGGCGTTTGAAGCAATGGCTATTGGATTTGAGTCTCTCTGGGGACAAGATCACTCACTGGGGGGTGCAAGTGCATTCAGTAGACGAGTCCCAAACAGAACGGAACGCACATTTTGGATTCCGCCGCGAGTCACCGAGATGAATACACATCTTCTTGAGTTTTCAAAGATATCTTTTCAAATGTATGTCGCTAACTTTGAATTATTTATTGACTATAGTAGGAAAAGATTTTAGTGGCGTTATGTTACTTTAATTGGTTGACTTATAGATAAGAGATTCACTATCGCACTGAAAGACACTAACAAGAGAAATGTCAGTTAGAAATATGGAGTAATAGTCTCTCTGCAAGTAGTTTAGAACGTTGTCCTGGTAATCTTAGATGCAATAGTTGTTTTCCAAAAAATCTCAAATTGAAATACCTTCTTTTGATTATGATTCATTTTCATTGGATAGAAAAGACGTAATAAACAACTCTGTCACTCACATTTTCATTTCGCTTTCTTATTTTTCACTCCACTCCTACAATTACTACTACTATATATGCAATTTAGAACTCCTTAAGTTACCAAAGCATCTGTCTTATCAGCTGTTTTCTTTGTTCTCATCATCGTCATTATTATTACCGTTAGTATTGTTTCAAAGCAAAAACATCATCGATCAACAAATTCCCATTATATATGTTGAAAGCCATATCACTTGAAGGATTTAAAATTTAATTGTCTGATAGCAGTAACAATAACGATGTTTATAATTATAGCAACCTTAACAGTTGGAGACTTACATGTTGTACGATAATGAAAGGAGTAAGTCATTCTGGGGTTTTCATAAATTGATTGATTCCTAGGTAGTTTTCATCACAAACTGACAATAATCAGCCCTTCGCAAATTACCAATCAAGTTACTATGCAGTATTCATTGATGATTTTTAGAAAAGATTTCTTGTAGTTCCATCGAAAAGCTGTGACCTGTGTGGTCGACTCATTTGATCTTAAGGACAGATAGTTACAGATAGTGTCTGTGGATATGTTATGTGCTTTGCACCATTGAAGTGCAAAGTACTTTTGCAAGATTGGCAGGAGCCTGTACCTGCGCTCACCGTCGGTGGTGAGCCATTGGAAGTAGTCGAAAAGTATCTGAGTAGTTGTGAGTCCTGGTGGAGGCGTGGGTGGTGACATTTCTAACTGGGTATCAAAAGCCAAAGTGGCATACGCTGATCTGAGCCAGCTTTGGTACCGTTGGGACGTTAGTCTGACCATAAAAGGTCGGGCTGATAATACTTCAGTG
>OX104134.1:23557334-23665691 GCA_944470555.2 Heterobilharzia americana | reverse complement strand
CTCTTTCACCTACCTAGGTAGCATCGTTTCAGCTACAGGTGGCACAGGCACAGACGAGAACGTCAAAGCCAGGATCAGAAAGACAGCAAGACAGGCCTTCTTTCATCAATCTTAAATCAGTGTCGACATCTACTCCACTACACTCAGCACAAAGAACAAGATCCAGATTTTCAACACCAACATCGGTCAAGTCAGTGCTTCTAAATATGGTTCAGAAACTTGGCACGTCACGAAAAGCATTTCCAACAAACTACAGACTTATATCACATCCACAGCTGCCGCCTACGCTCACTCGATACTGACAATGAAGATCATATGGCCAGAATAATAAGAATAAGCAACAAGGAACTCACTCTGGCAGCGAACCACTAAACCAAGAACCTATTGCCCAACAAATATGCAGAAGGGAGTGGAGATGGATTGGGCGTACACTGAGAAAACCATTCGGAGACATCATGCGGCAGGCCAGGCCCTCAAGTGGAATTCAAATGGGAAATGACAAGTTGGGCGTCGAGGATGACATGGAGATGGTGTGAGGAATAAATGAAAGCTTGTGGGCAGTCGTGGAGCAAGGTTCAAAAGAATGCCTAGAACAGAGTGCAATGAAGACGTGCTACTGAAGCCCTATGTTCCGCTAGGAACCCAAGGGATAAATAATAATAATAATAATACGCCAACACTTACTTTCATCCTAGTCATAAATTTTCTCAAACTAAATACTCATGAGCAACCTGATTTCTTAATAGGCTTAATTTGTAAGACAAAACCAAACAACAAAACAATAAAACAGAATAAAATCCATCAGTAATTAACTGTGTGCATACCAACAAATAATTCGTTAAAATAATGGCATATTTTATACCAGTGACTGTTCTGAAATGAATAAAGGAACATATAGGACGAATGTCAATATTTTCCAGGGAAATGAAACTGGTGAGAGAGGAGAAACTATATCAAAGCAGGTGGGTGAAGCTTTTCTCACTGACCACATGGAGAAACCAAGAAAAAGGTTCATCAAAGTATTTTCAACAGACAATTTTAGCACAAATGAAACCACATACATATAGGCCTCGCTGCACCGATCAGTGATTTAAGAACACACACGTGTTTTCAAGATCATTCAGTTTTACTCGATATCTAAAGGGGTGGGTAGAAGGTCTTCAGTGTTTATTTTTCTAAAATTTGATTTCACAAGTTTGTTCTATGTATATTGCATAGCAGTGGGCCGATTATTTCATAAACATAACTAGATTTTGAATCCAGAGGAATTTCGTCCTTCACGTGCTTTGTTTTGAATGAATCCGGAAATGAAAATACCAAAATAGTGTGATCATTATCTAGTTTCATCAATGGGTATCTCTGCCCTCCCAACCAACTTCACCGACCCTGAAACTAACATCTTCGTATTAGATTTTGGGGTACCTGTTTCAAAATCACTAACAAACAACAGATGTTCACTCAACTTTGATGTTTGTCTCTCGCCTCCTTTTTAGCCTTTGACTACAATATTATTTGAGGTATGAGAATTAGACTAGATAATTTTAACACCTAAAAAAATCATTAAAAATCATAATGAAGTCATTGAAAAATAACCTGTGTAGCTCTATCTTTAAAAAGCATACTCATTAACTTACCGTTTAGAAAACATAGGACATGAGGTACTCTGAGACAATTTCGGGTTCACTTTACCCAAAAGTTTTACATCTTCTAAACCATGACTGTAATGTGAGCCAGTAGATTCACGTGAAAGTTTAACTCTAATATAAGTTTTTGGTACTGCACCAAAGAGTGGACTGACTGAATCAGTGGCTAAATAAAAAAGAGAAGGTAGTAGAACTCGAATGCATGACAGAAAAAACAGAAGACAACATAAAAAGATGAATATTTCAAACAAAAAAAATTCACTCCTGATGAAAGAATGCATTATACCAATAATTACAAGTCTTGATATCAAATGACTACATCGACTATCCCATTTTTGGAAACACATTGTCCATCGTCGATTCACGATGTCTACTGATGTAAAGCAGTGTGATAGGCCTAAAAGTAGATGTCCCATGGGCTCTGCGGTTACACAAATCATTTTATCTTCCGGGCACCTTAAGAAGAAATACAATTCCACAGTGTTGGCAAACTAGAAATGTCAACTGCCTGCAAGTTTCCAGTAGACCCAATCAAATATAACCTATCCTCCTCAACTCTGTTTCCGCCTTTGCGTTTACCTCATGAAACCAATATTAAGCCTCTTAAACCTTCCCCAACCTCTTACTCTGCAACCATTGGCGAACGATCACAGCCATCAGGACCTCATTTCCAGCCTCCTGAGACCCCATCACCGATTTCATGTTGGAGCTTTCAACGTCTGAACTCGATGTCAAACTGGACAGTAAGCATCGCTTGCCACAACTCTGGAATCCCAACCAATGGATGTAGGCTGTATCTCTGCGACATGTATACAGGACCTCAGTGTGATTACTATATTGATCTCAGCAGATAGGTGCGATGAATCCTCAAAATTCAACTTACGAGTATCTGGAGATGAAATGGTTACCTCTCGTGGACTCGCTGGTGTATGCATAGCACTGAGGTGTAGAGAAGACAGTGCGCATCTCGATTGGGTACAAGTAAAGAGCCATCTATGTGCTGTTCATCAAAAGGATTTGTGAGAACTAAGAAGCATTGCGAGACTAACCGACGCCTATTCGTAATCCTTCCGTACGCACCCACTGACTGGAGTTCGAATGATGCAAGGGATGAATCCTATAAAAAATTGTTAACCAAGCTACAGAAAGCGAAACGCTACAAATATTCATGACAGGAAGCGACTTCAACGATGAAGTAGTGAAGCTGAGCCAATCCTAGAGGCATCTTGATGGTGTCTGTGGAACCCCACGAAAATGAACCAATTACGGCGGTCATCTGTAGCACCTTTGTTCCGACAATCACTTCTTTCTGACCAGCCATAACTTTAGGCGTAACAAGAGAAACTGTCTCACATGGTGTCCACCGACGCCAAACTAACAATTGACATAGATAGATCATACTTATATATTTGTGTAAGCCATTGTTGGAGGGAATCAGAGGAAGGTCACCGCTCTTTCTTGAGTAACGATCACGCGCTAGTACGGGCTCGTGTATGTCTGCACCTTACTAGTCACAGGAAAGCCTGTCTGTTGCCAACTGGAAAATGAGGATGCCAAGTACGTATTTAGGGAGGGGTTAGCTAAGCATTCATCTGCAAGTGACAACAATGCTCATACTGAAGAAACCTGGCATAGCGTGATACTAAGTGTGCTGTAGAAACAGCAGTAACCTTCACCCAAAGGTTGGCACACATTACTGGATTTCCGCTAGATTATCCGAACTGACTGGTGCCAGAAGACTGATTCCAGTTGGCTCTGATCACAATGAGGAGTGACAGTGACTTAAATATATGTCGACTAAGAGATTTTGCAACGATCGCGAGCAGTGGTGGTTGGTGACGCCGAGAGAGATGAAGAAGGTATCACTCACTGTTGAGTAGAACACGTCGACCGCTTATATCTTTTTAGTATACCGGGTAGGAAGGAAACGTTGGTGGTTAGTGAAATCCTCATGAAAAAGGATGGGACGCTGATAACCACCCAAGAGAGACGGATGGGACTTCTCGCACAGAATTTTGAAATACATTTCAACTGGCCTTCAGCAACGCTTCAGTGTCCCAACATCCAGCTAGGCTGAATGGGACGTAGATATCTGTTCTACATCTCTCTTTGATGTTCTGAAGGCTGTATGGAACTTGAAACGGTTCAAGGCAGTAGGACCTGATAGTTTGTCAACCGAAGTTTTCAAGGATAGCGGTAAGAAGTTGTTGGTTAGAGTGATGGAAGTACGAAGCAGTGTATGGGAACCAGAGGTAGTCCTGTCAGGCTGGTCTACTTCACTGATCATCCCACTCTATAAGAAAGGAGAGAAGTCTTCCTGTGACAACTATAGATGAATTAGTTTGACTAACATCAAGTTCAAGATCCTCGACGCCAAACAGTAGCTCCAGAACAGCAAATTCGAAAAAACTAGGTAATTTCAAACCTGGACGAGGGTGCGTCAATCAGATTTTAACCTACGATAAGTTCTGCCACACAAGTATACTCACCAGCAAATGGCCCGCACTTGCCATGTTTCTTGACCAGAAGGTGGTACTTATCTCAGTCTACAGTAAGTTGTTGTAGCAGTGTCTGACTGAAGGCAGTATCGAGCGAGTAAGTAATGCTATTCATGTTTTACTTTAGTTTTGGACTCAGCTCCCAGTTCCATGTCGGACATTCGTTCACTTGAACGTTGTCGTCTAAACAACCTGAGAGGTCGGTCCCCTCCCTCACCGAGCAGAAAACATTCCCAGGTAACGACTATACATGAAAAAGAATTCCCCTACCGGAGTGTTCTGGTTAAAGTCTTCGCAAATGTATTCCTTCAGTGAATCCCTCCCTCACAACTATCACGCTCCCACGTATCCACGTTTGCTGGGTAATGCTCTTGTTGACCGTACTCACCTCTCTGTGGGCAGACGTCCGTGGGATACGTAAGATGATGCTCCAGAACTGGTCTGCTGCAAGTACTCTCAGTTTATTGATAGGGAGTGAAGTGGTGGAATGTGTCAATCACTTGACTCACTTAGGGAGTTACATCAGCTCGAAAAATGTGGCTGCTGACTAAATCACAGCTCGGATACGAAAGGTCTGTTTGGCATCTGACAACTTGTGTCGTCTGTGGCGACCACTGACGAAATATTCGACTACCTATTAAATAGAGGGTATTCAGCGCTGTAGTCCGTTCTGTCGTGTTATACGACTGAGACATGGCTATTGAAAGTAAAAGACACGAATTGGTTATAGGTTTTTGATCATACTTATTTTCGTAGTATGCTTTCATTTGATGGAATCATTGTGTGAGCAATATTGAGGTCAGGCGAATTATACTGGTCTGGTCAAGATAGGCAAGTCGATTGGTGAGGTTGTGAACCTTCATCGAATGAGATGGCTTGGATATGTACTGGGTATGCCGAGGCACAACCTAACCCGATGTACCATGGTGGGTGAGGCTGGATTAGGTTGGAAGAGGTTTCAGGGTGGCCAGACCAAAACGTGGTGTCAGTCGATGAAGTTCCAGGGTGTTAATCTAAGCCGTGTGAGGAGATGCAGACTACTTTTTGAGGTGTTCCAGATGATAGGAAGGAGTGGTTGAAGACTCTTGGTGGATTGGCTGAAAATCGGTCACAAGTGTGCAGATGTATTCACTCTTTCACGTCTTCTAAAGCTTGATTATTTCTATGCTAAGTCTTGAACTCATTTCCGTGTAATTTGTAATGAAGGTTAGTTTTACTTCTTTTAAGCTACTGGCTTTGCTGTCAACAATTCTCTGTACGATAAAAAAAACACCAGTTGTTAATCCGTACACTGTCACAGAGAACCTGGATTTGATCATTCAAGTGCGCATTTCGATATGATGCTGATCAACCAACATACTTTGCCTTCACGTGAAGGCTTTGGGATGGGTTTTATTGTGCAATGAATCATGATTTTCAAAAGGCAACCAACAAAGTACAGAACATTACAATGAAGTCATTTACTGATGCACGAAGAATTAAGACATTGTACTTTCTAATTACTTTGTAGTGAATTGGATATTATTGTCGAATTGATTCGATTCATTTGTATGTAGGGTAGAAGGTATGAAATGAGATTATTCGTTCCTGAGAATACTGAATAAAGTAATCGTAAAAGAGAACGGGAATGTATTATCTCCCCGAATGAATGAGACAAAAAGAGTGGATTTATATGATAGACTTTTATAAGTATATTATGTATCTTCAAACCAGTGTAAAACTAGTAAGCGTTGAATTCATTTATGGATGTCTACAACAGTCGCAGAATTAAATTATCATAAAAGGGATTAGCTGAAGTTGCACAGTACATATGGTTGATTAATCTCCATAAAATATTTTTATGTAATCTATTTGGATTAAAAGAAAGTAATGTATGCTGTTGACATCGAATTACTCTGTACTCCTAAACCTGGTGTTCTTCTAGACCTGATAAAGTGTGCGTTGACTCACAGAATTCTTGTTCCTAACTTGACATGATTGCTGTTAAATCCATTTTTCATTTTCTTGCTGTATTTTCAGTGCTTACTGGACATGTATTTACTTTAGTGATGCACACTTCATGTTACTACTTAAATTTGGTCGACCATCTAGCACAACTACTCCTCAACCATCTTTCATTTCATTTACTGGGGAGAAATACAAGCTAGCGTCTTAGAATTTTATACATTCGAAGATTTCAAGTGGTTAACCTGTTATCATGTTGCATAATTAGTCCCAACCGATAATTGAGACCTTGATGTGGTGGTTGGACTTGCATATCACACTAACCCAACGAGTTACACTGGCTGGAACGTTTTTTTTCCTCCAGATTCTATGGAGACAGAAAGATATGTTGAATAGTGGTAAGTCGAGAAGCAGTTCCCACTGTAGCGTGAATTACTACACTATTATGGGAGTCTAAAGGCGAAGTCGTACTGCTTCTAGTTGGATGGGGTTTGACACCAGTAAGGTGTTTCCCTTGATCGACTAGCAGTGCCAGGCTGATGCTGTTTTCCCTGTGGGAAAGAGGACTTAGGAAAGGTCAGTTCCAAGAACAGCACACACACACACAGTAGTGGACAGCTGTTTCGTCTCAGTATGGGACTCCTCAGAGGTCATGGGTGCGCACAGCTGCCCAGTACTCCCAGGCCCCCAACTGATGTCATTCCATGGTTAATACCAACTTGAAATTAATATTTAAAAAAAGCCGATCGAGCCTTTTGAACCCATCCGTCATCAATCATCGACCCATTACATCCACAAGTCCCACCTATTTCTTTAATTCAAGATGAGGTTGTAAATAAGCATATTTAGCGAATATTGCTGGATAAAATTACCTATATCCCAAAGCATTCCGTCGATAGAAACACCATCATATGAAATTAGGGTTTGAAAACGCCATCACGAAGTAATATTATCGGTACGGTAAATTACAAATACCCAGAAATAATTAGAAAAAGCCTCTACTTACACGCCAGTGCTTTATCCGCAGACAACTGATCCGTTACATTTTCCAATCTAAAAATAAACGCAAGTATAACAACATTAACTGAAATACAAAATAACTAAAATAACAAGCTTAATTGCTAGTTACAATGAGCACAATGTACAGAGACACATCACGTTGGATAGATAACATGTTTAAAACTTAATCAATGTTTAAAGAAAGATCAAATCAAAAAATATTCATAACTTTACGAATACTTCCAAGGAAAGTATGTTACAAGAGGAATACTAATTTAAATCATTTTCATATTCATGGACAAGTGGACTTTGTTGAAAAGTCTCAAATGAGGATAAGAGGATAAGTTATCTTGTAGTCATAAATTTTTACTGACTTTTTAACCAATGCCAGTTAGTGGGGTTAACTACCTTTTAAAAATCTGTATCACTCAATTAACAGGACCACAACAGCCTTTCGCAAGACAATAAGTAAAAAATGATCAGTTTACCTCTTAACATTTGAGTTTACATACGAGGCATCTGAACAGGCAACATTTGGAATATAATAATTTGAACATGTTTCCGCCTTGCTTGTATTCACACAACTGTTGTAGGAAGTATGGATCTGGGTATGTGCTGCCGAATTTGAGGATGCCTCAGGTTCCCGTAAGACCTTTACTGGCACCAATGTCTCTACTGTTTCGTAATATGTGTCACTGGTTTGCTGTCCATAAACTGGGTTATCCTCAAACGTTTTCACGTTTTTTCCTTAATAAAAGGATACAGAGAAAATACTTTTATTTACTCATTAAGATAACAAAGCACAAAGTTTGGAATATATATATATATATATATATATATATATATATATATATATATATATATATATATAAAGATACCCCGAAAAAATCTGGTAATCATCAAGATTAACTTTTCACAAAGCAGGTAGTTAACAGGCCTATTTCAATTGTAGACATAATTTGAAAATGACTGAGAACAGAAAGCATGTAGCTATCACTTTCAATCCCACTAACATCCGTTGGAGCCTAAATCAGGGCAACCTTCATGCTGATGCATTTTAAGAGTTTAGTAAAGTGCCTAGAACCTTCAAAAAAGGTAATTTATTAAAGTATGTCATGAGTGATTCTTTACTCATTATGAATCAGACCAAAATGCTACCTAAGTTAGCTTCAATTGCAATCAGGCAAAAAGGAACGTTTCTTAAGGCAACAATTTGAAAAGATTATATAGGCAAGTTTTAATATAATCCCAGCGTGTTTAAAAAATTGGAAACAAGATTTTTCTGAACGTTTCGCTGTGTGTGTCACAGCTTCAGCGGAATATCCGGATCTTCATTTCAACTTTTGTGGATAAAAATCCGGATAGTCTGCCGAAGAAGCTGCGTCATTCTCAGCGAAACGTTCAGAAAAATCTTGGTTTCGATTTTCTAAACACACAGGGACTACATTAAAACTTATCCATATAACGAATCAACCTGATTCGGTGTTTAACTTTTTTCAGGACATTCGTAACAACTATGGCTTAGATATTTATAATTTGAAAAGACGTAGAGTATGTCCGTGTAATAATGAGAACATGGATTTCACCAATCGACAACATACATAGACTAGTGCTAAATTAACTGGATTTTGACATGGATTCCAAACAAAAACCCAAAATGAAGTAAACACAGTCTCAAAATACCACGTACTTTTTGGTTAGAAATTCTAGGTGATAAGGGTGGGATCGATCCCTGTGGGGTAGATGTTTTCACTTTATTCTTCATTTTATCAGTTTATTACATTAAGCTGCTTGCTTCTCTTTTTGGTTTCATAGCTTCGTACAACCTTGATATTATTTTCATTTCTTTATGCCTTATCTTGATGTTAGATGTGAGAACTTGAACCGTTATGCAGTAATGATGAGTCTCATATTAATATTAACTGAAGGGTTGAACTTTGGCATATCTCCAATTCTGATGTCACGGAATACTGGACTCAGAACAGAGAAACAAAGTAACTCAATAGATTCTACATCAACACAGACATCTGTTGATCCACACTGAATGGATATCATTCTCACAGACTACACCTACAGTTTAAATCCTACGATAACTAGCCAAAATCCACGGTGCAAAGCGTTGAATTGGATTAAAACCTAGTTGATGCAATAAATTTAGGTCCGTACAATCCTAGTTACAGGAAGGTAGAGATAAACAGGTGGATGGTTAAAAAGCGTCTCCAAATTCAAACGTAAAAGTCATCCATATAAAGTTAACTTGCGAATAAAATGAATAAATAGCACAAAAAGAAGTCCCAGTGGATCACTATATACTTTTCAGAAACCACATGACTGAAAGTTTAGCTCACTACACCATTATATATAAACTCGGAAAGACACAACAAATAACACTAAGATAGGGAATGCGTCGAACAAAACAAAGTTCAGAGATGGAAAACGAATTAGAATAATACAACACTACTTACTACCAAAATCGTCTTAGACTAAAAGTGGATAACATTTTAAATCTACATTGTCATTTTCATATTGCCAGCTGGCATAATAATATCAGGCATCTGAACTTCTAGTACGTAATTATTTACGATTGCTAATTACGATAGTAAGTGTACAGGAAAGGAAAGAAGAGTATTTAAGCAAGAATAAGTGGGAACGAAAGTATAGGAGAGATATCTATAAAGGAAGATCCATTGTAATATTACTCAATCAGACCTTCTCAGTGTCACTTAAGCTAGAGAATACAAATCCAAGTGTCAGAGCCCTCAGATACTTTGTACATCAAAAGAAAGGAAGTGGGTTCAATTATTGTAAATCGTTTCGAGGTAGTCATCACCTTATTAAAGATTGAAATTTATTGTTAAGGCCTACAGCCTTATACCAAATTACTCCACTTGTTCAACATGTATACTATGAAATAATATGCATCTCCGGAATGAATCACGACGAAAATGTTACACTTAAATAAACCTGTGACTTAAAAAGAATACGTAGATGTATACTATTCGCTAAACATTTATATCACTTGTCGAGTAAGTGCACACCAACATCCGTTTCCTGACATATTTTGGGCTTAAAAGTGGAATTTTCACATATTTAAAGGCATAACATAAAGGCACGATTTAATTTTTGATCAACTCTTCATAGTGATAGACGTTCTTTGTCTGCTCAAAGCAATATACTGATAACTGTACATCAGATTGGTAGTGTACAATGTTAATCTCGTCCAAGACCCACTAATCTCTGAAATGAAAACCATAAACAACAGCACCCTGACAATACGTCATTTGTGGATGATGCCCAGCAACCTATTAGTAGTGCATTAGCAATCTAAAACACCAAAACAGCAAAAAATTGGAAGAAAGACAAATGTAGCCTGCATCACTTACATCCTTTACAAGGATACTTTTTGATATGAGTATGAAACATACCAGCTTACTGTTTAAAAACTGTTTTATAAGAAGCTAATTGAAACATGCATACTGTGCAGTTGATCCACCTGTATAAAAAGCACCACTATAGGAGAAAGAACTTACCGTCACTGCAAATACATGGAGCTGATGAGTGGCAGTCAACTCCATTAGGTTTAGATTCATGCTTCCCATCAAGCGATATATTCGACAAGAAGTTGAGAGCAACCAATTTGTGACGGCTCTTTTTGCTTCTCATACAAAATGATGTAAAAACTTTTTATTAGATTTAAAAGTCAATAAAATAAAAGATACGTCATTTTTCCAAACATAGAACAAGAGCACAAAAAATAAGGCGGAGATCCAACGGGTGACCACCATCGAAAGGTAAATGGTCCACTATAATATTTTGATTCAATACCAATAAATCCTGATGTGTAGACAATAAACAAACTCAGAAAGTGATTTAAAGATATCTGAAAAATAAAAAGACATGGACAACTAAAGGTGTGTAGACGAAAAGCACCGAAAATAACGAAAATAGTTCACCTGATAACAGCGAAATACAACCATTTTCTGACAAAACTACGATACTAGGAAACTTTTTTCTTTCTTACAGCTAATCCGTAACTGTCATGCAAGCTAAGTAATTACAAGCCATGCAAGGGGAGAAATCAACACACCGCAACATCCTTTTGCAGGGTCAATCAACAGTGACTCTTTATTCGACTCATAATGGGCTTCAAATTCAGAAATTGCTGTTGCCACTATCATACCTAGTGTGGTCATTGCTGAAATTCAAAGCTAGTGGTGAAAAGTGGCTAAGGAGTTGTGGTCCTTATATTTGTTGAAAGTCAGCAGTTAGTTTGCAAAAATAAAACTAGGTATCAAGATCTAGAGGCCACGCTTAAAAAGACACTTTATTTTTAGGTTTTGCTAAGAGCTGAACAATAAAACAGAAAGCCAAGAAGTATGGTGTGTTCCGACTGCCGACACTGAGAACTAGTCCCCTCCGTTCTGCTATTTAATGGTATGATTTGACCTCTTAGTACACTTAAATTCAATGTCAGGATTCAAAGGACCAAGAGTTGTAGTGTTTTATCAGGGTGAGCACTTCAATGACAACAGTCCTTCACTCCTGATTTCTTCCACTTTAATCAATACAAAATGTGTAAAATAACTGATACATCCAAAACCCAACACTGGTAGTGAGAGCATAGAAAACAGATACTTTCCGATCTTTCGTGTCTAGATCTTGGGGTTTGGTTCATGTTGTTCAGTTTACTCCTGCAGTGCATAAGGGAATCTCTTCTGCTTTCTTGCTTTTATCTTCGGTGAAGTGAATGTCTTAGTGGTTAGTAAATTGGAATTTGTAGAGTGATTTTGGATCTGCAAGTTGCTCAGAAGACTAACGACCTGTCGTAACTTCTGTCTGCGTGGGTGCCTGAATAGGAAATAGCAAGCTAGTGAGAAAAAAGTATGTGGGAATTACCCGAAAAGTAAAGGTAGGTAGCATAAATCTAGTTGCTGGAAAAGAGTTGGCGGATAATGTAGGTAGGGAAAGTAATGGTAGGCTAGTGAGGTTAATAATTCTGAGTGTCTAACCATCCTTTAACTCGCCATTTACCTCGAAACGATTAATAGTATATTTCTTCTTTTCATACTAGTAAGTCTGTGCCACAGCTTAAATATTTATCATCTGATTGTCAGATGCTTAGCTCGAAGTGACTCCGTGAGTTGTTCAAGGAAGATACGAATTTCCGATTTTACCCACGTAACGAATTGTTTAAGACGCGTAGTTGATTGACTTCACAACTAACGTTGAAGCCATAAAAGTTAGATATTGCAAACATTTAGTGAGTAAATAAAGTGACTCAGTAGCTAGATTTCGACTCCTTAAATAAGACTATAGTTCATTAAATTAATTAACTGAATGAATTATAGCTTTTTTAGTCTCTTTAAAGAGATGAATATCATCACAAATCCCTAGCTACCTTTCCGGTGGTGAAATCTAGGAGTAGCGTAACATCGACAACAGCACTGTCATTTGTGTATTAGTACCTCACAAACAGCTCTTGCCGGTGAAATGAACCGGAAACAAAGGTAAAGATAATATATGGCATGGAAACACCAGTAACTTTGTAATACCAAGGATAAGCGCGAAATGCCTGACAGAAACGGTTACATTATTACATTACATTACTTCACTGTTTCGTGGTAATTGCTTCAAACTTTCCAAGAAAGTAAGTGAAGTCAGTTATTTCGAGGGTTGAAAACTGACTCCATCATTAGCAAAAATTAAAAGCTGCCGAACCGATACCTGTTTGACTTTACATGTTACAAGCTTAGGAAGCACAACTATTCAAATATCAACAATGAGTAGGCACAATGAAGATACTACGAATAGTGTAAACCGACCTTGAGACTCCAAAATGCGCGCTAAACGATAAGAGCATTATGTACAACCAAGATCCAATATCTTTTTTACGAGCTAGTGTAGACCAATTGTATTCTTCGCGCTCGCTTCTAGGTCTTGCGGAACGGTTCCAGGTCTTTAGTGGATTCGGATGCATAAGGTCTACCCACTCGACTGCTGTAGCTTTGGTTAGCCCAATGGGCTGTTGGGTGTTGGTTAAGTTTGTAGGGAGTGTTGTATGTTTCTTTTTTCTTTTAAAGGACTGTGGTGCAGATGGGTCCCTCAGATGTCGTGCCAGCAGATAATTGATCCGACTGGCTGTGAAAAGGAGGTGAAAAATATGCTCAGAGAAAGCAAGGGAGAGAAAGTGCAGAGAAAGACGAATAGAAAAAGAAAAGGAAAAAAGAAAGAGAAAAAAGATTGGGAAAAAAGAAAAAGCACGGAAGAAGAAACATTTGTAGGCTTATGGGGAACAGGTGGCAGAGAGAGCTTCTAGTAAAGTGCGAAAACGTAACGTCAGAAGGAACTGTGCAAACCGTGCGTCCCTGCGTAACTGTTGAACCTCTTCTTGAAGCTGTCAACAGACGGAGTGGTAGCATCTCGGCAGGCAATGCATCCCAGTGGCCGCAAAGTCGCGGAGAGAAGAGGTGTGCTCACACACGGGTTTTCGCTCTTTGATGGCGATTCTTCTTGGGTTACCACGAGGACCGCCACAGTGAACATTCGGTGGGATTCCGCTGTTCGGACGATTTGGGTTACTCAGTATTTTGTAAGCCGCTGTCAAGTCACCACGTAATTTCCAGCAACTTAGGTAGTGGAGCCCTATATCTTTCAGCCTTTCCTAATATGTTTGTCACCTCATTCTCACGACACCCTTTGTAGCTCGCCTTTGGACTTTCTGTAGGAGATTCGTGTCTAAATGCAAATCCATTAATATCCACCCACTCTCCAAGTCGTTTGAGGTCACTTTGCAGTGCACCTAATTCTGTTTTCGTAGCTCTCTATGACTTAACATCATCAGGGTAGAGTAGAATTGGGAAGCTGAGACTCAGTGTGAGGTCGTTTGCAAAAAGAAGGAATAGAAGCGGATCCAGAATCACTGTTTGTGATGCACCAGATGATGTTCTCTAAGTCGAGCAAAACTCTGTTGGCTTTTGTGCAGAACTGTCTACCGTCTAGGTAGTCCTGTAACCATGGAAGCACTTGTCACTTGATGCCCAACCTTGCTACTCTGTGAATAGGAATGGTATATGGGACTGTGTCGAAGGCCTTAGCATAACATGGACAGGAATTTGGAGGTCCCAGCATGCCGTCCACTTATCACCTGCCGCCAGGATGTTTGAGGCACAGGACCTACCATTTCTGAACCATTTTGAGTATCACCTACTGCTCCCCCTTTTCTAAGTACTCTCTGACATGGTCGTCTACCAGGCTCTCCACTGCTTTTGACAAGCCTGGTAGAAGGGCAATTGGTCGGTAGCATCTTGGGTTCTGCCTGTCTCCACCTTTAAAGTTGGGGGACAGAATAGCACTTTTCCACTCTTGTGGAAGCATGCGATTGTCTAAGGAGTGCTGAAACGAGTTGCATAGCGGTCCGCACATGGCACCCGCGCATTGTTCCAGCACAGCCGGTCGGATGTCATCACGCCCTGGTGGTTTCCCTGTGCGGAGCTTCGACAGTTCCTCGAGGACCACAACAGGAGTCCCCTTTATTCCAGGTAACTCTACTGTATTTGGCGGTGCTGAATATGGTCGGACAGTTGGTTATTTCGGCTTGATGGGGACGTATTCGGCAGCGTATCGAAGGTGGCGCCAAAGGCTTCGGTGATCTCCGGTCCAGAGAGGTTCTCTCTGTCCAGGCCTTTCAGGAGGCAATCCCCCTGGTTCGTGGGTTTTCTGCCTACCATAAATCGATATGGGCAAGGTTCGTCTGGAATGACCTCCTGTTTCCCCTCTCTCTGATGTTACATCGATTTCTTAGGGCAGTATACACGGTGTGGTCAGACTCTTTTCTGGGGGTTCTCCATTTATGGCATGCTTTCCACTTGTCTTTCAAGAGGCTTTCAGTGCCTCGCTTCGGCCACGAGGTTCGCTTCCGCGGCGGGACGTTTTCAGAGACAGCCCTCTTGAGGATATCTCTAACTTCTTCCCGACGTTGATCAATCGACAGGTTGCTCCACTCCTGAGGCCATGGTGCCGTCGACAGGTATTGGTTCGTCGCCACGTAGTTCGTTCTGCTGTAGCAAAGACAGAAGAGAGATCCCTCCCGCGACAATTGTTCGTTAAGTGCCAGATCGAACACTACCACGCCGTGATCGCTGCTGACTAGAGGGGTTGAACCTGCACATTTTCTATCACTAGCAAAGAGGTAGCCCAGTTCGGATGGCTTTCCGCCAGAAATCCAGCGAGTGTCATCACCGATATCCCCGAGCAGCCCAGCCTTTTTGATAGTGTTGAGTAGGTCGCGGCAGAACCTCCGGCTTGAGGTTCCCCTGTCCTGCCTGAGACTGAGAGTCGGAGCATTAAAGTTGCCGGCTAGAATGGACTGGTCATTTCCGAGGGCGGTCACTACAGACATTACTTGCAGCATTTGTCGATTATCTTCCGCGCTGCTAGCAGGAGTTCTGTAGACGCCTCCTACCAGGTACTTGGTGCGTCAAACCTTAAACTGACACCAGATTTAGCCTGGGAGCCCTGAAAGTGGAGTTTCAGTCGCTCGTTCGCTTTCAAGGTCACCACTTGTGAGCATCGCCACCCCGCCTCCCTCTTTAAACTCCCTTTCTCTCCTGAATAACCGCATACCGTCTATACTAGTTTCGATGTCACTGATATCCGGTGATAACCAAGTTTCTGTTAGGATTACCATCGTTGTAGCAAGGCAGTAACAGAGAAATTGTAATTCCCCCATCTCACTTCTAAGTCCCTTGACGTTACTGTAAAGACACTTGGATATATTTCTAACGACATGGAGTATCTTGGTGCTGGCAGGCAGGAGGGGGTCGAGCGTAACGGCGAAACTTGCTATAGGATGGGCCAGCTCCAGTGGAACTGACCCTGCACCAGGGGTAGTGGTCTGTGTGGGTGCCAGCATCACAGTAGCGACTGCGATGTCTTTTATGACCTCTCTTAGCGAGCCTGTGGAAAAGAGTGGCCTTATATGCCACTGTGGGCAGATGTACCAGAGCCACGTGCATGGGTAGCGCGCCATGAAGGTGTAATATTGGCCCTTTATGTCCTCACAACACTGACTGCACCCACTTATTGTAGATGTTACACTCAAAGGTAGCATCCCTCTTGGCTAGGGTGAGACCACATGTGTGACAGTCGTCGGTCTGACTAGAAGGTCTAATTAACAACTTTCTTTTCTTTCTCTCCCGTCTCCCAGTGGTGGCCTCCACGGGTAGACTAGGGTTTGGGCTGGTGGTATTAGAAAGACATGCTCTTCAATGAACTACAGCACAAGGGTTCAGAGGGACAGGAATTGGACTTTTCCAAGGAAGCGGTTGTTGCAAGTGTCCCCCCGAGGTCAACCCGTGACCTCTTGAGGCGGCATTAAGCCTCTTGCCTCCAGCCGCAGCTACTACCAAGGATGGGGAGGTTTGTAGCTGAGGTGAGGCTTTACCTGAGATGTTCCTGATACCAGATTTGGTTGGGACTCGATTATCGCTCATTTTCACTGATGACTAGGAGCGAATGTAAATGAGATAGACACAGATGGTTGTGTCACGTGAAACGTAAGTTGTCAACCTTCCCTAGGATTGCCTAGTTGTACGACACGCAAGACTGCCAAAAGTTTCCTACAGGTCCGAAGTATATGATAGCTGCAGTCGCAGCAACCTAAGCACACGGTTGTCCGTTTGAAGAGTGATAGCACTGACTGACTGAGAACTGTACGTTCTGTTGCAAGACGTTTTTCCGATAAAACTGCAACTTTCGTAGAGTAAATGCCTCATTGCGGAGGCTTATATATGGTTATTTCCGAGTAGAATGCAGATGAGAAAACACATGCCAGTATTCAAAGGGCGTGCAACTTAAAAGTCAGTTTTCCTTATTAGACATACATTGACCTTAATTAGAGGTTGAAATAGTAACAAAAGCTTTCGCCTAACCGCCCTCGGCATCTTTAATGAGGGATTCACCATTCTCTGAGCCTGATGACTTAGGTATAACACGAGGAATAAAAAAGGATCACTTTATTAATGAGTTGGTTTGTCACCTCGTGCTGTGACCTTAGATGAACATTGAGTTTGCTTTTGAAGCGGTCGAATAGTAAAGCCTGAACGGCGCCTAACAAGGAAGTACTCCAAGCTTCAACAACTCTTATGAAGCAAAAGTCACACCTGAGACCTTAAAGCACGGTTGATTAACTGGCGCAATCTGATGGCAAAAGCACCACGAAACTCGCTGAATCATGAATTTATAGAGGCACTGATTTCCTTAGTTCCCATGCAGCCTATTAGGCCAACTCGATTTGACCATTAGCATGCTTTATTGGTTCTAGGATTGGTATTTCCTCAAGCAGCAGACGTGAGCTGCACCAGACACCTCATGCCCCTTTTTATAAGGGATTGTGCTGTGATCAGATCAAACAAAATAGACCCCGTGGACACTGTATGCAACTATGAGTTTGTAACAATGAGCACTCCAAAAGCCAAGAGTCAACGGGACGGGATGGGCCGAACCTTACGCAGTTCCACTGACATTCAGCGAGGGCACACTCTCATTTGACCGGAAGGATGCCATCACAACACTTATACACAAGGCGGGTAAGAAGGCACCCACAAAAATTGCAGACCATAAAGCTTGACTACCACCGTTATAAAAGTCCTTGGAAGGGTGAACATGGGAATCATTACGGCTCGCCCACAAACCAACATTCTGCAGTGTAGTTCACAACACGAATGTCACAGAAGTTTCTCCTGGTAAACTCAGTCACAGTCAGGGGAAGTAGTGCAAAGTTTCAGGATGATGAGATATCTATAGATGTCATTTTCACAGACTCTGGTAGGGCGTTCTAAGAAATCCCCCACTTAAGGTTACTTGGGAAACTGGGAAATTTCGGAACCACTGGCAGTGTGCCTCCACGGATTTGAGGGCTGTTTGTCTGTGGAAGACAAACAGTAAGGATCAATCCTCAACTTTCCTCTTGGGAGTCCATGAACAGTGAAGTGCTTCAAGGCAAAGACATCGGCCTCCTGCTATTCCTCTTGTACATAAATGAACTGCCAAATGTTACGAAACCCTCCATGGTCCTCTCCCCTGATAATGCTGAAATCTGGTGTGAAATTGCAGATGATGGAAACACGCATACAATTCGGACTGACTTGGTCAGATGATCAACATTTACAGAGAAATGTTCGATGCCTATCAGCTAGGAAGGGTGTATGAGCGCCCCCATAAGGCGTTCGGCCGATGACACCAACAATACCGGCAAGACTCCTCTACCCTAAGTGTTGTTCAGACTAACCTAGGAGTCATCGATTCGTGATACGAAGACCACAGTACGCAGTTGACTGATTACAGACGGAATTTCAGGACACCGGAGGTTATGAAGAATATTTGCTAAAATAAGTGGTATCTTCACCTGATGCACACCCTTTGTTAGATAGTGACCTAAAAAACTGAGCACTGCCCACAAAGTCTAGTCCAAAATGTGATTCAGACCTTCTGGAAAGAATTCAGAGAACGGCCGGTTGCAAGATCCCTGAGACGCCTTGTCTGACCTGCGAAGAAAGGTTTCAGGGATGAGCCCCTTCGATCTTATCTCAGACAGAAAGGAGGTCTGATCACTCCGTACATGAATGCAAGAAAGGACCTTGGGCCCGACCTACCTTCCCTTCTCCCTCCAAATAGGTCAGACGCTTCAAAGGACACGGCAGGCGAGTAAAAAGGCGAAGGACGAATGTCCCCACAGAGCGCTTGTCTTTTTGTCGAGTAATGAGATCTTGGAACGGACTACTAGGGGAGGCGGCACCTGTGTCACCAGCTAACAATCAAAAGAAGACTGGACAAACACGGAGACCCACTGGGGAGGGATCACCATAGGTTCATAGCTTCCTTTCCTCAGACTGAAAGCCCGCATCTGAAACCTAATACCTGTTCACCACGTTCAGTTCCTAAATTCTGGTTGTTCACTCTAAGATCCGCATCGCAGTTCGAGTCAGTGATGGAGCAGACGACGTAAATAAGTTAGACTGCTACCTGTCGTCATTAGGTCACCTTTCAGTCATCGGTATTCCAAGCAATGTATGTGGAATGCTGCCACGTGGCCCTAGTAGGATTTAATCTATAGTCCGTGAACCAGTTTTGTGTCACGTTTCTTTGTCTTAAAAAAATACCATCTTTTTGGGGCCAGGTAGAAGAGAGCATAATCCCATAACCTAACTGAAGCCGCATGGATCGGTTGAAGCTTTGGGGGATCCCTATGACCAGTGTCTAAAGACTAATCCCAAAGTCACCAAAACTGGGTTCGCACGAGATAAATCTGTCACAGTTGGCCTACAATTCAAGGCTAAGGGGTACCGGAACCCTTAGACTCTTTTCAGCCAAAGTACTTTTGTTTCATGTCCTTCGCTTTGATGCCTTTGCCTACACCACTCCGTAAATGTATAGTCTCACGTCTTTTAATTTAAAAGTCTAGTTCACTGCAGTCTCCCCGAGGGTTAATTCGAGCTGAACGCTTTTGTGAATAAGCCTGTTGCTTTTGCTTCGTATTTTTCTCCGCAGCCTCATGTCGTCAACGAAGGGGAGAGTTTCAGGGGACACCTGTTAGGGGGGTTACTTATGTAAGCTGAGAGGATTTCCTGGAATATGTCAGTCGGAACTTAACGAGGCGGTCACCTGAATATGGTGATAGTCAGTCACCCTTGGGTGAATTGATTCACATTAACCCCAACTTGCTGATAAGAAAGTTTTAAATGACGCTTTCGAAAGCCTTCGAGAAATTTGGGTTCATAACTGGCAGTCAGCGGTGATACGTGGACACCCTCCCCCACAACTGTATTGGTGGGGTGTGATAATGTCATGGATACAGGGTAGTTGCGCAAGCCGTCACATACGCAACTCTGCCTCTAGGCGTGTGGATCAGAGAGTCATTAGCTTGTAGTCCGCTGTGCTGTTTCATCAACCGCCCTCAAGAATAGGTGCAACATGACTTAGCTTCCAAAGTCCAGGAACCACTTCATTCAACGGGGCCCATAAATAGTCCACTGAGACGCTCAGTGAGAAATGGGACTCATTCATATAGGGACGAAACGATGATTCCATCTTGATCAGATATGTCTCTGCCGACGTTCATCTGCCTGAAATGTGCCTGCTGGGCAGAGATCACTGACTGGCAGTAGCACTATTTCTCCTGAACTCCATAGAGTATTTCCAGTCACGGTCTGTGATGTTTACACTTCTACCTGTTGATCAACCAGAACATTCTCACCCTAAGTGCAGCTACGAATCAAGCCACTGGGACCCACCCATTCCCGTCTGACAAAATTGTGCCGCACGGCAAAAAGTGTTTTCTGGCTTAAGGCTTCAAGGAGAAAATTTTTGTTTCTTTGAGTTGATTCTAGAGGGGTTTTTGAACTTTACAGGACTGAAGGTGTAGATGCTTGTTACCTTCAGTTACTTGTGACACTTTAGAGCTGAAAACGTAGAATGCTATCCCTTAGCGCTATTGATTTTCCCGTGCACGAACACCTAGTGGCCACTTATGTCCTGACAGACTGGCAACTTCCCTTATCTTACTTTCCACAGACACCAGGATAGTTGTGACGCCAAATCGTCCTAAGTCCCGGTGTCATCTTTTTACTGGACGGGTCAGACGTATTCTGCAGATATCCTGAAACCAGATAACAAAGTGACTGGTCTCTCACAACGAAGTGGCGTCGTAAGGCAATCCACAGAGTTCCCGCGGTTTGCGGATGAACTGGGCGTAGGAAGCGATATGGCCACCTCTCCAGAGAGTCAATGGTCCCACATTTTCGGTCAATTCAAGCTCTTCGATAAGGCAAAAGCATCAGGCTCTAAAAGAATCACGATGTCTACTGCATGTCTGATTGACTAAGTTTGTTCCAGGAGGACTGGATTCCTTCGAAATCAGGACAGCCTTGTGGCCAAATTTGAGAAAGTGGCCAAGATCTTCCGACGTACGATCATCTCAGTGGTTGTCTGCAGCAACGTTCCCATACTAAACGCCTCTCCGCCTCAGATGCCTTTATGAGGCACCTTTTTGGTTTATCTACGCAGTCGAATTCCAGGTGATAGACTTACTGAGCTGTAAGGCATGAAGTAACGCGGAAAATCACCCTACCTCTCTTCCAGGAGTCCAATCATTGTGAAATAATGCAGCAGACTCACTCGGGATAACGTGAACGTCATGAGATTATGGTATCAACCTTCCAAGCAGCCCCGGTATTCGAGTAAGTATCAATTAATTTTTCAGATTGCACTTATGCAAGTTGGCCGTTTTATCTAGTGGTAGAAGTTAGTTGATCGTGTGTTTTACGCCCTTCCGTGGATGGAATTCCAACGACTGCTGGTATTCTGTTCCAAGACGTATGATGACGTGCGACTGCAGGAAGTTGCATAGCAAGGATAATAAAATCGTAATATCCCACTGCGTACGTTAGTTCATGTAGCTTAAAATGATTGACAACGAAGTCGAAGCAACTTTCTCCCAACTGACTTTCACCTACAGGTAGGGAACTTAAACTACTCCCATTGCCAGCCTACCGTTCTCGCTCTAGTCTGTCGTGGATTTATCCCAATACGGGTGCATAAACCGAGGTTAAGTAATGATATAAACGCCCCGGAGTGCCTAGGGATTCCACTCATCTTCATGAGTCCACGCCACCATTCAATGAGGAGTAGACCAGGTTGTTCCGTACTAACGTCGTATGGTTCCAATTTTCATCCTTTAACTGATTTCTGCAGCCCCCATGGATGTTTTTAAGTTGTTCATATTTTTTAAAGGGGAGAAGAGCAAAACAAGCAGTCAGAAATTTCAGGTGAAGCACCGTGAAACACTTAAAGGGTCGTGGGAAATGCCACTAGTTGAACTGCCTGAAGATTCTTCACACCCTTCCAAGTACTACTTAACAACGGGGAGCATTTCTGCACAATCTAAAGTATGATCCAAGATACTGGGTGCTAAGGCTCCTAAGAGCGATTTTCACGAAGCTTTCTCAATAAAGTCCCAAAATTTGCTGGGATGAGGCCAGGAAATAATCTCCTCACATTTTTCGAAGACAAAAGTTATTCGATTGTGGAGTGATCTATAACGAAGTCGAGCTAAATCACACTCCGCTCGGTAAGTGGAACATGCAAATTCCAGACCTCTCACCGAAGCCCAACGTACACAAGGACAAAATTGATTTCAACGACGTCAACAGAAGAAAACCTCCCATTCGTGTCACTAGCGTGGTAGGTTCTGTCTCCATGCGTTGCGCCATTTTAGTGGGCTATCCTGACGACTTTGACATAGTAGGGTTCACCCTGACTTCAATGGGGTGACCGTGCAAATGCTTCACTATAACAGTTGAACAGAGATACTTGAAGATATAGGGTGAATGAACTGTGATGCGTTTGCCAATAATCCAGGTCACGATACTTCCGTTTTCCTCCAGACCCCCTTGGTCTTGCAAGGATAACTGAAGCTGATGGTATACCGACAATAAATAACATTATTCCGTATAACTTGCCCGAAAACACTAAGCTTCTCAGGTAGCGAAAATCGCAACCAGTGATGACCTTTTGGAACTCATACTTTACACGGTCAGTCGCTTCTTCCTCTTCGGCCGAGCTTAAGGCCGGCGGAAGCTAATTTTCATCTTCTTAAATGCCCAACCTTCTGCAATATGGACCACCCTTGAAGACTCCAAAGTCGCACCGGTGACTGTGCAGAGTGTTAACCTTACTCGAGGCGAATTCAATGACATTTTGGTGGAAGTGAAAACCGGACTGACAACCCGTATAGTTACAGCTGCGAAACTGAATGGCTGATCATCTCACTAACGAGCTTGTAAACTCAGGTCTCTGGATGCCGTTTGATATCCAAACGAACAACGGAAAACAGTGAGGTAATACTGTTAATGTGGAGCCAAATGGTTCCTTTTGCACTCTGCAACTATATAGTGCCTCCACGTATATAAAGGTTTGTGAACACTAAGATGTGCGCTTTCCGCAACTTTTCAGGTGCATCGGAAGTCATTATCCAGTATTAACGGGCGAGCATTACAGTATTAGAAAATCGGCTGATGCCCACAGTTACTAGGACCGTGATATCGTTGTCACTCGACCCCTGAGTAGTCGTGCACGAGAAGAAGTGCCGTATGAAACCGTGAATAAAAACGTGCCACATTTCCCAGATTTTCACGATCTACCTTAAAAATACAGTAGGCCATTTGCAGCTTTGGTCTGCAGCAAACAGTGACAATTTAGCAAGAAGCGCCATTTAAGGCATCTAAGCATATTGTGGCCTGTGTCAATAAAATATTACAATTTCTGTCGCAGAAAATCTTTCTCAGCGCAAAAGTGCCCACCAAAAATAGTTATCAAGCGTGAAATGTAGCGGCAGTACAATCACAACATGGAAAGCCACAAAAAGCGTGAACTGAACATGAATTGCAGACATCACACTCAACTCAAGCACACTAACGCTGCATGCGCGGCACAGAAACGGCATGGCCTCCCATGAAGACAAGTCCCCCAAAGAGCAAGAAAAAATGACGTGAAGCTGGGCGAGAAAGCCAAGCGGAAAGCTCACGTGGGTCGGCTGATTCTTCCTAGGTCTCACATGGACTAATCACAACTTTCTGCAAGGTGGAAGGCATAAGGTTAAAAAGTAGGTGGTTGTTAAAATCATCCCTAAGCGACGATCCCCATGTATGAGAACAGCGATTAACCACAAGGTTCACGACCTGGTCAACCAGTCCAGGGTAGAAGTAACTTAACAAGTCAGACTATATTGAGGTCCTTGTTTTGATACGCTACACTATTGTTTCTCGTTTCGATCAGGAACAGTGGCAGTAGTAAAACGGAAGGTTTATAACTAGATTTCATGTACTTACTTTGTGGTGAAAAATGTTCTTTCACGCAGCTGCTCTACAACTGGAAAATATGTTCCTTGTCTGGCCATGAAGTGGCTGGAGTTTGATTGATTCTGGTTTGGATTTAGCAACTCCTAACTTCAGTATGGAGTTAGTCCTGAAGATGTTGTCCAGAAAGACGATGAAAGCTTCACGATTAAACGGTTCAGCTCAGAGAACACAATACGACCAAGACCATCCACCTGAGCTACAAATGTTCCCCACCATTTCATTTGTAATGAGCGACGCGGCGATTTTTGCAGTAGCAGCATAATAATGATATATTTCTAATAATGAACCATACGAACGCGTGTCATTCTTGCAGGCAATATCTAAATGTCGCTTTCTTACTGAAGCTGTAAAAGTTTAGAAAGAAACAAATCACCGTGCCAAACAAAGTCTCCTGGAGTAAACAACTGTCTAGACATTGCTGATCACAAATATTGGATAAAAGCAATATCGTTAAACAGCAGCGATGGAAGTTAGTGAGGTTACAACCCCTCGGCATGAGAAGTATCCTGGCAATGGTGAGTCATGTAATACATAAGAGTACATTGCATGCTGAATGTCGAGAACAAATGATCCCGGAGACATGCCAGCATTCAATAAGCTTATACCGTCCACAGATGACAAGCGAAACTAGGATGGAGGGCTAGGTCAAATTCGGAACTGGTATTGCATGATGTCATGCAAAGTGTAGCAATCGTTTGAGTCTGTAGTTTTGTGAACGGAGTCGTGTGGATAAATTAGTCCAGGGATGCAGTTCTACCCAGCTGCTGTTGTCATATTACGGTGGAGAATTTAAGAGGTTTCACCACCAAACTATTCAGCAAGACTTCGGGGTCAGCTCGTCATACGAGATTACCTTCGGCTAGCTTCGTTCCCAGGTGAGCGGCTGCGAGGAGTGGAAGGACCCGTAAGTTTGGATGCAAGCGGCATTTTATGCCAACATTTCCAGTTGCTCTCCCGATGGGAGCCATGAATTTACGAGAGGTTGTAGTCCGGGATGAATTGTCTAGCCCCTGGTGATTTCGCATCTATAGATGGTAAAAGATGATAGTTCTCATATGTTGAACAGAAGTTCAAAGTGTGTCTCGTTGCTCAGTGTGTTGGTATGATCCCTCATCGCAATCTGCACGTCGGGTCAGAAAGAGAAACATAGGGGCATGGGAACTGAAGTTAGTTGTCTTAGAATTTGGGGAAGCAATAGTGAAGACTAGAGTATCTAAAGAGGGCACGCGGAGTAAACAGCTATATAGTTCTATAGAATACCTTTGAAGTTTTACGTGGTACATTTCTCACGTCTTGGTGTCAGCTGTATTACAAATACTGAAAGACGGTGACACTGTTTTGCATTTGTGTACCAGTGAGAGCCTTGATATGCGCTTACGGGGTTAGGGAAGGTAGTTACTATAATGCTAAGGGAAGAGGGGTTGAAAGCGTTTATTGGGTCCAACGACCCCAGATAAAGGTGGTTCCAATAAGTCCCCACTATCAAGTCTGCCAGAACTTTTGATGTGCAGCAAAAATGTGGTAAGCAGAAGAGAATCTAGGGGGTGGTGTCGTTTCTTTAGGCTATACTCTGTTTGTACTGGGTAATGGTTGGAGGTTAGATGAAAACTTGAGCTATGTCGGTACTCAAACCAGCGACCACCGGCCTGGCGCCCTACCGACTGCGTGGCTTAGCTTTCGTTTCACCTTCAGTCATCACCCATTAGAAACAGCGCATAGTCTAAAGAAAGGACATCTCTAAATTCTCCTCCACTAACAACATTTTCCATCGGCGTCACGTGGACGTTCCAGACCGCAAGTTTGCTCTCATGACTCTCGACCTATGCGGGCGGTTCTTGTACACCGCACTTTGACGCGTGGGAACACGTCTAGCCTTAGACTTTCAGAAAGTTGCTTTGAACGACTCTCCAGTAGCCATCTGAATGCTGGCGTCTGCCTGATGCACAACCAAGAAAGACACTGAAGACCAAGACGGTCAGTGATGCTCCACGGAAGGTTATGATTCACAGTAGTTAAGAGAAGGCCAAACTGCCGTCAGTTGGAAGGCCGGCTACCTCAGGCCAAAGCTCTAGGGCCACTTTGGAGACAATCACTGGTGAACATCATGAAAAATGGACAAGAAAGGTAAAGAAAGTGCAACTTGTCGATCGAGCTCCGCTATATTATTTAACGCTCCTGTGAGCAACGACGGTTTTCTTGAACAAAGGCAGAAGTCGGCTGTGGTTGGCTGCGCACTAAGACTTGAGAACTAAGAGATGAAAGTTTTCCCGGAGATAGTAACCGGAGTTCAGCAGGCCTGGGGAACAATGACATCGTCAGCGAGATTATTTGTTCCTAATGGCAGAGCCTTACAACACCGCGACAACAGAAAACGACAGTTCCTTTTCACTCTCAGGGTGCTACTGCTTTACACAGACACAACAAGTTCCGGAATGACAATACTACCGCAATAACAGCTGCAGGGAACACTCTGGGAAAAGTCTGGCTCCACCGACTATGTTTAACTGGCCATGGAGTAGCAACCTCTACTCCTGTGCACAATCCTCTTCTGTCAGCCATCACCAAAACACATCCCGCTACGAAAAGCTCCCTCAGGCACCTTTAAAACAGTATGGGGAAAGTTAGGGGTAAGATGGGTGGGGCTACGATCCCCGTGTTCCTACCTTGCTCCGAAACTTGTGATAGGGAAGGAAACTTGGCTGCAGCCAGATATGAGCGAAACCGAAGTGGTATGCTTCTTCTCAGGATAGATAGGGAACACAAGGAAGGAGGTGGCGTAAAATTGTTAATAAATGACCGCAGTTTCCCCACTTCAGACTCGCTAAAAGTATCCTGTTGTATCTCAGATTTGCCTCCTTCTGTTGTGACCACAGAGAAGGACTTAGGGCTAACAGTGACTGACGAGCCAGGCACGAGTTCCAGTTATCCACGAGACGGTCTCACAGCTTGCGTAGTACCAAACTTCATGCACAAATAGCCAGGTGCGCCCACCCCTGAAACATCTCCTAAGCTCCACAAAACCTAAATGTAACCTCACTTTTAGGTCCACAGAGTTATTGCTCTACCGCGCCTTAAAAGAGATGCAAACCCGTCATAAAATGTCCAGCGGCAAGTGGCATAGGGTTTGTGGGGGTACGGGAAACGGTCACTATTGCACGCACGCACGCACGCACGCACGCACGCACGCACGCCCTGAGCTCATCCAGTTAAAAACTCTGACTAGGCCGAAAAACCAATACGTTTCGCATAATTCCAATGCAGTTATCCCCATGCTGATTCTCAAGCATCCTCGCCATTCGGCATACCGTCGTGTTATGCTGCACTGCTTGTGATCGGCCCTCTAGCCAGTTAGTTGGAAAGCATCGCTATCTCGATCTGACCTCTCAAATATACTATTCCATCCGACCACGCTATTGTGTTCTTTCTTGGTCTCGTATTTATGGGTATATAACATGTTGGAACAATTAGTAATTGGCCTTTGCGTCTGTCAAGTTCGCACCAGGACAATTCCTAAGCCACCACAAATATCGCAATCTCTATTTCCATTGTTCCTGATATGATACTTCCAGGTTCTTTGCCTGCCGCTGGCTCTCAACGAATTCATCCCATTGTAATTTATTCCTGAAAATGCAAGTGTACTCCTGTCTAAAGGAATGATTATATAACTGTGCCATTTAAATTTAGTTCCTGGTAAAGAACTGACAACTTGAAACAACTGACTCAAAGCGTTAATGGAAAGGAATGTGTTGAAGTGTCGATACGATATGAAGCCTCCATGATGAGAAGATTTAACATGGTGTGAGGTTCATCACAAAACCATTTCAGTCAACTTTAGGAAATGAAGAAGTTACAAACTATATGTAGAGCATGGCAGTCATAATCATAATGGTTGAAAATTTGAGAGGGTACTGTAAAATCCCTTCACAACCATCGAACGCAGTGAGAAAATATGGGTATTGGCGACCAAATTTTACCAATGGATGTTTTAGGCTCATCAGAATAAGGTATTTTGGTCACTCCACGGGAACTCAATGCAGTAAGATTCGCCATATTTCATTCTCCAAACAGGGACGTAAATCCCATTCAACGCTGAAACATGATTCAAATATATCCGGATGGGCGAAAAAAAGACGTGAACGATCACGCAAAAGAGACGAAAGAAAATATGAAAACATGAAAACGAATGTCATAAGCAGCCTGTCTAGAACTCCGAGGAACTCTTTATCCTTTTTATACATTGCATAGAGTCTGCTCTTCTAGGATTTGTCCTAATTTTCCAATTATTGCCTTAAAACGTTTCAAATACTCATATGAACCTTCAGAAAGCTGTCAATCTATCCCTAGAGTCCCGGTAACCAACATGTCATGTAAACTTAATGTGACGGGGTGAACATCACTCATCGATATTTCGTTCAAACAGTGTGTGAGACGAGATTTTTTGGCTGTAGTTTCTCTTGGTCTCTTTATTTAGAGTGGCGTCCCCAACCATGCAGTTAGATTTGCCATGCAGCATGTCAAGTCTGACTGCATTACATAGGGCACGTCTCACCCATTATCCGCTTAAGGGCCTCTAACATCCATACGGTATCTCCCCGTCGCCCTCTCACATTCCATCCAAGCACAATTAGGTGACTGTTACCAAAACAGTCCATCACAACGAACTGAAACAGTTTGCAGCTACGCTTGCAGTTAGTGCTGTAATGACTGACTTACTTCCCCTTGTTTGTATTTTAGGTTGGGTAGAAGTGTACAACTTCAACCAACCTGCTGGTGCTCACCATCACTCCCGGTTGGCAGCCGACCAACATCCCTTAATTTATCAAACACTATTCTCTGGAATTCACGACCTGCAGAATAAAAGTTATTACGGAAATAAATCACCTAAAATAATTTCCCTCTGAATAAGGTACGTCTATAGGCATAAGTTCTTTAATATTCTGCGTAACGCTGTCCGATTCAGACCCCACAGTCAGCAATGTCTCTAACAAGGTTCAGTTTGTCTTCCGTTAGGCATCTATACCGTGGGCCTTTCACAAGATAATTCAAATCGCATAGATGGTTGTGCAGCATTTTAACACTTGGAAAAGTAAAACTCTTGAACTCAAAACGTATCTGATTTCTAGACTGGCAACAAATATACTTCAATCCAAAACGCTACTCCTAACACAATTCTTAGACTACCCCACTGTCTAGCACCTTCTGCCTTCTTTTTGTTAACGAATGTGCACGCCAACACGACGAAATGGCACTTCAAATTAGCATCTGCCTTATCACGATTCCACTCTTTGACAATGTAATGCGTATTCGTCATCTAAACATCCAGTCAAGTGACCTCTAAGCATACTTTCTGGAAGAGATTCCTCGCCTCTTCGACTTGACTCCAGACAATAAAGTATCTGGTTCGTATAACCCACTTATACACCGTAGAAATATCAACATATCTTGGGCCAGCCAGGCTAGCATTACTCGTAGAGGCCTGCTGAGGCTCCATGAGGCTGTGAAAACTAATTTGCAAAGCATTTTTCTTAGCAGACTCTCCGCTGAAAGATAATAAACAGCAATGAAACGTGTTAGCATCTAAACCAACTTCTTAAACCACCAGATAAAATTTCCAAACGTTGGAGTAATTCGGGAACGAGGCGGCATAACGGGATTTTTAACGCGTAACCAACTTCTAACACAACAAGAACAACACAAAGTGAACAAATTTAAATTAACCCATTATTATAACATGAAAAAATACGTTTCAACAGATAAATATGGCCTGCGTCTCGAAACATCGCGAACAATAAAAGCAGTGAACCACTCAAGCAACCAACAAACCCAGTGTGATAAACGGAGTATATATGCTCCGTTTACTGAACTATAGCTGAGTAAAATTTATGAGATATGAACGTCAACAACACCTGTACTGTTTATAAATCAACAAAAAGCTCCACAGTGTGAAATCAATTGTCCGGGATGGCCCACTTAGATTGTGGGAAGTGACCCTACAATGGTCACAGACGGCATTCCGATTGATTTCTAAGTGGTAAGGCGCGTGCTCAATTAAGCCTGTAGAACTACGACAGTGCTGTCGGCATGAATTTAGAAAATACAATAAAGGCACCATGATTGCTTTGTTTTAGTCACCGGAGACGCACATTATATCAATGTTATTTTCTGAATATGGATGTCATCCAACCGCTGGTAATTTCATCAGGTCATCCACATAAATACGAAAATGAAGAGTTTATTATAAGTCGTCCGCATTGTCTGCCCTTCGTATTCACCATTTCCACCTGTATTAACTACCCACCTCTCTGATTACATTTCTTATTTTCATGCCTTTTCGTTCTTGTCTGTTTCGTACCGAGATGATGTTTTAGGATTTTGTCCCGGTGCGAACTTGACAGATGCAAAGACCATTCACTAATTAGTCGGACTTGTTACATACGCACGAATACAAGACCAAGGAAGAACACAATAGCGTAGTCGGATGGAATAGTATATTTGGGTGGTTGTACCAAGATACCGAGGCGTTCCAACTAACTGGCTAGAGAGTCGAATACGAGCAGTGCAACGTAGCACGACAGCGTGCCAAATGGCGTGGATGTTTGACTGGGCACCTTCGGCTTAGCGAGTCCAGTTAAACTATCAAGGTCAGCATCAGTGTTGAGTGTCGTCGAACACTAGGCTATTGATTTTGGGGAAGTCTGTGACGCTACAGATCGCTCCCCTCCTAGTGGGTTCGTGAGGACCCTAAGACGATACCAGCCGGAAGTAAAAACCCAGTGGTTTCTCCACTGGTAAGACTCTTCCGATGGGCTAGCTGCGTGAAGTGTCCCTGGTTGTCTGAACTTATTCTAGGGTGTCGTGGCAATTAAATAATAAAATACAATAAACCGAATTGGACGTCGATGGCGGTCCTCAGTTCCTTTTGATGTTCTGTCCAGTGCTCGTTGCACCTGGAATATAAATAAAGGTCCTTGATACCATGAAAAGGCTTTATAAAAATGGGAATTATGCATGTACAAAAATGTCGAAAATAAAGCTCACGCTTATTTTCACCTCTTTTTAAAAAAGTCCTATTACATGGTAATAAAAAAATTGACATAAAAAGGCGAAATGTACAGGGAGTCTCGCATTGATGGTAAATAAGAAAAAGGGTGTCTCGGAAAAGGAATTGAATTAAAAAAGCATATGGTTGGCGCATCTTATTTCAAACCACTAAGTTGAATACGACTTCAAACACTCCGGGAACCTAACGGTTCGACCTGATCGTGTTTTTTGTTGCGCCGATGGTTGTTGCAGCTGTGCATTACCAGGCACATCGTCGAGAATTTCGATAATTGAGTCATCCGTCGGTCGGATGTAGCGAGCTGAAACGTCACTTACAATGGGGTTGCCTTCGAAATAAGCTGGTTTCAAACGGTCGATACTGACAGTATCTTCACGTCCGTCTCGCTCAATTATATAGAATTTCTCATGTCGCTTAATCACTTTGAACGGCCCGTCGTAGGGTGGTTCAAGTGGTCGACGAACAGCGTCGTGGCGAACAAACACGTGTGATGTCTTCTGTAAACTGGGGTGGACGAAAACATCAGTCGTTTGCGGTCTAATCGGAGAAGGCCTAACTGAACGCATTGCGTTTGTAAGCCTAGTCACGTAAGATGCCCTGTCGGAAACATGTTTGAAAGTTGAAGGGGAAACAAACTCACCTGGTAGGCGAAGAGTGGTCCCATAGACGAGTTCTGCAGGAGTGCATCCAGCATCAACTTTCAACGCGTTACGAATACCTAGTAGGACTAGAGGCAGAGCCTCGGTCCACTGAGGTATGTTTGTAGCTGAAAGGGAAGCTTTCAGCTGTCGATGGAAACGCTCTACCATGCCATTTGCTTGTGGATGGTAGGCTGTCGTTCGGAACCGAGTGCAACCTAAAAGTGCCGTTAGAGCGTGAAATAATCCAACTCAAATTGGCGCCCACGGTCGGTTGTGACGTAGATGGACATCCGAAGTTCGCGATCCATCTTTCGACGAAAACACGAGCAACTGTTTCGGCAGTAATATCTTTAATGGGTACTGCTTCCGGCCATCGTGTGAAACGATCAACACAGGTGAAAAGGTAGGTACATCCATTAGATTCTGGTAGGGGTCCTACAATATCTATATGGACGTGGTCGAAACGCATGTCTGGGGCTAGAAATGAGCCTAAAGGGCTTTTCGTGTGTCGCGTGACTTTACACTTTTGACAAGCTAAGCACGACTGGGCCCACTCCTTAACGTCTTTGTTCATCCCAGGCCAGCAGAAACGTTGTGCGATAAGCCTAATGGTGGCTCGTACACCTGGATGAGAGAGTTTGTGCAACGTATTGAAGACGTTGCGTCGACAACTCTTCGGAACTATTGGGCGTGGTTGACTAGCAGAGACATCGCACAAAATTGTATCCTTGTCTGATCCAACAGGACAAAGTCGCAGTTTGAGAGTTGTGGACGACAACTCATGATGCAGCTCAAGGTCTTCCTTTTGACGCCGAGCTAGTTCAACGAGATCAATACCCTCGATATAGTTTATCGAAGCTATTCGAGATAGTGCGTCGGCTGCGGAGTTGTTTGCTCCAGAAATGTGGCGGATGTCTGACGTGAACTGGGAAATGTAATCCAGCTGTCGCGACTCACGAGGGGAGTATTTGTCAGACGCCGAGCTGAGGGAAAACGTTAACGGTTTGTGGTCTGTGAAAATAATGAAATCACGACCTTCCACAGAATGTCGAAAATGGCGTACAGAACAGTACATGGCTAGGAGTTCCCTACCAAATGTACTGTATCTTGTTTCCGCGTCTTGCAGCCGCCTCGAGAAAAAGGCTAACGGTTGCCACTGGTTGTCAGTCAACTGTTGCAAAACTGCTCCAATTGCTGAATCAGATGCATCAACAGCAATACTCAAAGGAGCATTGGGGTCATGATGCATAAGCATGGTTGCGTTCGAAATGGCTTCCTTGACTTTAGAGAAAGCAAGTCTAGCCGCGTTGTCCAGAGACACGAACTTCGCAGTTCCTCGAAGTAGATCTGTGAGTGGTCTCATGACAGAGGCACAGTTAGGGATAAACCTTCGGTAATAACTTACCAGGCCATTGAAAGTGCGGAGATGTTTCACAGTGGTCGGCTCTGGATAGTTTGTGATAGCCGCCACTTTATCTCTCAATGGGCGTATACCTTTGTTGTCAATGGTATGCCCAAGGAAGCTGAGTGATTCAACTCCTATTTCACACTTCTGTAAGTTAACTGTGATGCCATGTTTTTTAAGTCTTTCGAATGCGAGGTCCAAATGTTTAAGGTGAGTTTCCTTATCTGGACTCGCAATTAGACAGTCATCGATGTAGACATGAACAAAATTCAGACCACGGAAGACGTCGTCCATAAAGCGTTGGAATGTTTGTGCTGCATTCCGAAGACCAAATGGCATGCGCAGGAATTCAAACAGGCCAAAAGGAGTAATAATGGCTGTTTTCGCGATATCTTCTGCTGCCATAGGTATCTGGTTGTACGCTTTGACCAAGTCGATTTTGGAGAAAATGTTCATGCCGCATAAGGTTGCGGTCAAGTCGTAAACGTGAGGTATAGGGTAGCAGTCCGGAGTTGTTTTGGCGTTAAGCCTTCGGTAATCACCGGTCGGACGCCAGTCGTTGCTATCCTTTTTTGGAACCATGTGCAATGGCGATGCCCAAGGACTGTTTGACGGTCTGATAATGCCCAGTTCGAGCATGTGGTCGAATTCATTTTTCGCCGTTTTGAGCTTATCGGGGGCTAAACGGCGCGCTTTGGATGCCACAGGTGGACCTGTGGTTGTGACGTGATGCATAACATTGCTGGTTATGCACGGAAGAGTGTGCTTCGGTTGTTGTAACTCTGGATATTTCTCCAGAACTGCCTGGTAGGACGCGTCGCCTGATTGTTTAGTCCTAACGATGGCTAAACTCGGACCTACATAGGTGGTGCCGCCAATAGATAACTTTGTGTTGTTATCTATCAGTCGTCGACGGCGAGCATCTACGAGTAGATCGTAATGGTTTAGCAAATCTATGCCAATGATGGGCATAGAGACGTCAGCAAGGAGGAAAATCCAGTGGATAGGTTTGCGTAAACCTAAGTTGAGGTAGGCATACCGTCTCCCGAATGTCGCGATTGCCTTGCCGTTGGCTGCTTGAAGATTGAAGGATGGGTCGAGATGACGCTCCTTTGTCGTTGCTGGAAGAACGCTAACTTCTGCGCCGGTGTCGACGAGGTAGCGGACTTTCGTTTTGATACTGGTGACGTAGAGCAAACGGCTGTTTCCGCCGGCTACGGTTGCCGTGAACACGTGCCGGCGTGACCGTTTCCCGAGTTTGTGTCCTTCTTAAAACGGCATGGTTTCCAACATTTTCTGGCTTCATCCCAGTAAGTGTTATGAAACCAGCACCATTCAGGGTTTTCCACCCTGTTAGGTTTGGTTTTGGGGCCACCATGCCAGCTGCTGCGATGCACAAGGACGCGTTTCTGTGGAGTTCTACATGAACTAGTACTTGGAGATAGTAGCAACTGTTTATATCCAGTATTTTATCCGCCGAGGCTGCCAGGTCATCGAGTCGGACTGACTGCAGTGTCACTAACACGGTTTGCACCGGTTGTGGTAGTTTCGAGAGCAACAGTCCTCGGAAAAGGCCACCGTCGAATGTTCGTGCGCCGATTACTTCTCGCATGCGTGCGAGGACTTCAGTAGCTGAGTGGCTGCCTGGCTCGACGTTACGAAGTAATTCGTCTAGGCGCTGGCGATCTGTCGGATCGCTTTCTTTCAAGTGTGCGGCCTTAAGAAGTGCATAAGGATCACTTACTTCAGGATTAAACATGTTTGCTGTAACATACCTGTTTAATTCTCGTGGTAGTGACCGTATGACAGCAAGAAATCGAGAATGAGGATCTGAGACGCCCTGTTCTCGAAAATCGGCCTCGGCATACAGAAACCATGTTTCTGCATTGCCTGACCAATATGGCACGAGTTGGATAGTGTTCGTAGTCGGCTTAATACGAATAAGCTTGGGAGTGTGGTCGGACATGAGAAAGTTTAGTAAATGGATATATAAATGTTATCAAAATGAAAACAATATACACATATAAAATTGGACAGGCTCACCACTTCAATATCTGTTATTGGTCGGGATATGTGATCAGGTCGGGCTCAGCAGTTTAGGAATTGTCGTGGTGCGAACTTGACAGATGCAAAGACCATTCACTAATTAGTCGGACTTGTTACATACGCACGAATACAAGACCAAGGAAGAACACAATAGCGTAGTCGGATGGAATAGTATATTTGGGTGGTTGTACCAAGATACCGAGGCGTTCCAACTAACTGGCTAGAGAGTCGAATACGAGCAGTGCAACGTAGCACGACAGCGTGCCAAATGGCGTGGATGTTTGACTGGGCACCTTCGGCTTAGCGAGTCCAGTTAAACTATCAAGGTCAGCATCAGTGTTGAGTGTCGTCGAACACTAGGCTATTGATTTTGGGGGAAGTGTGTGACGGTACGTATTGATAATGAGAGGTCGACTGCCATTAGTGCGCTTTTAGGGTGTCGGTGGAATCGCTCCACCAAACCATTGGAAGCTGGATGATATGCGGTAGTGCGGATGCGTTTGCATCCCAACAGATTCATCAGCTTCTGGAAGGTAGCGGATTCGAACTGTTGGCCTCTGTCGGTTGTCACGGTGGAAGGGCATCCAAACTGTGAAACCCATCCTTCGACGAAGACCCGACTTACTGTTTCGGCAGTAATGTTAGACAGTGGGATGGCTAACGGCCAGCGAGTAAACCTATCGACACATGTCAGTAGGTAACTATATCCATCGGAGGGTGGAAGTGGGCCGACAATGTCTAAGTGGACATGAGCGAATCGTGAGTCCGGTTTGGCGAAAGTTCCAAGTGGTGGGATGTTGTGACGATTCACCTTGGAACGTTGGCACTGAATACATGACCGTGTCCAGTTTCGAACATCACGGTTAATACCAGGCCAAACAAACCTAGCAGATATGAGTTTGTCAGTGGCACGGATGCCAGGATGTGAAAGATTGTGCAAAGCATCAAAAACATGCTTACGCAAGGATAAAGGAACAACCGGTCTGGGTGTGCCTGTGGAGGTGTCGCACAATATTGACACTTCACTGTTCAGGAGCGGTAAACGCTGTATCTTCAGAGAGGATGAGTGTTGAAGTTTTTCAATCTCCTCGTCTGAATCCTGAAGTTCGGCAATCTTCCGTAAGTCGACTGCTCGAGGCAAAGTAGTGGTGCAAACGCGAGACAGTGCGTCCGCGACAGGGTTATTCGCACCAGAAATATGACGGATGTCCGACGTGAATTGCGAAATATAGTCTAGGTGACGTAATTCACGCGGTGAATATCTGTCAGTAGTGGTGTGTAAGGCATACGTCAGAGGTTTATGGTCGGTAAAGATGATGAAGTCACGACCTTCCACAAAATGACGAAAATGTTTCACTGAGGCATATATGGCGAGCAGTTCCCTGCCAAAAGTGCTGTACCGCATTTCGCAGGTGGATAACTTCCGGGAGAAGAATGCAACTGGGATCCAAGTGTGATCCGAAAGTTGTTGCAACACAGCTCCAATGGCCGTGTTAGAGGCGTCAACCGCAATGCTAAGAGGTAGGTTTACGTCTTGATGCACCAGCATCGTGGCGTCTGCTATTGCGGTTTTGATCTTGCGAAATGCTTCTAGTGCCTCAGGAGTCAAGCTGAAAGTTTTACATTTACTTTTCAGCAGGTCGGTCAGTGCAGTCAAAATGTGCGCACATTGGGGAACGAAGCGACGATAATAGCTCACCATACCCAGAAACACACGCAGAGCTTTAAGTGACCCTGGGACTGGGAAGTCTTGGATCGCCTGTACCTTTTCAGGTAGTGGGCGAATGCCTTGCTCGTCGATAACGTGTCCCAAAAATTTTAGTGAACGAACGCCAATCTGGCATTTGGCCAGGTTGACTGTCATCGAATGCTCTGACAGTCTGGCGAAAACCTGTTTCAAGTGGTTAAAATGGGTGTCTTCGTCAGGACTAGCGATTAGTATATCGTCTAGGTAGGCATAGGCGAAATCGAGTCCACGTAAAACATCGTGAATAAAACGTTGGAAGGTTTGTGCTGCATTGCGAAGACCAAAAGGCATACGGAGGAACTCAAAAAGACCAAACGGTGTAATGACGGCTGTCTTGGGAACATCATCAGGATGAACCGGGATCTGATGATATGCACGCGTCAAGTCAAGCTTACTGAAGATAACCGAGCCTTTTAAAGATGCAGTCAAGTCGTGAATGTGAGGGACTGGGTAACGATCTGGAATCGTTTTAGCGTTGAGCCTTCGGTAGTCACCACAAGGCCTCCAGTCCATGCCATTGTTCTTGGGTACCACATGCAAGGGTGAAGACCATGGACTGTTGGATGGTCTGATTATTCCCATTTCAAGCATGTGTTCGAACTCGGCTTTTACAGCACGCAGTTTCTCCGGGGATAATCGCCGTGGTTTCGCAAACACTGGCGGGCCAGTCGTCGTTATGTGATGAGAAACGTTCGAAGTCACACAAGGGACACAACGACTTGGCTTAAAGACATCCGGAAAGGACTGAATGATAGACGCGTAGGGACTAGAAGCGTCCGTCGTGCAGTACACGGGACTGAGGGGCGGCGTCTTTGTGACTATACCGGAAACAGAGAGTGTTGTGGTAGAATCTATCAACTTATGCTTGCCAGCATCTACCAGCAGCTGATAGTGCTGCAAGAGATCCATACCAATAATGCCGGTGGTCACATCTGCCACTATGAAAACCCAACGAAAGGGACGACGCAATCCAAGGTTGAGATCGAGGAATCTCCGACCATAGGTTGTGATGGGCGAACCGTTGGCGGCACGAAGTTGCAGAGACATTGGCCGCAGACGCTCTTCCTTCGTAGGTGGGATGACGCTAGCTTCTGCCCCAGTGTCAACTAGGAAGCGTATCCCAGAATGTCGATCAGTGACGAAGAAGAGGCGACATGGAAGTGGCTCGCCAGCGACGTTAGTCGCCGTCACGTGCTGGCTCACACGTTGGGTTGGGTTGGGTTGGGATTGTCGCGATTTGGAACACCTGCTACCGGTACGGGAGGCAGACCTGTTGCGCGAGCTAAACGTGTGACCTTTGGAAGAACTACCAGACCGCATTTCGTTCCTGATGCTGCACAACTCCTCGCACAATTTCGAGATGTGAGCTATAACATCGAAACTTGTTGGCCTACCAGCCGAGGGAGGATGTGGGTTTTTTGACGAATCCGTGGCAGTGGACAGTGCAGCTGAGGTACTAGTGTTGGGCTTCGTAGCATCCACAGCTCTGTCAGCCGCTTCCGCCAGCTCTATTAAGGGATACTTATGGAAGGGTGCGAGGATCCCTTGAACCGACTGTGGTAACCTCTGTAACCACAGTTGCTTGAGAAACGCTTCATCAATGTTGAAGTCAGCAATCAGCTGCTTCATCTGACGAAGCAGTTGCGTCAGCTAACGATCACCCAGGTGCACATCCCTGAAAAGCTCTTGCACTTTCTGCTGGTCAGTAAGTGCAACACGTTTGATGAGGGCGGTTTTGAGGCGATCGTAAAGACTTGGTGCTGCGTCATCTAGCACACCTGAGACGTCTTCGATCACATTTTCCGGTAAGCTGACGATGACTAAGTTGGACTTAGTTTCTTGTAATTGAATGCGTCTCAAGGCAAACTGAGCTCCCACATGGGAGAACCATGCAGATGGTCTGTGGGCCCAGAAGGTGGGAAGCTGGAGGGTTACGGCCATCTGCGCAGTCGAGTTGTTATCCGCCATTGATAAGGGAATTAAAGAGACACGATGATGATAATAATTAAAAAAATTGCAATGCAAAAATAACCAATGGGGAGCGCAATAAAAAAACGCAAGACAGTGCCAAAAACGGGAAAATAGGCCAGATAAATCAACGCAAGAAAACAAAGGTACTAGACAAAGTAAGAAGTGATACTCGGGCTCACCAATTTGTAGGGGTGCGTGTTACAATTCTGTAATGTTTGATCAACCCTACTTATTTGATGTGCTCTAGTGCCTGCCTAACTAGTACTTTACCTAACGTGTAAGTACCGATAACAAAACACAAATCAAAAGAACTGATACGCAATGTATTTGAAGGAGCTATTTATTTAAAGTAAATGTAATAATAATGAATGGGGGAAAAGTTTAATCGACTTATCTGGCTTGTAAGGCTGAACTAGGGACTCGGAGTACATGCATGGTAATCAGCACAATGGAGCGCAAAACTGGCGTCCAAGCCTGCTCGGATGCATGCTCGTTAAAACAAAACTTAAAGCACCCTAAGCATCTGGAGGCAAGCTAGAGATTTATTTAGTTAATTTAATTTAAACTATTTATTTTAGCCCTAGTTATATTTTGGTGCCAGGAAGTACACTACAAGCCAACTACTTAATAATTCCTGTTGTTTGTATACCAGCAACAAAATATATGAGACGAAATTTATTAAGACAAATAGTTTCAACAATAAAATGAACTGGAACATTTTAAAAATACATTTAGTGATTACTGTTTGATGTGAAAACAGTTATGTAGAAACATATGCATTAATCTTGAGAAGTGGATCAATATAAAGGGTAGTAAGGAATTTTTAGAAGAAATAAGGAAACATTTTATCAGGTTGCTGACAGATCACAGAAGTCGTTTGAAATACTCTCGGGTTCCTATTTCACTCACGTTATGTTCTTGTATACCACAGTTTTAAGTTTAGAGTAGGTCGAATATGTTGCATTGGATTGCAGTGAATAAACTGACACATTAACAAATGAATACAAAAGTCAAGCAGAATTGACATGAGTATTAGATACTGGGGTGAAGCACTAAGCTAATGCTTCATGAAAGCAGACCTTGATGAAAAGATACTACTTCATTTCACCACAGCTACAGTTCATAAGTAGTACTTCTGTGATTTAATCGCATATTGTAAATTGTACAACTGCAGCATAAGATTACATGCACCTCATTAAAGTTTCAGAAAGTCTAAGTCACCTTTGTTACATTTCAGTTTTCTTGGTGATATGCTTACTCATTTATCTGTTTACATCGAAATGCTCAGCAGTTATACAGTTCTTCATTTACGGATTCGATGCATCAATCTTCAATCCAGTGTACATTATCTAAGCAGACTAACAAGACAAAAATGTTTAGAGTCACCAGTTCTTTCTAAATTAATTTAGTATTTACGGTGTGATGTAGTGAAACTGAAATCCACCTAGATGTTGTTAATCACAAACGGTAAACAGCGTTTGCAGTAACTAACTTAATAAAAACAAACAAAATGTTTAGTAAAGTTACATGAATTCCTTTCCGAATGTGAATTTTAATGAAAGCTGAGTAACAAATGACAAAGCATGATACGCATAGCCGTTATTCTTCTGGTTAAGTCTAACATTGAATTCGAAATATACATTTCGCCCCACCTACACATCGTCACATCCATGTTCTAGAGTCTCAGAAAATAATAGGGTACTCATTAAAAATGGAAATCATCTCTCATAGCCTCAAATATCAGAGTGCCACTCATAAAGCTACTGAATCACAAGGGTTACCTGTTGTGCAGCATTTATTGTTTGTTACTTCTGCATACTTGTGACTTGTAGATGTTGAGTGTGTTAATTTCTGGAATAGGATGTAGGCGGTGCGATGAACTGACTTATTTTTTTCTACCAGTGAAATAACATCTGCATGAAAGCGGAGAAAATATTAAGGCAGGAGTTCGAGATATGCATAGGTAAATAGAGACTGATCATATCAGCTGATTCAGTCAAGTAGACAACGATAAGTTTCTTGCATAAACTTATAATACAAGTTAGTATCATCTTATGAACTGTCGTCAGTTGCTAAAGCAATTTTAGTATGGAAAGTATATAGAGAGATACACATTCCTCAAATCAGTTATCAGCTATCATCTTCCCCAGACCTATTTCAAATGTTTGTTCTATCCTTCCCATACACCTTAAATGTCACCCTTGCCTTGTATTTAACCTTTCATTCCAACGGAAAGGGTCACTCACTAAACTAAACTCAAGTTGTAAACTGTAAGTAACTTACATGACTACAATATTAGATCCAATGTATAATCTACGGAGTGAGTGTTTATATAATTTAGGGGCTATAGTTCACAATGAAGTAAGTGAAGGCTAGATGCTCCACTTTGTTGCTTGACTTAGCTTAGTGACTGCATTATAAACTTGATAGATAGGAGTTGCTTGTTGCCAAGAACTTAAGATTTGACGTTTACATCGGCTATCACTCGGCAAATAATTTGTGTACACAGAAAAGTGCTGAACAAGCTTCAAGAGACAAAAGAGCTTTTTATGAAGAACTGCCTGTCATATACATAATTTTAGTGGTAAACTCTCAGAATAGGCATAAGCAAAGTTAGGCTAGGAAGTCAGAAAAAAGTGAGTTTTGCTTACAGTTAAAAGTAGCTGATACTAAGCAAAGCTTTATGATAAAGATTCATTCGTAGAGTGATGAAATAAGAGAATAGAGCTAAAGGTGTACTTTTAAAATGAACCTGTGAATAACATCACTTGAGCGAAGTAGCAGTTAAAACCTTTCGTGATTTATTCTTGATAGAGTTCATTTTGCTGACAGATAATTTTCATTTTAACTTAGTGCAACTAAAATGATTGCTCACATAACTGTTCAAACTAGTAGCGTTCTAGATCTTCATGTAAGCAAATATGGAACTTCAGAATACATGCGAAGTTTATGAAGTATCGTTCAAAGTAGAGACCAATAGCCTTAATTTTTATAAAAAAAATCATTTACAGGCATCACTTTAGCTTCCTAAAATTATTCATTCGATAGTAACATAACACTGTGGTTCTTTCATCATAGTTAGGATAAAAAATTCCCATCATTGTTGAACAAAACATGAAATAGGCACATTGTTGCAAGAAACAACGAAACAAAACAAGAAAAGTAGGATACATGACAATGTTCTGTGTTAAAATTTTCATCTTGACAAAAAGGTACACCAAAACTATATTCACAGCAGTAAGATATTTATGCGGGTTGAAAAACAAGCGAAAAGAAGAAACAAATCAGTGTCAATAAGGTGAATGATTCCATGGTTTTCGAATTATCTTACCTTCCGACTGTTCGATAAGGATTTTTAGAAAGCAGTAAATAGATGGTAAACAGTTAATTAATCATCACGAATCAAATTTATTGTGCCATTATGATAAAACTTTGATATCGCAATACTAATAATTATCATTTCGGTACTATTAAAAAAATGATGAATATGTCACAATTAAATAAGTAAATAAATCGACCTTCAATTAAACTTCTGAATCATTATAAACAGAGTTAATGGTATAAACTGAAGCACATTAAAAAAGACATCAGGGAGATTCACACTTGACTTCTTGAAATATGATGTGAAGTATTCGCAGAAGTTATGCTCTTGTCCAGAAGTAACGATGTTGACCGTCGAATGTCAAAATGGAAATGTTAAAGCGAACATTATAGTTAGTATATCTGTTCGTACACAAAAATGTATTGCTTCATTCCGAAGATAATAAACACTTCAATCGATTATCTCAAATTATAAAAATGTAAGAATGTAAATAAAGTGAGTTGTGGCAATTAAAATTATTTTAGGATTGTGTGAAGATGAACCTATATTTCTTGTTTTGTTCTCTTTAAAGGCTACTGCTGTCAAAGGTGATTTTCTTTCAAGGTTACGGTAATTTTTATCAACCACCTGTGGTCTATCACCATCTTGATCCCTTCTTGCTTCACGTACACCCAGTTTAGTTGGTGTCAGACTTTCTTCGGCATCAGTTTCTTCCTTTTTATCAGGAAAACTGTATGCACTCGGTTGCGATGCCTGTGAATTTGTGTCTACTAAATCAATTTTTTCAATGTGCTCCAATGTTTCATAAGCTCCAGTTGTCGTAATATGTTCATTTATTCTGTCATTGTTTTGACTTTTTTCAACAAATTCTTTTTCAGCTTCGATAACTGGGCTTGTTTTTTGAATGATTTTAAATCCCTTCTCATCTGAAATATACAAAATGCCAAATAGTTTGTTTGATAATAATTTATATTTCTAGGTTAGCTTTAAATGTTCCATGTGGTTTTCTAAATGAGTAGTCACAAATAAACTATTGATGTTATAGTGCAACCAAGTGAATTGTCAGAATTTCCTGTTGATTGATTTCCAAGAGTGATTGAAACGACATCATGATGAAGTTATTGTTGAGCATGAAAATCGACTTATTGATGCAATCCCCCCCACTGAACTGATATTAAAAGACAGAACAACTTGCTAGTAAATACTTATTGCTTTTTAAGTAATAAAAAGCTTATTTGTATACAAAATTGTTAACAGCACAAAATATGCATCATTCAAAGCTGTTTTACAAAACAATCAAACTAGTGCAGAAAAATAATCCGATAGTCACTAGCTAGCCAATTACTTTAGGTTCAACCTGATCTAGTTTCCAATCACTATATCAATTTACCTTTTCTTCCCTTTGTGTGTATGATGAAATAAACAATTCCTCATTAATGAAATCTCTGCATATTTACTGAAAAGATGCAGATATACCTTTTCATTTTTCGTTTTTTAATTTAGAAGATGATATTGTTTACATCAAGTTTCTTGGTTTAGTCATGAAGCAATTATTATTCTACTGAGTAAAGCTATTTAGTGGTACTTAAAGAAAGGTAAACAGTCTAAAAAATATCGATTCGATGAACTGGAATCCAATAGGATAGTCAGTATTAGAAACTTCTGCTCCATTGCACCTTAATGGCGAGAGTGTTCGGTGGTAATTGATTTTACGTATCTGTATGGTTTAATTAAATACTCAAAAGTTAGTGATTAACTCATTTCAGTATCCCTTTGCATCACTAAGTCATTATCAGTATTCGATGTGGCATTATTGCATAACGGTCCACACTGCTACAGCTAACGTCAGCACATCAAGATACAAGAAAGACATCAGTGGAACTAAAAGATTCAAATCCTTTTTATCATCGCATTTCTAGATCGTCATATGCTAAATATTTGGCATTTGTGTAGGACGTTTTCCACGGAAAATGTACAAATACGTTCATTTCACAATTCACATGTACTGTTGAAATGATAATCAGCGCGATATCAATGTTCATCAGTTGATGATGAATTACAGTGAAATTCAACATATGTATTCAGTGTGAAGTTCCTGTGAGGTTAGTGCATGACATTTCAAACTTATTCCCACGAAAACCAGAAGTCATTTATGCGGCCAAACAAATGTAATGTTAGATATGTGTTGCCAACTGGAGTTTGACCAGTGATATTCTTTGTTACTTAAGATCAGTTAAAATCTACAAATCTATCAAATTTAGACAGCAAATTCGCATATTTTGCGAATCTTTGTCAATTATTTAAACACCTAAACAATGTTAGGCCTCATAACTTATAACCAGTGCTTAATGGAGAATCTCGCACCTGCCTGTTAAAACTTCAGCCGTTGATCGATTCTTAATGACTCCTTCGTACATAGCAAAATGATTTATTAGCAATAAAACATTATGTTGGTGGTTGTACTATCCCGTCGTTAACTGGACTGAATTGTATGTACCCACCTCCTAGTGAGCGATGTTGTTCCCACAAGGACTCGAACCCAGAACTGATGGCTTCAAACACTAAAGAGTTATCTACTTGATCACCGAGCATCCTGGATTCCCAGCTAGCCACTATCCATCATTATTATAAAAGAGAAACACAGGCAATATCGAGTTATCTGCGCAGAAGCTCATATGCCAATGGAGACCGATCAATTTTGTCTAGTCAACTTGGGGATAATACTAGTTGCAAAATAAAAACTATACTCGTAGCACAAGAAGTGGTTGTCATGACTCGGTGACATACTGGATAGTGCTGTGTCGTTTATAACAATCGGTCTCTGGTTCGAGTCCTTGTGAGGACAAGATCACCTTCTGAGAGGCAGGTACATCTGATTGATGAGTTCCAAGTAGGACGAAACGTTAGCCACTATCTCGCATCAAAATGAAGCAATATGCCAAAATGAACTGTAATTTGTGCTTAAGTAGAGACTGGATAGTCGCTGATCACAAGAAATGTTTGCCTTATGTCTATTTTAAGCAAAAAGATGTAAAGGGGTTTTATGATTAGTAGTCGCTGCTGGTGAAAAGTAGCCGGAATAACTCCATTTTAGTTCTTTTTTATGTATGTCACACAATGAAACAGTATTGTTTACTTATGACATTTCTAGCTGACTTTATTGCTTAAAAACATATATCATTATATCATCATATACTTGAAATTTACAGTCTTACTATCAGAAGACTTGTCAACAAACGCACACGACTTTCTCAAAGAGAAGCTGGATATACAAATTACCGTATGTTCAATATACCATGTGATAAGAATCAAATCACTCACCATGATAGGCTTATCAGGAATAAATTTTAGTCGAAACGTCTTCAGTAAGTAGTATTGTTACTCTGTATGATACATTAAAGAGAGAGAGCTACGATGGAAGTACAATCTACCACAGTTCCCAAATTTGTATTATCATATTGCCTAGGATAACTTTTTCATCCACCTGAATTTCGGTGTATACTCTCTGTGATACAATCAGTCTTCTGTCAGAGACAAAGAAATTTACCAGTGTGAAATGTCTGACCCCGAAAGTTACAAGACGTGTTGTTTGAGGGAAGTAAGATAGATGTCATTGATCTGATTTAAAAATATTTAACCAGTATAGATAAAATACTTGAGATAATCTGTAGTAGACTTTTGTAATTTATAGATTTACCAACATGATTACGATCAGTATATACTAAATTAAGTGAAGGTTGAGAGAATAAACAAAATCAAATAATGCATACTACTGTCAAACTAAATGTATATTGTTAAAATCCATAAAATTAGAAAAGCTTTGTATAAATGGTGTGAAATGAGTATAAAAGTTTCTCCCTATTGTTTATTTATCTATTAAGAGTTTCATCTTCTAACTTGTTGTATCATTTTAAAAGTAACCCGAAGTTTATGCTTACAGTATTTTAGAACGTTTACTTGATGGATTCATAGACTATTATAGTGAGAAACAAATATTGTTCACACTTGTGTACATTTGTTATTTGCCAACAATAATTTGCATGCATGTATCTTCTTCAAAACCCTATTCAGAACCAGAGGATTTCAATTAACAGACATTTTGTTCCAGCTAACTTAAATGTCAACATATTTGTCTCTCTTCTGGTATCAGATGTCAAATCGCCAGGAAATCATGAATATAAGCTGCTTATTACTTGGCAGTCATCGGCATGGCGTCTTTCTAACTATGATGAATCTGGTGTTTCCTTGGTGATTTCAACTTGTATCACTCAGTGCAAAATTCATGGAATTACTCTTATATGATTTTGACGTGGTTGAGGATATTTGTAGCTCAGGTGGATGATCTTGGTCGTATTATGTTCTTTGAGGTGGATAGCTTAATCATGGGAATTTCATCATCTTTACAGACAACATCATCAGCACTAAGTTCAATATGAAATGAGCTGTCAGTAAATCTCCATCAGTGATTCAGTGGCTTGTCCTGACGAACTGGTTTGTGATTGGTTGTTTCCTTCGATTACTGTGTCATTGACTCCATAGATTTTCTTATTTCCTGTTCATCTACTCAACCTCTCACCTTTCTGTTGTTTATCATTCTTCTTATTCACTGATACATTGGGTCTATGTTTATACAGATTTGATTTGATTGCTGACTGACCTGCATGCCTAGCTTCTAGGACTTCTCCGATATTCCTTGTGTTTCCTCTCTCAGAGATTTCTACATTGTCAAAATTGAATTCATGTTCATGGTAATCTACTTGCTTGGAAATGAGCGATGAACATCAAGACATCATCCTCAGGTCAAAAAGAGGAACAGCCAAGAAGAAAACCTATGCAGTCAGTAATACAACAATCAAAGAAAACAACTAATCACAAACCAGTTCGTCAGGACAAGCTACTGGATCACTCGTGGCTAGATACTGACATATCACTTCGTACTAAAGTTAGTGCTGATGATGTTGTTTAGGAAGACGGTGAAAGCTCTACGATTTAGCGACCCAGCTTACAGGACACAATGAACCAAGACCAAGGAATTACCATTCAAGTCACAAGTGACTTCCTGTAGAACTAATTGTATGAGATACACGATTCTGTCACCAGCTATTCAGACCTTGGTATCTAGCACTAACCAAAATCTATCAATCAACTCCTGCCATCTGGCCACTGAGCTAAATGACATGATGCTATGGTAGGCTGTATTCGGGCATTAGATATTAAGAGTAAGCTAGCACACTTCTATCAACATTAAGCACTTAGAACTAAACAGCTACATCGACTCCTCATTGGTGACCAATTCATAAGTACGTCTGCATCAAAATAATCTGTATTGAGGTTACTAATTTATAGTTTCGCACTTATCACTTCAATTCCACTGAAATAAATGCTATTTCTCTTAAACAGGTGAATTTTAATGTCTATTCGATAGTAAATAAATAAGCAACATTTTCAGACTGATATAAAAATGAATGTCGCTTTGATTGGAAAACCTCATTACTCAGAGCAACTATAAGAGTCTTGAAAAAGTGAGTAACTATAGCACACTGTTTTGGTTCCCATAGAATATATTACCGTGGAAATATAAAACATTTCAGACCACAGATCCCAACATTGTAACAACTATGCCCACCAAAATACCTGCAAACAATTAGTTTGATCAAAGAGCAGGTTTTAGCAAGTGCTCTACTGAAGAAAGCTAAACTAGGGTGAAACAGCCCCTTGGTAGGCTACAGTTCCTATTAGTTGTATCATCTGGTGTCAGTTTATACCATAAACGGTCTCAAAAAATAATAAAATTATCTTACGTGTTATTGGTTTTTCGTTTTTCTCATCATCAAAATCAGAGTTTGACGTCTCAAAATCGTCTTCTTCATCTATACTAGATTCTGTATTTGGATCAAACCAACTCAAATGGCTAGTTGTTCCCACCACATCATTGTCAGCAGCACTGGTTTCTGTCAATTCTTTTTTCTGGTGCTCCCCTTCAACTGAATACTGGTCGTGGTGCTGAACTAACTGTTCTTCAGTTTCCTGTTGATAATACTGTTGAAGCAGTTCCGCTTCTTGTTGAATATGCTGTGTTTGTTGTAGTGCCTCATTTTCGTCTTTTCGTTCTTCTTTCTGTTCATCTAGCTGATCGCTGTGCTGTTGCACCCCATCTGACTGTTTCTCTTCATCTTCCCCTCTTTTACTTGAGGTGCACTCCATTGCTGTTCTGTGATGAAATCTATTTCACTTGTAATTGTTGTAGTTGGATGAGTTGTTGCTTGGTTATTGTTATGTTTTAAATTAAGGCTGAATAACTTTGCATTCTGTGTAATTCTTATAAACATTTGTGTTATGTTCACAAGTAGATAACCAGTATTTTCTCTTCCCCTATTATTCCATTCTAAACGAATCGACTTCAGTTTGTCTATTGGATAATTATTTTCACAGAATAAATAATACTTGCTCAAATGGGATACGACGAGTGAGTCAATTTCACCACAAAAAGAGGCTTCTTTGTTCTCATCCACTGAATAGACTTTAAGTGTATCTGTGGTTTAGAAACAAAAAGTGGGGAGGAGAAAGAAAAGGTTTTCATTTCACTTTTAACTTTTAAGACTAGTGCACTAAAAATATGCATTTATGAACTCGCTGACTCTACTTAATCCATTCTTACATGAACATTGTTGTGGTCAAGAAAAGAATAATTGGCCTAATGTCTTATTGCGCTACGTCGGGTGTTGAGGCAGGGTAGGTCTTTTAACAGAATCTCTTGAATTTACTGAGGCTTACCTTGTATTCAACGATTAAACTCAAAGTTTTTTGATAAATAGTTATAAATTTTATTTTTATAAAAAATTCGGATTAAATTTATCTAAGTGTTAGGAGAAATATAGGTTTGTTCGGATGTGAGCGATGTGATAGCTTATAGCTGCATGTTGAATAAATTTACTGAGTATATCACATACATATGCAGTATTATTTACTGGATGACAATCTATTTCTTACTCATAATCAAATCAAGGTCATTGCAGGTGGCAAATTCTGCTAGTAGCTTCACCTAATGGATAATAATATTTCAGTGTGTGATATGCCTAAATAAAGTAAATTAATACGGAATTAAAGCCAACCATGGTGCTCAAGATCTATACTTACATTGATGGAATTATAAGTCATGTGTTTGTCCCATAAAACTTAGTTTGTCAAGTGATAGCAAGGAAATAATGGTTGACGTTTTCGCGAAAAACAGAAGCATTTGCATGATTTTCTGGTACAACTGTGATTAGTATGTAGCCTGCGAGTTCTTCTGTATTTGGACAAACTTACAGTTACCTTTTTAAAAGGTGTAAGGTTTCCTATTTACCTGTGTTTAAGATATTTAAGATCAGAATGACAATCATGCGGATCCATACTAAACCAACTTTACAGATTTTCTCTTTAAAGACCGTGTAACTGTTTAGAAAGACTGAAGTTCTCTTCCAAAGTGAAAAAAGAATTCCGGACAGATACAAACAGTTCTGACTTGTACTTTAATCCAAAAATATGGATGGCACAGGTTATTTTAGTCTATAAGAGAGAAAAACGAAATACGTTGTTTTATTAAGCTACGATAGGGTATGAGTATTTCACTTTGCGTGTGGTATACAGGTCACTTATGATTGATTCTCTTGAAAAATGGAAAACCAAAAAATCCGAATAACAAGTCAAACCAAGTCAAACTGAAAAAGAGGTCAATCTCCTAAGTCACCATTCTGGTAGGTTAAGCATTAGCCTTCAAGCGATAGGAAGGGAATCAGAATTCTAGAAGGAGCATTTATATGTAGAATAAAGGTATATCCAGTAGACGACCCGAAAAGAAAAGGACTTAAGAGAATGAAATACACCTGACTAAATGTTTAAATCCGTGGGGAACTTCAAAAGTTGGGAGAGTGAATTATATAGTATTTGGTATTCAAGAGCTTCAGTATTAACCCAAGAGGATGAAATTTCGTGGTCGGTATTTTCAAATTCCTTGTATATCGTGATCACTATCCCGTATCTTAAATGTGGATTTTTCAGTACTCTGCAGCTGATGGAGTTAACCTTCAGTGGTTTCATGTAGGCCATTTTTGAAAGTTGGAAATAAAAAATTTCTACTTGACATCCTTAAAATATATGCTCAGCATTACTATCTGAGTAAGGTGGCAAGACTGCTGTGAACGAACTGAGATTTAAATATGGAGAATACACATTTCTTTCAGTTGCCTAGGCATGAGTTTCACTAGGTGAAAGGAGTTATATACAGCTAACGAAATTTCATTCGATATTCGTTCAATATTCTTCAGAGACAATGTTGATCATGTGTCGAGGATTATTTCACTTTAATTACTAGTGACTACTAACTAACTTTAAGTAACATGAAATTCAATCTGACCAGTAAAACAGATAACGAATACATACTAGACAATAACAAGTGTAACAATTTATTGAACAAAAGAAAGTAATGAGAAGATATGTGATGATGTAGATGGAAACTAAAAGAACTTGTGATTCGATTAGATTTTAATCAGACAGTGGAAATATTTATGTCACTCTCTACACACTTCTAAAATATGGGAGTTTAGTGTTTTCACATTATCGAAAGGAGAACAGTTTTGTTCTACTGAATAGGATATTATAAAGAAGAATATTTTTGTATTATTCGTTATTCTCTTTCGCCATTTTTGCGTAAAATATCAATGCGCATACAAGTGGGTAAATGGATTGTACGCATACCGTGTTAACTAATTTTCTCTGCTAACATTTCTGCTGAATAGAGGAATTTTATCTTCAGACAGATTAAGTAATCGAAATAGCATTAATCAGAGGGACTATGCCAAAGGTAAGCTAATCACTATAATATCTAGTAATGTACAAAAAGCTGCATAGCACAATGAAGTTTTTTTTAAATTAACCCATAAATGTTGACATTTGAACAGTAACTCAAGCGTACTTAGACTATTGCAACAGTTATCATCTAATCAACGCCACAGTAATCTCTCTGCTAACAGTACAAGAGATTCTCAGACTGTATTCTGCAACTAACGAGTTGCCATTTTAATTAACATATTATTATAAACGTAAAAAGTTGGAATTCCATTTATTATTATTAGTTGTGCATCAGTTAACTAGAACAGTAAACGAATTTTCACTTATTACTACCAGTTCTAAAACTGTTTCCTTTCCTCACAGGTGAAAAAGACTTCTAAAGTTTGGATGAAATTCCTGTATTTTTCAGTACTGTGTAAAATTTGATTTGATTTTACTTGGAATGCCTTTCATATAGTGAGTTAAGTAGTTGAAATTCCAAGAACTGCTGTTGTGCGGTTTTTATTCTAATGGGAAAGACCAAGTTATTTATTTAAAGCACTTGACAACACGAAGTGATGTTAGCTGTTTGCCATTGGACTTGCTTGAATGGTTTTTTGTATGCTACCGGAAGCATGGGGATGGTTGTTACTCTTTCGTTGTTCACACCTTTGAAGTCGTTTCCGTAAGATTATTCGAAGAGAAAAAGGATTATTTTTACATGACGGTAGTGCATTCTGAAACTGTGGGGCGGGAGAAGTGTTATCTTCTTGAGGCCAACCTTTCGTAACATTTCTTCCTGACAGCGAGAGCAGCATCAGCATAAACTGTTGATCATCCTTAGAAAACACGTTATTGCTGTCAAACTCCAATCAGTCAACGGAATGAATTTGTCCTCAGCTCCCCAGCATATCTTAAGCTATTTAAACTATGATGGTAACTTACTGCTATATAACATAACTTCCTGGCATAGCAAGACAGCAGAGAACAACTTTTGCGGTCAATATAGGTCGTCAACTCATTGTAACAAGCAAGCAAGATCACATTATTAAGGTAGCAGCTGTCGGCTGGGTGGTAGTTTGGGGTTTAATTATGATATTTGTTCACGAACTGACTCTTGTGATTATTCTTTAATCGGGGAAAATAGTTGTCTAGCACTCTTTAGATTTCAGCGGTTTCATAGTTAATATCGAGTTCAGTAAGTAAGTAAGTAAGTAAGTAAGTAAATAAATAAATAAATAAATAAATAACTTTTGAACTGATTGTTGACTTACTAGCACGTTTTATCACAGCCGTACATCAAGTACAGTCATCTATTATCCCGTATTCAGACTGGGTTGTTTTATGTGCAACCCGAATGTTTCTTATTTTACTATGTTTCGTCAGCAACCACAGATGTTGCACTACACTTACAAGTTTGTTAAATTGGAATTTTTAATTACAATTTCTCACTAATTGAAACGATAATACCCACCTAACACTTTAAACAAAACCTGTAGCATCCGAGCCGTTGTAACTGTCACAGCACGGGATGTGTGCAGTATCATGATTTGACGGATGTTTACCTCTGTCAACTCAAATTTCAGGAGTTCACCTTCCTTTTCTTGCTCATCTCCACTTTTATTCACATTCTGCTCTCGGTCGATTTTTTGAAGTCTATAACTTACCAACAATACTTTTTCGGAATAACTACTTGATAGTCAGCTACAGTTTACAAAACAACTAACCACTGCTTCGAAATTGGGGTCAGCAGTAATCTTGAAAGATGTGCACAAGGTAACCAGGTGTGAACAGTGACTGACCACTTTGGTATACAATGAGAACAATGAGAAATTGCAAACTACGCAATGATTTTTTACCATGCCTGTTATACGACGTATTCCCATTGAAACTCAATATGCTGGTGAGTAACGCTACAACGTTTGAAGCTCTGAGTGTATTGTCCGAGTCTTAGTGACAGCGATAGCAACTTTCTAAGAAAAAACATATACAGTTAACGAGATACGAATATGACCGGTGCTGCTTCCTGGCTTCCATTACTGACAACCATTTAGCACTACTAATACTTACTGGTTTGCAAGAATGTAACATTTCCGTGAATACTACCTACACAAATAAATTCCTCAAATCAACCCAAAATATTTGGACATCTCAAGAAGTATTGATGTCACATGAAGTGATCCACACAAAGGCAGATGTAATTTGATTGGAAACATGCAGTTATCAGCTGTTCTTATTATATTCAGAAACAGCCGCTAGTTATTGGCCTTAACATTCGTTCAGGGTGTTTGTTGTACAGTTTTCTGATGACGGAATATAAATTCTGAACACGTCTGTTATAACCTTGTTTAGAATTTAAATTCTTCAGCAGTTAGAAAAAGCATTTCATTTAACTACGTTTAGTTAGACTAAAACAAAATAATTCAAGGAAGAAACAAACGGCATTAAGCTGCAAATCGTGTTCAAAAGAAATCTCGTCAAATGATCCCAACCATGCACTGGTTGGAAAGCTGCTAGGCGTCAACCAAGTCAGTATTCAATAATTTCGATCAAGTGATTGCTCTCATAAAATCGTCTTCTCGCTGATTTTGATCAGACGTTTTTAGAAAGATTCACCATAGCACTTTACGTCTGACTGTTGTAGTATTTCGTTCACATACGAAGAGACGATATTATGTCAGTTCATTTCATGGGAAAAGAAGAGAAACCAAAGTCAGTCCTTGTAGTTTAACCGTACTCCATTACTATCTCCTTATTACTTGTAACTAAATGGAATGTGTTCATGAAGACGGTAAACATTTTAAAGATCACTATGAATAACAAGTATCGTATATAATCTTTTCCATAACTAGACAGAGTCATATCTCAGTGTAACAGTACAACTTGAGCACCACGACAGGGTGTAGTTTTATATCAGATTAGGTTAATTTTATGTAGCACATAGTGAAATATCGCTACTCAAGAGATCGAGTTTTGAGCACTAATGATTGCTAGTGCGCAGAATAAGTAATAGAACTGCTTACATTAAGCTAGTAAGTTGTTTGATTACCTCAATATAATTACACGCAATAAATCTCGATTAAAACGCCATCTAGTCAGTGATACTGTATCACTGCGCGTTGTATCAAATAATCGAATATGAGGACACACTTTTTTCGGATAAACACTCTTCCTCATAATAACTTCTACAACATCTTGATTTCTGCTTCCAACTAGTTTTCTCAATGACAATTTATTCCAACTTTTTCTTCAATTTGCAGAAAGACTTGGGAAGTTGAAAGTTTTTAAATCTGATGTTTATTCATCGTAGTGAACGTGGTTTTATATTCACAAAACGTGATATCAAATGTTCTGTTGAAAACTTTGGTTAGAGTCGCATAAAGTATATGTGGATTATGTAAACAGGTAATGTCTTACGTGAAAATTAATAAATATATAATAAAATCCTGTTAGGATCTATATTCAATTAACACATACCGCAAATCGCTTCGCTACAGTATAAGTAACCGTCCATTTGAATGGACAGCAGTTGTCCAGATTCTATGGGGCTCAGTATACTGGACACAGCTGTTTGCTGGTCAGATTTAACTTCCCATACTGAAAATTTATTTCCACTTTGATTATCATTGTAACTACCATCAGATTCTGATACATCACTCCCTTGAGGAGCTACCACTCTGTGCATTTCATATAATTTACCTGATTATTAAAAAGAAACAGAAAATCGCTAATTCACTGGTCAAAATTATAAGAAAATATGAATAATTCAGTATGAAATTATGTAGGAATTGACTAATTTCAAGGTATTGTTCTTCATGGAATTAGACTGATTAAAGACCCACTGAAAACCTAGGAGGTTTAGAAAGCTGTTTTGTCCCACTTTGGGACTCCTCAGAAGCGGAAAAACCTTTTATGGACAGTTCTCATGAAAGGCACATTTCCATTTACCCACCGAGTCATTATCCGAAAGTCAACATTTTACTACTTCCATCAGTTCACGATGTAGCACGATAATCATCTAGTACCGTCGTTGGATATTTATCCTCATGTCCGACCTGGTTTGCCCCACTATCCCGTCTTCTCTTTAGAACCTCGCGAAATCTATCTAGAAACTTATCGCCAGTGAGTACTGGACGTCTGTTCGATGTGGAGGTTTGTGGGGATTGTCTGATTGATTTCAAGTTAGTATTCATCAAGGACTGAAATCATGTGGAAAACTTTCGAAAAGCTGAAAGCACTGGTCCTAATTTAAGTTTATGACAAATATCACCTTAAATATAGGGAAACTTATTGTTATTCAAATGAAATGCACAAAATACTTCATAAAATTAGAAGGATTTGTACCATTGTGGTTTGCACTACACAGAAGGTTACTCAAACAGATGAATTTTAGTGCAAAATATTGTACTTTAAGAAAACTTGGTAAATCGGGATTCCACTGGTTTATACTTATCTGAAAGAATTTATGATTATCAGATGTTGTGTGCTGATACAATTTCGATGTACCAGAGAAAAGTAAACTCAACTGAATTGGTTTTGATAAACTGAGCAGTTTGAGGACAGCTACCACAATGAACTGATGTTAGCCAGAGAGTGATTAAACATCAAGCAGCAATCAGTGGAAGCTTGAAAGTGGTCTATGTACTTCCTGTATCGGTCATTCCTTGCCTGTTACCCAATCCAGTACGCAGCAAGGGATCACTGATTAACTTTGTAAATATTTTTCTTCATAGCCACTTATTTTAAAATTATTGAGGAATGGTGTGCACTTACGATTATTGACTTACTATGGTTGCATGTAACAGATGTTTTTAAGGCTGTCTCAGTAAACACTATCAGTTTCAAACATTTATTGAGAGAATGTTACACCACTTGAAGCGAAAAGTGCTTAAGGTGAAAGTAAAAGTTAGGAGTAGTGTAATTAAGTAGAGATATACAGGTAACGACACTGGGGCGAGCACCATTCCTACTAATTGCACCTTCATGATATCGCTTACGTTCCCAAACTCTGACTGATCAAACCTGTTAAGAAATGCAGTCAAGGTTCTATTCTACATGGTTAAGTCGATGAGTTGCTGCTTCTTTCATCATAATTGTTGACACAGTTATTTTTAAAATTCGCTTGACTTCCTACCATCTCCTGCAAGGCTTCTGGTTTTCCTTATTGTGCATGGTGGACTCTAGATGATAGTCTTACTTATCTCTACTCCTACGAAATTATTTTTATATCTGTGCATCGACGAATATGTGATAGCAGAAAGATAAAATGTTTCAAAACGAACTTTCAGTCAGTCATCGTTGTCAGCAGGGTGGCAAAAATAACTTATGCAAGAGGGTGAGAAAATGTTGCATAATACAGAGGGCAATTTAGAAAAACAAACTATGTAGAAGTTGTTGAAGCGAATATAATTACCTAGGGAAAGAATTTTTCTAAAGACGGAAATAAATTGTGTTGTTCCAGGGTTAGAGTAGAAAAAATGACATAATATTCTTCTGCTGAATGCAACAGTGTTTGGCCAGTACGCTAGCTTTGTGTAGATGTGAAGGAAATGGTCACTAATGGGCAGCCAGTATGGTTGTCTAGTCCCTAGTATCCAGCGCTGATCAAAGTCCGTGAATAATCAACTTTGAAATATGACCACTGTTTAGATGTATTATACTCTCCAATCATGAATCCTTAAATCAAGACACAGTAATTCATTTGACGATATGTTAAGAAGAGCAAAATTTTATGAGTTTACTAGATATTTCACCTGGCAAGAAAAGTAGTGTATGCGAGAGACTTTAGCATGTTAGTGCATGGTTGTTTGTAAACAAGAAAAACGTTACTTATGGGACAAATATTCAGACAAAGACTCAGTGTAAATTGTTTGGTTAAGAACCTTAACATTTTGGTAACCCTCCAAAAATTAAACAGTATTTGTACACATGATAAAAAATGAAATCAAGAATATTCAACATCAAGTAGAAGAATAAATGTGGAATTAAGTCTTAAGTAGTTTTGTTTCGAAAGCAGAAATTACTGAATTTCACGGAAAAACAAAGTGGAGACAACATTTGACTGGACATCCGAGAGTTTATCGACCCAAAATCAGGTGAATAAAATAGGGTAGCCTGCGATAATCTACGGTTATTTCCAGGAAACCAATACATTTAGATTAAATACTTATCTCGCCTAAAATGCAAACTTGAAATGGAAAGCTCGGAATCTCATTCCTATTAGGATTTAGTTAGTCAGGCAAACAACAATAAAATTTATTGAGGACCACTGGCGATAGCTGAATATTTTTCACCGAGTATTGCGACTTCTAAGCGTATTATTATAATCTTGACAATTAATAGACTCACCTAATTGACATTTGTTTAAAGCAATACTGCAGTCTTCAGAATCACAGCGTAACAAAGAATCCTGTTGAAACTGATCACTCCCATCTATTGTATTGTTGGTGAGATCTTCTGAAAGTACAACATCACGTATCTGTTCACAGACTCCAGTACGTCTTGCTTTCCTGTAACGTATTGCTTGACAGTTTCGGTTGGAGGAACATCCAGCACGACAGGCTGACTTAGACAGGTGGCGTATAAAACTAAATGGTTGACCTGTTAGACTGGGCCAGATTTGTTGTTCTTTCAGTGAATAATAAATAAAGCACTCTTCAAAAGCTGAAATATGAAGAAGTAGAGTGTAGTAGAAAGTTTTCATGCACAACAATCAATGAAAAATTACTGCTGGCTTCTAAATATATCCAGTGAAATTTCTTAGTATCTTCCACCAATTGACAATTGTTAGCGTAGAAATTCTGATAATTGGTCTATGTAGATACTGGACTGAGATATTATCAGAAGGATCACTTGCAGTCTTTAGATTTTCGTTTGCAGTACTATCCATAATAACAGACTATAGGAAAAAAAATACATTTTATCTGTTTTGTGTACGTTTCGTGAAACATTTTACCCACCTGAAAAATCATTTCGCTTAAAGCTTCTATGATTCCAAAATACAGAAATTATTTCATGTAATTTAGACGATGATTAAAAGTGCTATACTTGTTAATCTAAATGTGTTTTAAAATATGACGTTTTCACTTCATTTTTTATCATTAGTTAAGTATAGTGCATATGTGACAATAATCGAGTATTTGCATTCCATCTGCCAATAAATCTTGTAAAAAAAAGTCGATCTTTTCTTATTTCCTTATCTCGATTGCGGATCACGAGAAAGGTTGCAAATGATGCCTCAAACGGATGTATCTCCAAGTATTTGACTACTCAAAACTAATCCACTTCCTCTTTCAGGTACTGTATGATGACGTTAACTTCCACGATGTAGGTAACCAAGAACGATTAACCACTATACACTTCAGATGGCACAAGAAGTCTATTTGACTGCGGCATCCCGTCTTAGTTTTATCCCCTAATTAAACTGTACTGTTTTCCTATTTCCGAAACTACACCTTTTTAGTTTCTTCAACTTCTTACTTTGAGACAATTATTAGCGTTTCAAGTCAGTGGAACGCTGTTTTAGATCTGCTATAACTTCACTTCTATTTTCACTGTGAAGATCTCAACTTCACAACCCTATACTATAACTAAATATAAAGCTGGTCAAAACTCTAAATTATTGAATCTTCGACATACTTGCTGTTTTCCTGAAACATATGTGTGGAAACGGATCGGAACTATTCACTTCATGTTATCTTGCAAATGAAGCAAACTTGCAAAATTCACAATGAGAGATTTAATGGTTAGTGTCCATGAGCCTACTGGTATAGCTAGAGGATCAAGTCCTAACGTACAGAGCTCAAATTTTTACTAGATATCTGTCACTTGGGACTGTTGATAAACTGCAATACCAACAAACCAGTACTGTACTGGGTTTTTCAGACAGTTACTTGTTCGTGGTCAGCACTAACTTCAAATATAAAAAGAGATATTTTGTCGACCGTGGTTCGCGAACTTCAAATCAAAGACGAATATAAACAAATCATACTTCTGTAAGCCATCGTTGAAGAAGACCTGTGAAGAATTGGTTCTATTCTTGGAGTATCTATGCATACATCAACATCAGTTTATCTGAACACTGAAATGACCATCGTCATAATGAAACCTGGCGTAGCATTTAGCTGACGGTGGAAATAGCTGTAAAAACAGTCAGTAGCCCGTAAGAGAGGGTTCACAAAGTAGGCACATCTACATAGCCTCAGTCCAAACGATTGATGTGCTAGGAATCATTTCAGCTCACTCCGATCACGATTAAGTGCAAAATCAGCCCAAAGGTAGGCTGGGTAGGAGTTTTCGTAATATCAACGACCAGTGGTAGGTAGGAAAAGTGAAACAGGTAAAGAAGGCATCTACTCTATAGGACGTTTGAAAGCTATTTAGGGATACTGGAGAGACTACCATGTAAAATATGTTGGTTGGGAATGATTCTGCCAGGAATGACAAGTCACTTGTAGCAGCTGAGAGCAAGGGTCTGGAACCTCTGGTGGAACACATTGAGTAATATTCCAACTAACCTGAAGTTATGCTTTGGTGGCTCATTTTGGAGTCTTAATCTGAAGGAAACTTAGGTGTCGGTCCTTAGATGTTCCTCAAAGTTGAGAAAGCTATTTAAATTTCGAAAAATAGAAAACAATAGGACTTGATAATTTTTCTCCATACTTTTTAAAGGAATACAGTTGGATATTACTGAGTGGAGTAAAGTGGGTAATAGTCAGCAAACGAAGCTGAGATAGCCCCATAAGACTGGTCTAGATCACGTTTTCCTCCAGGAGTCTTCCTGTAAAATTCATTTGTGAACCATTTTGAGTAGCACTGTATCTGATATCTTAGAGCTCACGGTTATTCGACACTGAACTGGAGCTCAAGAAAACCAGGCAGATATCAGATTTAGATGAGGGTGTAGTGATTAATATTCACCCTTTGACAGGTTCTGAAAGACAGACATACTAAACACCATCTGAAAAATGGCATATTTATTGATCTGAAGGCAGCACTTGACTCATTAATCGAGAGATAATTTAGCAGTGTCCACTGTGAAAGAAATACAGTCCAAGCAAACCATAATAATGAAGGCTTTCTACTTTAACTCAAAAAGCCCTATAAGTGATTATCTAGGGTTATCATATGACATAGCGGTAACCTCTACAGTTGTCCACTATCTCCATTTTTATTGAAGTTTTTCATAGATATGCCAATGGATTTGGGGTGAACACTACTTATGGGGTTGGAAATCAGTAGTATGTAGGGCATATCGGTAAGCTCGAGAAGTGATAACGATCGCCTGGCGAAGGTTCAGGATGATATCTCTTCGATAATATTAGATGCTTCCTAATTCCCAGGTTCTGCATAACTCCCAGGAGAGTGCCTGCTTGGATCGAAGTACACAGACGACATAGTCTTGTAAGATGAACCTCCTGACGTTAAGTTTATCAACCATCTTTGCATTCTTCTTCAAATGAGCTTGTTACCTAGCTTAATAACAAGATCAAACGATCTTTTGCCGTTAAATATTTTGCAAAAAGGTAAATATGCTGATTAAATGGTCAGGGACACTGATTGAGTGGAAAATAACGTAGAATCTGAGTAAATTAAATTACCTTTCTTTACATAAACGTTGATTAGACAAATGTTTAATTCCCCATCTAGTCTTCTCAAGGCTAGCCATCTTCCATGCATCGCTTCTGGGCATTCTATACTAGCCGCTCTAGTACCTGCAGAAATAGTCCCTGTTGAATGACAGAAATGAATGCCTGTCGAATTCCAGTTAATTTGCCTCACTGACCCTTGTCTTGACCTTCTGAGTGATGTTAGCATTTCATCTGTTTCCAAAGATTCTCCATTTTTTATTAGAAATACATCAATATTCGAGAGCTTTGTAGCTTTTAAGAAAATAAAGAAGAAACAGATAAACATTTTACTCATTGTATGAAGCTTCGTGAAAAATTATAATGTTGCTTTCAATAGAATTCTGTCTTCAGTAATAAGACCGAAAATTATTACACTTTGCGAATATTTTCATTTAGAACACAACAAGTAAGGACTGGTTACATTGAGGCTTTCTTGGTAAACATTATCATGGTTTCTCAATATTGGTACTCATCATGAATTGTGTTATACTAGCCTGCAGTAATACCATTGACTGTAGACTTCCAGTGCAAAGCTTTAGATTTGCTGTTGAAGAAAGTACCAGATCTACTATTTAAATCTGTAAGGTAATGCAATTTCCACTCCACAACAACTTGGAATAGAGGCAGCGCGGATGCAGTATGATGTATGATGATGTAAGCTGATACCGATCCAAAGATGGGTGTTGTTTTTATGCATTCAAGTTCGGATTTTGTAAGTTCGATAAGTAAGCCATAAGTAACCGTTTTTCATGCGATAAAACAGTCCATTCTAATGTACTGATTCACCGTAATGCGTGCAAATATGTTTAGTCGTCACTTTAGTTTTTTATTATACAGATTACGGGTAAGAGAAAGGAAAGTAATAAAGTTGTGGGACAATTACTAAGTCTGTGTTATTATTCCCAGTATTATATGTAGTCCAACGCTATTCGATTGCTGAGAATCGTTTACCTTTCTCAAGCTTATTTCTGAAAACAGATAACTGGAGGTCTTTATTTTCCTTGGTGTTTTTCACACATTTATTCATCACAAAGAAAAATGTACTCAATTTTCGACAGCAGTAATAGGTGAATCATTTCACAGTTGTGGTTGCTTTTCGCTTGAATCATTCTCCTCTGAAGGAAGTAATTTTTAAGTAGCATCAAACCTGATTTCTAATCATGACAGATCTGTGTAACTGGTTCAGTTCTTAAGAATAATAGATTTTGAAATACGTTCAATAAATAGTTCTGATTAGGCTTTCTAAAAGCTTTTCAGGGGTTGTATCACTACTTTAAAATCATTCACTTCTGTTTTAACACTTGTAAAATACACGTATCTGTCACGAAATTGTAGCTGATATAGCCACATACGTTCTAGTGGGCTGAATGCTGACCTGTCTGTTAGTCAATTTTTTACACAAAACATCACCATCTAATTGTCAGTTGTAAGGTGAATAACTTCAAGGCTGATAGAGGTAGATTCGGATGACGAAGAGAAAACTACTTCCCCAATATTCCCTACTAATGAGTGCCAATAACTATAAAACACATGTGATGCAAGACTATATGCCAACAGGAAATAACTTTTGAAACCCCTTATGCGACACTCCTAGTTTGCACTGCATTGTGTCGTCATTCATGCGGTCAACTGTGAGAATACAGATCGGATGTTAGGTGTTTGCCATTAAAAAGTAGACTGTTGGTTAAAAATCTGTTATAAATATCCCGTATTAAAGTAATTAGATATTATTGTTAGCCTTCAGACAACAAAAATGACTCACAGCCATAATGTAAGCCATGAAGAAATCTCTAGGTTTTACTGTCTTGTATTTAAGGCATCAATTCATTCAACTAGTCCTGTATTTCATTCTTTGAAACCGTTAACAAAATTGCTAACATAAATTTAAATTTGAGGGAGTTGTGGAGATTTGGAATTATTTCAAGTTGTTATTCATCGTAGACTGACATCAGAGCTGACTGACATCGTGAGCTAACAGAAGTTGGAAATATGGAGCATTGGATTCTGACCCAGTGGCTCAATGGTAACGCGCTGGCAGCGGAACCTAAAGGTCGCGGGTTCTATCCCTGCTGGTGGGGTCGTGGGTGCGCACTGCTGTGGGGTCCCGTACTAGGACGAAACAGCCTTCCAGTGCTCCCGGGTCTCCTTTGTTCCTCCAACTGATGTCAGTTTACGATGAATAACAACTTAACATAAGTTTTGCATAACATGGAATCTAGAAAATTTTAGAAAAAGATAGACATAAAAGTAATTTCAGGTTGGTATCCATCATGAACTGATATCAGTTGGAGAAACATTTGAAACCTTGGAGCACTGGACAGCTGTTTTGTTTCAGTATGTGACTCCTCAGCAGTGCACAACCATGACCCCACCAGAGATAGAACTCAGGACCTTCGGGTTCTGTGGCTAGCACGTTACTACTGAGCCACTGAGTTGGAATCCAATGGTCCGTATTTCTGATTTCTATCAGTTAAATGATAAATACTAACCAAAAATCAATCAATAGATCCCCAACAAACCTTAAAATTGAATAATTTTGTTGCTCATTGTAATGTTATCAATGAGCATGAGAATATGAAGCTGCTTAATAAAGGAATGTAACTATCTTATGGTAAAAATAAATCTTCGACATAAATTTTAGAAAATTTATGCCATTATTAACGAGTACGGGTTACTTGTTGGCTTTCATTTTCTTGCTCATCCGGATAAGTTTATAACTATGACTAGAATATTCCTATAACCTGCTCAGATTGTCATCCAAACTATTCAGAAATCTTGAATGAGCTCAGATTCATCATTGCTGTAACCTGACAGTTATTCAAGATGCTTGTTATTTTAGTGTGACCCAGAATAAAATCAAGTAGGGGATCGTCCTTTTATTTTTCATTATAGAGTTGTACCAGTATGGCATGTCCATGGAATTTGTAGTTCATCAATTTCATGGGTGACAACTATCATTTTAACCCTCCTAATTTCGGTACTTGTATGTGTATATGCACAAGTGAATAGCATACACTATTTTACAATATTTGCCCGATTGACTCACAACTTTTTTATTGATATAAACCCGTCAAATTTTATTCACCAGCATCGCTGAAGTTAGGAGATTCTTGCAAGGCTTACTGCAATGATGATAGTTTGTCCCCTAAGTTTTACACCACTTACTTTATCATGCGTAATGTGATCCATCAGTTATTGAACTGATCACCAGAATACAACAGTAGCAACAAGGTACAGTCTCCTTCAATGGAAGGGCATCAAAATGTAGATTAACTATTTAATCCCAAGGATATGTGACTGATAATATTTCGAAGTCACTCGAGATTGATCAGATGACTTCATTGTACAATACAGTTGCGTTGCAAAGTGGATGAATCCAGTTATTGATTAATTCCGTACAATTTTTTACCTGAAAAAAAGTGTTTTGTATTCTGAAGAGTCATTTTCTTATCGGTTTCTCTCTTTTGCGTATTTGTGCCATGAAATCTACGGGTTTTAAAAGTTTGTTGAAACATGGAGCATATTTCTGTTGAATTTCAAAATCAGATTAGAATACGTAAGACATATAATTTACCGATGAACATGTAACGGAATAACTTAAGTAAATGTGATGTAATGTAAGTAAATCTAGAAAATGGTAGGCTCCTTCTCTCGGTTATTAACTCTACAAACCAAGCTGTGAGACATGTTTAACTGTCATCTGAATAAGTGACAATTGTGTGTGTATGTATGTGTCAACCACTTGAAGCCAACCGAAACCGTGAGAGAGCTCTTCGAAGCAGAAGAAATAAAAAAGCAAGACGAGTAGCGAATAAAATCGAATGGATCAGTCCTTCCTCTGTTTTACGGAAGACCAGAACTACATAAACCAGACAGTAGTCTCACTTCCGGTAACTTTCGCAAAAACCAAAATACCTTGTCTAATCATACGGATATTCCATCAGATCACCAACAGAATTCTTAGGAAATACCAAAAGAATTAATAGAGAAAACGACGAATTAGTGGCATTCATCGAAGTCACAGCACTATATACATCCATCGAACAACAGTTGGTCAAGGAAACTATGTCGCTCCAGCTCAGTGAAGACATAAGCCTTTCAGAAAGCACGAAACATGAATGCTTACTCTAATGGAACTCATCGACCTTTATCTGAAAACATAATTCCAGTTCAACGGAAGATATACAAAGAAATAAAAGCAACTCCAGGTGGGTCACTGATATCGGGATTAATTGCAGAAACAGTAACACTGAGACTAGAAACCATCATTTTACATGTGATTTAGCTAAAAGTTTGGAAACATTATATAGAAGATACTTTTATCATCCTTAGAAACGATGATTCAGAAAACACTTACAATTCTATCAACAACATTTTCAATGACATCAAATTCACAAAGAAGAAGGAATAAAACAACCAAATACCATTCCTGGATGTTTAAATCAGCAGAACAAATGCTGGAAAACTTGGAAACTCAGGTATGCAGGAAGTCAACACACATTGATCAAATCTCCAACTACAGTAGCAACAAATCAACAACGCACACACTTAGTTGCGTTCAGACACTATTCCAAAGTGCGAGAACACACTACAGTACAACAACCTCAAAGAGAAACGAAGAAAACTACTTGATGTCTATCCTAAAGGAGAACGGATACTCACAAAACTTTATCGGAAAATGCCTATCGCGTGCATCGTCAACTACAAAGTCATCCACACAAATCAACAGACGGATCATCTTACAGTACACAAAGACTATATCAGAGATCACGATGAGATTAGTGAGACCACTTGGAATTGGTGTGGCTCATCAACCAACAAATTCCCTTCAAACCATAAATTGCAGACCAAAAGGGGCAAAGAAGACGAACCAGGTATCATTTACAAAATCCACTACAATAACTGTAGTCAATAGTAAATTGGACAAGGTGGTCGTCCTCTTCACCTCCATTCACATGAACACCAGTTGGCCATTTAAACATGACGACATTTCATCGTCCATTTCAATGCACATTGATAATTGTGGACATGAATTCAATTTTGACAGTGTAGAAATCTCTGAGAGAGGAAACACAAGGAATATCGGAGAAGTCCTAGAAGCTAGTCATGCAGGTCAGTCAGTAATCAAATCAAATCTGTATAAACATAGACCCAATGTATCAGTGAATAAGAAGAATGATAAACAACAGAAAGGTGAGAGGTTGAGTAGATGAACAGGAAATAAGAAAATCTATGGAGTCAATGACACAGTAATCGAAGGAAACAACCAATCACAAACCAGTTCGTCAGGACAAGCCACTGATTCACTGATGGAGATTTACTGACAGCTCATTTCATAATGAAGTTAGTGATGATGATGTTGCCTGATCACAGATTGATAAACATCATCCAAGACACACTACAACAAATATCTGCTTCTGAAGACTTCACAGTCACAGTATTAACCTATAATGAATCAGGAAATTTTGGAAACATTTAAATCATGAATTCAACATAATTTAATCGAATCACTAAAGGTCAGATTTACTCATGGATTCCTAACAATGGATGCAAAATAAGTTCATGTATGTTTTGGTTGGCGGTTAAACTGAGAATTTTGTACATTCATTATCATCCTATTACCGCATGAGAGACTGCCACATAATCCACTGTTCCTGGTGTTTCACAGTGAGGTATATTTTGATGTGCAGCATGAGCCACTCATTATCACTAGGGATTGTCTACCCATATTTCCAACCACTCTAGTGTAATAAGGAGTGGTTTCTACTAGAAAATATTAGAAATTCCCACCTACATATTACTTTAGTTGGGATTTTACAACTCCAAATGTTCCGCTGAGTTTCCAACTGTCATTCACATCACTAATTCAATAAGACAGTTACCCATCAGAATACTGTAAATCTAGGTTACTTAGTTGTCAGTATTTGTGTTTAGTCGCTCGATAAATGCGAATTGATAGATGGTTATAGGTTTCATCGGCTTGGTTGACTACAGCTTTATTCCATAGGCCACTCGCTTGGATTTGTCAGGCATCAGTTTCATGCATTCTCAAAAACAGCAAACACATATGTATCTGGAATTCAAGACGACAATGAATCTGAGATCCTCCAAAATCACCCATTAAGATTCTGACGAAGACAATTCATGTGATTTCGTCGATTTTTGAGCAGTCTTCAGATCAAACTGATTTCTGATACTTGATTATAGATATTTTTTCTCTGATTTATTTAACTACAAGTTATCAATAAATGTGATAATCAAAATTATTGTAGACACAGTTACAGTGTTGCAAATAACAAAAATAATAACAGTTTTAATAAGCCCTCATAACCTTGGTATTATTTCAAACTAACGACAGTGCAAACTAAGAGGAGTTTCCCTTACAAGATACTTATCTGAATAACGTAACTGGATCTTGATTTAGCTAGAACTTCACAAGTGATAAAGTGCCTGTTTTAAAGGAATTTCTTGGAATTCTCCTAAAATCTCTGACTTTCCAGGCAACTGATGTATATAAGAAAGGACAGATAACCCAGCGTGTAATAGGATGTTGGTCAGTTGTACTCAGAGTTGAAGAAGTTGGAAAAATGATGACTTTTATATTGCAGCCTTGTGATAAAGTGGGAACATGCTAGCAGTGAAGTATACATATTCTGAATTCAGTCGTTTATGAGGTAGAAGGTGATTAATACCGACTAGTAATTCATCCGGCTGAACAACTGCTGAATAACATTAACTTCTCAGTGGTGTCTTAGTCACTACCATTCTCCTATGGGAAAAACCTTCACATGAGCTGTACATTTCTTATTCGAAAACATTTTATGGAGTTGGAGATTTTTCTGATTATATCGACCACCATCACAAAAAGTAGTAGCTTTAAAATCACCCTATCTGTAATGTCGATTCGTTGACCGGACCGGATTGGTTGGCCAGTACCTCGGTACTGTCAGTATTTTAGTCTTGAAGGTAATGCCGATGGTTAGTCGTCGAATCTAGGATACATATACCGTTCTGTTTAGAACACATCAGCTGGATGTGCTGGCATCCCAGTGAGGTGGTATTCCTCCATTTGAGTCATGAGCCTAAAACCCATCATTCAAAATGTCTTATCGACTAAGCTATTGAGTTGCAGTCTCCTTCTCAGATACCTCAAGAAGAAGTAACTTTCCATAGTGCAGGTGGCTGCCATGTGTCAGCTGCTCTAACAATTCCGTTTCCACTCATCTTTTTTAGAATCATCATCAGCCTACAACGTTTTTGCCTTCTAATCTTCATTGACGTCTCTCGGTCAATGTTTCTTTGTCATCATAAATTTCTTCCAGATATGTATCCCTCGATAACGATTTGCGTTCTTGGAATAGCATCACTGATTTTCTGAAACTGCACTTCAAACTAAATATTGGAGCTGTCAATATCCGCACCCTCTGTCGAATCGGCCAACAAACCTCACTAGCCAAAACTCTGGCGTCTCACGCTATGAATGGGTGCTGTGGTTGCGTGACGCACATACGGTACGTAAGCGCGGTTATTCACTGAACTCCACCTGGTCTGTATGGGTACTCTACAAAATCTACGCATTAGGTTTCTGGAGATTGAATGACTGATTCAGGAGGTCTTGCAAGTGTAGATAAAGCATTGAATTCTAAGGCAGAATGTGCACTGTTCGGCTGCATTTCTCATTTAATTATTTACTTCGAACTTTTTGCCTCCAATTACGCAAGTCATTAGAATATCAGAGAACCATCGATATATATATTCATTAGTCTTGACTGCATTTGCAGGTGTCTAAAAATACTACACCGCGCCGCTCAACTACTTTTTCACAAATCAGAATTTAAAACTTTACGTATTTGGCTTTGCAGTATGCTTCCCAGTTTAATTGGCATTATCATAAGGTTGCAAGAAGGAGCTTTTATTGAATCATCAGTGTTAAAAGAAGTATATATTTACCAAAGGGTGTTTTTGTCAAAAATATCTTTTTTCGAACGTAATAACCAGACGATAAGACCATTAAAAGTTGTGTTGTGCAATAAGGGTTAGCATTTTTATGTGTACATGGCTCTCCTATAGAATATAAATACATCTATAAATGCATTCCTCTGCTAACTACAGCCAAATAAATTATAGTGAATACATTTAGTTAATAAGTGCTGGTGAATTCGTGATAACTTCATTCAAATTTGCTTTACTTCTTACTTATGTGAAAAGATACTACTTATTTAAGCGGACATCGTTGCTTCAGTTCACTAAACATGTAGAGTTTTGGTAATGACTTACACAGACAAATTGACGGTTTACCTATGAGCAGGCCACTGAGGTTCATAACAGTAAATATATCCACAGCACACTTGAAAGAAATCGCTTTAAGACTGAAGACTGATACATTTTACTCAAGGTTTCTCAGTATCGCCTTTCAAAGTCAGTTACACACTGTAACAGATAGAAAAGTTTTTGAGTGTTTCAGCACAAAGCTTACGTACATGATATCTGAAAAATGTTTTACAGATGAACGAAATATTCATTATCAAAAACTTAGAGTTATCACTTTTTTAAACTTTAGTATGTCTTTTTGCAAAGTGCTTTAAGAGCAACTTTGTTAGCGAACAAAGAAAACTCTGCTATGAATAGGCACTACACAATGATATAAGATTGAATGAACAGTGTCTCCTGGATAGCGAATATTCATAGAAAAGATTAATGATATAGCTAATTGAAGAGTTCGAAATATCATAACTAGGGCTTATTCCGTACCTAAGTTGAAGTTACGGCATCAAACTAGATGCTTTATCATACAGTCTATACCGCAGAACTTTAAGAATCTTATTAGCGTTTGCAGTAACTACGAATTCATATGTACATGCAGAAGTACACTGAGAGAAGAAAAAGACTGCAGTCTATCATGATTTCAGTCTATGTTTCAGAGTACCTAAATATTATACGGTAATAGTTGAGTCTCATCTCATCTCAAAAAAATCATTGGAATAAGAAACATCAGAACTAGTTTTATTCTGTATACTACTTGGGAAGCATTGTTCACATATTTATCCCATTACTGACCCCTCAAACATTTGTTTATTGATCCCACTATTGCTGTTGATTTCACCGGTGTTGTTATAGTCTTTACTACTGACATGATTACGTGGCTAAACCAGCCGAATTTTGTTTCCATACAGTTCTAATATTATCCTAACTGCTCCCATACATTTGCCAGTCTCGACTACATAAATGGCATGGTTTTTAACTTGCTGTAATGTGGAAAATCCCTTATTTTTATACGATTATTCTGTACATCATTCCATGCTTTAAAACAGAAGCACTGAACTGATTAAACAACATTAATTTAAAGTTCGTTCATTAGTTTCCCTAATCATTGATCACAATATTTATAGGTTTGTTTGCGCTTTGAGCGAATCCATATGTTATAATTATAGATATCATCTTGTTTTGCAAATGACATTTTGATAACCCTATTCAAAAGAGAATACAACATGGCTAAATATCACATCTATTTAAAGGACATACTGTATAAGCATACATCCAAAATGTAAATAATAACTTAGGTTGCTGCAGTTGGACGTATGGGTAGACAGGCTTACTTATAATTTCTATAAACCCTAAACAAATAAACATGAAATGAAAATTTTGTTATGTGATATATGTGAATCACTTGAAATTTGCACACTTGCATTTCTTTCTTCTTCTTTGTACTTACCATAATTTTTATGACTTGGATTTGGAGCCAATCTAACTTCTTTTACATGGTGCATTACAATACCGAAGTCAATTATAAGCCAGTGATAACCATTTAAATCCGGTTGTTCAGGATCAGTTTGAAAGCATGTCGGCTGGGTATGCATAAAGTCCTCATCCACTGAATATTCAGATGGGCTACCGGATGCAGTTGAACTGGAGTAGGTTGTTGCTCCATAAATGTTTACAGAAAATAGTTCTATAAAAATAAAGCAGACAGAACATAACTAAATTATGTATAACTCAACTGTTTAACAATTATTTGCATAACTGTTTAATTAAAAAAGTATAAACTGTTCATCTATTTGCTAAAATAAAACAATGAGCTCAGTAATACTGTTCTGCATTCTGGTCAGCTACACACAGTTCAAAGAACTTCAAAAGAGAAACCGTGACGCTCAAAAATTTCCAACTGAAACATGAATGAAGCAGCGATCAGATTGCTGAAGCAATAATATAGTTGGAAAAGAATTTGTCAACAATTTTAAAAATAATTGGACGCGTAGTTATGAAATATCTTAGGGGCATTCATATACTGGATTTGATTAGGTTTTCAAAGGGAGCATAACAGAATATTAAAGAAAGAATCTTAACTAACCATGTTCATTGTCAACCGCATATTTTTCACACCGCATAGTTAGTGTTTATCTTATCTCAAGAGTACAATTTATCCATTCACTATCTTTTTTGACTTCTCCTAAACATTTCTCAGTTTTCGAACTTCTTTTGATTGTTGAAAGTAAAAAGTGTCAGCTGTATTCTTATCTAACAAATAAACCGTTTTAAAATACCGGTTTTTATATAGGTAGTAAAAACTGATGATCCACCGGTCATTCTGTCTAGCATGTGCTGACTAACCGTAGATTCCTTTTCACCTAACTCTTGTTGTTCAACATTTTTTTAAAAACTTTGAGGGGACATTAACTTGTGCCGCAAAACAATTTCCATGCTTCATAAACTATACTTTCAGAATAAACTCATTTCGCGAGTACTTTTACTGTACTAAAAAACAAAAAAAATTTAAGTGGACAATCAGTTGGCAAGTTATTAGGAAATCGCTCCTACTTAAAACTTGGCCTACCAAACATTTTCCACTGAATATACTTCACCAAACTGTTCCCTTTTCAGTTGGTTTAATGTTTTTAACATTTCTTCGAAATGTATCAAATACTATTGTACAGTTTTAAGATTTTTTCAACCAGCCATTTTTAAAGTTAACAACCAAACAAAGAAAAAACGTTAGGCCGGATGGAAATAGACTTCTAAATGAACAAAAATAAATCAGATTACTACTCCTAGGGTATTTACTACCAATTGGAGATTTTGGTACTGGCTGAATGAACCAAAACCATCAAAATCACGCTCGATTTTCGATTCATTCCCCACTGTAGAACAAAGGCTTATCTGACAGCAGATAGTTGTTTGACGTCTCTGAGATAAAACAATTTATTACGTTTAGAAATACTGTAAAGAGAGTGCATTTGTTGAAATATTACATGCTAAGGATTCCATTGTGTATCGCTCATGTTGTTTGGAATAAAGCTACTATTATTATCATTATTCATGTTAACACTTCTAAGAACAGGATAGTTTTCCAACTATCCAACTGTACTATCAAAAGAATTCTCGTCAGTAACTCACCAGGTCAAGACAGTACATTGTGGTCCCTGCAGTACAAGCCTTACGAACTAGTGACGTATAACAATAAACTCAAAGAACATTTACAAACTATCCATAAGGGTCAGCCGATTTTATTCATATCAAAGTCATTTTAATATTGGATGGTAATTACACTTGTTAGGGAACAAACTCATGAGGGAGTGCTTAGAAATATTCACGATGAAACTTTAACATTTACCCTGCTGAATCTTTGAGAAGTGAATGCTCAACCACAAGTTGGGGAACAGGCTTGTAATGTGCAACAGGCGATTTTACGACGATTTGAGGAACATTTAAAATAATTAAATTTAATTAAAGAATTAAAATAATCATGTTTATAAAGTTTATGCGAACAAGACGTCATAGGTTGGAACTGAAGAAAATACAGAATATTTCTTGTAGGGTGATGATACTTTTTGGGTCATATATGGCTTGACATATTTATTTTACACGTAGTTATTCATATGATGCAGACACAACTTCCAATTACACACTGCAGGTTATCTTAAACATCGAAAATGAATGAACTGTACAAATTAGCTAGAGCCTGAAATCCAATTCATTTAATTAATTTAGTACTTGGAAAAATTATCTTCCTGAAGTGAAATCATTTCACAGTGCAACTTTAAAGTGGAAGTCATTTGTTGTCTGTCTTTCATATGTTCCTGAAGTATTGCTGAGGATTATTTTTGGTTCATCAGTGAGAATTCTAGGAAAATGTTTTGACGAATTCTGATTTGAGGAAGAAAATGAACATGTACTTGTAATTACGTCTACAGATGGCTTTGAGTTGGTCACCAGTTATCTTGCATACTTTAAGTGACTCTTATTACGCACATTGATTCATGACAATAAAAATGTGAAGGCTGCTAGCAATTATGCTTTGCATTACATATTTCAAATCACCCCACTGAAAGAATAAATTTACGTTAGGAGAAAACGGGAATTCTCATTCTAAGGTGCACCTGCAAAGGTGAAGATTAGGTGTTCAAGGTATTTTTTCACCTTTTTTGATCCCATACCTCAACACTGAAAGTACTTTCGTCGTCATACTCACCTGTATCAGTAAAACTTTATTCTTGATTCTTGGTTGTTCATCAGTGACCGCGTTAGCCTTCTTTCATTCCCTTCTGTGCATAAGTACTACTTTATCAAGTCAAATAAGTTCCATCTATTGAAACTTTTATTCCAGTACCACTTACATGATCACTAGTCTTTTATACTATACTGGGTTGCATAAAAGACTTTGTTTATTATAAACCTTAGGACTGTTTAGGCTCTAATAAGTCGCTTCAACCTATCCCGTAAAACGCCCACAATGAGTTGGTTGTCCAGCGTGAAACCACTGACTTAACTGTTTTAGACACTATATTAAGAGGTGATTCTGACTATTCTAGTTTTATTTAGCTGGAAAAGAATTCCTGCTAAACGTGCATCACTTCAAATGGTTATCTGGTGTCAAAACACCATGCGTCCAGCTAAATCCTTTAGAATACACGGTGTGTGCCATCAAACTCGTGCTTTCAAATGACCGACCAGTAGTCTACAGTAAAAATTTGATGTGGTAAAATATAAGTAGTTAACTAAAGACAGTTATCCTTATAAGATAATCTAGCAAAACGCAATTATTTAAGGTGATTTACCTTCTTAAAATATGCCAGAGATTTAAGCTCCTATGTAATGAGCGCTAACTGCGGATGTACAGTGGAAAAATAAATTAAGATACCTTGTTCCAAGTTTTGTGTCTGTACATGTAAGCTATTAGAAATAATTATAATTTGGTAGGTGTTTTCCAACGGTTTACATGAAACACTGTTGTTTATTTGGGCTGGGTGAAAATATTCAGGTAATAAATAGCCATAATGATGCTGTTTCAAAAAAACACTGAATGCGATGATAATAAATCTCTGCCCTCTTAGCTGTTATTATTACTATTATTATCCCCTACAGTTCAGCATATGCATAAGAAAAGTCTGAACTAATGATTTCGGTGTTTCTTCTACTGTCTATCGTGGTTTTTTAATCAGTCAGACTGGTGTTAGAGATTATAGACTGTTAAACGCGCATGTGCATGCCCACATCAGCATAGATACATCCAGATGAATAGATCTACATATGGTTAGGTTAGTGTTAGCAGAATTCTGTTCAGGGACTATTAATCAACAACAACAACAGCATCAATAATATCATCATAACGATGGTAAATTCAACCTAGTGATAGCATTTCAGGTGAGATGGACTGCACTACTTCCTCCTAGAGATTACTAAGGGCTTGAGAAAATTGGCTATGAGTAAACATTTAGACGACAATTTTATGCATTATAACTACATTTTTTATATTAAAAGTGTGTATTTAAGAGTTTCTTGATTTTACTATTTGTTTACAACAGTTATTGTAGAAACAGGTGAGATTTATTTTGGTATGCATCCCAGAAACTTGTATATTTCTTCCCTGTGTTATTTCTAAGTGATAAAAAGATTTTATTCACGTTCTTATCCATAGGAAAACCTTTTGAGGAAAACAATACCAAGGTTAGTCATCTTTAAATTAACATCCCACGACCGTTGTTTTACCTTCGTACTAGAGAGGGAGAGAGAGAAAGATAGTTCAGCGCGATGATCACCTCATCTCAACGGAAGGTCAGATCACCGTACTGAGCTTATAACCAAAGTTCATCGAGGATGGATAATAAAGGCACTATAAGCTTTCACCGCTAATATCAAATTCAGAACTGGCTTAACCTCAGAATACCTAATAAAGGAAACATTTTTGCTCTGTCCATATTCACGGCTTAGAAGTATGAATTTTAAAGATAGAGAGCATGAGAAGGAGTTAGGTATTGACCAATTCACCACTGCCCGTATAATGTGAAACCAACATGGGAGTAACATAAAAGTCAGGTGAAGACTCTAAAATATCCGAGTTAGCTGATGAGGTTTAGGTAAAAGCACAATTGACAAAGGCTCAAAGATAGCTTCATTCCATGAAGACTCTAACAGTTGCTTATATTTATGTGGGGAATTATCAATTTCTAGTCAGGAATAACTGGACACATGAAATCGATTACAGAAAACTTCAGGTGACGCTGCTCAGAATCAGTCTCAGTTGTATAGATAAAGCCAAACTTTACCTTCCCTTTAGGCCATTAAATCACAATTCTCCACGGTCTTTAATTCCTTTCTCTTTATCCTATTATTTTTCGTGAAGTTCGACAGCATTATTTACACTTTTTAGATTCTTAGCATGTTACCGAAATCTTATTGTGCCTGTCTAACTAAAAATGTGGCAACTTATACTAGCATACGGTTATGCTGGATAATATGTCAAGATTATTTATTCGTCATTCACACTGGGGAACTTCAGTACTGAATCACCTTTGTTGTATCTCTGCTCTTCGTAGCTTCCCGCTGCCTTTCAGCATTAAAATGCCAATTAAAGGTGCATCCATCCACTTAATTTACTCTCAAGATTAATAAGAAGTAAAGACGAAACCACATTTATGGCCATTAATATACTCACCTAAGAAGCTTCGGAGGATCTCCAACCTAGCACTAATGAATTCTGTAAATAGTTAACTTTAGTTAGAATCTAGAAATAACTGTGTATACTAAAGTGTCTTCTCTGCTGCCTTGAATACTTTTGCCGTCTTTAGCTGTAACTTACCTATTGTCAAATGCCTTTAGTAATACTACACGTCCAGTCCTTTTAATATATGCTGTAAGACAGGATATATCACATAAGAAACCTAGAATCTCATTCGTGCTTATCTCTGACCAATTTTAGTTAACACAAGTGATTTTGTAAGGAGGTCATATCCACCTATCGCCATTCAAGTTTGGTGCAATAGGCACAGTACTGACTATCTAATAAGTCACCCGAGAGTTTTGAGATTCAAACGAATAGAGAAAGGAATCTCACAAGTCAGCAAATGCGGAGTTGGACACATTTTATGTAGGAACTGTCTGACATCATCCAGATACTTGAACTGATCATAGTATGCATTGTCGATAATGAAGAGCGCGCTACCTCTGCTGTGACAGCCTTAAAAGTGAATGTCTGCTCCCCAAAGAAAAACTTACTTGTCTTATCAGAAATTGAAGCGTTTACCTTGTAAGACACTAGCTCAGCGAGTAACTCAATTCACAGAGATTTTATCTAAAATTGTAAGAACTAGTAGATTACAAGGGTCAATAATACACTTACGATAAAAATGCCCTAATAAATTTCAAGAACGTTTTGTGATCTCTATCATCTAGTTCTAAACAGCTTAGGTATGGAAAAATTTTGACCAATCACAGTTATATTACTTACGCTAACATCATCTGAAAGTCCAGTGAATGATGAGCAGTGTAATCTTGTCTCTACAATAATGACCACACAACTTTTAAGGCAGGTATCTAGTGGTATCCAAAATGGACAAATTCAAGCTTACATAATGCTTGCTTGTAGTCATTTGAGAGGAAAGTGTTTGGAAGGGATATTACAGTGCAGCAGAAAGTTACAAGTTTAATTTCTGAATGTTAAGAGTTATATCACCAAATTGAAACTCAGCGTTCTTGTGGTTTTTAAAAATACGACCCTCTGGAAATCAATATTTGATTCAACTGTTAGAAATCTAGATCACACTAACATGTTAAACAGGAAACGGATGAAAGAACAATGCAAATTTCGGTATAAATGTGCCTTCTTTCAGGTTGTCATACTTCAGAAGAGCACAGAAAACAGAAATAAAAAAATTGTAGGGATTCATAAAGTTAACGTGAAGTAGGATTTGAATAAAAAACCAAGTAATAGACACACGTTACGGTGTCCATAAGTTAGAGCAACACGACCACCAAGTATGGCTGTTTTCTTCTAATCAGCCACTAGACCCTTAATTTTCCCATCTTATTCATATACAGCTGATGTATCTCATCAAAACATGATAGCCAAGTTTACCACTCTCACTGTGTCAAAAAGTGTGACATTACAACCAGTATTGAGATAGTTAACGCACTTAAGGGGGGAATTAGTTCTGGTTTCGAAACATCTCAAGACCAGTTTAAGTAAAATCATACTGTTGTTGATAACCTGAATAGTTTCAGAAGGTAAACTGTCTAAAGTATTTGAATGTTAAAGAATTGTTGTTTAATCCCTGACCGATTCGAACGTCAATTATTAGCTAACCTTTCCATCAAATTGCCCTTAAGAATCCATGCTGCGGACAAGTTTTGAGCGTACCAACTCACAGGATTTTATAATAATCACTGTTTTATGTCATAGAAATTGACTAATATGGACTGAAAAGTAATTTTTTCAACATGGAACTGTTAAGTTAAGAAGGAAGAAAACAAAAGATCAATTTGGTGACTTCATTTGCTAAAGCTGTCCAATTGCATGTATATTTATTGGACACAAACCAAAATGTATTATGGTTGTCCATAGCAGTAAGTTCATAGCTCTCCGTCGGCCGACTCCCACTATCTAACTGCATCCCAATGCCACTTGAATTTGATAACGGATTCTTGTACATAATCCAGTCCTATAGGGAGTTAGTTGCTGTGTGAATAGCTTATTCGTTAAGTCTATGACTTCAGCGGTGAGTAACATAGTTTAAGATCATGCAGAAAACACTGGTTTCCTCATACTTGCAAACAATCCGTCCTGATGAACAGTAACACGTGCGAAACTTAGGTCTGGGATATCTTGTCGATTGCCTTTCAGCATCCAACAACATGCAAAATTTTCTCCAGTTGATGTATTTCAATCGTTCCTTATGTTCATGAAAATATGAATACATTTTTGGAATTTGATAGGCAGCTTTTATTCTTCCCGTTATGTTACAGAGCACCGTCATGACAGATTAAGTGACAGTAGTGAAATGAAAGCAAGTTTCAGTCACTTGTTTAGTGAATTATTTCCTGATGGATGTCGATACTGTTAAGTGTCTACTCAGTTATCCCAGTGTTCAGTTGTGTAGACCAATATTTATCAACAAATCAGCACCATAAGCTTACTTGAATCCCCACCACCACAATGTGGTAATGTATAAAGTCAGTATACGAAATAAAGATTGGATGTAGTACTAGGTGGTCATTTAAAGTGATGCTAAAACTAGTAAAGCCATCGAAAATTGAAGGAAATTGCAAACATCACTCCAAGAAGTATGGTATGCACTCCTTAGTAGTTTCTGGGTAAAACTACAGTTGCATTTATTGATGATGTTGACTGAGAATCGATATTATTTGTTTTAAAAAAGAACGCCGTAAGGTACCAAACATTTATGTTTCCGTATAGACTAACGACGAATCATCTTGAAGAATGAACTTGCGAAAACTATGGTATTTAGCGTTTTGACAAAGTCAAAGAACGGTGAGCCGATCTATCTCTTCTTTGGACGAATTTAATCGTTTCATGGATACAGTATTTGACAACAGACTAGGGGTTTATCACCTAAATAGCACCAAGTCGGTCGAAAGGAGGATACCGTATAGGGAACAGAACAGTCAGTTTTTTCAAAAGACCACAAAATTTTGATTCATTTAGACATCAACTAGTTTCACATTATTTGGTCACTAGAGACTAACCAGTTTCTTGTTGTCTAGTCCTAAGTGTTGATGGAATCCTGCTGATCATTTTGTAAAGTGGTCACTAAGCTAAGAAACTCAGTAACATAATAAACTTTCATTAGTATAAAATGGTTGAAGTTGTGTATCAGTTATTGGTCTAGGATGTCAACTATCTACCAGTGGGTTATGGGTCCGAAACCCGCCTTACCTACTGAGATTGAGGCAACCAGATATTCTTGTTAGCTCCCACCCACAATAACTGTGGCTCACTTTCTACAGCAAAAACGTCCATGTAGCTGCTGAAGTGTAATTTTAAAAACAAATAAAGAGCACGGCTTCTACAGATCGTTTCCAATGGTCTAATAACATAAAGTTGTATTTTATGCATACGAATCAGCCACCTAAAAGCAAGCCGTCTTGAAAAGTGTTTTGGATGCCATAGTGCAACACAAAGCCATGAAGCAGACAATCAGATTATTAAAACGAGTTTATGACTATTCATGATAGAGTAGTAAGTGGTTGACCACTGCCCACTATGACTACTGGAATTATGGATAATGAAGCGCTTCATTTATTAACTGTTAGCTTTCAGTCATACAACTATAGCTTAATCGTACCGAAGCATATGGTAAAGTGGTTTTAGCTATTTAATTTTGCTGATGATTGCTGAACAGACAAGTTTCTTTGGCGAAAATCAGTTCTGTACATGAACTGTGCTTAGGATTAGCCAGCCGCTACAAATTTCCTAAGGTGAATGATAACAATGTGCTAAGCAGCATTTTCAAATACGGTAATAACACATGTTCAACAAGGCTAATGTTAACTTCCTTCATAGGAATTTTATGAAATGTATATTTCTACTGCACAGCTGACTATCTATGACTAATCTATACATATATGATTAATCAACATAAATTTGACCTCACTTAACGGTGCGTACATCGAAAGAAATAACAAAGAAGTTGAAAAACAGAAAACAAAATTTATTATATTATATGATCTTTGCAAGACAGGTGAAAGAAGTCTATATGTTATGTATCAACTGGTGTAAGTTCATTCCGGTTAACCATGCTAATGAAGAGGAAAGGTCAAGCATGTTTATAACAAGTGAATGTTTTATTAACACCGTATAACAATTTTAATAAAAATACAAGTTGTTATTCATCGAAGACTGACATCAGTTGGAGGAACAAAGGAAACCTGGGAGCACTGGACAGCTGTTTCGTCCTAGTATGGGACTCCTCAGCAGTGCGCACCCACGACCCCACCAGCAGGGATCGAACCCGCGACCTTCAGGTTCCGCGACCAGCGCGTTACCATTGAGCCACTGGGTCAGAATCCAATGCTCCATATTTCCAACTTCTGTTAGCTCACGATATAGCGCAAACCGCCACCCAATGTCATCGTTGAGTATTTGTCCTCACGGCCATCAGGCTTTGACTCCACCGGTCCACCAGGTTTCCTTTGTTCCTCCAACTGATGTCAGTCTTCGATGAATAACAACTTGAAATATTTCCAAATCTCCACAACCCCCTCAAAAAATACAAGTAGTAAGTTGACTTGACAAGATTTCCTTTTATCATCCCGTCAATTAAAGCTGAATTTTGTAAACTCGTTGTTCAAATCTGTTCACGCCTATAAAGTCATTCGATTCAAGTAGAAACTAAAAGGAATGTCTTCCTTGTTCATGCAATTTATAAAAATATTTTCATTATAATCATGATTGATAGGTATGAAACGGTAGTTCTAAAATAAAATATTGGGTTATGGTTTTATTTTTTACCTAATGTTGATCAGTTATGTATCCTGAATAACCACAGTAGCGAAAGGTTAAAGTAGTTACCAAGACAATTAATTTTTCATAACCAGTCTGTGATGAGGATGATACAACCAAGTGGTACTGATTTGTGTAATTTCGCCGTGATCATTTCTAGGAATCAATATATTCCAACCGAAAATACAAACTATTTTATGTCACATATATGATGTAAAGACTGTGAACTTGAAGGCTATACGATTTATACAGCTAGTAGGTAACTAATAGTCTCTGTCTCAAACAGGTGAAATGGCTATCGCGTGTACAGATGACTTGGTTCTAGCTAGTGAAAACAGTTGATCTCCATGAGTGGTCTACAGCTAGTCACAGCAGAAAGTATACTATTCAGGACAGTTTTCCGTAAGCTTATTATTCACTTATGCAGAAGAAAAGTAGGGATTTTTCCAATTTATCAGTAGTTACTTAAACTACTTGACAAAACTGTTACTAACTACTTCTTATTCAGTTCTACCACATCGCCAGATACTAAGGAACACCAGCCAATAAAGAATAGCTACTTCAGTCTCTGTATTCTATAACAGTACTTATGTGTGATGAGAAATGATCTGGCATGATCAAGTTTTGTAATGCATACCTCATTTTGTAAACACAGCTCAAGTCTTCGGGAAATTTTTAATTCCTAGTTGCAGTATACAGAAGAATAACCTTACTTACATTATCACAAGTAGTTAATCATCCTTAAAGTATAGATATGATTAATAGAATGTCATTCAAATCTGTAATCCAACCAGTGCCACCTGGGATATGGGTTTACTTCTTGATATGTTTGGTTTTTTGTGAATAAATCTAAATCTAATCTAATTGCAGTTTTTGAAAACAAATCCATTAAACAAATTTTTGTAGCTCAGCATCAGTCGATGAATAGTTTCTTCACCTTTATCATGAAATGTACTTACACTGATGAATTATCTGCACAACCAAGTCTGGTTTACTTTTGTTGACAGAAGTATCGCCAAGAAGTTACGTTAGTAATCATTTTACAACAAAGCTATTGTTTTTTTATATGATAGCAATTATTCATGGCGGTTTTCGTAATGAACGTCGGTACACTTTCGGTTTTTACTATGCAGTTTCAAAGAAAGTGTCTAAAAACCGATGTTTATACTTCGTATGCATATACTGCGAAAAGATATTTTCTGAACATCTGCAACCATAAGGAATGAATAAAATAACTTGAATTGTTAGCAGATGTGCAGTTTAGTACAAATAAACAAATAAGCATTCAGTAGTTTACTTTTCACTGCCTAAGATTTTAAAAAAAGCGTGTGCATTTAGTCACATTTCAGTTCATAAACCACTTTTTGTCTACACTGAAATATAGAAATTTGTGTTAAAGCTGTTTGTCGCTAAAATCTGGAAGGGTTTTCAAAAGTACTGCATCTCATCAAGTTAAACCATCCACTTCAGCTTGGAACTCTTTTGAGCACTAAACAAAATCTAAATGAGTTTTCAAAAAAGTACTGTAATCGTTTACTGACGTTTTATCGTGTTGCGAAAATATCAACGAAGGAGAATACAGTGACATTACTTAGCCGTGTCAGATGTTTGAACTGACTCACACCAGTTATCAGGATTCCCTAGCAAAATCACTGAGAGATTCACAAGCAGTAGGAAGACTGATTCGAAAATTAGGTGTGAACTGTGGTACCTCATAGACCCTTAAACCGAAGCAGGTGTAGTGTAAAGGGATCACTTTCAGAGTCTTTGACTTGCAGTCCGATGCCCAAAGCAGTGGAGTAACGAGAGATACTGTATTCCTATGGCTATCAGTTGCCAAAGTAGGTTTATATTGTATTCTTCTATTCTTCAACCATCCTAGAAGTATACTCCATGTACACTAATCCGGCGATAGCGCTGAACGTTTTCTTCACCACCTTCATTTTTGTGGAAGCAATACCGTTACAAGAAGACGATGGGTAGATCTTCCCTGACAAAGGCTACAAATGCATACCATATAAGAACATTTCAAGAAGATGACCGGGATCGTCTCATCTATATCATTATCATAGAATTTGGTAGCAGTAGCGCACTGAATGTTCATTCTTTTCAGTTTGGAAGGATCATCCGAAATAAGTTATTTTAAAACAGCTGATTTTTGACCCATGAACAGAAGTTCTAAAAGCACATGGTACAAGTTTCTTAGTGTTCTGGATATCAGAAGAGTTAGCAGTGACGACTTCAAAACCATGAGAAAGTTACAGATATATGTATCCATCAAAAGTTAAGATATAAATAAATCTGTAAGAATCTAGTTAAATTTGGCACCAAGTGTTTACAGAAAACTGACTCCTGTGAGTTTCCCACAACTGTTCCTCAGTTATGTGAATTCTGTAGTAGCAGTAGTTAAAAGAGACTGAATTGAAATCTGATAAACAAGAACAAGTCGTTTCTTTGTTTAAAAAATGAGGAAAAATTGGACAGAGATCGTGCAAGCGAATTCATAAAATAATTTGAATAAACAAAACAGAAGTCAGAGAATTTGTAAGATTTATGTCTTTCAGAAATTAAACTGCAACCAGAATAAATAGCGGTGTTTGAAATACTAGAAAAAATAAAGGCAAATCCAAAATTGTACTTGGTCTTTTTCCTGTCTACCTTTATTTTCAACCTTATAAAAAATATTTCATCATTTTCATGAGGTTCCACTTAAACTCAACTCACCAGTAGAACAGTTCTCAAGTCATTATTACAGCAAGTGAAAATAACACTGTGTGTTCACCTAGAACTCACGATGGAGGAGGTCGGCAGTGAGTTGTATTCATCGTATAGCAAATACTGTACACATCTTGTCTTACCACATCTGATGTCATAAGTATAAGCACTATTCTGTCAAACACAAGTTTGTAAAAAAATCTGGGGTGTTTCAAACAACTTCTTCAACAGCATCAATTAGTGTATTTGGGTGTAAGAGTTAAAATATATGCCGATTAACTGACCCTAGCTGACCTAGATAGCATTATATTATTATTATTATTTTTCCTTTGGGTTCCTAATGGAACATAGGGCTTCAGTAGTACGTCTCCAGTGCACTTTGTTTTCTGAAATCTTTCCAACCTGGCTCCACGACAGCCCACAAGCTCCCGTTTCCTCCTCGCACGATCTCCTCCATATCACCCTCGCCATGGACGCCCAACTCGTCGCTTCCCATGGAGGTTCCACTCGAGGAACTGACGCGTGATGTCCCCAGCCGGCCTTCTCAGTGTATGCCCAATCCATCTCCACTTCCTCCCACTGCATATTTGTTCAGCGATAGGTTCTTGATTGGTTCGTTTCCAGAGTTCCTTGTTGCTTATTCTGATTATTCTGACAATCCATCTGATCCTCAGTAACGACTCAGCGTAGGCAGTTGTTGATAAATGCCTGTAGTTTATTGGAAATCACTTTCGTGACGCGCCAAGTCTCTAAATCATACAGAAGCACAGACTTAATGTTGGTGTTGAAAATCCGCATCCTGTTCCACATGCTGAGTGCAGGCGATCTCCACACTGGTTTCAGGCTAATGAATGCCTGTCTTGCTTTTCCGATTCTGATTTTGACATCCTCGTCTGTGCCTGGCCGCCTGTAGTTGAAACAGTGCTGCCTAGATAGGTGAAGGAGGTTACTTCCTTTAAGTTTCTCCCATTGATGGTGATTGGTGCTTGTTGTTCATGCTGTTGTTGGTTGGGTATCTTCATCACCTCTGTCTTCTCTACATTCACTTGAAGTCCCGTCTTCTCTGCCCTGCCTCTTCTGTCAACTTGTTAGTTTTCGCCTGTAGATCTTCAAGTTTGTGCCACATCAGACACAAGTCATCGGCGGAATCCAGATCTTCCAGGTTCTTTTCCTTGGTCCAGTGTATCCCCCTCTTCTCGCTCCCCACTGTTTGTTGCATGATCCAGTCGACCACAATAAGGAATATCATGGGGGATAGTAGGCAACCTTGTTACACTCCTGTCTTCACTTCAAAAGCATCACTGAGCTTCCCATTGTGAATTACTTGGCTGCATGTGGCATCTTCATATAGTTGTTGAATGAGGCTGATGAAGGTTTGCGGTACTCCGTAGTAATGAAGCAGTTACCAAATTACTTCTCGGTCGACGCTGTCAAAGGCCTTCTCAAAGTCGATGAAGTTGAGGTAGAGAGTTGACTGCCATTCTATACTCTGTTCTATGATGATACGAAGCGTTGCAATTTGGTCTGCACATAATTTGTACTTCCTGAATCCAGCCAGCCTGTTCCGGTAGTAGTTTTGAATCCAGTGCATCCTTTAGCCTCTCCAAGATGATGCGGCTTAATATTTTGCTTGCTCTTGGTGGACAGGAGAGTGATTCCTCTCCAGTTCTTGCAGACACTGAGGTCTCCCTTCTTCGGCAGTTTGACAAGGTAACCCTTCTTCCAATCACTAGCCAGGTACCTTCTCTTCCTCCCACACCATCTGCAATAGTGGTGTGAGCATGTCGGCTGTTTTCTCTGCATCTGTTCTCAGTGCTTCTTGCGGTATTCCATCTGGTCCTGCTGCTTTCCCGCATTTCAGTAGCCTTATGGCACTTAGGACTTCCACTTTTGTTGGAGGATTTATGTTCACTTGTAGTTCAGCGGCTGCAGGTGGTATTTCTGGATGAAGTGCAGGTGGTGGTCGATTCAAGAGCTCCTTGAAGTGGTCGGCCCATAGTTTCCTTTGTTTCTCCTCTTTGGTAACTAGCTTTCCTTCATCATCTTTGATTGGTTTCATGTGTGTTGATCTCTCCCCTTCCAGATAGCAACCTGGTTATTTGATACGTCGTCAGGTCTCTCCTACCAGCAGCCTGTTCTGCTCCACTTGCCACTGTGTCGTAGAAGTGTCTTTTGTCTTTGTGCACACTCTTCTTCACTTCTTTGTCCAGTGTTTTATACAATGCATTTCAGTTCCTCTTGTCGTTGAGCATCCTTGCACCTGGTTTATCTTCTGATTCACCATTCTCCTCTCCTCGATCAGCTTCCATGTGTTCAGTCGAGATCCATTCCTTATCTTCTTTCTTCTTCCTTCCTAATACGGCTGTGCAGGTTTCTTTCAATATAGCTTTCAAAGACTTCTAGTGTTCATCCACATAGGTTTCTTCGGGGATGTTCCTCGACTGTCTCTATCTTGTCTTGACGGCTGACTGGCTTGTAGATGTCTTTTGTAGTTTCGTCCTTCAGTTTCCGAGTGTTGTACTTGAACTGTGGTCTATCACCAGCTTCCTTGAAGGCTTTTAACTTGATTTGGAAGGTTCCTTGCACTAGACAGTGAGTGGTCTGAACCTACATCTGTTCCTCTTCTTGACCTTGTGTTAAGGTAGGACTGCGTCTCCACTTTCCTGAGATTGAGATAAAGTCGATCTGATTTTTAGTGTATCCATCTGGTGAAATCCATGTTGCTCGCTTTGTGGATATCCTTGTGCTTGAACACAATGCCTCACTGCAATCATCAAATCGTTGAATGCACAGAATTCTGCAAACAATTCTCCATTCTCATTCGTTTCACCTAGCGCCTCTCGACCCATGGTTAGTTCTCTTCCTGTGTTGTTCCCTCCCAGTTTGGTATTCATGTCGCCCATTAGAATTTCGATATCGCCAACTGACGTCTTGTCCAGTGTTGATTGAAGTTGTCTGTAGAATTCCTCCTTTTTCTCTTGCTCTGCATTATTTGTAGGTGCATGGCATTGTATGATTGTGACCTTCCTTCCTTTTGAGTTGAATCTTGCTGTCATGATCCTGGAGGAGATTGGTTCCCACTGCATGAGAGCCCTTGATGCTCTTGGAGGGGGACATCCTGATAGCCACTTCATAACTCAGTGTGCTCGTGGTTGTCGTCTGGGTGACCGGAGAAGATTATTGATTCTCCAGTTGACAGTTTGAAGAGACCACTTCCATTCCATCTGCTTTCGCAAACTCCAAGCACTTCAGTGTGATACCTTCTCATCTCGTTTGCAATCTGGGCTGCCTTGCTTGGTTCAAACATCGTGCGGACATTCCATGCCCCCTCTCTTATATTGCAATTAAAAGTATGCAAATTAAACCATACAGACAGAGCAGTTTGGCAGTACTTTTTAAACATTTCAAAAAGAGTTTGAATATGAAATATAAGATAAGGTATAGACTTCAAATAAGCTATAGCTCAAACCTACTAAACCTAACTAAGCTGGTGGAATTTTTTACTTATCTTCATCTCCTTTGAAATAAAGATTTCATACATTCTTAATATATGGTCATACATTCCTATTTATACCCCTGATCACCTTTCATTCACTGGTTAGAATAGTTCACCATCTGGTTAGTAGACTTATTTTATATAAACAAGGTAGGTGTTTGAAGTTGTACCATAAAATACGAACTAGATGCTATCTTCCATTACATGTTGAGTTGTGAGTTCAAAATACCACCCACTGAGATCTTACTGATATCAAAATAGTCCATATTGTTTACCTGTTGAAAATGGCTCACTCTTGTCTCACTTTGAAATGAGCAGCATAAGTCACTTTTACTGAATGTCATCATTATGCAATTGTAACTTGATCATAAGGTTTCATTAGTTTGAATTCGACAGCTAAATCTTGTCGAAGTTCTCACTGCCTCTTTCAATAGAATCGACTTGCAGTAAATATCTCCGTATAAGGCTCTGCTTTGCTGACTAATTGTATAATGTTTGAAAGTCACTTCATGAGTGTTCTACGCACTATTAAGACTCTTCATCGTTTACAAGATCAATGCATAACACCAGTATAGTGAAAAAATTTGTTGCGTCTTATAATCTGGCTTAAAATTTATTACCTGGACATAAAGGCTTCACTAGTTTGGTTAGTTTATCAGTTATTTTATTCATTCAACACTGACTATATGCATAGAATGTATAAATCACAAGGACACTTAACAGTAAATATTTAGCCATTTTCCTTTAGGATCAACTAATAAGGTATTTCTTTAGGCAAAAACTAGATTTCAGGACAATGACGATTATCAAGGCTGTAGATGTGGAAATTTACTGAACTATTTCAGTAGGTGAGTGAATAACTCCAAAAATAGTTAAACAATTTATTCTTATGTAAGAATTACGTGTTACTTTGACAGTAATAGTAATAACAATGGAACGACATTTTCAACACCTGTAACACATTCAGCTTGATGATTTACCATTCATCTATAAATGTTATCAAAAAATAACGGAAAGACCATGATGTTGTCAAAAATCATCATTTCGATGAATTGATTCCAGGTACTTTATGATTCTAAACGCATACATGTAAGGATAAAGAAGGACTAATATTTTTGCACTTAATGGTCAAAGTTAAGTAAACAGTGTTACTCCATTTTACGCTTGGACAGAGTTAAAGAAAAGTGTGGAAGGACAATGCAAGCTCAATTTGACCAGTCCAGGCTACTTCTCAACTTCTTACAACCCAACCAACATAACAAGATTGAAAGTACTTTTAACAAGTTGACAAGAAGTTATTGACAGGGTCATCCGGTAACATAGATAATGTAAATGATTCAGGTACAAGAGATTGTTGGGAATGTGACAGGAAGACTGACTATTTATAGAATTATTAGTTGAAGAAACTTAAATCAAATAAATCTATTTAAAAGCTACAGTCGTCAACCCCACAATACTATGGTGATTCGTTTACAGTAAAATGTATTCAAACATTAGTTGCGTCACTTTGTTCTGTATACTTTGTTATATCATTCCCACTGGCAAATTTTGTTCTGTTTCAAGACCTGATGTTTCATTTGAACCTAACTCACCTTACTCTTCAAACTGTTGCAAAATCTATAACAATTTGAAGTTACGTAATCTATCGTAGTTATTCTTCATTCACCTCTTAACCTCCGTGATCCTGAATATTCACCTAATGATCCTAAAAACAGTCTTCCTCTCACATCTCTAACGATTTCCTTTACTTTGATCATTTATATTACGCATGTTACCAACTGATCCTGTCAGTAACTTCATGTCTACTCGTTAGGAGTAATTCTAATTATTGGTGTGTACATTTAATGGTATTTCAGTTGTAAGCAGATCAGAAGAATACTGGAAATACTAAAATCGAGCTCTTACATTACCCTGTTACATTTTTGTTGTTACTCTGTTGAAAACAGTATAAACCGGTTTATAAGTGGAATGAGCGAATAGTGAATCCTACAGGTAAAAGTACAGAAAATGTCCCGAAGTTGGTGAAGAAAGGAAGAACTAAAACTACAGAACAATAATGTTTTTCGAGAGAGAAAAGCACAACGAACACAAGAAACAATAAAACTTGAAATGTAACTTTTCACATTTAAATCATGGTAAAGGAAAATAACTTTTGAATGCACACCCAGTGCTTTGGTTACATCGAATACATTATAATCGTATTTTTTGTGTGATTAGGTCGAAATTTCTGCTGCTCCTTAAACAATATTTTTATGAGAACTGGAATTTCTGAACTGACTTATTTATTGACGATATATTTAGAGGTAAGTGATGCTTTTTGAATTAGCAGGAGTTTTCTAGAGCCTTTAATGAGTTAAAAAACAAGTCACTTATTCCTTTTTCTCATTATAGCGTTGACTTTAAGCCTTGACTGCTGTTCGAAAATAGGGAGGAAAGATGTAGATAGCACTCTTGCGTGCATGAATCTAAAAATGACTGGATGGGCTTCCTTTCTTCGCTTGACAATGCTTTCTTGGGAGTTGAGTCACAGAAACTACTCACGTAGGTGCTAATCACCTTATTATTTACTGTAAACGCTAATAAAGTAGACACTGTATTTATTATTATTATTATTATTATTATTATTATTATTTATCCCCTGAGTTCCTAGAGGAACATACAACTTCAGTAGCATGTCGTCGTTTCACTCTGTTCTCTGTAGTCTTTTCAACCTGACTCCATCACTGCCCATAAGCTTTCATTTCTTCCTCACACCATCTCCTACACGTCACCCTCACCACGAACGCCCAACTCGTCGCTTCCCATTTGAATTCCACTCAAGGGTCTGGCTTGGCGCTTGATGTCCCCAAACGGCCTTCCTTCTCAGTGTATGCTCTATCCATCTCCACCCTCTTCTGCATATTTGTTGGGCGATAAGTTCTTAGTTGATTTGTTGCCAGGCAGTCAGAGTTCCTTGTTACTTATTCTTATTATTCTGGTCATCTGATCTTCATTATCAGTCTCCAGTGAGCGTAGGTGGCAGTAGTTGATGATGTATGTCTGTAGTTTGTTGGAAATGCTTTTTCGCGACACGCCAACTCTCCAAACAATCACATAGAAACACTGACTTGACTGACTTAGTGTTGAAAATCCGGATCTCGTTGACGCTTCATGCTGAGTGGAGTGCAATGCAATGCAATGCAGTGCAGTAGATCTCCACAATGATTTCAGATGAATGAAGGAAGGCCTGTCTTGCTATCTTTTCAATTCCAGCTTTGATGTCCTCATCTGTGCTTGTGCCACCTGTAGTTGGAATGAAGCTGCCTATGTAGGTAGGTAGGTCGGTGGGTGGGTGAAAGAGACTACTTCTTCTAGATTTCTCCCATTGATGGTGATTGGTGCTTGTTGTTGATGATGCTGTTGTAGTTGTTGGTTTGGTATCCTCATCACCTCTATCTTCTCCACGTTCACATGAATGAAGTCTCGTCTTCCTCCGCTGCCTCACATCGCCTCTCCTGTCAACTTGTTGGTTTTTTGCCTGTAGATCTTCGAGTTTGTGCGACAAGACATTAGACATAAGTCATCATCGTTGGTGAAATCCAAATCTCTTTCTGAGGTCTTTTCATCGGTGTGGTCAGCGTATGCCCATCATCTCGCTCCTCACAGTAGACTGGGCAAGTTCAGTCCAGTCTAGTCTACCATAATCAGGAAGACCATCGGTGATGATAGTATGTGGCAGCCTTGTCTTACTCCTGTTTTCACTTCAAAAGCATCACTGAGCTTTTTTTATTGTGGATAGCTTGACATGTGGCGTTTTCATATAGCTGTTAAATGAGGTTGATAAATATATGTGGCACTGAAACCGTAGTGTTGAAGCAGCTGCCTGTCAAATTACTTGTCAGTCGACGCTGTCGAAGGTCTTATTGAAATTGATGAAGTTGAGGTAGAGAGTTGACTGCTATTCTATGCTCTATCTATGATGATGCGTAGCGTTGGAATTTGTTCCGCACATGACTTGTTCTTCCTGAAGCCAGCCTGTTAAAGTAGACATTGTGTGTGAAATTAATTTTACTGTGAAAAAAGCTAACTAGGGATTTCCGTGGATCGTTGAGTTTCCAAGATCAAGTCGATGAAGTACTGTCCAGTTTAGTCAGTCATCATTACCATAGAGCCAAACTTCACACAGTAACAGACAAAGTTGAGAAACTTCATTTCATAGAGGATGAAGCTAGTCAGGCAAAAGACAAGGAAATCAAACAGGTATAGGCAGAGGTCACAAAAAGTCAAACACAAAGAACATGTGACTGAATAAACAATGGAAAGTGATATAATGACTAGGATGAAAAAAAGCATAGAGATGCCCTTGCCATTTATTGGTTTCAGTGGTAGTAAAGTTTTTTGAATAATGAAATAATACCATATTGCTGTTTTTTGACCTAAATAAACCTATTCAACAGAGTAAATCAGCGTCTCTAAAGCATGTTCTACTTGTATCAGCCAGTGAAGGCCTATTTTGACACCAAAAAACTTTTCTCAGTTATCTACAACTCCATATCTAACTTATAAGTAACCTGCTCGTTAGATAAGTGACTTAAAGTCAGTGCTACAAAAGCAGGGGAGGCAGGATACCCACAGTTTTCTCATATTCTCCATATTTATTGACTATGTTTTACACAGACGGATTAAAACCAGATCCACATGTACACTATTCGAACCATGCATAAGATTTTCAAGAAGAATCTCTTATGGTAAACATGATGTGACTGGGGAGCTAATAAACTTAGGAAATAAGATTCAAAAGCAACTGCGTACTTTATTCTATCTTAGACACTTTGCGGTAAATAACCAGATGTGTAGATTGGTGCTAACTTTTAAGTGGGTAGAGACAGTATTAAAAGGTATATATATATATATATATATATATATATATATATATATATATATATATATATATATGAGTAGGATTAGATCTGGATTTTAGCGATGAATAGTGGCCAACGGAAGATTCCAAAATGCACATGAATTCCTATTTGAGATAAGTCAGCTAAATATTCACGTTTACCAGTGAGTTGAGTTTCAGTGGGAATGACACCACTTATTTTAAAGCGGGCACAGCTATCTAACTAGTCCTGGATAGAACTAAATGCATATCCCAAATTTCACTGTTAGCCACCAAACATCATTATTATCAAGCTTAACATACAGACAGTATTGAAGCATCTTCACTGGTGCCAATATGCCGATAGCGACCGGCTAATTTGATCCAGTTAGCGACAAGAAACTGAAAGCTATCACATCCAATGAGTATGAGTTAACAAACGCCGATAAAGTATTTTCTTTAAACTGGCTCCATTTATATTTTTGTACCTATTTAGCATATGAAATCAACACCATCAAAGCAATCGGGTGTAAGTTACCAGAGAGTGGCTATAATATAAACCATCCTAAATCACTTTCAATCTAATTTATCATCCTGTTTTATCTCACACATATAAGCTCATCGCTTCATTTGTAGACATCATGCTTCGACTAAACATCTAGAGAAAGTTTGCTGCAATACTTTTCGTCTAACTCCACACAAATTTTCAACAAATGTTGATTACTTATTTGTTGCACATAAACCTGTATACTGAAAAGCTTAGTCGTGATGGCATAAAACGTCTTCAGAGTGAAAACAGGGGAAGAATCGATTTTCCTTAATGGCTATCAACAAATGTTATAAATCTTAAGTAGAACTGCACAATTTTATGCAGAATGTGTCCTGAAATCAGAAGTTTCAAGAAAGATGATGATGACAGTAACCGTGATGAGGAGGACAAAGCTAGTGAATAAACAAACAAACTTATAGGTAAATCAATAAACCTTTAAAATTACAATGACAGTTTGTGTAATCTAAAATTTGGAAGATGCAAGGTTGTTTTGTAATCGAAACATCAACAATAGGGATGATACTTCAACTTTGTAAACGACAAAATATCCAGCTTTTTGTTTCATGTCAAGAGACAACTTGTATTACGCAGGTGGTCTATTTGGAAATAGAATAAATTGTCAAGAAAAGAGAAGTTTCAGGATTAGGCGAATATGAAGAATGAATTTGTTTATTCAGACGCAATTAGAAATTTCGACAGTGCTCTTTGGTGTCACTTGTATTCAGTTTCAGAAGAAACAAGTAAAATTGACATCAGATATTGGTTAAGCGTAGAGTTAACGTGAAGTCAGCTTATTAATTCTACAATCAGCTTTCAACAAAAAAGATACTGGTTGACATAGTAATCATTAGACCAAAAAGTTCTTATTAGGACGTTGATGTACCGAACGACGACACAAAGCACCAGTAGGTGTCAACTATTCTTCAGCATGTCTACAAGTCCAGCAATCACCTGGCTGAGGTGAATGAATGACTAAAAGAGCTAGAAAAGCTCCTGTTTTCTCTAGCTGTCATTACTTCTGTATATTTATTTTACCAATCCATCTATGACATTAAAACTGCGTACTTGTCCCACTTTTTTCATATGTGTTGACTGACTATTCAGAATTTCCTGAGGCATCAAGCTGTAACAATGTGCACTGCAAAATGGTATTTTTGCATGATAAGCATTCTCAGTGAAAGATTTACTTATAGTGTGTGTGTAACTAGTTATTTTACTGGAAATGAAATCTGCCATTATCCATGAAATATTCAGTGACTTTCCATCTAGCAAACAACAATCCATGAGAATATACTGTGTCACAGTAGAAAAACATAACAATGTAACACGTCTTTAAGGTTTCTTTTGCTAGCACCAGCGCTGAAAAAAGAGGACCTAATGGCTGTTAGTTTTTGTGTTATGATTTAATGGGGAATGGTGTCTTCCTTTAAAGTAAGTGTCAAGGTTTACTTGTTAGAATTACGGTCAAAATGAGATTTATGCTACTCATGTTAATACTAAGCCATAACATAACTTTGGCCACTTATTTCTGATTTCTGAAACTTCTGATGAGTGTGAATCCTGGGACAGGCAAACAAACTGTTTAAACAAAGTAAAATGATTACGTACGACTGGATTCTTAAATCCCACCACTCACAATGAATTATATGAAGTAAAAAATATATGAGCAGACGGCAATATAAGAATGCATCATCGCTGCGTATAAATTCAATGAAGGGATTTTTAGATCAGATATTTTTTTTAATCAGAGGTAACCACTGAGTTTAGTTACTTAACCAGAGTCTAATAATGGTAATCGAACAATAGCCGCCTTTTTTAACATACTTTTCACTCTGAAATCGCTTTAGTTAGATAACGAATGAAACTCGGGGAACACTGAACAGCTGTTCTGTCCTATTTTACATCTCAGTAGTCTATGCATATAATTCAGTGGGGAATAAAAGCAAATTCTTTCCGACTTCTCAATATAATTAAGTATTCATCTGAAAAGCCACAATTTCATTGTTTTATCTGCTTTTAACTCTACCGATGTGAGTGTATACATATAAAGTAGAATTTATAGTATTTTTCAAAAAAGAAATATTTTATATGAAAAGGGAGGGAAGATAGTGGAACCCACGCAATTTGAAATTCCTAACAAATATACAGTGCTGGTGGCAAGGCGGTCAAATGCAAAACATAAATAAACAATATTTCATTCGAAGTATTCATTATTGAAATCTAACATCTTCGCAGTTTTACGTAACTACCTTAGATTTTAAGTTACTCCAGTCTGTCTTGGTAACCGGGCTAAGTGAATTACACTTAGATTGGTTGTTAGAACCAGATACTCCTCAGACGATAACATACTAAATAGGCAGAAGTTATTCTAGACACCTGAATATATATAACCCCGAAGGTTAATCTCTCTTTAACTCTATCAACTGGTGGGAGAGACTAGAAGTTGTATCGAATAAATGACTGAACCGAATGTTGATCGAAAACCCACTTGAAAATGTGCTGAATTTATTAACACATTAGTAGTCATCTGATGTACTTTGGATGTTGGAGCTTCATCATTAATTTCTCTGCGAGAAAGAGATCAACAATGGCAGTCGCTATACTAAACAAAATAAGATAACTACCTGATGAACCTAGCCAATAACTCAAAAGGTTTGTTATGAAAGTATCCAAGTGTACGAGTAACTCTAAAGGCCATCCAACCAACCACTGATCTGACTAATTGGTTTTCTATATTTCGCCTTAACACGTGGTTTTTTCATAATAAAAGACCCAATCGATTACTTTGGTAATCATTGGAGTGGCCTTTAGATTTTCTTCAAGTGTTTGGAAATTAAGTTGTAACTCGTGTTCTATACGAAAAATAACGTCAACTATTAAGCAGTAATTCTGGGATTTGAGCTGTTCAATTGAAATTGTACGTAATGTAAAACAGGAAATCAAAAAGAAGCATGTTATAGTTTGAGCAGTTTGCTATGACATTATCAGAGTAATAATTCGAACTATACTCATTAATATAAGAGTAACACTTGAGAACTATGGCAAGTTGTAATTCCATTTTAGTCGGTTTATTAGAAATGTCATACAGTTAAATAGTATTATTTACTGGATCACGTTTCAGACATAGGTTATTGTCCATATTCATATCAGGTAACTCCATAACTTTGAGACATGGCTTACGTAACTCTCATCCTCTCTCCTTCTTGACAAGGATATCAGTGTTTTCCGTAAATCTGGGACAGGTGCGGAGTCGTTTCTCTTGAATGTATTTGGTGTTGATTCGATAAACAAAGATTCGTTAATCAATCTCTCTCTCTCCATCTAACTTATTATTTTATACTGTTGCTCTATCCCATCCTACTATGTAGTTATGTGTAATTTTGTGCACAGCTACAGCCAAGCGTTTTTTAATTCTTTATCTTATTAGAATCTACTAATCTTGATTTAGCTAAGTTTCTATGCTCTATTACTCTGACTCCGGTTGACTACCTTGATCTAGGTATTTGACCCCACAATCTACACTATACTCATCAGATATCGAGATTGCAGGTTTCACTTTATTCTTGAGCAACTAGAAACCAATCAGGCGGATGTATGTGTTCCGCCAGCCAGATGAGAGTGATCTAAACATGGATTGGCAGCCTCGCTCGTTTGGGTCAGAGTTCATCAGCAGTGTACGTGGACATGCTCAGCTCTCGGAGCTGAATTTTTCAGATCACCTAAATTTGGTTAGCTGATTTGCATCGACTTGTGTGTCAATGTGGATCGTGAAATTTGTAAGTTATTTGCAGACTAATCATGCTATTCTACTTTATTTTCTTTCTAATATCAACCAGTATTCAAGTTAAGACAACAGGGGTGATAACGATGAGTGGGCTAGAAAGTTTTCGCCGATAGCCACTGTTTACACAGTCTATCTTAATGTTAAATATTTACAGTAAGTCACTGAAGCGTTTGCTTCACGTGGATTTACTACTTTCAACATTCAGTACAGAGTATCTGGAACCTCTTGGGTACTAGCATTTTTTCTAAGGTATAAACCCACATTTTCTAATGGTGAAGTCACAGGCTTTATCACGAGGCCATTCATGTCAAAACTGACTCACTGAAGGGATGGCACTTTTATATGAATTAGTGTCTACACTTTATATTTGACTGAGGAACTTCTATCAGCACTTAGGACCTAGCAACGAAGCTGATTACCGTCCTGTAACCAGTTCTCTCTGTCACAAGTATATCAAACCCTTCCTACATAATGTCTTCCTAGTTGGTATTCATCATGGACTAACATCAGTTTTTGGAGGAACATTGGAAACCTGGGAGCACTGGACAGCTGTGTCGCCCTAGTATGGGACTCTTCAGCAGTGCTGACCCACAACCCAGCCAGGGGTCGAATACCAACTTGAAAAATCTCTAAATCCCTACAAACCTTCCAGTTCAATTGAACTAGTGGTCACTGATGACTAGCTTAGAGAGGTGATTCCTGAAGTTCTAATGACAAGTCCTAATCAGTAGGGCGAACCTGGTGGCGTGAGGACAAATACTCAACGATGTCACTGGGGGATGATCGCGTTATGTCGTGAACTGACAGAAGTTGGAAATATTGACCACATGATTCCGACCTAGCAGCTCAATCGTAACGGGCTGAACACAAAGCCCAATGGTCACCGGTTCGGTCCCAGGTAGAGTCGTGGGTAGGCACCGCTGAAGAGTCCCATACTAGGATGAAACAGCTTTCCAGTGCTCCCAGATTTCCCCTGTTCCTCCAAATGGTGTCAGTTTATGATAGATAACAACCTGATAAAAATCTCTAAATCCCTGCAAACCCCTCCCCACCCCACCCCATCCTACCCCTCAAGTGTTCGTATGAAAAAATGGCAGGATGAATCTAAGGAGGAGAAAATACAATCAGACACACTGTGTTGTAGATATATCTGGTTTCCAAATGAATAAAATTTACCTGCAATGAAGATTCTTTTCAAAACTTACTGTTTCACATTCTAAATAAGTATAAACTAATTAAGTGTTACTGATTAAGTGTGCAGTGAACTACGAAGAAATTATCAGTGTGACAGTGGAGGTTATCTTGTGGTTTCCTATGATTTGAGATTCAGGATTATGATGTTTCAAAAGCTATCATTAGAGTATCGTGATAAAAACCAGGAAACCTCGATTCACAGCCTCCTGGTAAATGACTTCTAAAATTTAAAACCAAAATACAATACACCACAGTGTCTCTAGGCTCTGAGACCTATAACAATCGACTTCAGCCAATACTCAGCACTTGAGACTTGACAGCTTTATCATGTACATTCTGTCAACAGTTTTGTCTAGACAGTCCAATCCTGGATCTAGTCAGCTAGGACCTAAATAGTCTATTCGTTCTTATTAGTTTTCTGAATTTATTACTAAACGATGTCAGCTTGTATCTCTTTAAAAAAGGTTACAGATAAACCACCTTATTGATGATCGACAACAAAAACGAAACCAATGAGAAACATTTCACCGTTCTAATTGACTTCAAACAGCTAATACTGTAAGTGTAAGATTTGGATTTGAAATTATCTAACGTGTGATTACCACTTCTCCATAGATTGTGTTATATGAGATGATAAAGTATCATTATTGTACTTTCCATCCCGTTGATATCTTCAACAAACAAAATGAGTACAGCAATAACAAGTAATTTAACAACTTGTTCTATATTTTCGGTAAATAGCATAACCAAAGCAGTGAATTATTGCTTGTTTCCTTCCCCTTGTTTATGATAATTAATCTGTCTAATTGATCATTTTTACTGACATGATGATTCATCATCAGACTATGTTACCTCACCCTCTCTTCTTATTGTGTTCCAGTTGTTTATCAACGTGGACCATTTTATTTCATTTACAATATTTTAACAATATGTGGTAACAGTGGCAGTCTTGTTCCGTTTTCTGGTAAAAAAAAATTGATTGTTTCAAGCACTAGAGTCTACTATCAGAATACCAGACAAAGTGATGACTTTGATAATCTCCTTGGTTTGGGGCTGGCAGAAGGATCCAGGACACACGTTTCTTCTTGTTTTGGACACGTCAGCCGGATGTACCTGCACCTCAGTGAGTGATGTTGTTCTCACTGAGGCTGAGACCTCGTGCCCATCGCTTCAAACATCAAGGTGTTATCCACTATGCCACGGAGGTCAAGCAGTTCGATACAATAAAACAATGGAGAATTACAAGTATATCAATAAATAGTAATAGGACAAGATGATTGCCAAGAATTCACAGATTGACGACTAATATAATGCACTGAATGCTGTGCGTAGTGGACCTGGAACGCTAAAGAAAGAATTCCATGTGATATCAGTCTACATTCATTTTGTACAATAATTTTTTCAGAGAATAGACATACTTATTTGATAAAGATAAAGGCAAGGAAATGTTATCTGGGGAAAAGTTCCTCATAATTTAGGAGTGTAATCAACTCTTCAATGACAAAAACTACGTGTACGACTTCGGCTGTTTTCAGTACCGGAATACGTTGTTGCTTGAAGGCTTGCAGTAAACTATTTAAAAAACTTTATACTCATGCCTACAAACCAAGTTTATTATAGTTAGTCGGTTAGATTATAACTTTTTCGACAGAAAATTCTAACGTATTTAAAAACCAATTACAAATAACGACTTGCAGTGGAATTTGAGGAGAGTAATCTGTCCTGTTTAGGACTTGGTAACTGGAAATACCTGCCTACTGATGAGTAATATTGTCCCCTTAGAGAACACAAGTCATATGTCTTCAAACCATATCTGTCGTATAAGAGGTGATTATCTCAACTCAGTCAGTCAATGCCAACATAGGACCTGACATAACTGCTTAACGGTTAAAGTTGCTATGCTTCAGATCACTATATCAAGTGAGAATACACCAAGGTGAAAGACAAAGAAATAAAGAAAGTAGTCAAAAGTAGTAGAATGGCATGAAAAGAGAGAAAAATGAAACCATACAATAGTAAAATTCAGTATGACGATTGAAATGATGACAACCTTCAGCTATACTGCTATAGTGACATCGATTCTGAACCTTATAACCTGAAGTCTCCGACTAATGATTTTGGTATTCATGCACAATCCAGTCGGGATACCTACATTCCCCTACATGGCTCAGACCAGTTAAAACGTCATGAACTAATGCCATTTTGTAATCCGGTCGCTTCTGACACTTTAGTCTGAAGCGACTTCAGTTAACAATGTACGACAGAGCACACAGTGACTAGGCATGCGTAACACGTCTTATTTACGTCAATTGGTAAATGTCCACAACCCAATCAACTCACATTTTCTCCCTAAAGCTCTACTCCTGACTTCTACGTTACAAATCCACTGGCATCATAACACACTTTCTATGCTACTAAGACAACAGTGGTTGATAGCCGGAAGCTTTCTTATGTCCTCCATCTTTAGTATCTATATTATACAGACACATTGTAGAATGGGGTGAATTACAGTCCAGCTCGCTCAGCCCCTGATAGGCAATCGTATATGACGGTGGTACCATAAATAGTGTGTGTGGCCAAGACCAAGAGAGCATTTTGTATGCCTGGACAGATTTTGGTGGCTACCGAACCACCAGAACTGATCCGACTTTCCGAACAGATGGAGTTGTCAGCGTACTTGATCACCTCATCCCCTAAAGTCTTCCACACAGGGACTAAACGGAGATCAGTTCCGACTCAGTAATTTGCTCGGTGCCCTCTTTCGGCGACAGAAACCACCGTAAGAACTCTCGATCGACAGAACTGAATACCATCTTCAGGTTGAGAAATGTAGCCAGTGTCGGGCGTCGGTGTGTCTGTGTTTCAGAACTTGGTGGAGTGTGAATATCTGGTCGATACACCCACTGCGGGGTCTGAAGCATGCCTGCCTGGTTTCCTCGATATGCTATCCCCGAAGTTGCTCAGATGTCTATTGATTATGGAACGTAGAACATTTGGCATTGTGGGCGTCAGGCTGATTCCCTTTATGCCTATCAGAAGAGGACTTTTCGCCTTTCTTGAAGACAAAGAAAATCGGTGATCAAGATCAGTCAGTGGGGACCATATCTGTCTCCCATAAGCTAGCCAATACTTCAGTTGACTTCAGCAATAGTTTGCAGCCATCATCCTCAAATATTTTAGACACTGACCCTTGTGGTCCTTCTGGCGTTACTCATTTCAAACTACCTACAGCTTTTCCAACTTCTGCAGGTGTTGAAGTCACTGTCTCCGTGTTCCACTCAGAATCCAACTTAACAGTAAGCAACAGAATCGTAACTGGTTACCATTTGAGCTGTTCCTCGAAGTTTCCCGTTCATAGTTCCAGCCGTCTCCTCAGGTAGTGGATGGCAGACCAATCCTTCTCAGCTATAGTCTCGCTGACGATATGCCTTTCTGCTGTCTCTTGCATCTTTTAAGCCTTCGCTAACCACCACTGTTCTTCACGGTCATTGCGTAAACTTTCTGTCACTCCACATTTAAGCTGCTTCATCTTCCCCTTGTGCCTGACGCCTGAAGGAATGCGTTTGTGTGCATCCATCAGTTCAGAGGAGACTGTTAAGATCCACTGGCCCTTCCTATTCACACTCTGAGAACCGGCCACGGTCTTCAATGGCCTTTCTACAGCAGACTGAAGATGGTTCCAAGCCTCTTCCAAATGAATCACGTTGTTCAGTTCAAAGAGCTGTCTGGCCAGTTTCTCACTGAAAGCAGCCTCAGTGTCTCATTGTCGAGCTACACTCCAAATGGTCTAGCTGCTACAGTATTCTTATGTCAATTTAGGATACTGACATACACGCACTTAGAATAACGCATGATCACTGTCTACAACGTGCTCCAGAAGTGGTAGCCATCCACCGACCCTCACCAGCTATGAATCATAGCAAAGTGGTCTGTCTGTGTCCACCTCCGGGTAGCATTCGGTAGATACTACATATAACAATATCTTTCGTTATGCCTGAAGTTCACGGGGGAGAGAAATAAAAAGTTATACGAGCACAGTCATAGTAGTCTACCACTGTTATCTGTTTGTGCGGGCGAGATTCACATAGTGGCAGGTAATCGCGTTTCTGCCTGACTAACCTACCCAGTTGTGCATTGAAGTCACCTGCAAAATCACCACGTATGAGCTCTTAGCTTTTAGTAGGAGGCTAGACAGTTGTTTGCAAAATTCATCTTTCCCTTCATTTGAACTGCAGAGAGTGGTCACACAAGCAGATATACAAAAAGGTGGGTTTCACTACACTTTTCAGTCTTCACTGTTCCATTCAGTGGGACAGCACACAGGGGAGTGTCAACCGGAATGCAGTCCAACAGTGCACATTCTGCCTTAGAATTCAATGCTTTATCTACACTTGCAAGACCTCCTGAATCAGTCATTCAATCTCCAGAAACCTAATGCGTAGATTTTGTAGAGTACCCATACAGACCAGGTGGAGTTCAGTGAATAACCGCGCTTACGTACCGTATGTGCGTCACGCAACCACAGCACCATTCATAGCGTGAGACGCCAGAGTTTTGGCTAGTGAGGTTTGTTGGCCGATTCGACAGAGGGTGCGGATATTGACAGCTCCAATATTTAGTTTGAAGTGCAGTTTCAGAAAATCAGTGATGCTATTCCAAGAACGCAAATCGTTATCGAGGGATACATATCTGGAAGAAATTTATGATGACAAAGAAACATTGACCGAGAGACGTCAATGAAGATTAGAAGGCAAAAACGTTGTAGGCTGATGATGATTCTAAAAAAGATGAGTGGAAACGGAATTGTTAGAGCAGCTGACACATGGCAGCCACCTGCACTATGGAAAGTTACTTCTTCTTGAGGTATCTGAGAAGGAGACTGCAACTCAATAGCTTAGTCGATAAGACATTTTGAATGATGGGTTTTAGGCTCATGACTCAAATGGAGGAATACCACCTCACTGGGATGCCAGCACATCCAGCTGATGTGTTCTAAACAGAACGGTATATGTATCCTAGATTCGACGACTAACCATCGGCATTACCTTCAAGACTAAAATACTGACAGTACCGAGGTACTGGCCAACCAATCCGGTCCGGTCAACGAATCGACATTACAGATAGGGTGATTTTAAAGCTACTACTTTTTGTGATGGTGGTCGATATAATCAGAAAAATCTCCAACTCCATAAAATGTTTTCGAATAAGAAATGTACAGCTCATGTGAAGGTTTTTTCCACAGGAGAATGGTAGTGACTAAGACACCACTGAGAAGTTAATGTTATTCAGCAGTTGTTCAGCAGGATGAATTACTAGTCGGTATTAATCACCTTCTACCTCATAAACGACTGAATTCAGAATATGTATACTTCACTGCTAGCATGTTCCCACTTTATCACAAGGCTGCAATATAAAAGTCATCATTTTTCCAACTTCTTCAACTCTGAGTACAACTGACCAACATCATATTACACGCTGGGTTATCTGTCCTTTCTTATATACATCAGTTGCCTGGAAAGTCAGAGATTTTAGGAGAATTCCAAGAAATTCCTTTAAAACAGGCACTTTATCACTTGTGAAGTTCTAGCTAAATCAAGATCCAGTTACGTTATTCAGATAAGTATCTTGTAAGGGAAACTCCTCTTAGTTTGCACTGTCGTTAGTTTGAAATAATACCAAGGTTATGAGGGCTTATTAAAACTGTTATTATTTTTGTTATTTGCAACACTGTAACTGTGTCTACAATAATTTTGATTATCACATTTATTGATAACTTGTAGTTAAATAAATCAGAGAAAAAATATCTATAATCAAGTATCAGAAATCAGTTTGATCTGAAGACTGCTCAAAAATCGACGAAATCACATGAATTGTCTTCGTCAGAATCTTAATGGGTGATTTTGGAGGATCTCAGATTCATTGTCGTCTTGAATTCCAGATACATATGTGTTTGCTGTTTTTGAGAATGCATGAAACTGATGCCTGACAAATCCAAGCGAGTGGCCTATGGAATAAAGCTGTAGTCAACCAAGCCGATGAAACCTATAACCATCTATCAATTCGCATTTATCGAGCGACTAAACACAAATACTGACAACTAAGTAACCTAGATTTACAGTATTCTGATGGGTAACTGTCTTATTGAATTAGTGATGTGAATGACAGTTGGAAACTCAGCGGAACATTTGGAGTTGTAAAATCCCAACTAAAGTAATATGTAGGTGGGAATTTCTAATATTTTCTAGTAGAAACCACTCCTTATTACACTAGAGTGGTTGGAAATATGGGTAGACAATCCCTAGTGATAATGAGTGGCTCATGCTGCACATCAAAATATACCTCACTGTGAAACACCAGGAACAGTGGATTATGTGGCAGTCTCTCATGCGGTAATAGGATGATAATGAATGTACAAAATTCTCAGTTTAACCGCCAACCAAAACATACATGAACTTATTTTGCATCCATTGTTAGGAATCCATGAGTAAATCTGACCTTTAGTGATTCGATTAAATTATGTTGAATTCATGATTTAAATGTTTCCAAAATTTCCTGATTCATTATAGGTTAATACTGTGACTGTGAAGTCTTCAGAAGCAGATATTTGTTGTAGTGTGTCTTGGATGATGTTTATCAATCTGTGATCAGGCAACATCATCATCACTAACTTCATTATGAAATGAGCTGTCAGTAAATCTCCATCAGTGAATCAGTGGCTTGTCCTGACGAACTGGTTTGTGATTGGTTGTTTCCTTCGATTACTGTGTCATTGACTCCATAGATTTTCTTATTTCCTGTTCATCTACTCAACCTCTCACCTTTCTGTTGTTTATCATTCTTCTTATTCACTGATACATTGGGTCTATGTTTATACAGATTTGATTTGATTACTGACTGACCTGCATGACTAGCTTCTAGGACTTCTCCGATATTCCTTGTGTTTCCTCTCTCAGAGATTTCTACACTGTCAAAATTGAATTCATGTCCACAATTATCAATGTGCATTGAAATGGACGATGAAATGTCGTCATGTTTAAATGGCCAACTGGTGTTCATGTGAATGGAGGTGAAGAGGACGACCACCTTGTCCAATTTACTATTGACTACAGTTATTGTAGTGGATTTTGTAAATGATACCTGGTTCGTCTTCTTTGCCCCTTTTGGTCTGCAATTTATGGTTTGAAGGGAATTTGTTGGTTGATGAGCCACACCAATTCCAAGTGGTCTCACTAATCTCATCGTGATCTCTGATATAGTCTTTGTGTACTGTAGGATGATCCGTCTGTTGATTTGTGTGGATGACTTTGTAGTTGACGATGCACGCGATAGGCATTTCCGATAAAGTTTTGTGAGTATCCGTTCTCCTTTAGGATAGACATCAAGTAGTTTTCTTCGTTTCTCTTTGAGGTTGTTGTACTGTAGTGTGTTCTCGCACTTTGGAATAGTGTCTGAACGCAACTAAGTGTGTGCGTTGTTGATTTGTTGCTACTGTAGTTGGAGATTTGATCAATGTGTGTTGACTTCCTGCATACCTGAGTTTCCAAGTTTTCCAGCATTTGTTCTGCTGATTTAAACATCCAGGAATGGTATTTGGTTGTTTTATTTCTTCTTCTTTGTGAATTTGATGTCATTGAAAATGTTGTTGATAGAATTGTAAGTGTTTTCTGAATCATCGTTTCTAAGGATGATAAAAGTATCTTCTACGTAGCGAATTCAAATTTTTCTTTCGATCAGTGTAACCATGTTTCGCCTATGCTAACTCGCTATCACAACCACTGTAAAAACTCAGTCGGTTATATAAAACAAGTTCGACATTGGAAAATTAGCACACTAAAATGCTTTTTTTGATTAACCTATAGTGAAAAACATAATTAGTTAATGCATAAATCCAAGTTTCTAAGTACCGAAGAAAACAATATGTGTTTTTCAGTGGACACCATAATCAGGTATAGAATCAAATTACTAGGTTGAAAACCATACACTCCTGGAGAACATAACACACTTCGGTGAAACTCAAGAGTTGGATCTAATGAGGAACACAGCTAAAATCAGTCTAGTTTTTCCCAGTGAAACCCATTTGATTGGCTTAGATAGGTTATAGGACTCTCTTTCATTGGCCTTATGTGAACGCTAGACCAAAGCTGTAAATTTCAAAACGCTGTTAGATATGTAATATTTATTAGCTATTCTCTACTACTACTACTACACAGAAGATATATGTTTAACTTGTTTGGTTTGCTTAGTTTCTACGTTGTTTCTCTTTAAAGCCATTCATTTTTCGCTTAAAGTGCACATAGTATATCACTGATATAAGAAGGTTAACCGTTAGGATTGAAGAGCATTCACACGCTTTATACTACAAACAGAAATATAACATGATGAATAATTTATATTCATCGTAAGTACGCAAACATGTTGCTAGCACTTTCCACCACCAATATTTCACCTAATTTCTGCTACATTTTCAGGTCAACTCGGATTTCACTAACCCAGACATGGAAATACATCACGTCAGCTAGTCTGTTTATTTTCATTTCTTCAAGTCTAAATAACTTTGACCTACAGTTAACGTGAAAAACGTGTACATCCCGGTGTTTGCATGTGAAACAGGTGTCTACACAGGAATACTAGATAGAAATTTCGATTCATCTATGTATGCTATCTCAGCCCACATAAAAACACATTTTTATGCAGATGCACAGTAACATATCGAGATTTTTCCAGTTATTTCATCAAAAGAAATATATATATATATATATATAGTTGAGGTCAAACTGCTGAATCATTCATAGTTTGTAAGGCGATTATTATTATTATTATTATTATCATTATTATTATTATTATTATTAGCAGCCAATGCACAATCAGTTAGTTATTGCAATTAGTACTTGCAGAAAATGAATTTGCCAAAATATTACATCCTCAAAATTTACACCTTATCAACAAGTTCATGATTGAGGGAGTACAAGCAAATACGCACTCGTCTACACAGCTATTCCGATACAAATATACACAAACATACACACATATTAGTAACACTGCACCACTGCATTTCAAATGATGTCAGTCAGATTTACAGACACCCATAGCATAGGTGTTCAGGTAGAATAAAATAATACATCAGTCGTAATTACATAGACAGGTGTATGTTTCTGTATATAAATTAATTTTTAAAAGGATTTTGTATAGTAATGATGGGCAGTGGCTAGCAGTGGAAAAGATTACTGCAAAAACGTGTTCAACAGCTAGTGACTTTTCTAGCATAATCTGAATGGTAGGGTTTTATTTTTGGGTTAATATTAATTAAAGACTGTTAAGTCTTATTATTGAAGCAATGAATAAAGTCTACATCAGAGTTGACTAAGGTTCAGTTAACAAGTGGCGCTTTATCCACTGAGGCAGACAAGCCAGGAAAAGAAACATTGATTAGCGATGGATAGTGGCTAGCAGTGGAATCCAGCATATGTGTTTCGTCCTATATGGGACTCGTCAGCTGGGTGTATCTGCCCTTCAGTGAGTGATGTTGTTCCATCTAGGACTAGAACCCCGGGAGTGGTTGCCTAAAATGCCAGAGCGTTATCGACTGGGCCATCAAGTCATGATGGCCACTCCTTGTGCAAGCAACAATACAAAAACATTGATTAGTTTGGCGAACAGTCAGGATATATGAATTTCCAAATCAGCTGAGAACACAAGCCTAATTTACTGTTGAACAATGTGATTCGATTTCCTAAACAACTGATCAGATCATATTCCAAATTTTTTCTCACAAGTGATCATCACCTCAACACGTGTCACCGTTGAACTAGTATAATAGTTTAATCTACTTTTTTCAGTATATTCTCCTTTAGTTACCGTCATGATTATTGTAGAAATTCAGCACTTTTAATTATCGCAGTTGTATTCGTTCTATGCTGCTAAGATACTTTTTAAGAATACAGACACTAAGTTTTCCTCCACTTCACTCATCAATCTCCCTATATGAATATAGTACGTGACCGACTGAGGTAAGTTTACGTATTCAGAATAGAAATGAAAAGGTCTAATCAGTAAATTTAGATATATCAGTTTCAAGAGGTTGAAATCTAAATCTAGCATAGTTGCGATACTGCTAAGAGATTATAGATGCCTTTTCACAACCTTTTAGTAGAAAACTTAATGAAATAAACAAGATCAGTTTAGACTGAAATGTGATTAAGCCACTATGATTTGATGCAGAAGATAAATTTCATCTTCGGAACCCCACTTCTGGTGACTTCACTGAGGGGAATGTGTGATCTTGTGCGTAATTTTTTTACACCGACACTTAGTGCTCTGTGAAAGGCTTCGTTAATAAAAACGCTTTTGTTGACCTACTGATGAAAGCTGTCTCCACGAACAGCTGACCAAAAGCCTTAGATACTATTGACCTTATGTATGATTCAGAACTAACAGTCGATATCGGTGACATGACAAATATGTAATTGGATGTAAAACGAAGTAGTGATCTTTCCATGTCCACCTCTAGTGGGAACAAGAATGCGGTAGTTAATAATACCTCATTAGGAAGATAATAATTTAAGCAAGTATGTATTCTGATTAAAATCTGATCACACCCAACCTTTAACTACAGTATAGATGCAATAAAAATGTATGCACGTTGAGTGGCTGCATGAATTTTAGAGATTTTCTGGTATTTATGTTCAAGGAGATTAAAAATGATAAATCCAAATTTTAAGAATTATAAAGCACCATGTATATGGCTACCAGGATGGAGAGAGAGCTAACCAATTCAACCAGGTTGTTGAAATCAAGACAACTGACATCTCCAGACATTTTCGAGCAGTTGAAGCCAAGATAAACTAATATTCTTTGTCCCTACCATTCCCTTAAAATTCACAGATATAGCCTATTACTAGGATCAATTTCAGATATACCGAATTAACTACATCATGCAATCACAAAGTGACTTGCCAAACTATTAGAATCATGGAGAAAGATTTCTGGCAATTTTTTTCTTATTCATATTCCTATCGACTTTAAGACCACCTTAACAGATACGTTAGCTCTAACATGAATAGCCAATGAGAGCCTTGTATTTTCTATACTTTGTTTCAAAAAAGCAAATTTTATGAATTCGTCGAAATGCCTTCATGCATTAAACAGCCTAAGATTATCATTGAGACGATGGCAGGTATAGTTCATAAGCTGAACACTGAACATAGTGAATCTTAAGCAATTTTTAAAATATATTTTCACAATTTCCAATGAATATACCGTAAAAGCCGTTACATGAAGAAACTGAGTTTAACGAGTATATTCATCATAGTGATATAAAGTAGGGTAAAATTTGCCTACCATTTATATCGATATTCTGTATTTTAGGAGGTAAATTGGGTCAGTGGTGATAGAAATCAATAACT
>OX104134.1:23520104-23556868 GCA_944470555.2 Heterobilharzia americana | reverse complement strand
AGGTGGATTCCAATCCCCTCTGCTATGTGAAGTAAGCGAGTGCGTAATCCATGAGGTAAATTAATTGGAATATGATGAATAGCTTTGAAAGCTTTCTTAGTATCCACTTGATGCCCCGTGTTAACTAGGTGTGCAAGTATGGAGTTCTTTATTGTTCTAATCTGTTCCTTGTTCAACCATGATGGGTGTTGCTCATAAATTCGACGATGGAACTGCCTCATTGGACGCCCAATGTAACTAACTCCGCAGGAGCAGTTGAATTGATAAATGCATATGCAGGTGGCAGAAGCAGGCAGTTTGTCTTCATTTCCTGCATCTAGAATCGCGTGACTGTAGAAGATGTAGCATAATTTAGTGGCTAGGAATGATTTTTGCAAGACTCTTTATGCATTATGCGATGATCTCACTGTCAATGTCACTCTTAGATAACAGCTTCGAGAAGATTTGCTTCTTAGGAGCTGTTGGCCTTCTTGTCTTAGCCCTCGTAATATTCATGTGCTTAGTTACAAACTTGTCTGGATAATCATTCCTATTAAGCAGATCACGGATGGTGGCCAACTCTTCCCTTATAACATCATCTGAGCAAACAAGTGTGGCGCGGTGTGTTAAGCATTTCATCAGGTTCCTTTTATATTGGAGAGGTGTGGCACTAAATAAGTGTGTGTATTGACCAGTTGATATTGGTTTCCTATATGCATTTTGTTTCAGAGTTCCATCCAACCTTCTTACCAACAGAACATCAAGAAGTGGGATACTGTCATTTTTCCATTCTTGCATTGTGAAGTTGGCTGGCAGATGAACACTATTGAACTTATTGAGAACAGCATTCTTATCAATCTCACTTTTGAGAACTATAAAGGTATCTATCATCCATGTGACGACAATGTAATTCTAAATAGCTAATGGTTTCGTTCAGTGAACTGTTCTGTAGTTTTTCCAGAAAAGTATCTGCTAAGACCGGACCAAGGGCTGACCGCATAGCTACACCATCAGACTGCCTGTAGGGTTCATTGTTGAAAAAGAAAAGGTCCGTTCATCGTACACTTCAGAAGTCGTCCTTTCAACGTGGAGACTGGAATAGTTATTTTCATGCAATGTTTCGTAAGTTCGTTGCAAATGAAGTCTACTATCTCCACTGGAGAAACGGTAGTAAAAAGAGATTAAACATTACAGGATATCATTAACTTACTGTCTACTATCAACCTCGCCTGGTTACCCAGTTCACTAGTTACTATCCCATCCTAAGCCCGGATAAAGAGGGAAGCTGGGGCATAGGACTAGAAACCATGCCCCGTAAATCCAATCCAGTCGCTAAAGAAACTTCAAAGCACAAAGGAATTATAAAAAAATACAAACTAACTTATTCCTCGCTGGAATCGGAGAGGCGAAATGACACCGCTTGGTGAAAAAATTCGGGAAACCAATTCGCCGATGTGTCTTCTCTCGATGAAAGCGAAAGTAAACGTGGGGACATGGAATGTCCGCACCATGTTTGAAGCTAGCAAGGCAGCCCAGATTGCAAAGGAGATGAGAAGGTATAACATCGAAGTGCTTGGGATTTGCGAAAGCAGATGGAATGGGAGTGGACTCTCCAAACTGTCAACTGGAGAATCAATAATCTACTCCGATATTGTCACCCAGACGACAACCACGAGCACACTGAGTTATGGAGTGGCTATCATGATGTCCTCAAGAGCATCGAAGGCTCTCATGCAGTGGGAACCAATCTCCTTCAGGATCATGACAGCAAGATTCAACTCAAAAGGAAGGAAGGTCACAATCATACAATGTTATGCACCTACAAATAATGCAGAGCAAGAGAAAAAGGAGGAATTCTACAGACAACTTCAATCAACACTGGACAAGACGTCAGTTGGCGATATCAAAATTCTGATGGCCGACATGAATGCCAAACTAGGAGGGGACAACACGGGAAGAGAACTAACCATGGGTCGAGAGGCGCTAGGTGAAATGAATGAGAATGGAGAACTGTTTGCAGAATTCTGCGCATTCAACGATTTGGTGATTGGGGGCAGTGTGTTCAGGCACAAAGATATCCACAAAGCAACATGGATTTCACCAGACACACGACACACTAAAAATTAGATCGACTTTATCTCAATCTCAAGAAAATGGAGACGCAGTCTACTTGACACAAGGTCAAGAAGAGAAGCAGATGTAGGTTCACACCACTCACTGTCTAGTGCAAGGAACCTTCCAGACCAAGTTAAAAGCCTTCAAGGAAGCTGGTGATAGACCTCAATTCAAGTACAACACTCGGAAACTGAAGGATGAAACTACAAACGACATCTTCACGTCAGACATCAGCACAAAACGGGAGATATCGAGCAATATCCCTGAAGAAACCTGTATGGAAGAACACTGGAAGTCTTTGAAAGCTTTGTGGAGAGAAACCTGCACAACAGTATTAGGAAGAAAGAAGAAAGAAGATAAGGAATGGATCTCGACGGATACCTGGATGGAAGCTGATAGAGGAGAGGAGGATGGTGAAGCAGAAGATAAACCAGTCAGGCAAGGATGCTCAACGACAAGAGGAACTGAGCACAATGTATAAAGCACTGGACAAAGAAGTGAAGAAGAGTGAGCACAAAGACAAAAGACACTTCTACGAAACACTGGCAAGCGAAGCAGAACAGGCTGCAGGTAAGAGAGACCTGACGACATTGTATCAAATAACCAGGTTGCTATCTGGGAAGAGACCAACACAGATGAAACCAATAAAAGACGAAGAAGGAAATTTAATTACAAAAGAAGAGAAACAGAGGAAACGATGGGCCGACCACTTCAAGAAGCTCTTGAATCGACCACCACCTGCACTTCGTCCAGAAATACCACCTGCAGCCGCTGAATTACAAGTGAACATTAATCCCCCAACGAAAATGGAAGTCCTGAACGCCATAAAGCTACTGAAATGCGGGAAAGCAGCAGGACCAGATGGAATACCGCAAGAAGCACTGAGAACAGACGCAGAGAAAACAGCGGACATGCTCATACCACTATTGCAGATGGTGTGGAAGGAAGAGAAGGTACCTGGCTAGTGATTGGAAGAAGGGTTAGCTTGTCAAACTGCCGAAGAAGGGAGACCTCAGTGCTTGCAAGAACTGGCGCGGAATCACTCTCCTGTCCACCCACAAGTAAAATATTAAGCCGCATCATCCTAGAGAGGCTTAAGGATGCACTGGATTCAAAACTACTACCGGAACAGGCTGGCTTCAGGAAGTACAAATCATGTGCAGACCAAATTGCAACGCTTCGTATCATCATAGAACAGAGTATAGAATGGCAATCAACTCTCTAACTCAACTTCATCGACTTTGAGAAGGCCTTTGACAGCGTCGACCGAGAAGTAATTTGGTAACTGCTTCATTACTACGGAGTACCGCAAACCTTTATCCGCCTCATTCAACAACTATATGAAGATGCCACATGCCAAGTAATTCACAATGGGAAGCTCAGTGATGCTTTTGAAGTGAAGACAGGAGTGAAACAAGGTTGCCTACTATCCCCCATGATATTCCTTATTGTGGTCGACTGGATCATGCAACAAACAGTGGGGAGCGAGAAGAGGGGGATACACTGGACCAAGGAAAAGAACCTGGAAGATCTGGATTCCGCCGATGACTTGTGTCTGATGTGGCACAAACTTGAAGATCTGCAGGCAAAAAATAACAAGTTGATAGAAGAGTCAGCTAAGACGGGACTTCAAGTGAATATAGAGAAGACAGAAGTGATGAAGATACCGCACCACCACCATCAACAACAACAACAAACTCCAATCACCGTCAACGGGAGAAACTTAAAGGAAGTAACCTCCTTCACCTACCTAGGAAGCACTGTTTAAACTACAGGTGGGACAGACGAGGATGTCAAAATCAGAATCGGAAAAGCAAGACAGGCGTTCATTAACCTGAAATCAGCGTGGAGATCTTCTGCACTCAGCATGTGGAACAAGATACGGATTTTCAACACCAACGTCAAGTCAGTGCTTCTGTATGGTTCAGAGACTTGGCGCGTCACGAAAGGGATTTCCAATAAACTACAGACATTTATCAACAACTGCTTACGCTCGCTGCTGAAGATCAGATGGCCAGAAAGAATAAGCAACAAGGAGCTCTGGGAACGAACCAACCAAGAACCTATCACGCAACAAATATGCAGGAAGAAGTGGAGATGGATTGGCCATGCACTGAGAAGGCCGACTGGGGACATCACGCGTCAGGCCAGGTCCTCGAGTGGAATCCCCATGGGAAGCGACGAGTTGGACGTCCGTGGTGAGGGTGACATGGAGGAGGTCGTGCGAGGAGGAAATGAGAGGTTGTGGGCTGTCGTGGGACCAGGTTCAAAAGATCTCAGAGAATAGAGGTCACTGGAGGCGTGCTACTGAAGCCCTATGTTCCACTAGGAACCCAAGGGACTAATAATAATAATGATAATATAGGAATCTGTGAAAGTAGATGGAATGGGGGTGGACTGTTCAAACTGTCAACTGCAGAGTCATTGATCTACTTCGACATTGTCACCCAGACGACATTATTATTATTAGTCCCTTGGGTTCCTAGTGGAACATAGGGCTTCAGTAGCACGCCTCCAGTGACCTCTATTCTCTGAGATCTTTTGAACCTGGTCCCACGACAGCCCACAACCTCTCATTTCCTCCTCGCACGACCTCCTCCATGTCACCCTCACCACGGACGTCCAACTCGTCGCTTCCCATGGGGATTCCACTCGAGGACCTGGCCTGACGCGTGATGTCCCCAGTCGGCCTTCTCAGTGCATGGCCAATCCATCTCCACTTCTTCCTGCATATTTGTTGCGTGATAGGTTCTTGGTTGGTTCGTTCCCAGAGCTCCTTGTTGCTTATTCTTTCTGGCCATCTGATCTTCAGCAGCGAGCGTAAGCAGTTGTTGATAAATGTCTGTAGTTTATTGGAAATCCCTTTCGTGACGCGCCAAGTCTCTGAACCATACAGAAGCACTGACTTGACGTTGGTGTTGAAAATCCGTATCTTGTTCCACATGCTGAGTGCAGAAGATCTCCACGCTGATTTCAGGTTAATGAACGCCTGTCTTGCTTTTCCGATTCTGATTTTGACATCCTCGTCTGTCCCACCTGTAGTTTAAACAGTGCTTCCTAGGTAGGTGAAGGAGGTTACTTCCTTTAAGTTTCTCCCGTTGACGGTGATTGGAGTTTGTTGTTGTTGTTGATGGTGGTGGTGCGGTATCTTCATCACTTCTGTCTTCTCTATATTCACTTGAAGTCCCGTCTTAGCTGACTCTTCTATCAACTTGTTATTTTTTGCCTGCAGATCTTCAAGTTTGTGCCACATCAGACACAAGTCATCGGCGGAATCCAGATCTTCCAGGTTCTTTTCCTTGGTCCAGTGTATCCCCCTCTTCTCGCTCCCCACTGTTTGTTGCATGATCCAGTCGACCACAATAAGGAATATCATGGGGGATAGTAGGCAACCTTGTTTCACTCCTGTCTTCACTTCAAAAGCATCACTGAGCTTCCCATTGTGAATTACTTGGCATGTGGCATCTTCATATAGTTGTTGAATGAGGCGGATAAAGGTTTGCGGTACTCCGTAGTAATGAAGCAGTTACCAAATTACTTCTCGGTCGACGCTGTCAAAGGCCTTCTCAAAGTCGATGAAGTTGAGTTAGAGAGTTGATTGCCATTCTATACTCTGTTCTATGATGATACGAAGCGTTGCAATTTGGTCTGCACATGATTTGTACTTCCTGAATCCAGCCAGCCTGTTCCGGTAGTAGTTTTGAATCCAGTGCATCCTTAAGCCTCTCTAGGATGATGCGGCTTAATATTTTACTTGGGGTGGACAGGAGAGTGATTCCGCGCCAGTTCTTGCAAGCACTGAGGTCTCCCTTCTTCGGCAGTTTGACAAGCTAACCCTTCTTCCAATCACTAGCCAGGTACCTTCTCTTCCTTCCACACCATCTGCAATAGTGGTATGAGCATGTCCGCTGTTTTCTCTGCGTCTGTTCTCAGTGCTTCTTGCGGTATTCCATCTGGTCCTGCTGCTTTCCCGCATTTCAGTAGCTTTATGGCGTTCAGGACTTCCATTTTCGTTGGGGGATTAATGTTCACTTGTAATTCAGCGGCTGCAGGTGGTATTTCTGGACGAAGTGCAGGTGGTGGTCGATTCAAGAGCTTCTTGAAGTGGTCGGCCCATCGTTTCCTCTGTTTCTCTTCTTTTGTAATTAAATTTCCTTCTTCGTCTTTTATTGGTTTCATCTGTGTTGGTCTCTTCCCAGATAGCAACCTGGTTATTTGATACAATGTCGTCAGGTCTCTCTTACCTGCAGCCTGTTCTGCTTCGCTTGCCAGTGTTTCGTAGAAGTGTCTTTTGTCTTTGTGCTCACTCTTCTTCACTTCTTTGTCCAGTGCTTTATACATTGTGCTCAGTTCCTCTTGTCGTTGAGCATCCTTGCACTGAACTGGTTTATCTTCTGCTTCACCATCCTCCTCTCCTCTATCAGCTTCCATCCAGGTATCCGTCGAGATCCATTCCTTATCTTCTTTCTTCTTTCTTCCTAATACTGTTGTGCAGGTTTCTCTCCACAAAGCTTTCAAAGACTTCCAGTGTTCTTCCATACAGGTTTCTTCAGGGATATTGCTCGATATCTCCCGTTTTGTGCTGATGTCTGACGTGAAGATGTCGTTTGTAGTTTCATCCTTCAGTTTCCGAGTGTTGTACTTGAATTGAGGTCTATCACCAGCTTCCTTGAAGGCTTTTAACTTGGTCTGGAAGGTTCCTTGCACTAGACAGTGAGTGGTGTGAACCTACATCTGCTTCTCTTCTTGACCTTGTGTCAAGTAGACTGCGTCTCCATTTTCTTGAGATTGAGATAAAGTCGATCTAATTTTTAGTGTGTCGTGGTGTCTGGTGAAATCCATGTTGCTTTGTGGATATCTTTGTGCCTTAACACACTGCCCCCAATCACCAAATCGTTGAATGCGCAGAATTCTGCAGACAATTATCCATTCTCGTTCATTTCACCTAGCGCTTCTCGACCCATGGTTAGTTCTCTTCCTGTGTTGTCCGCTCCCACTTTAGCATTCATGTCGCCCATTCGGATTTTGATATCGCCAACTGACGTCTTGTCCAGTGTTGATTGCAGTTGTCTGTAGAGTTCCTCCTTCTTCTCTTCATCTTCATAATTTGTAGGTGCATAGCATTGTATGATTGTGAACTTCCTTCCTTTTGAGTTGAATCTTGCTGTCATGATCCTGAAGGAGATTGGTTCCTACTGCATGAGAGTCTTCGATGCTATTAGGGACATCATCATAGCCACTCGAAAACCCAGTGTGCTCGTGGTTGTCGTCTGGGTGACAATGTCGAAGTAGATCAGTGACTCTGCAGTTGACAGTTTGAACAGTCCACTCCCATTCCATCTACTTTCACAGATTCCTATAACTTCAATGCAATGTCTTCTCATCTCTTTTGCAATCTGGGTAGCCTTGCTAGGTTCAAACATGGTGCGGACATTCCATGTCCTCATGCTAACCTTCGCTTTCATCGAGAGAAGACACATCGGCGAATTGGTTTCCCGAATTTTTTCACCAAGCGGTGTCATTTCGCCTCTCCGATTCCAGCGAGGAATAAGTTAGTTTGTATTTTTTTATAATTCCTTTGTGCTTTGAAGTTTCTTTAGCGGTTAGATTTGTTTTACGGGGTAGGGTTGCTAGCACTATGTCCAACCTTCCCTCTTTACCCGGGCTTGGAACGGGCTAGTAACTAGTGAACTAGATAACCAGGCGAGGTTAACACTGTACTACGCACCTACAAATAATTTAGACCAAGAGAAGAAGGAGGAATTCTATTGACAACTGCAATCAGTAATCAAAAAGACCCCACTCTAGTTAGCGACATCAAAATCCTAATGGTTGGGGTGACATGAATGCCAAACTGGGAGCGGAAAACACAGGAAGAGAACTCATCACGGGTCGATAGGCACTCGGTGAAATGAATGAGAATGGAGAACTATTTGTAGACTTCTGCTCACTCAACGATTTGGTGATTGGATGTAGTGTGTACAAACACAAGGATATTCACAAGGCAACGAGCGACATGAATTTGACTTCACAAGATGGACACTCTAAAACTCAAATCGACTTCATCACAATCTGAAGAAAGTGGAGACGCAGCTTACTGGACGCAAGATCAGATGAAGAAGGGGAGCAGATGTAGGTTCATACCACTCATACCACTATCTAGTGCAAGGAACCTACATTCAAAATCAAGTTGAGAGCCATCAGAGAAGCTGGTGATAGACCACAGTTCAAGTTCAACATTTAGAACAGAAACTGAACCGAAAGACGAAACTACAAACGACATCTTCACCTCAGACATCAGCACAAAATGGGAGATATCGAGCAATATCCATGAAGAAACCTGTGTGGATGAACACTAAAACTCTTTGGAAGAGATGTGGAAAGAAACCTGCATAACCGTATTAGGAAGGAAGAGGAAGAGGAAGAGGCAAGACAAGGAATGGATCTCGATGGACACATGGAAGCAGATAGAGGAGGGAGAGTAAGATAGTTAAGCAAAAGAAAAAGCAGTGAAGTTCAGTGAAGTGAAGTGAAGTGCAGGGCAGTGCAGGGATGAACAAGGCAAAGAGGAACTGAGTACAACTGGACAAGAAGTGAAGAAGAGTGCGCGCAAAGACAACAGACACTTCTACGACACACTGGCAAGTGAAGCGGAACAGGCTGCAGGTAGGAGAGACCAAAATACTATCTGTGAAGAGATCAATACAGGTGAAACCAACGAGAGATAGTGAAGGAGACCTAGTTAGCAAAGAGAGAGGAGGAACAAAGTAGATGATGGGCTGACCACTTCAAAAAACTCTTGAGTCAACCAATACCACTACCACCACCACCTTCACCACCACCACTTGCAACTCCTTCACAGATACCACCAGCAGCCCAGCCACACAACTGTCAGTGAACACAAGACCTCCAATAAAAGCCGACCTCCTGCACAACATAAAGTTGCTGAAATCTGGGAGAGCAGCAGGACGAGGTGGAATTCCACCAGAAGCACTGAAAACAGACTCAGAGACAAGAGCAGCGGACAGGTCAAACCACTATTGCAGAAGGTTTACAAGGAAGGAAGAAAGGAAGGAGGGAAGGAAAGGCACCTGCAGATTGTCAAAGTCAAAAGAAGAGAGACCTAAGTGTCTGCAAGGACTGACGCGCGATCATGATCCACTCCTCTCCACCCTAAGCAAAATATTATACCGCATCATCCTGGTGAGACCAAAGAATGCACTGGATTCAAAATTACCACCGGAACAGGCTAGCTGGCTGGCTTCAGGAAAAACAAATCATGTGAGGATCAAATTGCGACACTAAGCATCATCAAAGAACAGAGCACAGAATGCCAGTCAACTCTCTACCTCAGCTTCATCGACTTTGAAAAGGCCTTCGACAACGTCGATCGACAAGTAATTTGGCAGGTAGCTGAATCAACACTACGGTTTCAGTGCCACAAACCTTTATCAACGTCATTCAACAGCTATATGCTATGCTATATGATGCTACATGCCATGGCCAAGTGACTCACAATGAAAAGCTCAATGATGCCTTTGAAGTGAAGACAGAAGTAAGATAAGGCTGCCACATACTATCATCACCGATGATCATGTTGATTGTGGTCGACTGGACTGGAGTGGGTCATGCAACAGACTGCTGTGAGGAGCGAGATGATGGGCATACGCTGACCACACCGATGAAAAGACCTCAGAAGGAGGTCTGGATTTCACCAACGATGATGACTTATGTCTAATGTCTTGTCACACAAACTCGAAGATCTATAGGCGAATACGAACAAGTTGGCAGAAGAGGCGAGGTGAGGCAGCGGAGGAAGACGAGACTTCATCCATGTGAACGTGGAGAAGATAGAGGTGATGAGGATACCCAACCAACAACTACAACAGCATCATCAACAACAAGCACCAATCACCATCAATGGGAGAAATCTAGAAGAAGTAGTCTCTTTCACCCACCCATCGACCTACCTACCTACCTACCTACCTGCCTACCTACCACCCCACACCTACATACCTACCTACCTACCTACATAGGCAGCTTCATTCCAACCATATGTGGCACAAGCACAGATGAGGACATCAAAGCTGGAATTGAAAAGATAGCAAGACAGGCCTTCCTTCATTCATCTGAAATCATTGTGGAGATCTACTGCACTGCACTGCACTGCATTGCATTGCATTGCACTCCACTCAGCATGAAGCGTCAACGAGATCCGGATTTTCAACACTAAGTCAGTCAAGTCAGTGTTTCTATGTGATGGTTTGGAGAGTTGGCGTGTCGCGAAAAGCATTTCCAACAAACTACAGACATACATCATCAACTACTGCCACTCACGCTCACTGGAGACTGACAATGAAGATCAGATGACCAGAATAATAGGAATGAGCAACAAGGAAGTTTGGCTGGCTGGCTGGCTGGTTGGCTGGCTGGCTGGCTGGCTGGCTGGCTGGTTGGCTGGCTGGCTGGCTGGCTGGTTGGCTGGTTGGCTGGCTGGCTGGCTGGCTGGCTGGCTGGCTGGCTGGCTGGCTGGCTGGCTGGCTGGCTGGCTGGCTGGCTGGCTGGCTGGCTGGCTGGCTGGCTGGCTGGCTGGCTGGCTGGCTGGCTGGCTGGCTGGCTGGCTGGCTGGCTGGCTGGCTGGCTGGCTGGCTGGCTGGCTGGCTGGCTGGCTGGCTGGCTGGCTGGCTGGCTGGCTGGATGTCTGTCTGGCGACGAACCAACCAAGAACCTATGCATCACCCAACAAATGTGTAGAGGAGAGTGGAGATGGATTGGATCTGGCATACACTGAGGAGACGATTGTGGGACATCATGCGCGAGACGAGGCTCTCGAGTGGAATTCAAATGAGAAACGACGAGTTGAGTATCGGTGTTGAGGGTGACATAGAGGAGATGGTGTGAGTAAGAAATGAAAGCTTGTGGGTAGTGGTTGAGTGAGGTTGAAAAGACTGGAGTGAACAGGGTGCAATGGTGACGTTCTGCTGAAGCTCTGTGTTCCATTAGGTACCCAATTGAAAATGATAATATTTACTATCTACTTTAAGATCCTTAATCTTCTCAACAAATTCAAATGTATCTTTGAGATTGTAGTTAACAACTTCTTTATGGCGAACATTGTAGAACTGTGCTAACCATTTTGCTGTTGTATGATACAGTGTTTGACCTGCCGAGAACTTGTCGGAGAGGCAATTCGCTTTTATACAGTATCTGCAGAGTATAAAATCTAGGTGTTACAGTCCCAGTGCATTTTAAAGGTGTTTTTTGAAGTGAAACCCTGTTTTTCAATATTTTTCAGTGTTTCGGTTAGATGTTTCTCAGTTTTCTCCGTCGTATCACCATAGGCGACTTATTTCTGAAATTTACTCTCATCACTGAGTAAAGTATTCATTTTATCTGTTTAGTCTTTTTTATCCATTAAGACTATTCCCACTCCTTTATCTGGCTCAGTAATCACAATATTTTCATTTGTTTGAAGCGTTTGCCAAGCCTTTCTGTGTTTTTTCGTTGAAATATTCTTTGTACCGTTCCTACCGCTCGTGTACCTAAGGCAGGAGTCAACGAGTATTGTCTTAAGTCTATCAACGTATTCCCTAGATGATGGTACCAAACCTTCTGTCTGTGTACACAAGTTTTCAAACTGCACTTCCGTTTCCATCTTACTAGTCGTATCACGACTATCAAGAAAGTTTGGTCCAAGTGACAAAGCTTCTAATCGTATAGCATCAAGGTCGATATTCGAAAAATTGTGCACAAACTGACCTGGGTTGGTCGGGAATCTCATCTCTGGTGTTCGATTTTGAAGACTTTTGTTCAACCCAATGCGCTTCTTTTCCTTCCGTGCATAGACAACATTCACAACAACTCAAGAATTTCTGCTTTAAATTTTCCGGGTGCCCTTCTACAGCGTGGAATCTCTCTGTAACATTTTTCAACATTTCAGTAGACTAAGACCTTATTGAGTCAGTCTGATTCAGAACATAACGTTCCAGTATTCTTGCACTGGGCTGAACCCTGGAGCATCGTGAAGAATTCTAATATTCTTTAGGGTAACGACCCCTTGAAATCTCGTTCAGAATGTTTGGGTATAGTTTCTCGTCACCCAGATACAAATTGTCGCTCCAGGGTAGGTCGTGGCTGAAGATTTGTCTGAAATTAGAGAGTGAAATGGTTAGTTGAGTTGACCACTTCACTTACCTGGAAAGATGCGTCAGTCCTGGTGGTTCAGTGGCCGACTAAGTCTCGCCATGGATACAAAAGGCTTCTTAGCTTTCTCCGACTTGTGTCATTTGTGTCGCCGCCACAATATTCGATTGCTTATCAGTGGTTGAGTGTATTTTGTTGCAGTTTGCTCTATTCTAATTTATGGCTTTAAAACATTGCCATTGAAGGTAGAGGGCATAAGAAGGTTTCAGGCATATGACTACCATTGCCTTCTTGGCATAGACTATGTGTCGTAGTGTGACCACGTGAGTGAAGCAGAAGTCAAATGTAGAGTTTAAGGACGCAGAATGAAATCAGTGGGTGAGTTTGTGAACCTTCATGTTATGTGTTATGCTGGCCTAATTACAATCTGCCTCATCCCGTAATGTTGGCTGAAGTATATTCAAGCCATTAAAAGGCTCGTGGAGGTGAGACTGAAACTTGGCATCACTTGATAAAATCCTTAACTGTTGGTTTGAGCCACTTAGGGAGATGCAGACTAGCCGGTTGGGGTCCACAAGACAGCAAAAACCGGTTGTTTGGAAGACTCTAAGTGACATGTCTTAAAACCTATGTCAGTGTTCCAGATGCATCCACACTCTATCTTCATCTTAACTCCTATTCTGAATTCAGCGTTTTCGCATTCCTCCTTCATCTATTTTGCTGCTTTCTACTGCTTCGGACTGATTTTTCTTTCTTTCTTCATCTTTCATCTTACTACTTTGTTACTTGTTGTGATGATTTGAGATGCAAAAGCTTAGATCGTTATGCAGTAATACCTGATCCTATGTTAACACCGACTGAACTAATCAACTGAGAGGTGTGCGAGGAATATCATCGATGGCAAAGTTACAGAGATAGGGTGAAATAAGTCAGCCATGCATAACCCTTTTTTTGTTTAGAACAATGGACTTTGGGGTGTTAACAAACTTTTCACCGACAATTCTTTATTTCAAACATTTTCAGAGCATGGTTATGTCTAAGGAATCGAAAACAGCCGTGATTTTGAGAAATACAACGATTGTTAACTTGTGATACATGTGACATTGTTGAAGCATTTGATGAAGTGTGAACACTAGTTAAACACCATTCGGTATTCTATGCTGGTTTACATCATAAAAGATCTGTGGCTGTGGATGTTCATGAAAACTATGAATCCACAAAGTTACGCAATATCTAGGCATCCGCTCGGGATTGCATATGTCAATAGAGATCAATCAAATTCGGTACAATCAACGACTGGATAATACAAGTAACAACACACTCTCTGTTATTGCCACTTAGGATTTCCTAGTCCTTACACATAAATTACATCCTTGGTGGTCTGTCATAGAGATCATAGGCAAACACTATAAAAACAGCCAAGCATTGTTTTACTGCACTCATCACTAACTGGACGACTATTTCGTTCTGTTTTGTTAGTAGTTGTTCAGCTGTTCAAAGATTTCTGATTTATGGCCTTCCCTGTGTATATTCGTTGTTCAACCTTGTACTGTGTTTACATGAATCCTGTTCACAAGTTGACCGGTTAGTTTCATGAATATTTAAAACAATATTAAAAAAACAATCATAAACCAGACACGATTGAACAATCAGATGAACTATAGGAATTTTGACATGTTATATATATCTATGATAATGTAGTTCTTAATTATTGCCCTGAAGAAGCTCGAATCAGAATTCTGTGAGAAACAGTCACATTTCTTACTTTAAGCACCCTGAGATTCGTACACAAATAACATACCTGTTTGTACTATGTTGTTATACACTCCATCAAGATGATAACATTCATCGTGAAGGTTTTCTGCAGTACACTGGACATGAGACCTTAATTAAAACAGGGGGATGGTTTAATAGAGTTTTCTATAGATTTTTCATCCATTTCATAGCTAACTGTTCTTAGAAGTGTCGGAACTAAATTTCATCATGTTTCACATCTGATTTTATGATGTCTATACAATTCGACATTTGACGGTTTGGTTTTGAAAATAATCTGACTTGTAGTTGACTACTCAGAAGTAGTGTAAATTGTTTCAAACAAAATGCTACCTACAATAACTCCTTAGAGGATTATGAGAAGCAAACGTATATGCACTGAGTTGTGCGAGTTTCCCATTTGCAAGGTGACTGGAAGCCTTATCCAAAGTTTGTGCATTGCGACGCCAATGGGCGCCGATCCGTGGATGGTGTATTGACGACAAAGTCAGTTTCATTTGTTTTCAACACATTTTATATACATAAAGGGGTTTTGAATTTACGGATGGCAAGAGCTTCAATGAATTAAACACTATGGCCTGACCACTTTTATGTAGTACTTTAAGAGCTGTTTTTTTTATTTAGATGCTCATTCAGCAGTATAAACTACATCTGCACCGGTGGTACCAAGAAGAGGGATACCAACTTACTGACGACAACACTGATAGAGAATGGCTATCCGTCGAAATTTATCGACAGGTGCAAAAGTTATGTACCACTAAAAGTTCCGTTGGCAAGAAAAATGTCTATATGTCATTACTACCTAGAGGTGATTCACACAGCTTTGTTGTAAGGAAAAGGCTTAGATCAGCCATCTGTAAAATATATAATGCAGCCAAGATCATCACCGAAGACAAGACAAAGTCCGTGTTACAACGCAAACTGAAACAACATAAACGATTGCATCACATCCCACTGTGTAATGGTGATATAAAGTTAAGGATGGTTGAACTTGTATCTAAGTGGTTTCGAAAATAAATGACCCCAACAAATCCAATAAGCGTAGGTGACAAACGTCCATCTTCGTCTATCCCTAAATATATACTAAAAACTAACACATGGTAGACATGAAAACAGCTTTTAAAGTACTACATAAAAGTGATCAGGGCCGAGTGCCTAAATTTACTGGGGCTCTTGCCATCCGTAAGTTGTAGCCCCCTTTATGTACACAAAACAATCTGTACTCACTTTAGACCTACACATTTCATAGATTATCCTTGAAATGCTCTTGTCTGGGGGTTGTGCTCATCAACTTTGTAGACAACTTTTGGACAGTAATTTGGTGGTTGTTAACTCGCAATCATCCCTGCATTTCTTTGTTTTATAGAGATAGTTGTTATGTCAGGGGGTTGTTGGACATCAAATTAGACACCATAAGGTCGCTGCTAATATGTTGTTGGTTTTGTTTGCGCACACTATGACAAATGGTTGAATAACCACGATGTGCTAAATAGGCACCATCGCTGAATATAATTTGACCGATATGGGAATTTTTATTTGTAACCACTTTTTCTTTAGCAGCTCCTCTGGATGGACTTCACGATCCCCTTCGTCAGATTATGCAGCTGAATGAGCACCACAATTTATCAGTCCAGAACTAATTTCCACAAACAACTTGATCCCTCTTACTATGAAGTAGACAATTATGGATGACGATTTTACCATTCTCTACGGAGGCTTAGTAACTCCGCGTAGTCCTCCGGCATGTACAGGAAAAATTAGACGGGAAGCACCCATGCCTGCAAACTTTGATTCCAAATATACTGCAACAGCTAAGTCGTTTAGGGGTTCCGAGGAATAAATGGGAATGAAAAATCGAACTAAGGATGATCTTGTTGACAGAAGGTGAAAGGGTATTTACTCCATTTGAAAACTTCACACAACCACCAAAAAGAATAACAGCTCACCCAAAAGAATATTGACCTAGATGCTAGTGTGAACAACCAAACAAGGGTGGTCACTCAGAACTCTGAGGAGGTCGACCATTCGGATGTAAATGAAGAAAAGGATGACGCATAACAAGGTATTTATGAGGTGTGTTTCTGCAATCAAGCGCCGACCTTGAAACCATATCCCAGTACATTAATAGTATACCGTTTTCAGGCTGATGCAGGGTATTACAGGAATTTTTTTCCCTTTTAAGTCAGTAGTCCATAGTAGACAAATTTGTGATGTTTTATAATCATAATTAAGCTAGAAATATATGATCTTACCTCACTAATTTCGTTGTGATCAACCTTTGACGTAAATTTGTGAAAGCGATATAACGATATGTTTGTTTTAAGTAAAACGATTATGCATGAAGCACACCTGAAATTATAATAGTGACTACTGAATGCTTCACCTCAGTTTGAATAAATTGGATGAATCCATTCCAATACTAGATTATGTAGTTGTCTTGTTGGCTGTTTTTGAGGGTATATGTGAAAAGATGCGTTTACGCACAAATAATAAGTTCGAAATATACCTCCATTACAGAACAATTTGTTATCGTAATATTGAACCGCTCGACACTCAACTTCTTTCTTGATATTTGTCATAACTAAGATCTGCTTAGTTATAATTCAAGCATGTAGAATGTTTGTTTAAAATGTCAGCGTTCATGCTATAATATAATTAATGATGCACTGATACCGACGGTAAACTATTAATCGCAGTGGTAAAGTGTTTATTTAACTTAAGCTTAAGCGTCAAATGACTTATATGTGACCATTATTACAATTTACCATCTCATTCAGTGGACTAAACACCCATCTTATAAGTTGCATTTTACTTGTGTGCAACCTGAAAACTTAATATCAGACTCATATTCTTCAAAAGGATCTTCCTAGCAAGACTGAAACATTCAGGAATAATACAAAATATGTCTTCTTTTTTCTTGGTTCTAATATATTATCCTTGCATTACAAAAGTAAAATATACCTTATACAATTCATCATACTAACTCGGTAACCAAGATTTCCAAGCTATGCAACCAGTTACTATTCTCTGATATGCTTGTAATTCTTCGGTGTTTTACTGGATCGAATCGCTTGACCTCTACTGGAATATGAACTCCTATGCGGATGCTTCGATATTGCCTGAAAATTCATTATGATAATTTACTTGGCTGTAGCTAGCAGAGGAATCCAGGAAGCACTTTCCGTCCTATTCGGGAATCACTAACTGGATGAGCCTCAGTGCGAACAACATCACTCACTGCAGTGCGTCTACATCCGGCTCTATTGCTTTTGTCTCTTGGGTTGCTAGTGGAACATAGAGCTTCAGCAGAACGTCACCATTCCACTCTCTTCTCTCCAGTCTTTTCAACCTCACTCAACCACTACCCACAAGCTTTCATTTCTTACTCACACCATCTCCTCTATGTCACCCTCAACACCGATACTCAACTCGTCGTTTCTCATTTGAATTCCACTCGAGCGCCTCGTCTCGCGCATGATGTCCCACAATCGTCTCCTCAGTGTATGCCAGATCCAATCCATCTCCACTCTCCTCTACACATTTGTTGGGTGATGCATAGGTTCTTGGTTGGTTCGTCGCCAGACAGCCAGATAGCCAGCCAGCCAGCCAAACTTCCTTGTTGCTCATTCCTATTATTCTGGTCATCTGATCTTCATTGTCAGTCTCCAGTGAGCGTGAGTGGCAGTAGTTGATGATGTATGTCTGTAGTTTGTTGGAAATGCTTTTCGCGACACGCCAACTCTCCAAACCATCACATAGAAACTCTGCCTTAACTGACTTAGTGTTGAAAATCCGGATCTCGTTGACGCTTCATGCTGAGTGGAGTGCAATGCAATGCAATGCAGTGCAGTGCAGTGCAGTAGATCTCCACAATGATTTCAGATGAATGAAGGAAGGCCTGTCTTGCTATCTTTTCAATTCCAGCTTTGATGTCCTCATCTGTGCTTGTGCCACATATGGTTGGAATGAAGCTGCCTATGTAGGTAGGTAGGTAGGTATGTAGGTGTGGGGTGGTAGGTAGGCAGGTAGGTAGGTAGGTAGGTAGGTCGATGGGTGGGTGAAAGAGACTACTTCTTCTAGATTTCTCCCATTGATGGTGATTGGTGCTTGTTGTTGATGATGCTGTTGTAGTTGTTGGTTGGGTATCCTCATCACCTCTATCTTCTCCACGTTCACATGGATGAAGTCTCGTCTTCCTCCGCTGCCTCACCTCGCCTCTTCTGCCAACTTGTTCGTATTCGCCTATAGATCTTCGAGTTTGTGTGACAAGACATTAGACATAAGTCATCATCGTTGGTGAAATCCAGACCTCCTTCTGAGGTCTTTTCGTCGGTGTGGTCAGCGTATGCCCATCATCTCGCTCCTCACAGTTGTCTGTTGTATGATCCACTTCAGTCCAATCCAATCCAGTCGACCACAATCAACATGATCATCGGTGATGATAGTATGTGGCAGCCTTGTCTTACTTCTGTCTTCACTTCAAAGACATCATTGAGCCTTTCATTGTGAGTCACTTGGCCTTCACTTGTAACATCATCATGTAGCTGTTGAATGAACGCGAAGCGTGTATTCTTCTGCTAGCCACAACCATGTAAAGCATCCAGTCAATTGTTGACCAGGCTTCGTTCAAAGGGTTATATGCCGATGAAATCAAATCACACCTGGCATAGATTGGTTGTGTCTACTAGCTTGTGGCATGTATATGAATAATGTATCATGTGAACAGAACCAATGCTTCCATCATTTCAGAAGATTAGAAAAAGAAGGTTTTCCCTTGGTTGAGTTGATTCAACCCGCGCATATAGCAACTGCACTTCTGAATGCGGTCTGAAACATCTGTGGATAAATTTTTCGTTTGCCCGTTAGTACGGCAAATAAACAACATAGCTAGTCAACTAAGGCTTGATTTTCCAAACTAATGAATGCCAAGTTAACTGCACTCACTGCTGTAATCTGTATGCGACTGAGTGACTAATCTCGACAAGTTAACGACAATCACCTCCACGAACAACATTCATTGTTCATATATGTTAATTTAAAGGTGCTTATCCGAATGCCTGAACATATAGTGAAAAATATGATAAAATATAGGAAAAAAGATCTCAGTGAACGATGTTCACCTGTGAAAAATTTACAGTACCATTTTCGAATGAACTTTTACTATCAGTCAGAAATATTGATAATAGTCATGTGAACTTTATGTATAGGATGAAATTAAAAGGTTACTTGAGGCGGCGTGTTCGAACATCACGAAACTATTTCTTAATTTAAGAGCAGAACTTGGTTCCATTTCACTTGATTTCTTAGATGTATAGATAATAAATTGTCCCAAATATAATGTAATAACTTAGACCAGCTGAGTGACTTCTCCGTATTGCTTTCGATAGATCAATTAGAGTCTGTAATGGCCTGTTTCGATTGTCTGATTGACACTGGTCAAAAAGCCGACACTTCTTGTTCCAGCAGTAAATGTAACTTATGTCCACATCAAAGTATATTCACATGTGTCACCCTTTTTGTTTATCACCTTATTTTATTACAAAAAGAGTGGCCAGCCAGTAGCTCTTTGTAAAGATGTCTCTATTTTTAGTGGAACTTCACACTCCTTCACTGAGTATACTCTGCCAAAGGAAGCATTAGTTAGCGAACAAGAAAAACAGCTGTGGTCATTTTTCGCTTCATTTCAGGCGGGGAAATAAAGTCAAACATCAGTGCATCTGTCCGGTTTAGATAAATTAAAGCAATCATTTTGTTACAATGTCCGAAGTAAATGCAACACTTCAAAATAAGTTAGATGAAATAAGTTTCAAACATTCCCAACCTAATATCAGTTCTTTATGAAATTTCACTTCAAATCGAACACTTTCCCACTGAATAACTTCTCAAATGCATGCTGAAGTATGAGCGGTTTGTAGAAGGATTTTATGAAGTCCTAATAAGAAAACTTAACTTGTGATGTAAACCATGTTGGGAGTAAGTAGGATTTCCATTGACAAAATTGTACAATGGAGAAGAATTCCACTACTGAACACTTGAGTGGTTAGAAACCAGTCAGGCTGGTCTGTAGATTTTACTGGGCAGGTAGGTCAGAGGGATCCAAACACCATCTGGCCAGTTCGCTTGTTTGGAGCAGAGCCCATCAGCAGTGTACCCGGACAAATGAGGTTCATCAAGACGAATTACTTCCGTTCATCTGGGGCTGCCTAGCTCACTGGTATACCTAAAATCAATTTGCAAATGACTGATGAATTGCACGGTTCATCATGACATTCCTCACAACTGAGTAGTCTTCCCAACTGTCCAACTGTGGTATCGCCAAGATTTCATCTAGAAACCAGTCAGCTGAGATCACAAAGTGTGACCTCTGTCATGAACCATCGAGAGATACTACTACTGAAAGCCTGAGTAGTCTCATATCACTCAAGCTGATCTATAGATTTCGCCAGGAAGTTGGACACTAACTACACCACATCAAAAGTTGACTGCAGTTGCGAAATGAAAACCATGAAATTCAAACTAGGAGGTCAGCTGCCAATATGCTTCATGAAAGACTTAGAGATCATTCATTCTGTTCCGTGGGGAGTCACAGGCTGATGTGAAAGAATGTATTCACCAATTACATCCATAATGGCTTGTGACTTCATGGAACTCCTTTATCTGATTTATATAACTTGCCGCGAATACATAAAATGATCCACTCACCGTTTCGCAAATCTAACTGTTCATTAGCGAAACAGTTAGGAATGATCCATAGGTTTAAAGGTAGCTTTCAATTTGTGCAATATTTAGAATAAATTGGAATATTCCCGGTAAATTTATGGTATCATTAGGTTTATCTCCCTAACGCACAAACATTAACTTACGAAAAATCATAGAGATGATATATAAACGCTGCAATCTTGCCTTATCGAAAGAACAAATCTATTTTGAAAATCTCTCATTTCGATTTCAAGTCGGTATTCACTATGGATTGGTGAAGTGATAGGTGCGTGCTGCTGAGGAGTCCCTCACTAGGGAGAAACAATTGCTTAGTGCTCTCAAGTGTCCAACACTTTTCCAGTTGATGTCACTTCACAACGAATACCAACTTGAAATCAAGAAATCTCTATAAACTTCCAAAGTGATTCTTAGTTAGATGTTGATGGATTTGTAATGCACAGCCTTTCGGTTTTCATAGTACTTCATAATTTTCTGTGTTATGCTAAACTAGCTAAAATGATTAGTGGTATATGAATGACACCCTCTTTTTGACGTGTGATCATCTCAAACATGATTCTGATCTGCTAGAATTTTTCATCAAGCTTACTCGAAGTCATAATTTACAACAGGCGACAAGTTTCATTTCCTAAGTCTTAGTATTCAGTGCGCTAAAGATAGGAAGATTGTGATATTTGCTCTTCAGTAAGTTGGATAGCTGGGAATCTACTTAAATTTTAACGGATTCCGTTCAGTAAGCTGTAAGATGTTGGTATATATTCTTAGCAATCACTCAGGGAAAATTCATTGACAAAAAAGTTCAAAATAGAACTGACTGTTATTTAGAAATACTAAATTCGTGACCTGTACCCGGAGAAGCGCATTTAAATGTGATGTACAGCCCCAAACCAGAAAATGAAAGCTGAAAGAAGTAGAAAAAACCTCTCATTTTACATCCTGGCACGAAGCATGACAAAACTGTTAGAATAATCAGCTGTGAACTAATTTCCTTACTAAAAAGTTTTGATCAAACCACTCAACTTGTCCGAATGTATGGAAAATATCCCTTGCCAAATTTTAAAGAAGATAGGAAATTGATAAATGGCCTTTTCACACTACCGACAAATATATTCAACATTTCACACATAAGTATCGAGGCTCTCCACTGTATGAACAAACAGAACATGTTCTGAAGAACTTGAAACCTGAAGATGCGTATTTCTATAGTAGCATGATCTCTCACCACCGAGGAGTAGCTGCATCGACACTACTGAGGATGATTAGTAACCAAGAGAAGTTGGGCTCACCGAGTTCCGTCGAATGACTCAAAACGAATCTAAGCATTTGAAGTGAGGTGGTTATCAATCCTTCTGTGGTGGTACGCAACACCATCATCTTTCCTCTTTTTACTTTCCAGATTCGTTTCTGAGCTCTGCTTCATCCTATCCTTTGTATTAGCGGAAATACTCTGTATAACACTTATCCATGACGTTAGCTTTCCATGTCAATACATTTTCTGTCATTCTTCTCCAACTGTAGTTCGTACCTCTTTCAAACTCATCAAGTGGATGCACTGTATGAATTTCAGCGCACTACTAAAGAGTTCAAACCAGGACGGAACGGCTGTCCAGTGCTCCCAGGTTTTCATAGGTTCTCTAACTGACGTCAATTCATGATAAAAATTGCTTTCAATTTCCCCTAACCAACAAATGAAAAGAATATCAGTTAATTTAAGATAACCATAGCATCCGCTTCCGGGTATTTAAGCATGAAAGTTACAAATGTTCACTTTAGAAAGAATGCTACTTCTGTTGCATCACAGATTCGTTACAAAGTCGACCGAGCTTCTTCTTAGTTTTAGCCAATCAGAATCTTCCTACCATTCAATTTCACTCCTGATTGGCTAACTACAGGAATTCGGAAGCTAAAATAAGAGTTAAATACGAACCAATCAGAATTCAAAAGCTCACTGTGATTCAGATTACGCTATGTAACGAGAATTTTAATTTAGGTTGACCTGTCACATCATTTTGGAATAATAATTTTCAGTTGCAGGTAATTATTGAAAATTTCTATTCCTTCCTAAGCTTACAATTTTCACTATTATTGTTAAGAACAGTATCAATTTTTGTAGAACCCTCTAATATTTCAAGCTACTGGACCAAATACACAAATAAATTCATTTGTTTAGTAGAAGTCATGCCATACGTTGAACTCGCAAACCTACTCATTCTTAGAATTTCGTTGTCTTGAATAACTTGCTATAGTTAGTTGTGTTTCTTTTTTGAATCGATGATTTCGCATCCTATGCACTGCTCTGGATGGTTTAACTATCCAGCTCAGGGAACACAACACTACCAAAATAAAGGGATAGCTGGGTAACACGCACCCACCTAACAGTGTGGTAAAATGTCTGGTGATCGAAGTGGAGTTTGTTAGGTAGTTTTGAGCTAGTGACCTGGAGACCTATGGCCTATAGGTAGAATCCTGCCACAGCCCAGGTTTTCATTTCACCTTCAATCATCAACTATATATGAATTATATTAGTCTACAGAATCCCGTTTATCCATGACGGCCATCAGTAGGATTGTCCTCTTGACTAATCCAGTGGTTTCTATAAAGTACCCTCACTAACAGTTGCATAAGATTCAGTTATCACCGAGGTTCACTTAGTTCAAACGGAGCAAGGGGTATTTCTCATTATTGTGTTACCATATAGCTTACTGAATAAGTTTTGAGGATAAAAACTGAATACTAACACTGGATTTTTCAAGAACCTCTATTTACACTGTGCAAACAAAACTCAAATGGGACTGTACCTCTTTTGAAAACCTGAGTTAACTTGTCCACCTTCATTTGCGTCTGTTTTAAACTCACCTGTAAGAAACATCGGACACTGGTGCTTTTCGTTTGAATAGAATATGGGTAATCTCCTTTGTTAACAACAAGGCAGTAGGTCAAAATTAACTTCTACCTAGGGACAGCATATGAACTGCGATCGTGTAAAGTTATCTCCGTTTCCTTCGTTACCCAAAATCAAAGTGAATTAAATAACTGCTAAAAATGCATAATTCAGCAGAGAACCTGGCGTATAAAGTGCACATATATCAGTCAATGTCCCCTCCTTACCATAGGTGATAATTTAACACCCATACATTAAGTTCTGTCCCGAAGTTGATGTAAAATATTGTTATGAGTTGCAGCACCTCAGTGGCAAAATTCATATTATTTTACACAATATAAATTGCTTTTTTACGGATATATCTATTGTCTACTATGTCAAAGATAATCTTCGTCGGAACCCATAGTTCTTATTCCTCAATCGTAAAACAATCCACTACGAGTCTGTACAGAATCATATGCTTATGCTACAAGATACGCCTAACTGGTTGAATAAATCTTGTTAGGCTGAGTGACGTCCATACCTTTGGCTTACAGACTGAAGATGGGATGTGTAAAGTAATCAGCCAAAGTAACACTGGCTTGCTAATACATTAAAGGATGGTTAAACTTTTGTAGTTACAGCCAAGAACTTTTGAGGATGATTATAAGTTAACCGAAATGAAAATTAAGTCTAGCTGTTTATGTGTACAGTATTTCGGTACCTTTTATTCACATTTTACTATTTTGTCTTAGCAGAATGTTGGTAGCTGTCATTAATAATGGTAAATAAAATCAGCATTTTGTATTTTATATAAACTCAAACTGTGTTTCGAAAACTTGGGTTACAAAGACAGAGAAGAAACGAATTACTCAAGCTTTTTGTGACTTCAGTCACCACCACTTAAGTGAATACATCTACGAGTGAATAACTGTTTCAGACAGCATAATTAATTTCTTTAAAACAAGGTTTAACTGTCAAAATATATTACTACAGATATTCCCATAACTATTGACGTCAGTTAGAAAGGCTAATGGGAAAATTCAAGGTGAATTATGCCGCCTTAGAGATCCACTCCAGCCGTCCATCCTGCTTAGCTGCACATAGAATCACTTGACCTGGATGTCATATCATTACAGGTGCGTGGTTGAATCATTGAGGAGAGCATCAGTTCTTACGGGGTTCTAGAAATTTCTAGCCGGGTGAGTGCCAACAGGTAGGAAACCTAAATCGATCAATGGAAAATGATCGATACTAGGAATGGAACAAAATGACATTGTTTTTGTTCTACATTAACAAATTAGTTTTTATTTCGTGGCAGTAGTCGGAAACTGCTGACAAATGGATTCCAATGCATTGGATGAATGGGGTATCCTGTTCGCCACAAGGCCTGGCAATCCTGGACGTGATCTCTCTCGCAGTCATGTGTGTATGTTCCCAGTGCTGAGAAGTCCCAAACTACTAAGATTCTGCTGTCCAGTGTTCCTGGTTGACATAAATCTATCATGAAAACTAAGTGGAAATCAATCAATTAGTTTTCGAAAAATCCGTAATTGAAAATTGTTTATATTTAATTATTTCATGTCCTTCATGATGGTATAATCTACTGACTGTTGTCTTTTTTTCTTTTCTAAATCTCATTTTAGTAGTATACATTCTATTAGTGTGTATTTCTAGTAATGTCAACCACAGTTCAGACAAATGTCAATGATTCACTTGTAGATGAACCTTCAATGAAACGTACAAAATATATAACTGATACACTGGAAAATAATGAGGAGAAATTCAATCATAATAAATCTTTGTTTGCATTAAAAGAGAAGAAAAGTACAAAACCACCTGTAACTACAAATCTTCTATCGTCATGTTCAGATACACAGTCATATTTGAATGTATATGAGATGTCCAACAGTATGGATAATGCTTCTTGTCTAAACTTACCAAAGTGTAGTGAGTGTAATTAATTTATTGTAAACAATTTTTTGTATTGTCATTTAAAATAAACTGGATCGCGGTCGCATTCAAACTAGCGACCACCGGGTTACTGACCGGTGCTCTACCAAATAAGCTACGCGGTCTAGATTTTCATATCACCTCCAATCATCACCCAGTACAAATACTAGTCTGTCAAACTACGGCTATCTTAGATAGTCAAATCAAAATCAATGTGATGCTCCCCATCTCTAATTCACTTAGACTTGGATTAGGATGAGAAGTCCTGACTAGACAGCCAGTGTGAATACGATTAAGCGATAGTAACGCGTCACGAATTCACATGGTAGTCGGGCAAAACCCCTGGTAATTGAAGTGAAATAAAATTCTGGTCAGCAGTCGGACCTCGTAGTTCAGTTGGTAGAGCGCCTAGCCGGTAGCCCGGTGGTCACTGGTTCGAATCCGGTCGCAGTCCAGATTTTCATCTCACCCTCAATCATCACCCAGTACTTAAGCATTTAACTAAGCCTACTTTACGGAGAATTCTCAATAAGGCTGGGATTAAAGTGACATTTAAACCAACAAACTCGCTTAGAAACAAAGTTTGTATGTTAAAAGATCCTATTGATGCAATTAAGCTAAATAATCTGCTTTACTAAATCCCTTGCAATGACTGCAAGGTCAAAAACATAGGTCAAAGTAGTCGAACAGGTTCGATTAAAATGACAGAGCACAAAACTAAGTTAAATCAAGGTTTATAGATCCTAATAAGATAAGAAATTTAGAAAAAAAGCTGGACTATATCTCTGCATGCAATTGCACACAATCACACAAGTGGGTGGGATAGAGTGACAGCGTTAAAAACTTACCTAGGTGAGTGGAGGGAGAGATTGATGACCGAATCTTTGTTTATCGAATCAACACATGTAGTAACAGAAATGATTTTGCACCTGTCCCATATGTATGAAAAATTCTACTACCCTTGTCATTCGTCACAAAAAAGAAGAGAGAATCAGAACTGTATAAGCCATGTCTTAAAGTTGTGGAGTTACCTTATATGAATATGGACAATAACCTGTGTTCGAAACGTTATCCAGTAAATGCTACTGTTTCACTGTGTGACATTTCTAATAAACCGACTAAAATGGAATTTGTTGTATTGTATTTACTCTCAAGGCTTCCCGATGAATAACTCCAAACACTAGAATGTAAACGTGATCCATGAACTTTCATCCGCACAGGAATTGACAGCTAAGTGGGTTACCGTCCAGCAGCTGATGCATCTACTATCGAACCCAAGCGACTCAGAAATAAAAAAAGAGTAGACTATAGATTTCTCCTTACTATCTCGGTTGTTAATAAACATTTTTTCAGTTGTTTTGTTTCATGACCAACTTTTCAACTGTCTTTTACAACTGAATTCAACACTCCACACGTGAGACGGATGGCGAGAAAGGTGTACAGGACTCTAGAAAGAAGTTGCATAGAAATAGTGAATTTGATTAATTCCGTAAAAGATGATAACAGATTATCGAGGTGATGTCATTGACGATTGGTTGAGTTAGATTACTGATTGAAATTAAAGATCACAGGACTGAACAGTTTAGCATCAATAAGTTATCATATTCATTAGAATCTACGAAAAAATGTATAACACTAGAGTAACCGACGGTTAAACTGATTCAAGCTAGAAATCTAATGAACAAACTCTAAACCAAAGTCTTTTATGTATTTCGAGATGAATGGGGATTTTAAATTTGAGGTAGTATTCGTCATGGACTGACATCTGTTATGGAACCATTGAAACCCGGAAGCATCGGACAGCTGTTTCATCCTAGGATGGGACTCCTCAGCAGCACACCCACAACCCACCTAGGGATCGAACTCAATACCTTCATGGTTCGCCACGAACGTGCTAACCATTCAGCCACTGGGTTGGAGTTCAGTGGTTTGAAGTTTCCAACTTATGTCAATTCACGATATAGCGTGACTATCACCTAAGGTCATTAGTTGACATCCGTTTTTCTTCTGACTAGCTGACCCTACAGGTCACGGTTTCCCACTGGAACTATGTGATATCCATCAGGAAGCATGTCATCAATGAACAAAATACAGTAATGTATTTTGAGATGAATAGTTTCCCAACCGATATCAGTCCGTGAAGAATGCTACTTCAAAGTCTTTTATCTCAGACCTTTACATCTGACTGCTTGTTTTGTTCCACTTCCAGTACTCTTCTTCTTCAAGGTTGCTGTCCAGAAAAATCACACCTTAAGAAAGTGAAGAATTTTCACAGTTTGTTTGCAATAATTTTGTCAAAATTTAAAAAAAAGAGGAGACATCTCGCTTCCTATTCTCAAATTTCATATGAATCAGGCAGTCCTCATTACTAGCGCTTACTTTCCTCACCCTTTATTATTATTATTATTATTGTCATCATTATTGTCACCACCACCTTGTCAAAGAAATGGCGTTGAAAGGATAAAACATACTAAAAAGCTTGAAATGAAATAATTTACTGTCGAGAATTAAACCCCAAATGTTTTAGTTGCTATGTTCTTTAAATCTACATTTGAAATAATTAACTATGTCAATAACCTGGAAAAGAAAGAAGGATTTGTCTTCTTCACTAAAATGCAAATAGTTTTATTGACTTAAACTAAAAATTAACGCAGAGATTACATAGAAAAGATGGCGCAATCTAAACAAGTTTGAAACTATTAATCAGAATAGATAGTCCTACTTGATAGACTATTCTTGTTCTACAGCTTGATGACTGAGGTTGGAGCTGAAAGCTCAGCTAGTGATCGGATTCGAACCACTGGTCTCTAGCCCTATGCTGTACTAATATTACACTTGGGTGGAATCTGTCAGTGACTACACTGAGAATAGAATAGGGATGGTGGTTGAACATTGTAGGTCAGCCGTCAACAGGTCTGCGTCTTGAATCCTGCTGAGGCTTAAATTGTCGTTTCAGGTTTGTCCATCATACGCGTAAATTGAGAAAACTTTGAAATTATTCTCCCGCTGATTTGAACTAGCTCTAGTTTATATAAAGATATCCATACTAACGGACAATAACATTTTAGAGCTACAGAAGGACTCCCACAAGTAGTTTGAAGACTACTGGCTCGGCGTTCAGCGGGGCAATCTAATGTCAGAACACCCATCCTTGTGATACTTGAGAGAATACTTGGTACTTGAAGTGATAGTGAAACGTGATTAGTAGACATGTCTTGTAGCTTAAGTGGTAAAGTAATCAGGTTGTAATCCAGGGCCACTGGTGGAGTCGCACTACAATGTACATTTTCTGTCCGTGCCGATCACCGTCGCTGAATACGAGGCCTGAAAGTATCAACAAGATTAATAGCATCAGTAATGTTAACTGATTTCTGGTTTGAATAGTAAGCATTGCTCAGTCGCACGGACAACATGTGCTGAAATCTCCAGTGATACGAATCCCAATTGTCAAGGTTTTTTGTTAATTTACGTTAACTATAAGCATGTGTAGGAGTTTAAACCATTTTAGGGACAATTACTAATTTTTGCATTGATGTTGACAGCGTTTTAGTTAAATGGTTAGATGGGAATTGATTGCCTTGAAAGCAATATTTCATGCGAAACAAAATTACCTGTTTTATCACAGTGTTGTATTTGCCAAAGGACCGGAAGATCCTTTCCTCTGTTCTGCAAAGAATTGCGACTGTGGATTACTGATGCTTACAAAAATAGTGTAAAAATAGCATTTCCGTTTCCAGTGATAGATCTGTATTGGTTTACAAAACGGTAACTGTCACTCCCATCAACTGCCACTGAGCTACATAATCTGATGGCGCATACATCTCATTCCTCAAGGGATTTCTTCCAATTTTTGGTAGAAATCTCAAATCCAAATGTAAATATGTATCTTCATTGGTATGTGTAGATACTTTGAAATGATTAGTTGTAACCATAGTGAAACAAGTAATTTTGGTTGTTTTGTTGATCAACACCAAAAAGCAACTTCTTGGAGTCAGTACAAATCCTTAAGCCTGAATTTAATACTTGTCAACATAAAAGTACAGAAAAATGTAGGCTTTATCAGAGTTTGTTGCTCATACCATCATCTAGCAAACCTATTTGTGTACGACTTCCCCCTATGTGGACTTGTCTAAGTCAGTTGTTACATACAGTAATGCCTTACAGTTAAGAAAACAAGTTCTGAATTTCTATTCTTATTTAGAAATGAAATGAAATGCAAACACATTCGTTAAGCAGAACTGTCTTCGGCTTACTAACCTGAAACATAGCAAAGAAAGTATTGCCGTTTCTCAAACCTCGTTTTTATCAAATATGTGTCAATCTTTATTCACCGTGATGAAATAAAATTTTTCAATCTTTCGAGTTTCAGATAGTAGGCAGTGACGGAAAAATAACCAGTTGTTAGGTAAATTTCAATATCATTACAAGCTGGTATCAGACAAAATAACAATAAAGATCAACGAGGAATGACTGGTTGTTTCAAGCTGCCCAGGTATTCTGTAGTACAAGTTGACACCATTTCTAAGACCGATCAGTACTAGTTGGCTGGAGGCAATCACCAGGAAGTTCTGGACCTAGGTTTCATGCTTGTTAGTACTCGTCAGTGAGGCGCATCTGCAGCCTCGATGTGACTGATTTCCCCTGTGAGGTTCGAACCCGCGTTGTCCAATGATGCAGTCAGAGACGTTACCGCTGAGCTATTCTGACCACAAATGACCTGCTGCAGGATTCGATACACTTATTGGTCACTGGGTGCAATCAACTTCCCGCTGCCTAGTATTAAGTGAAGACCGAATTTTACTGAATCGCACAAATGACATCACTTCCCTTTAAGTTGCAGATACGCCTTGCTGACGAGTGCTAATAAGCGTGAAACCTAGGTCCAGGGCTTGGAGCCGAATGCCTCCAACCAACAAATATCTATCAGTGTGCACCGCGATGCTGAGCCTTCTAGCTAGGTGGCCAAACTGCAGATATGATCGACAGGATTCGATCTAGACTTAGAACTAAACAATATGAAGTTGCTTGCTCTCCAGTGACCAACTAATGTAACTCATCAATGCTGGTACAGAGGGTAGTTCATAATCGACTATGATTTGAGTTTTAAAACTGCACAGCGGTGAATTGTGAGATGAATTTTTTGGCATACTAAAAGTAGAACAATAAAGAGTTGCTAAAATACTACAAAGTAACCAAAATTATTTGTTTAAGCAGCTGACAATAGTTTTCGACTAGGAGTAGCACGATTCTGACGAAACCCGCGTTCCTTACGAAACGAACACCATACAACCTATAATATCAAGTCATTAAATAAACTGTTCAGTGTTTAATGTGTTTCTAACAAACTATCATTTGTTTTTACATTTATTCGTTTGAATGATGTGTAGATTATTCAAACGCTTATATTTACCTTCCCGATGTAGATTATGATGGCTCTAAATATAACTGGTTGGAGTCCACTGACAGTCATAACCGAATGGGTAAGTGTAATAACAGTGAAACGAAGTTAACTGATCATACATGTGAAGAATTATTCACCTAAGTTGAGAGTTAAATGACTACTTTTTTTGATGAATATATGCGTAGAATAAGAGGATTTATCCAGTACTTTTCTGAGCTCACATATATTTCAACAAGAAACACAAACTTTTACTTGTTGATGCTTTGCCTACACCATGCTGAGTTATTTGACTGTGAACCGTTCATTATTTTACTAGATAAGAATGTTGAAACAATGTTCGCATTAGTTTGATTATATTGCAAGCAAGAAAATGCGTACGCAACGATAACCGACCACTTCGGTCCAGTAATGCGAACAACAAAATGTTGCTGGAAATAAATACCTGTGGTACGGAAGGTGGCATTCAAAACACATTAACCTGGTCGACAGCACTCTGGTATATGAAACAGCGGGTATCGAGTCTTATGGGAAAACTTAGGTACTGGGATTCAGCTTCAAACACTTGATGAACCGTAAAGTAGAATGGATTTCATTGCTAGCAACCACCAAATAAACACCATTAATGAATAATCTTAACATAGATCTTTGTACACCGCACACACTACTAAAATTAAAAAGTAAATAAAAACTACAAGGATGTAACCATAAATACGAATATACGAAGTGCACTAATTATTTTTATTATTTGTCTCTTGGGTTCCTAATGCAACATCGAGATTCAGCAGAACATCGCCATTCCACTCTCTTCTCTCCAGTCTTTTCAACCTCACTCCACCACTACCCACAAGCTTTCATTTATTCCTCACACCATCTCCTCCATGTCACCCTCAACACCGACACTCAACTCGTCGTTTCTCATTTGAATTCCACTCGAGCGCCTCGTCTCGCTCATGATGTCCCACAATCGTCTCCTCAGTGTATGCCAGATCCAATCCATCTCCACTCTCCTCTACACATTTGTTGGGTGATGCATAGGTTCTTGGTTGGTTCGTCGCCAGACAGACAGACAGACAGCCAGCCAGCCAAACTTCCTTGTTGCTCATTCCTATTATTCTGGTCATCTGATCTTCATTGTCAGTCTCCAGTGAGCGTAGGTGGCAGTAGTTGATGATGTATGTCTGTAGTTTGTTGGAAATGCTTTTCGCGACACGCCAACTCTCCAAACCACCACATAGAAACACTGACTTGACTGACTTAGTGTTGAAAATCCGGATCTCGTTGACGCTTCATGCTGAGTGGAGTGCAATGCAATGCAATGCAATGCAGTGCAGTGCAGTAGATCTCCACAATGATTTCAGATGAATGAAGGAAGGCCTGTCTTGCTATCTTTTCAATTCCAGCTTTGATGTCCTCATCTGTGCTTGTGCCACATGTGGTTGAAACGAGGCTGCCTATATAATTAGATAGGTAGGTAGGTCGATGGGTGGGTGAAAGAGACTACTTCTTCTAGATTTCTCCCATTGATGGTGATGGGTGCTTGTTGTTGATGATGCTGTTGTAGTTGTTGGTTGGGTATCCTCATCACCTCTATCTTCTCCACGTTCACATGAATGATGTCTCGTCTTCCTTCGCTGCCTCACCTCGCCTCTTCTGCCAACTTGTTCGTATTCGCCTATAGATCTTCGAGTTTGTGCGACAAGACGTTAGACATAAGTCATCATCGTTGGTGAAATCCAGACCTCCTTCTGAGGTCTTTTCGTCGGTGTGGTCAGCGTATGCCCATCATCTCGCTCCTCACAGCAGTCTGTTGCATGACCCACTCCAGTCCAGTCGACCACAATCAACATGATCATCGGTGATGATAGTATGTGGTAGCCTTATCTTACTCCTGTCTTCATTTCAATGGCATCATTGAGCTTTTCATTGTGAGTCACTTGGCCATGGCATGCAGCATCATATAGCATAGCATATAACTGTTGAATGACGTTGATAAAGGTTTGTGGCACTGAAACCGTAGTGTTGATTCAGCTGCCTGCCAAATTACTTGTCGGTCGACGCTATTGAAGGCCTTTTCAAAGTTGATGAAGTTGAGGTAGAGTGTTGACTGGCATTCTATGCTCTGTTCTATGATGATGCTTAGTGTCGCAATTTGATCCTCACATGATTTGTTTTTCCTGAAGCCAGCCAGCTAGCCTGTTCCGGTGGTAATTTTGAATCCAGTGCATTCTTTGGTCTCACCAGGATGATGCGGTATAATATTTTGCTTAGGGTGGAGAGGAGTGGATCATGATCCCGCGTCAGTCCTTGCAGACACTTAGGTCTCTCTTCTTTTGACTTTGACAATCTGCAGGTGCCTTTCCTTCCCTCCTTCCTTTCTTCCTTCCTTGCAAACCTTCTGCAATAGTGGTTTGACCTGTCCGCTGCTCTTGTCTCTGAGTCTGTTTTCAGTGCTTCTGGTGGAATTCCACCTCATCCTGCTGCTCTCCCAGATTTCAGCAACTTTATGTTGTGCAGGAGGTCGGCTTTTATTGGAGGTCTTGTGTTCACTGACAGTTGTGTGGCTGGGCTGCTGGTGGTATCTGTGAAGGAGTTGCAAGTGGTGGTGGTGAAGGTGGTGGTGGTAGTGGTATTGGTTGACTCAAGAGTTTTTTGAAGTGGTCAGCTCATCATCTCCTTTGTTCCTCCTCTCTCTTTGCTAACTAGGTTCCTTCACTATCTTTCATTGGTTTCACCTGTGTTGATCTCTTCCCAGATAGTATTTTGGTCTCTCCTACCTGCAGCCTGTTCCGCTTCACTTGCCAGTGTGTCGTAGAAGTGTCTGTTGTCTTTGCGCACACTCTTCTTCACTTCTCTGTCCAGTTGTACTCAGTTCCTCTTTGCCTTGTTCATCCCTGCACTGCCCTGCACTTCACTTCACTTCACTGAACTTCACTGCTTTTTCTTTTGCTTAACTATCTTACTCTCCCTCCTCTATCTGCTTCCATGTGTCCATCGAGATCCATTCCTTGTCTTGCCTCTTCCTCTTCCTCTTCCTTCCTAATACGGTTATGCAGGTTTCTTTCCACATCTCTTCCAAAGAGTTTTAGTGTTCATCCACACAGGTTTCTTCATGGATATTGCTCGATATCTCCCACTTTGTGCTGATGTCTGACGTGAAGATGTCGTTTGTAGTTTCGTCTTTCGGTTTAGTTTCTGTTCAGGGTGTTGAACTTGAACTGTGGTCTATCACCAGCTTCTCTGATGGCTCTCAACTTGATTTTGAAGGTAGGTTCCTTGCACTGGAAAGTGGTATGAGTGGTGTGAACCTACATCTGCTCCCCTTCTTCATCTGATCTTGCGTCCAGTAAGCTGCGTCTCCACTTTCTTCAGATTGTGATGAAGTCGATTTGAGTTTTAGAGTGTCCATCTGGTGAAATCAAATCCATGTCGCTCACTGCCTTGTGAATATCCTTGTGTTTGTACACACTACATCCAATCACCAAATCGTTGAGTGAGCAGAAGTCTACAAACAGTTCTCCATTCTCATTCATTTCACCGAGTGCCTATCGACTCATGATGAGTTCTCTTCCTGTGTTATCCGCTCCCAGTTTGGCATTCATATCACCCCAACCATTAGAATTTTGATGTCGCCAACTAGAGTGGGGTCTTTTTGATTACTGATTGCAGTTGTCTATAGAATTTCTCCTTCTCCTCTTTGTCTACATTATTTGTGGGTGCGTAGTGTGGTGTAGCATTGTATGATTGTGACTTTCCTTCCCTTTGAGTTGAATCTTGGTGTCATGATTCAGCTGGAGGAGGAGATTGGTTCCCACTGCATGAGAGAGAGAGTCTTCGATGCTGTTGGGGACATCATCATAGCCACTCGAAAACCCAGTGTGCTCGTGGTTGTCGTCTGGGTGAAAATGTCGAAGTAGACTAGTGACTCTCCAGTTGACAGTTTGAACAATCCACTCCCATTCCATCCACTTTCACAGATTCCTATAACTTCAATGCTATGCCTTCTCATCTCTTTTGCAATCTGGGTAGCCTTGCTTGGTTCAAACATGGTGCGGACATTCCATGTCCCCATGCTTATTTTCGCTTTCCTAGAGAGAAGACACATCGGCCAATTGGTTTCCCTAATGCTTTCACCAAGCGGTGTCAATTCGCCTCTCCGATTCCAGCGAGGAATAACTTTGTTTTTATTTTTATATTTTCTTTATGCTTTGAAGTTTCTTTAGCGATTGGATTAGATTTACGGGGTATGGTTTCTAGCCCTATGCCCCAGCTTCCCTCTTTATCCGGGCTTAGAATGGGCTAGTAACTGGTGAACTAGCTACCTAGGCGAGGTTGAAGTGCATTAAGCTGATTCTGATACAGTTATAAATTGCTAAGTAACCTTTTCATCTACAACAAATACAAACTCTTAATTTTCAGGTTTGTAGAGATTATTGATTTCAAGTTAGCATGCATCACTAACTGACAACTTGAAATCAATGCATAAACTCCTCAAGCCTCCCAACTGAATTATTATTCAGTTCTCACTAGTGACTTGCTTTGATATGAGATTTCCTGAAGTTCTGGTGCGAAGTCACATGACCTTTGGGACAAAAAAAGTTGGATTTGAGGACCAATACTCAACGACGGCACTGGTTGAAGGTCGCGTTACATACCGAAATGAGAAAAGTAGCATAATATTGACTATTGAATCCTATCCAGTAACTCGATGGTAACGTGCTTGTTGTCTAAACCGAAGGTCCTAAGCTCGAGCCTCGGCTGAGTCGTGGGTGCCCACTACTCAGCAGTCTCATACTGGGGCCCCCAGGTTTTCAGTGGTTCTCCAGCTGACTTCAATCCGTGATGAATACCAACTTAAATGCGAATTCTTTCGAGTATCGTCCTTCATCTGAGGATCCATTGCAAATAGTGATAACTCCCACTTTGATGTCCTATTCAGGAACTTTTTTCTCCATCCATCTAATCTTTCACATAAATCAGAAGCCAAACTTCAGAGGAATCGGCGTATTTTGCCCAAGAAGTATGAAAAAGTTATTATAAACCCTTGACACCAAAAATGACTCTGATCAATAGAACTTTACTTTCAAGATACCCAGCCTCAAATATGACCTGAGAATGAATGGATCAGACTACCAACGATTTTGGTGAAGTAACTCATGTAATAGTTACTTGAGTATAAGCACATACTACTGATATCGCAGCCTACGTGTATTCCTAAGTGAAGTCATAACTCAAAATTTTAACTACACTCTTACATATAGTCCTTATTTTATTGTTTTTGTAGATGATGAAGAGGAATTTCTCCATTTGAAATCGGACTTACTCAACTGCCAGCCATCTTCTACAAACGTTCAAGCAAGAACTTCACATAAAATGCTCAGTTCTGAATCTTCAGCACCTCTGAACAGGTATCGTCATCATCAGCATTATAAGTGTTCAGAACAATTGGACAGCAAATGTTCTGAAACAGCTATTACAATCAACCAGAATTCACTGCCTGTATTGACAGCTTCATTGTCTTCCACCACCTGTTCAGTTTCCTCTGGGTGTACAAATCAAAATTACTTAAGTTCTTTAGATAGTTCTGGTAGTAAATTACCATTACCAACTGATATTTCTTCAAGTATTCATCAATTTGTAAGTGTCACTTTTGTAATGATTCAGTGTACATTTGCCTTAATTAAATGCACCAACTAAAATACACAGTTTGATTATCAGTATGTGAAAAGCAGTGCACATTAATATTCACTAACTTGTGGGTAATTCTGGCAGACAGTTTGGTCTATCAGGGTTGAAATATATTCTGAAATAGTCTAGTCAGTGTGA